>OU342744.1:126874582-128089212 GCA_910589775.1 Avena eriantha | reverse complement strand
ATGTCTAAATCGATCAGCGCGACGAGCCCGTTCTATTTATGCAGTCCTTGTCCTGATTGAAGCATGCATCATGTCATTATTCAAAATCTGAACTGTTAATGACAATAAAACTTGGTTAAATAAATGACAAAATGCTTTATTTCTTGTATCCCCACCTCACCTTTGCCATGCTACTTTAATGCCATGTAAATTGTCCATCATTCATCATGGCATGCTTTTTTGCTTGTCGCATTTCATTTCCT
Source organism: Avena eriantha (assembly GCA_910589775.1). NCBI lineage: Eukaryota > Viridiplantae > Streptophyta > Magnoliopsida > Poales > Poaceae > Avena > Avena eriantha. The sequence continues at coordinate 128,088,970 of OU342744.1, read as the reverse complement.
ATTTCCTATCTTGTGCACTTTATTTATGTTGGCCCTTGTTTGTTTGGTTCTTCTTCGAATAGACGCCCCTCAGGAGAAATACCAGGAATTACAGGACTACTACCCAGATCCATCTCTCGCTTCAACTGAGCTGCCAGGCAAGCACTACCACATGCTTTCATACATACAGTACCTATGCCTCTATCTTATTCTTGCATCATTGAGTCACGATTGCATTAAATTGAATCCCAAGTACTGTATAGCCTTACTTTTAAACCCCCACCGAAGCTTGTTCCTCCTCATCCCATGAGCCGTTACTACAGGAGTTGTTTGAGCCATGCGAGTCGTAGAAAAGCATGTGTAGGGTTATGTGAGTGTCTGATGAATAACGAGGTACTAAACAATTACCTGAGTAGTAAGGGATACTAATAAAGAGGCACCGGTGAGCAATATCTGCTATTTGGTTTTTCATGCTCACTTGTGTCCCGTAGGACCCCGAGTACTTGATTCCTGTTCCTTGACTATTCGCACTATCCACATCCGGGAGGCCTTATGGACCCCCCTGAGCTAGACCTTGATTCATTCTTATTTCTTGGGGCCACAATTAGTTTGGGGCTTTATTACTATCCGTACTTATGCCATTTACTTACTGCTTTATTAAGATTGTGCGAGGAGCACCTGTACTGTTTTGGATCGGACACGTTTTCGCTGTAATCGACAAGCCTAGTCACATTTTCGGGTTCCCGTCGTTTACCGCCGTCCACACAAACCTTGGGGTCCGTCTCGGAGTTCCGGACAAACGTCGTTGCGGGTAGCTTAAGGGGGGGGGCCCCCCTGAAATATTTCCTGAATCCTGTGATATGCTTTGGTCAGTGAATGCGCTCGTTGGGTTTATGAGTTGGATTTTATCCGAGGTGCTCGGAGTGGTGTGTTGCTATTCGTGCGCAGCCCTGCAGGGTACAATCTTTCGAAAGCCGTGTCCGCGGTTATGGACGGACTTGGAGCACAGTTTTCTCGATCATAGACAAGTATAAACTAAGTATACCCCGCTTTTAAATTGACTAAGTACTTGACTAGTAAATAGAGCCAATAACTCATGGAATGGTTAATAAAAACTGCCAACGGATGATGGGGGTTGTTCGTCCGCTTCCTCGTTGGTAAGTGGGGAGGAGGATGGATCTGTTAATTATACTGTTATGACTGTTGTTCTTATTTCACGGACATCCTCTATCATTGGTTAGGCGGATGGTTAGCAAGTATCTGTAAGAATTGTTAGGTATTATCTTTTGTTGCAATTGAGTCACCCCAGGTTGTGTCCCCTTTAGCGCATAAAGACTTGCTGAGTAACCCTAGGGTCTCACATGATAATTGTTTGATTCAGATGAACAGGTGTACCCACAAGATGGATACTGGGTGGAAGAGGACAGATGATGTTGGCAACGATCGTTTGGTGTAGAGATTTCGGGAACGGGGATTCGTGAGATCTGTGGGCGGGATGAGTTTATTTATGGGGCATCTTATGCCGATTTGCTTCTTATCCGTACTCGGATCTTGTTTTCTCCCGCTTCCTCCTGATACTCTGATGTTTGTTGTATGAGGAGCTATCCTAAATTATTATCTCTATCTAGGATATTTGAATCTTGCCGTATGGCATTGCAATATTTCTATTTCTTTTAGATGGAATGGCTCTGAGGACTGTTGTATGTGGCTTGCATACATACTCATTTGTGTATGTAGTTGATCCCTTCGTCTGCCGATTACGCCGCTCGTTCTTTTCCCGATGTCTGAAAGTGGTTAGGACGGTCGAAAGGTCTACCGTGAGTGGCCCTGGGCCCCATCGTACTATTTTAACCACTTTCGTTCATCCAGGCATGTAACTAAGAGCGTAATTCACCGAGGGTAGTTACAATTGGTATCAGAGCCATCCCGCCCTTCAGGTCTCAGCCAAAATGGTCGTTGTCAGTCTAGCAAATATTTTGGTAGTTATGTATACTAGGGAAAAACAAAACGTGAGAGTAGGACTGCTTCCATTTTTCTTCTTACCCACCCACCCACCCTTTTTCTGGCATGAAAGTGTAACGTTTTCAATCCTCTTCTAAAATTCAAACTAGGATTCACGTGTTCTGGGTTCCGTAGTACCATAGGTTGTGTGTGTGTGTGAATTCCTTGTCTATCTGTTGCATCCAGATGTTATCACTGTCTGCCTTTTGGTTATCAACTGTTGGTACATTCCATACCGACAGGCCTTTAAACCGACGCGATCTATTCTGATTCGTTGTATACCGATGCGATCTAGCTTACTCTTTGTTATCCGACGTTATCTTGTTGGGGTGTTCTTTTTCGTAGTTACCAATCTTTAGGTTCATCTAAGAAGAAGGTGTTGGGATATGTGTTTTACTGATTCATGTGCGGAGTAATGATTTGAGTGCGGGATGGAGTCGCGACCATACCACTACTTTTATCATTGCTTTTGTATATTGAACTAGTAGAGTTACTAATCTTGATTCGTTAAGTGGTTTTGCGCATATAGTGGTATTCTAATGCCAAAAAATTGCGGAAATTTTTTCTTTGTTAGCTTGTGTACCACACTCCTTGTTCAGTCGTGTGCGTTATGCTTAATATCTTCTAGTTGCCTGGAACTTTGTTGATATTTTAATATCATCTTAGTGAATTGCATTCTTTAATCTTGATTAATTCCATTTTGGTACTATTTTGGATTATTATCATTCTCCATTATAGTACTGACTTGTGTTTTATATCAATCACAGGATGGCACCACCACGCCATTCTGAGGAGGACATACCACCTGAACTGGGGGCTTCTTTGGCAAGTATTGCAAATTCTTTGGGCACTATGCAGCAGAACCAGCAGCGCTTCGAGGAAAGCGTGAGGAGGAATGAGTTTGTTCCGCTACCTCCACCTCCCAAGCGAGGAGACATCAAGAGTTTTCTCAAGTTCAACCCACGCCAATTTGAGGTGTCTGATCAGCCACTTGATGCGGATGATTGGCTTCGTGAAGTGTCAAGGTTGCTGATGACTGCGGATGTTCCCGAGCAAGAACGGGTCAAGTGTGCTACTCACCTTCTGAAGGCAGATGCAGCTCTCTGGTGGGAAAATTACCTCAAGGCAGATCTTTCTAGTTTTTAGCCTACTTGGGAGCGATTCACTGCTGCTTTCAAAGAGCAATATCTGTCAGAAATTGTCATGGAAAGGATGAAGGAAGTGTTTCTCAACCTCAAGCAGGGCACTGACAATGTCAACACCTACATCAGAAACTTCATGAACCTGTCTCGTTATGGTGGCGATGAGATCTCTGATGACAAGAAGAAGCAAAAGAGGTTTCGGCAAGGCCTCAATGCTTCCATCAAATATGCAATCACTCATGCAAGGCCGGCATCTTTTCTGGAACTCCAACACACAGCTCTGCAGGAAGAAGCAAGTAGGCAAGTGTTGAGGAGTCAAAGAAACACAGCCGTGATACAGCAAGCTCTTCTGCTATGACAGCTCCTTCTAAGCGTCGTGTCTGGGTTCCTAACACCCCACCGTCGCTCCCTGCTCCACCAAGACCGTCAAGCTACGCACCAAGGCCACCAAACTCCTTCACTGCGGCTCCCAGGGGCTACAACCACAACTACCCTGGAGCGCCTGGCGGAGTCCCTGGCTACGTTGCTCCACGTCCACCTGGTGCTTGCTATACTTGTGGAAACACTAGGCATCAGCACTGGAATTGTCCAATGAACAACAAAGCTCTTCCACCACCACCTCCAAGACCTGCGGCAAGTGCTCCTATGATTCGTGCACCTCCACCTCGGGCTCTCAACATCAACACTAAGCCTGGGTCTACGGTTGCTCGTGCCAACTGAGTCAACGTCGCTCAAGCTGAGCATGCTCCTGGAGTTGTCATGGGTATGCTTCATGTTAACTCAGTTCTTGCATGAGTTTTGTTTGATTCTGGTGCTTCGCATTCTTTTGTTTCTCACAAGTTTGCGCATGAGCAAGATCTGGCTATGGTTCCTTTATTACATCGTCTTGTGGTACAATCTCCTGGGTCAAACATGAGGGCTGCGCATATCAGCCATGGCAATCAAATTGAGATTGGTGGCTCTTCGTTTCCGGCTTCCTTAATTATTCTGGGAAATTCTGATATTGATGTTATCTTGAGCATGGATTGGTTGACAGCAAATGCAGCTGTGATTGATTGTGCTGAACGTTCGGTTTCTCTGAAAATTCCTGAAGGCCATATAGTCTATTCTCCAAGTCTGACTCCTGCAATTCAGCTTTATTCTTTGGCGGCTCTGAATGATGATGCTATGGAAGGTATTCAGAGTGTTCCTGTAGTCTGTGAGTTCCCAGATGTCTTTCCTGAAGAGTTGCCAGGTATGCCTCCAGATCGTGAGGTTGAGTTTGTCATTGAACTTGAACCTGGTACCACTCCTATTTCCAAGCGGCCTTATAAAATGGGTCCTGCCGAGTTGGCTGAACTCAAATGTCAGTTGGATGAACAAGAGAAGTTGGGGTCATTCAGCACAGTACTTCTTCTTGGGGTAGTCCAACCATCTTTGTGAAGAAGCGAGACAAGACTGATAGACTTTGTGTTGACTATCGGGCACTCAATGCTAAAACAATCAAGAATAAATATCCCCTTCCGCGGATTAATGATCTCTTCGATCAACTAGCTGGAGTTGTGGTATTCTCTAAGCTTGATTTGAGAAGTGGTTATCATCAAATCAAGATCCGCAAGGAAGATGTTCCTAAAACAGCTTTCACCACCCGTTATGGCCTGTATGAGTACACGATCATGTCTTTCGGTCTCACCAATGCACCTGCCACCTTCTCGAGGCTTATGAACTCGGTTTTCATGGAGTATCTTGACAAGTTCGTTGTGGTCTATCTGGATGACATTCTAGTCTATTCTAAGTCAAAGGAAGAACATGAAGAACACCTTCGTTGTGTCCTAAACAAACTTCGTGAGAATCGCCTGTATGCAAAGTTCTCCGAGTGTGAATTCTGGCTGCCTCAAGTCACATACCTTGGTCACGTCATCTCTACCAAGGGCATCGCCGTCAACCCAGAAACTATTAAGACAATTATGGACTGACTTCCACCCATAAATGTCAAAGAAGTCCGGAGTTTCCTTGGTTTGGCTAGTTACTGCCGTCGATTCATTCAAAACTTCTCAAAGATTGCGAAGCCTCTTACCGATCTCCTCAAGAAAGGCAAGAAATACCTTTGGCCTCCTGCATGTCAAGCAAGCTTTGAAACACTCAAAGAGAAGCTCACTTCCACTCCAGTCTTGGTTCCTCTAGATACATCAAAGCCTTTCCAAATATTCTGTGATGCCTCATTGCAAGGATTGGGTGCGGTCCTTATGCAAGAAAAACAAGTTGTTGCTTATGCCTCTCGACAGTTGAAGACGCATGAGATCAACTATCCTACACATGACCTCGAACTCGCAGCAGTTGTCTTTGCTTTGAAAGTATGGAGGCATTACTTGCTTGGCAACCGTTGTGAGATATTTTCTGATCACAAGAGTCTGAAGTATATATTCACACAGCCTGATCTCAACCTTCGTCAGAGGAGGTGGATTGAAACAATCAATGATTTCGATTTGACCATCAACTACACTCCGGGCAAAGCCAATGTCATGGCCGATGCTCTCAGCTGAAAAGCTTAGGTCAACAATCTCATGGGGGAAGAACAACAGCCTCTCTTGTGCGAGGAATTCCGCAAGCTCAACCTTGAAATTGTGGATCAAGGGTATCTTCTGAACCTTCTAGCAACACCTCTCTTGGAAGAAAAGGTCCGTTCCATTCAACTTGGGGATCCTTACACTAAAAAGATCATCTCCAACATTCAACTTCCATAGTATGAGTCTTTCCACGTTGATGACCAAGGCACTCTTTTCTTTGAACACCGGATGTTTGTTCCGAACTACCCGGGTTTAAGAGAGCAAGTTCTCAAGGAGGCGCATGACTCTGTTCTTTCTATCCACCCTGGCAGCACTAAGATGTACATGGACTTGAAAACACAATATTGGTGGCCTGGTTTGAAACGATATTGTGCCAAGTATGTCTCGGAGTGTGATGTCTGTCGCAGAGTAAAGCTATCCATCAGAAACCTTCCGGTCTTCTACAGCCATTGAAGCCTCCGGAATGGAAATGGGAGAAAGTAGAGATGGACTTCATCACTGGTTTTCCAAGGTCGCAGAAGGGCAACAATGCAATCTTTGTTGTCATTGATAGGCTTTCCAAAGTAGCTCACTTCTTTCCAGTCAAGGAAACAATTTCTGCAATTCAGTTGGCTGAGCTCTATATCAATAGAATTGTCTCTCTGTATGGAGTCCCTCTTGAGATCATTTCAGACCGTGGAAGCATCTTCACTTCCAAGTTCTGGGGAAGTTTCCAAAATGCTTTGGGAACAAAACTAAACTTCAGCACAGCTTACCACCCTCAGTCGCAAGGACAAGTTGAAAGGATCAATCAGATTCTGGAAGATATGCTCCATGCTTGCGTTATCTCTTTCGGCATGAAGTGGGAAGAATGTCTTCCTTATGCTGAATTCTCTTACAACAACAGCTTCCAGAAAAGTCTAAAGATGGCACCATTTGAGGCTCTCTATGGTCGCAAGTGCAGAACTCCGATTGGTTGGTCGGGCGCAGGTGAAAGAATATTGTTTGGCCCCGACATTGTAACTCAACCGGAGGAGAAAGTTCACATCATTCTTGAAAATCTGAAGATTGCTCAAAGTCGCCAAAAGAGCAATTATGATAGAAAGCACACGGACATGGAGTATGTCCCTGGTGATCTCGTTTACCTTCGTGTCACTCCCATGAGAGGCACGCACCGCTTTTGTATCAAAGGAAAGCTGGCTCCTAGATACATCGGTCCTTTCAAAATTCGTGGAAGAAGAGGAGAAGTTGCTTAGGCTCTTGAGCTCCCTGAACAACTCAAAGTCCACGATGTTTTCCACATCTCTCAACTCAAGAAGTGCTTCAAGGATCCCGGCGGGACCATGGACCATGAACTCATCAATCTCCAAGAAGACCTTTCTTATCAAGAACACCCCACAAAAATTCTTGAAGTCGCAGAAAGAAGGACTCGCAACAAGTCCATCAAGTTCTGCAAGGTGTAGTGGTCGCACCATTCCATTGATGAAGCCACTTGGGAACGCGAAGATGAGCTCCGTGCCAAGTACCCTACCCTCTTTGAGTCTTCTTCTTCTTCCTAGAATCTCGGGGCGAGATTCCTGTTTAGTGGGGGAGAGTTGTAGCATCCCAATTGTCTAACAATTGTAATGCTACTTGTTCTAGTAAGATATTGGCTACTTCCTATATACAATTGTTGAATCATAATTATATCATGCTCATGTCATCATGCCACCTTGCATTTGAGCATCATATAAAACCCTGGTTCTTTGGTTCTTCTCTCATATGCACTATTAATTGTATTTGCCTCTTGATATTGTATTTGGTTATTGATATATTGTCTAAATGCCCAAGTTGAGTTGGGGGCATATCTTTTATTCAACTCCATCACCTTTCTTTTCCACCACTTTATAATTCCACCATCCTACTAGTCCATGAGCTTGCAATTCTTTTTCTTTTGATTTTATCCTAGCTCATGTGGTGGGGTGGATCTAATCCTACTTATCTTTTGCTTGGCCTTTATTTCCACTTCTTGGGAATGCATAAGAATAATGCCATATCATTATTATTGTTTTCACAAAATTAATCATGGCACTTATTATTTTTGCATGGGCCATGCAACCTTCACCACCACCTTTTACTCCATTGGTTTTTCCTTTGATGTAATGGATCCTATCTTTGTGGACCATCTCCTACCATTCCACCATCCCCATATTCTCATCCATATCTTTTTCTTTTCTTTTATTTTCTCCATGCATGATCATATGAGGCTTACTCTTTCTCTCTCTTTTTCTTGGGTTCTTCTCCACCTTAGCTTATGCTAGATCAAGCCCCTCTTTTCCTCTTGGTTTGGTCTCATAAACAAAATTCAAAACCTAAACTCTAATAAAAGCCTAACCATCTTCCTCTCTCTAATTTTCTTCTAACCCTAATTCTACACAAAACACTAAACCCTAAACCTCCTCTTCCTCTATCTCTCTAACATGCTGGTCCCACCTGGCCCCTCTCTCCCTGGCCCACACCCTAGCCACCACTACCCTACCCTAACTCTCAAAACCCTAACCCGAGCTACCCCATCTAACCTAGCCAAGTGCACCCGAGCCCCTCCCCTCTTCCTCTCTTTCTCTCTACCGTGCGGGCCTAGCTGCACAACCACACCGTCCCCACCTGCAGCCTCCCCTCTGCCGCTGCCCTGCCCCAGGACGAGCCCCAGCTCGCCCACGTTCTCGAGGAGAAAAGGGAAAGGGCCGAAGCCACTTTACCCTGAGCCGCTCCCACAAGGCAACCCTCCTTCCTCTCCCTCCCTTTCTCCTCCTCTCACACGCCTTCTGCATCACCAGATCCACCCCAAGCTCTGCCGCGCCTTCCCCGTCTTCCTCTCCGGCGCCCAGCTCCTGCCGCCAGTCTCCGCCATCTACCGCGACGCCCCTCCGTTCTAGCCGGCGAACTCGTCGTGGAAGAGGCCGAGGAGATCAAGGACGGCCCACTGCATCACCCTGTACACGCCGTCGTGAAGGAGGAAGCCCCCAGGACCGCCAGATCCTCGCCGCCCCCCGAAATCCTAGATCGCCGAAGCGCCAGCCTCGTCCACGATCCACTGCACCCCTTCCCGTTCTGACACCGGCAACCTCCCCGTGGTAAGCTCCTCCACGTCCTAGACAACCTCCTCTCCGCCGTAAAGCTCTAGCGTCGCTGCTCTTTCCGCCGAACGGTCTCAGTGCGCCGTCGCTCGCCATTGTCTGCACGTGGTACGCGCCGCATAGCGCCATAACTAGGGCGCGCCTACCTTCCTAACAACTCCCCTAGCCTACCGCACTGGATCCGCCTCTCTGGGCGCGCGCTCCGCATCGCGGGATCGAGTCCCCGTCTCGCCGCTCTGCGCTGCGCGCTGATTTTTCGTCAGACCGAGGAGAATGAAGTACAGTACCGGGCCGTGGTCGATTTACAGTTAGCCCCCTCTTTTTAACGCTCGCTCAACCCGCGCTCCTCGCTAGCCCCACCTGTCAGCCACCGTGACCTTCTTCCAGAAAACCCCTCAGTCTTTTCTTATCCTCACCCGCGCTCCCGAACGGCCCACCCGGCAGTCTCTCTGACTCCGTTCGCTGTCACGTGGGCCGAAGCCGCTGGCCCCGCCTGTCAGCCTCAGTGGCTAGCTAAGCCCGCGGTGGAAAAGAGTTTTCCGCGCGCGTGTGCCCCTCCAGCCGCTGGCCCACCCGTTAGTGGATGTGGCTGGGTCGGTCTGAGTAACAAAAGTCTGCCCTGTTGACTGTTTTAGTTTAATCTTTTCAAAATTGATTTAGATTCAAATTTAAATCAGATTTAAATAATTTTTAAAATACAAATCCAAATAATACAAATAATATATGTTTTGGAATCAGAAAAATGTGAGGAATTCAAATATGCCCTTCAAAATATTATCTGGACACTTTAATTTTTCGAGATGATTAAAATTATAATAAAATGCCCTTTTTCTTAATAAATTAATAACTTTAATTCTACAACTCCAAATTTGGTAAATAATATGTCTAAATCGATCAGCGCGACGAGCCCGTTCTATTTATGCAGTCCTTGTCCTGAATTGAAGCATGCATCATGTCATTATTCAAAATCTGAACTGTTTATGACAATAAAACTTGGTTAAATAAATGACAAAATGCTTTATTTCTTGTATCCACACCTCACCTTTGCCATGCTACTTTAATGCCATGTAAATTGTGCATCATTCATCATGGCATGCTTGTTTGCTTGTCGCATTTCATTTCCTATGCTTGTGCACTTTATTTATGTTGGCCCTTGTTTGTTTGGTTCTTCTTCGAATAGACGCCCAGCAGGAGAATTACCAGGAATCACAGGACTACTACCCAGATCCATCTCTCGCTTCAACTGAGCTGCCAGGCAAGCACTACCACATGCTTTCATACATACAGTACCTAATGCCTCTATCTTATTCTTGCATCATTGAGTCACGATTGCATTAAATTGAATCCCAAGTACCGTATAGCCTTACTTTTAAACCCCACCGAAGCTTGTTCCTCCATCCCATGAGCCGTTACTACAGGAGTTGTTTGAGCCATGCGAGTCGTAGAAAAGCATGTGTAGGGTATGTGAGTGTCTGATGAATAACGAGGTACTAAACAACTTAACCTGAGTAGTAATGGGATAACTAATGAAAGAGGCACCGGTGAGCAATATCTGCTATTTGGTTTTTCATGCTCACTTGTGTCCCGTAGGACCCTGAGTACTTGATTCCTGTTCCTTGACTATTCGCACTATCCACATCCGGGAGGCCTTATGGACTCCCCTGAGCCAGAGTTTGATTCATTCTTATTTCTTGGGGCCACAATTAGTTTGGGGCTTTATTACTATCCTGTACTTATGCCATGTTACTGCTTTATTTAAGATTGTGCGAGGAGCACCTGTACTGTTTTGGATCGTGACACGTTTTCGCTGTATCGACAAGCCCAGTCACATTTTTGGGTTCCCCGTCGTTTACCACCGTCCACACAAACCTTGGGTCCGTCTCGGAGCCGGCCAACTTCGTTGCGGGTAGCTTAATGGGGTGGCCCCCTGAAATATTTCTGAATCCTGTGATTGCTTTGTCGTGAATGCCTCGTTGGGTTTTGAGTTGGTTTTTTCGAGGTTGATCGAGTGTGTGTTGCTATTCGTGCACCCCTGCAGGGTAAATCTTTCTGAAAGCCGTGTCCGCGGTTATGGACGACTTGGGGCACAGTTTCTCGATCATAGACAAGTATAACTAAAGTACCACTTTTAAATTGACTAAGTACTTGACTAGTAAATAGAGAAATACTCATGGAATGGTTAATAAAACTGCCAACGGATGATGGGGGTTGTTCGTCCGCTTCCTCGTTGGTAAGTGAGGAGGAGGATGGATCTGTTAATTATACTGTTATAACTGTTGTTCTTAATTCACGGACATCCGTCTATCATTGGTTAGGCGGATGGTTAGCGAGTATCTGTAGAATTGTTAGGTATTATCTTTTGCTGCAATTGCGTCACCCCAGGTTGTGTCCCCTTTAGCGGCATAAAGACTTGTTGAGTACCCCTAGGGTCTCACACGATAAATTGTTTGATTCAGATGAACAGGTGTACCCGTAAGATGGATACTGGGTGGAAGAGACACATGATGTTGGCAACGATCGTTCGGTGTAGAGATTCCGGGAACGGGGATCCGTGAGATCTGTGGGCGGGATGAGTTTATTTATGGGGCATCTTATGCCGATTTGCTTCTTATCCGTACTCGGATCTTGTTTTCCGCTTCCGCCTGATACTCTGATGTTTGTTGTATGAGGAGCTATCCTAAATTATTATCTCTATCTAGGATATTTGAATCTTGCCGTATGGCGTTGCAATATTTCTATTTCTTTTAGATGGAATGGCTCTAAGGACTGTTGTATGTGGCTTGCATACATACTCATTTGTGTATGTAGTTGATCCCTTCGCCTGCCGATTACGCCGCTCGTTCTTGTCCCGATGTCTGAAAGTGGTTAGGACGGCCGAAAGGTCTACCGTGAGTGGCCCTGGGCCCCATCGTACTATTTTAACCACTTTCGTTCATCCAGGCATGTAACTAAGAGCGTAATTCACCGAGGTAGTTACAATTGGTATCAGAGCCATCCCGCCCTTCAGGGTCTTAGCCAAAATGGTCGTTGTCAGTCTAGCAAATATTTTGGTAGTTATGTATACTAGGGAAAAACAAAACGTGAGAGTAGGACTGCTTCCATTTTTCTTCTTACCCACCCACCCACCCTTTTTCTGGCATGAAAGTGTAACGTTTTCAATCCTCTTCTAAAATTCAAACTAGGATTCACGTGTTCTGGGTTCCGTAGTACCATAGGTTGTGTGTGTGTGTGAATTCCTTGTCTATCTGTTGCATCCAGATGTTATCACTGTCTGCCTTTTGGTTATCAACTGTTGGTACATTCTATACCGACAGGCCTTTAAACCGACGCGATCTATTCTGATTCGTTGTATACCGATGCGATCTATTATGTTAAGGTTTAAACTCACGCAAATTTCATTCAAACGTTGTAAATTTCCTTCAATTTGAATAAAATTCCTTTAAATTTCGGGTTTTTTAAGACTTAATCGTTGGTACCTTGATCTTTGGGGACGCTGGTGTGGAACGTCCACCCCGAACCACTGCAGTTTGGGCGTCGGCACCCAAAGTCACTGCCGGTAGAGATGTTCTCGTGCCACCAGCAAACCAAACGGTGTGAAGATGTTCTCGTGCTATCCAGCTAACCAAACGGTGTGAAAGATGTTAGCCCAATCTGTGTTGTCACAATGCTGCTGTCCTCGGGCCCGAATATCATGCGCATGCTACCAAATGCGCCCTGGTAAAACCAAAATGTACACTGTCCTGTCAAAAAAGGCACGCACAGATTCTCTCCTTTTTACCTCCCCGTGCTCCCTCCCTTTCGTGCATCTCTGCGCCTCTACTGATGTAAAGATGGCGAGACATGCCGTGACTTTTGCCAGTAAAATCATGGCTTTAGGCTTTTTTTTACCTGTACTACCCTTTGGGAGGAGGAGGGAAACATGGCTCGGTCCCTCGGTCGGAAGCAAAGGTGCTCGCTAGAATCCACCGGACCAACGTGCCCGTCGCCATCAGTCATCCCCGTCCGGCGGTTCCCAAGGCCGGCCGTACGCGGCGTCTTCACTCAATTACTACGACAGGATCGTTCGTTCTTACCAGCCCCGTACGCCTCTCTCTCTTTCTCGCGGCCGGCCGGTGGTCTGCCGTTTCCGGTTGTCCTCGCCTCGCGTCCAGGCTTTTCCGGCCCGCCTATCGAACAACGGTCACAATTACTCCTACTACTGCCTGCATCAACTGGCCTCCACTTCATACGCGACCAGCATAGGTTTATGCACAGTATGGGCTGCCATCATCTCCTCTGCTCGATTGCAAGGCAATGTTGGCCGTTGGAAACAGGGTTCTGCAGGGAGAAGGTTTAAAAATTCGGGAAATTCCCATGTACTAGTAGCATAGTTGTTTGGATAATCCATGTGTCTGAAAGTCCATTGCATTTCACCCATGTGTACTGCTGACAGAATCTAAACAAGTAGTGCACGGCCCATGTTTAGAAACAAGTACACCCATCTCTCACCATTCAAGGCACTAACATGATCGTCTCGTGGTTATGGGCTACACTACATCCGCAGCAGCATTTACCCGCGCACGAGCAGCACTACAAACAACCACCGCTGCACCTGCACGTACGGGCAGGCAACCACCGGCCGTATGACGACGGTCGGAGCGACATTGATAGGCTCTGCGCCGCACAATGGAGCATGATAGGCGGTTAAGCATCGGCGCCGTGGCCCCGACGCCGCCCACGACGGGCATCCGCTAATGGCGATGCGATCATGCGCCAAGTACGTGCTCCCGTATGGATCCGTCGTCCTCTAGTAACATGCCTCTACCCACGCCACCTCCTATCGCTTCGCGATCACGTCCGCCTCCGGCACGTGAGCTCGCCGGCGACGGGGGCCCTCCCCTCCCCTCGTCCCGTCACGTCGTATTGATGCCCCAGGCTCCGGTCAATACTGCTCTCGGCTCTGCCCGTGTGCGGCCGTGCTGCGTGCTGCGCCCCGTACATACACCGGCGGTGTTTGGTTCACTTGACGCTTCGTGGCAGCTATTATTTCTTAAATAATACATTTATTTCATTGATTTCGAAATATAATTCTCCCTCGGACCCAAATAGTTGACCTGGCGGATGTATCTAGTACTAAATCTTGTCTCGAATGTTGATAAATCTAAGTCAACTAATTTGAGTCGGAGAGCAGTTTGACCAAACACAATGGCCTATTCGGTTTGGCCCAAACCGACTGGGCCATTAGGTGTCGGCCACACCTAATGACATGCAGGGATACAGGAATTGCACGTGCTGCTAGTCGGCGTGGTCATTAGGTGTGGTGGACACTTGATGAGCCGGTCGGTTCGGACCAAACTGACTGGTTATTCGGTTTGGGCCGAACTGACAATGTGCTAGATTTTAAATTTTTATATTCGATTATTATATTTTGAAATCAATAAAAAAATTGTATCATTTAAAAAAAATAGCCTTCGTAGTACAGGTGGCGTTCAAGATGGGTACGGAGGGCATACAAATAATCGAAATTCCATTCACAAAGTTCTACGGAATTACGGAAATTCACTTTCGGTCTCACGGTGCATATGTTTACTTCACCAAAAAATACACATTTCAAGTTGTTAGAAAATTTTCAACAAAAGACGGTTTTTTAGGACTGTAAAAATTGACACAAAATGCCTTGTCAAGATAGTTAATTTTGATCAGCTCAGTTGGCATAAAAGGGGTGTTGAGACTCGCCCCGACGTGTGCTCCTCTTCCTCTCGTCCCCGCGAGGCGGCAGTAGGGGAAACCCTAGCCGCCAGCCGCTGTCCCTCTCGACATTATACTCTCCTCCCTCGCTGCCCCAGGGCGCAGCTGGGCAAAGCCCGGCCGCCGGCAGCGGTGAGGGAGGCCTTCTCGTCCCCTCGCGTGAGGAAATCGGCGTGGGTCATCTTCTCCATCCTTGTGCATGGAGCTGACGCTGAGCACTTCGGCGTGGTGGCTCTCCGGTGTGTTGCGCTCGCCGGTCTCCGGCAGTGGCGGCGTGTTGGAGCAGGGGCAGAATGATGCACGGTGTGGAGATCCTTCTACGGGCAGATTGGAGGCAGGACGAGGTGGGAACAACCAACCCCCTCTCCTGTGGTGGCCCTTGGCTACGGTGCAGGTGAGACGAGGTGGTTGGCTGGCGAGAGCCAGGCTCCGACGTCGGTCAGGGCCGACGATAGCAACGTCCTCGGTTGTTGTTTCCTTGTCGAAGGCGTCATTGCTGCAAATCCCGCCTCGTGCCTAAGGCTCTGGGGAAACCCTAGATCCGGGATTTTTTCGGATCGGACGATGGTGGCACATCGGTGTCGTTCATCCTCTTGAGGGCATCATTTTGGAGTCCGAGAGGGATGAAGGGTATCAGCTGGTGGAACGGTGTTCCATCTACCACGTCGATGGCAGCGGGTCTCGGCAGCATGGTGCAGCGGGGTCTCAGCGGCAGGTATGATGATGGCCTCATGCAGAGCGGGCGTCATTGTCTAGCATCGTCAGCAAGATCGGAAAGTTTATGTGAAGATTGCTCGGCGGTTCGATGGTGGTGACAACTTTTCTGGCATGTACATGAGGTGCTCGCTAAGGGTGTGCTAAACAAATGAGCGCTCTTGTTTCACCTAGTGGGCGTCTCGGGGTATGCGATATTTTCCCAGTTCCTAGGTGGTGGATGGATTTCGTTGTGATTTTTCCCGGCACAAGGGCATGTTAACATGATTTTCACACAGTGCCGGGTCTATAGGTGTTGTGTGGCTGATACCTTTGGTCCGGATTATAGATGCAGCATAGTAGCTTTTTTCCTAGAAAAGACATAGGTTTATCGAACCTTGGGAAACACTTTCTAGAAGGAATTGTGAAACTTCTACAAGACTTGCCGACTAATTTTGTTTTCCATTTACTCGATCTTTCTAGTTTACTTTGTATCTTTTGGTTGTTTTCAATGATGGAGATATGCCAGGGTTGAAGATTCACCTACAGCTATGCATACGAATGGGATAAAAATAAGATTAAGCTCATTCATGTGTTAAATGATCTAATAGTGATAGGAATTGTTGGCAGTACATCCTCAGCTACTAGAGCCCATAAAACAACAGGTGACAATAGTCTCTTGGTCCAACCATCATACCACCAAACCACGAGTTACAACGATTATTAAGTAAAATAAACCAAAGCTTTAAGATAAGTGTTGTCACTATTGATTCCAAGCAGATTACTAAGCGAATATCGTACTCCCTCTTTCTATCACTAGGGTTTCGTGTGTCAGACGCTGTTTTCCACTCATCTCATTTCACACCTTGATCAGTCCGCGGGGTCTTGGGTACCTACAAGTCCACTGATCAAGGTAGAGAGAAAGATACAAGATAACAAAGCTCCTATTCAATCACTACACAATATTCCCCTAGAATTAGATGCACATAGACGCTACGAATTTTTCAAGACATTGCCATCCTACGCTGATTTCAGCGCCCTCTTCGGTCCGACGGACCTGCGCCAGCCGCTTCGGCGGTGGTTCTGGTTTGCCAGATCTGGCTCCAGCTACTTCGGCGGTGGTTCTGGTTTGCTGGATCTGGCGCCGGCCGCTTCGATAGTGGATCCGGTCTGCCTACCCTAGTGCCGGAAGTTTCGGGGGTCGGTCTGGTTCGCCAGACCTGGCGCTGAAACTCCCTATCTCTGAATTTTTTCAAATGTGCACTTGCCCAAATCTAATGTTGTTAGGTTGCTCCCTTGTGGCATGTACACGTGTTTATGTTTTGCTCTCTTTCAGCAGTTCTTATTGCAGTTTTCGAGCACATCGAGTTCAAGGTTGAGACGGGCAAGAAGAGGAAGCTTGATGTTCAGCGCCCCCCTTCTGGCTGTACTAGTGGTCATCTGTCCCTGTGATACGGTGCACACGTATCTATAATTTTTGATGTTACATGCTTGTTTTATATCTACTTTCTTATGTTTTGTCCACACTTTGGAGTATTTTTACACTTTTTGGGAACTAAACTATTAACAAGATGCCACAGTGCCAGTTGCCTGTTTTCTGCTGTTTTTGGTTTCAGAAAAGCTAGTAAAGAAATATTCTCGGAATCAGACCGGACAAAAGCCCAAGTCAATATTTCACCAGAAGGAACACGGAGTCCGGAGGGGAGACGAAGTGGCACACTAGGGCGGCCACACCTGGTGGCGGCGTGGCCCGGGGGCGCGCCACCAGGGGGTGTGGCCCCCCTGGTGCTCCACCGACCTTGCCCCTTCGCCTATATATTTCCATAGGGACGAAAACCCTAAGCACCCGATCAAAATTCCACGAAAGAGTCTGTAGCCGCCGTCATCTCCATCCCTAGATCGGGAGGGATCTGAAGCTCTTCTCGGCACCCTGTCGGAGGGGAGAATTCACCCTGGAGGCCTTCTTCATCACCATGACTGCCTCCGGTGTGATGCGTGAGTAGTTCATCCCTGGACTACGGGTCCATGTAGTAGCTAGATGGTTGGTTCTTCTCCTTTGTGCTACCATGTTTAGATCTTGTGAGCTCCGTTCATGATCAAGATCATCTATTTGTAATCCTACATGTTGTGTTTGTGAGGATCCGATGGATATTGAGATGCTATTTCAGATTGATTATTGATTTTATCATGTCTATGTTATTTGTGATCTTGCATGCTTTCCGTTGTTAGTACCTATCTTGGCTGAGTAGATGCTAGTAACCCCAAGAGAGAGTATTTATGCTCGATAGTGGGCTCATGCCTCTAGGAATATGGGAAAGTGACAGAAATCTCTAAGGTACTAGATGTGATGTTGCTACTAGGGAGAAAACAACAATCCTTTGTTCATAGAACAATCGTATTATTTACTTTACACGCTTTGCTTAATGCAATTATCTGTTACTTGCAACTTAATACTGGAGGAGGTTCGGATGATAACCTGAAGGTAGATTATTAGTCATAGATGCAGTTGGATTATGGTCTATGTATAATGTTCTAATGCCCAATCAAATCTCATAGGAGTCAAGATGATTAGTATATGCATGTATGCTTTCTCGGTGTCTGTCAATTCCCCGCTGTAATTTGTTCACCCAACATGTCAACTATATTAAGGAGAATCACCTCTAGTGAACTATGGACACCGGTCCATTCTTTTACCATCAATCTACAAGATATTTACTGTTTTCTGTTTACTTTCTGCAAGCAACTACTATCTTCCACACAATACATTTAATCTTTTATTTTCAGCAAAACCGGTGAGATTGACAAACTCACTGTAAGTTGGGGGCAAAGTTCTGTGGTTGTGTTGTGCATGATTCCAAGTTGGAAACAACACCTTGGATGTGTTTCCTTGCTCCTACTGGTTCGATAACCTTGCTTTCATAACTGAGAGAAAACTTGCTGCTGTGCTCATGATACCTTCCTCTTGGGGTTCCCCAACGAGCTCGATACGTGTTGAGCCATCAAGATCTTTTCTGGCGCCGTTGCCGGGGAGTCAAGGACATCTTCACAAGGGGAGTCCCTCATAACCAATCTCTTTACTTTGTTTTATTTGTTTTGCTTAGTTTATTTTTGCTTTGTTTGCTTGTTTCTTTATCAAAAATACAAAAAAATTAGTTGTTCTGGTTTACTTCCTTTATAAAAAATACAAAAAATAGGTCTTTCTATAGTTGTTACCTCGTTCTTAGCTCACCATGTTGATCCCTAAGTTCACCTTGAAAGACCTTTCAATAGGTAGTGGCTCTATAATTGGGAAAGGTAATATTGAAGAATTCTTTAATCATGTTAGCAAGCATGAGGAAATTGATGATAGATCCCTAGCAGAACTTGCTCCAAATTATAAAATTTCTCCAGCTTGTTTAGTTCACATGTTGGAATCTAGGTTTGTTAACCTCAACCCCATAATGCAAGTAATGTTTCTAAAACTTAAAGATATTGAGGATACTGAAAAGAGAGAATTTATCTTGGAAAGTTTGCTTAAGGAATTCTATGATGTTGCTAAAGAAGCTAGAAAAGTCTTCGATCATTTTAATATGTTAGGCTCTGATACGTTACAAATATATCTATAATTTACATTTTCAAGAACTAACCTATTAACAAGATGCCACAGTGTCAGTTGCCTGTTTTCTACTGTTTTTGGTTCTAGAAAAGCCAGAAAATGAATATTCTCGGAATTGGACGGGACAAAAGCCAATATGCCTATTTTTACCGGAGCAACATGGAAACACAAAGCAAAGATGGAGTAGAGCACCAGGGTGGGCACACCCTATGGTGGCGCGGGCTAGCCCTGGTGGCGCCACCAGGGGGTGTGGGCCCCCTGGCTGCCTCCTCGCCTGCCTCTTCGCCTATAAGAAGCCTCCCGATGATAAAACCCTAAATAATCCGGGAGAAAGCCACGAAAACCTCCACAGTGCCACTGCCACCAAAAGGGAAATTCGGGGAACAGAAAGTCTCTATTCCGACACCCTGCCGGGACGGGGAATTGCCCTTGGAGCCATCTCCATCGATGTCCACCACCATCTCCATCGCTGTTGCTGACTCCCATGATGAGGAGGGAGTAGTTCTTCCTCGATGCTAAGGGCTCTACCTGTAGCTATGTGTTCATCTCTCTCTATGCATGATCTTATTGAGATCATGAGCTTTGTAATCTATAGATCTATTCGGATACTCAAGTGCTTTAATGAATCTCTGCTTATCCCCACGTGTGTGAAGTTGACAGTGTGCACACCATGTGGCACTTTGGCTAAGGTTACATAAATACTTATCATGAGTATAATTTGAGTTGGATGTCTCTATAAGATTGTGGTGTTTGTTGAAACCATCTAGCACTCAAGGTGACAGTGAGGGGTTATCTAGATGGGGAATGCAAACTTTGAGGTGTGCTGTTATAGCCCTACCGTGGATTAGAGTTATCCAACCAGAGAGTAGTTAGAGTAGTATCATAAAGAGAAGATATTTATATGAGAGTGTTCACTAGTGAAAGTATGGTCCCTAGGCCCTATTTCTAAGCATTGAAACACCGTTTGCAACTAGATCTGTTACATGTTTGCTTGCTTTCATCTTTATTTCAGATTGCCTTTAGTCTCTTCCTACCCGTCAAGCTCTTTTCTAGCACCGTTACCACTTATAATTATCCATACCACTTGTATTTCACTATCTCTTCGCCGAACTAGTGCACCTATACACCTGACAAGTGTATTGGGTGTGTTGGGGACACAAGAGACTTCTTGTATCTTGATTGCAGGGTTGCTTGAGAGGGATACCTTTGACCACTTCCTCCCTGAGTTCGATAAACCTTGGGTAATCCACTTAAAGGAAACTTGCTGCTGTTCTACAAACCTCCGCACTATGAGACCCAACAACTGTCTACAAGAATAGAAGTACGTAGACATCAAGCTATTTTATGGCACCGTTGTCAGGGAGGTAAGGTAAAAGGTACTCACATCCTCTGGCTACTAAGCTATCTTCTAGCATTGTTGCTGGTGTGTGAGTGCTCGAAGTTATTTCCTTTAGATTCTGCAATTATATCTTTTTGTTTCTTGTTTTTATTTTCACTAGTTAGGCTTAATGGAAAACAACGAAAAAATTAGAGAGCTTTTTAGTATTTTTCCTAAGGTAGAACATGAATGGTCTGAAAAGAAAATTAAAAAACCCATGGAACTTTCTTTGCATGCTAATAGCAATGTTATTAGTATGAATCTTTTGAACACCTTTGTTACTAATGCTATGGAAACGTCTAAGCGCGGGGAAGTTAGTTTTTATGAAAATGATATTTTTAGGTCCCCAGGTTTAAAGAAGAAAATTTGCTCTGATGATACTTTATCTCTCATATGTGGTAATTCTAATGATACTTGTGATATTTTAAATCCACATACTGAAAGCATCCCTTTTAAAATACCTATAAAAATTGTTGAACGTATTAGGAATAACTGTTATTTTGGAGATGGAACTGTCCATCATGGTGACCATTTACTCTTTATACACGAATTATGCGAGTTGTTCAAGTGTGCAGGTATTTCAATGAACCAAGTTAAGAGGAAGCTATTCCCTTTTTCACTTAAGGGCAAAGCAAGGGAGTGGTATGAGCTACTAGATGATCCTCATCATTTGGAGCGGAAGGAACTTGAATCTCTCTTTTACTCTAAAATTTATCCTCCTCATGAAATTTATAAAGATAGGAATTATATTTATAATTTTCATCCCCATGATGGAGAAAGTATTGCCTAAGCATAGGGGAGATTGAAGTCACTAATGCTCAAATGTCCCATTCATGAGATCCCCAGTAATATTGTTATTAATAATTTTTATGCAAGGCTTTCAGGACATTACAAGGACTATCTAGATACTTTTTTAGAGGGATCCTTCACAAGTAAGAAGGTTAAAGCTAAGTGAGATCTTCTTGAAACAATTCAAAGCAATACCGAAGATTGGGATAACAGCAAAGGTAAAGAACCAGGTATAAACTATGAGTATGATTGCATTAAGTCTTTCGCTGAAACTGCTGATTTTCAAGAGCTTAGTGCTATATATGGTCTTGATCCCCAAATTCTTGTTGATTATTGTAGAGCCTTTGCTTCTCATACTAATGCTCCTAAATAAAAATGGGACATGTATCATGAGCCTTTTAAAGACACTTGCATGAAAAATGAAATTGTTATTAATGATAGCAATAAACATGCTCAAACCTCTGAAAGTACTACTTCTTATAAGCATGTTAATTTTTGTGAAATACATAGACCTTGTGAGAATAATCAAGTTGAAGAAGAATACTGTATCACCCACAGGAATGAAAAAACTAGAATGTGGTATAGGGCTCCAAATGATCTTGGTAAAAAAATTGTGCCATCTATACTTTTATTTGTGAACTTTGATTTGAAGTGGGTCATTTGAATTTTCAATGCTGAGGCCATAATAATAGCCCTTATAATCGAATGAGTACTGTAAGTTTGTATTGTGATGACATGATCACTCCTAATCAGCATGATGAACTTACATTATTTTTGGGGTGTGAAGAATTATCTTTGGTAGATATGAGTGATTTTGATATGAATAGCATCCTGCATGGTTGTCATCTTTATTGTGTTGATAATTGTCACACAAATACTTACATGATTATAGCCATTATTACTCTCTTAGTTGGTCGCTCGTAGTCTGTTGCTAGCCTCCATACCAAGTATGAGTTCCACTCATGCATCCAACTCCAAATAAAACCAAGTTATTCCAAAGATTCCACCATACCTACCTATTAGTATTTTCTATTCCAAGTATATTCATGTTTTTATCTACCTTCTGAATTAAACTTGTTATGTGAAAATTAGTGATTAAAGCTCTCACGAACTTGATGGCACACTTTACTTTTCTTGCACTTAATAAACTTGAACTATTGTATCATGTATGTTGTATATGCTTGCACTTATACATTGGGATTAGCAGAACCATGCTGTCATGGGGAACGCATTCAACATTGCACTTGTACATTGTACCCAGTTAATATCATGCTATTTTGTTTATGGATGTGGTCGGTGTGAAATGAAAGGGGAGCTTGTAAGTCCATGGAGTTATGTATGTGTGTTAGAGAAACGCATGGGCGGGTGGTCTAATCCATGCCTAATCATGGTGGAAACCTACAGCGTAACCATAATGAGCAATCTATGAAGCATTCTTCTTATAAAAAAGAGATAGAGATTGAGAAAAAGAAAAAAAAGAAAAGAAAATAGTAAAGAGAGAAAAAACACCATTTTCCCATGGTAAATAGAAGATGCTGAGATGCTTATTGTCTGCTTGCCTTATCATTTTGATATGGGGATTCTTCCGTATCATCGGGCAAGGGGTACCCCGTTGGCGGTTCTCTATGATACACATGTACTTACTATGACAAGAACTTACCGGTAACTAAACTTGAGTAGCTTGAAGAGCGGCCCTCGTATTCAAGGGACATGAGATTGCCAACTTATACTTTGTGAAACATATACTCCATAGTTTGTTCACTTTAACCTTAATCACCTAAAGATGCTTATGATAGGGGCAATGAGAGGTGAAAGCTAATAAGTACCATAATTTTGGAAGCTCTTTATGAGACTTGAATCCCTACTTCCTTCTATGAAGACCTTTCTTTTACTTTTATGTTGAGTCTTCATCTTCTATCTTTATGCACCTATTAAGAGAGCATAGTGGTCATTCTTAGTTTAATCTGCATTATCCCAAGACTTGATGATTGATTCATAACTTTGATATTGCTTGTTCTTAAACTATTTGTATCTAGTCACCCTTATGAACTTTGAAGGTGTCCTATGCATTTATGTTTTGCTACACTATGAGGGATAAGCTGAATACCATTCTCATTATGTTTTATATATGTGAAACAGACAAACGTCTTTTAAAGCATTGTTATTCATGAATCTTTTGTTTGTACCTTTTCATGTTATAACATAGTTGTTATGTCCTATTGTTAGAACTATATCTTTCATGCTATGTTAAAGTACTATGATCCCAGCTATTAATGTTCTACCAATACTTTGATCAAGATTATGATGGTGCATGTCACCTAAAAAATTATTCTTTTTTATCACTTACCTACTCGAGGACGAGCAAGAGTTAAGCTTGGGGATGTTGATACGTTGCAAACGTATATATAATTTTTGATGTTCCATGCTTGTTTTATATCTACTTTCTTATGTTTTATCCACACTTTGGAGTACTTTTACACAATTTCTGGAACTAACCTATTAACAAGATGCCATAGTGCGAGTTGCCTGTTTTATGCTATTTTTGGTTCCAGAAAAGCCAGAAAATGAATATTCTCGGAATTGGACGGGACAAAAGCCATACTGAATATTCTCGAAAATGAAAAGTTTTGCGGCGCTGCCGCCACTGAAGAGGAGATTTAGGAGACAGAAGACTCTGATCCGGCACCCTACCGGGACGGGGAAGTGCCCCCGAAGACATCTCCATCGACTCCACCGCCATCTCCATCGCCGTTGCTGACTCCCATGATAAGGAGGGAGTAGTTCTCTCTCGAGGCTAAGGGATCTACCGGTAGCTATGTGTTCATCTCTCGAGGCTAAGGGCTCTACCATTGGGGAATCCTTCATGAGACCTCACACCTCTCCAATGTGACCTAGCACCCCCCAAGGTAGTGAACACGGAAATACATCTGTGTCTCCATGTGCTTCGGTTATCCCTAACCCGAATCTCTTACTTTTGTTGTCGACCTTGTGATAGCCTTTGTGCTTGAAGTATCTTCTATCATCATCTAGGTTGCCTCACCTAGTTTGCATTTAGGAACACTTATATTTCGCAAAGCCTAAAATTTGTAAAAGATTATAAAAAGGTTTATAGAAACCTATTTGCCCCTCTCTAGGTTAACCATCTTACCCTTTCATATGCATTTCCCTAATCTCAACTAATTCGGTAAACTATAGTAGATGTCTATTCACCCCTTTAGTAGTTCTTGTTTGGAACTAGGGTAATTGAACATATTATATCGCTAAGATTGGAGTTGCAGAAAAAGGTACTCTACGGAGTTTATATGATGGTTTAGATATTTTTTAGTACTAAGAAAGGAGTAGTTATGAATGACTTGCACAAAAAGCTACTTCTCCTTCTGGGTTTATATGGCCGTTTATGTTGTTTTCAAATGCTAGAAAATGAGTAGTTATGAAATTAGTTTTGATAGGACACATGCGTGGAAGAGGATATATTTCAATTCTCTGGCATACATGCATTTTAAATGGCTCATTAGATTGTCTACTCTATTAGTTCTTCTACCAATGAAAAGTTTCCTCTTTTTTCGAGGATCTTAGGTGATTTGGTTTTTCTTTATGAAAACCCGGTAGAAGGGACTATATTTTCATACAGGTTTTAATTTTTCGTTGCTTTTTTCTCCCGAGTTTTTGTTTCCTTGTCCGTGAATCGACAAGTCCACCTATTGAGATTTATGAACATTCAAACCAGTTGGTTCCAAGCCAAACCTAGCTTGATATAACACATGGGAAAGAGGTGGATATATTTATATTCTCTCGCAGACAAACATTTTAAGTTTAAATGGTTCACTAGATCGCCTACCATGTCATTCGCTCTATTAATGCATTATGTCGTCCTTTGCGAGGATCGTGGGTGATTTGGGCTATCTACATGGAATTCCAGAAGGATGAATATATTTTCATACATGCCTTAATTTTTCTTTTGCTTCTTTCTTATGATTTTTTGTTTCCTTGTTTGTAAATCAATAGGTTCACCCATTGAGATTTATGAACATTCAAACAAATTGTCACTAAGCCATACTTAATTTGGTTTAACAGAAGGGCGAGAGGAGGATATATTTATATTCTCTCGCATACAAACATTTTAAGTTTAAACGGTTCACTAGATCGGCTACCATGTTAGTTGCTCTTTTAATGCTTTATGTAGTCCTTTGCTTAGGATTGTGGACGATTTGGTTTGTCTACATGAAAACCTGGAAAGAAGTGAATATTATTTCATGTACGTCTTAATTTTTTTTGCTACTTTCCTCGATTTTTTTTGTTTCTTTGCGTGTAAATCGATATAGTGTCGCCCATTGAAATTTATGAACATTGAAACCGATTGGTCCCAAGCCAGACTTTTTTTGCGAGTTTGGTACACCACTTTTTGGCCACCAAATTAGGAATTGCCCATTCGTTGGCACTAGAAGCACGTTCACAAGGACCAGTAGCACCGAAGCAGGGCGACCCCGCCCGTGGCCCTCGCGCCGTGCGCCGCAACGTTGCCACGCGTACGTGTCGCCTCCGTATTGGCTCCGGCGCCAGCATCTCATGTCGCTTTCCGGCGCAGCCTCACATGCCACCCCGGCCGTGCTCCCTATTAAATCCTCCCCACCACTCCTCTACACTGCAGCAGCGTGTCCAGCAGCGTCCGAACCGCCGCACACACAGCACCAACCAACTAAACTGCCACCATCAATACTGCAGCGGCAGCAAGCTTGGGTTCGGTCGCTGCTGCGATGGCGTCGCCGGCGGCGAAGACGATGGAGGCGGTCGCGGCAATGCTGCTTCTCCTGTCGACGGCAGCCGTGGCCCAGCACGACTACGGCGACGCCCTCCACAAGAGCATCCTCTTCTTCGAGGGGCAGCGCTCCGGCCGCCTCCCTCCCGACCAGCGCGTCCGCTGGCGCCGCGACTCCGCGCTCAACGACGGCGCCACCGCAGGGGTAAGAGAAGATAAATGGCCGTTCTCCTCTTTACACCGCCGTCAGAATGCACTGGCATGACGCTCCGGTTGTTTGTTGTTGCAACGCAGGTGGACCTGACGGGAGGCTACTACGACGCGGGCGACAACGTGAAGTTCGGTTTCCCGATGGCGTTCACGGCGACGCTCATGTCGTGGGGCCTTATCGACTTCGGTCGGAACTTCGGCCCGCACGAGCGCGAGGCCCGGGCGGCGGTGCGTTGGGCGACGGACTACCTGATGAAGGCGACGGCGAAGCCCAACACGGTGTACGTGCAGGTGGGCGACGCGTTCCGCGACCACTCGTGCTGGGAGCGGCCCGAGGACATGGACACCCCGCGCACCGTGTACAAGGTGGACCCCGCGCACCCGGGGTCCGACGTCGCCGCCGAGACCGCCGCCGCGCTGGCCGCCGGCTCCATCGTCTTCCGCGAGGCCGACCCCGCCTACTCCAAGCGCCTCCTCGACCGCGCCGTCTCCGTAAGCCACTCCCATTTTTTTCTTACATCTACTCCGGAAAGTGCATTAAAGCCGGTCCATGATAAATGCCCTGCTTGACAGTACTGCCACGTCGCTGCAGCCGTGCTATTTACCGTCACTCTTCGTTTCTTTTTGACAAAAGCGAACGCTCTCTCTAGCCTTTTTTAGTGGCAGCTAAAACTGCTTCTGCCAAGTTAAAGTTAACGGTTTTCCATAAGCCGTAAGTAGAGTTCAGAGTAATTTCGGCTGCTGAGTTCTGGTGTGTGGCTCATCCATCATGTATGTATGTACTCCGTATCAGGTGTTCGAGTTCGCCGACAAGTACCGCGGCGCCTACAGCAGCAGCCTCCACGCGGCGGTGTGCCCCTGCTACTGCGACTACGACGGGTACCAGGACGAGCTGCTGTGGGGCGCTGCGTGGCTGCACAAGGCGTCGCGGCAGCGCGTGTACCGCGACTACATCAAGAAGAACGAGGTGGCGCTGGGCGCCAGCGAGTCCATCAACGAGTTCGGCTGGGACAACAAGCACGCCGGGATCAACATCCTCATCTCCAAGGTAATAACAACTGAAACCACTGTACTGTACTACTAGTTCACCGTGACAGTAGTTGCTGGTGACGAGCTATGGATGGCCGTCACTCTGCTGCGTTGCTGCACCGGCCTAGTGTGAGGCCTATAGCCAGGTACCCTAGTCTCTAGTGGACGCAGGGATGTCTGACCCGTCTTGGCCTCTTCTCGTGTCATTGCGTGATGCTGCTCTGCTCGGGGGGTTGCGTACACACAAGAACGGACACTGCTCTGGTGTCCTCCTGCGTTGCCCGCCGGGCGGGCACATGCGCCTCACGTCGCGCTTCCCGCCTTTTCCCCCCGCTAAAACCACAGCGCCATCACGGCATGTCTCAAGATATGGCGCCCTGACACTGACAGTGATTACTACCATGGCTAATCATGTCAAATGACTTGGTAGCAGTAGCACACGCTGGAAGGTACACGGTGCTCGTGTAGCAAAGTTCGTGCCACAGCGGCATGGGGGAGACCGCTGGTGGCCACGGGGAACGAACCTTTTGCACGCGCGCTCTGCTCTTTTCGCGCGCACATGTGGGGCCGGCCCGACAGCATGTGACGCTATACTAGCTAGCAAGCGAGTTGCACGTCATGTCACCATATATTCCCTCCTTCCATGCGGACACGCCATGTTGGATTAGGTTTCGCATTATCGTGTGTGCCGCTGAGACATACGTACATGCGTTTGTTCTATCCGTCGTACTAAGCTACTTGTTCGGCGGATAGATCAGCATGTGAGCTGACACGATGATTCTAATAACAACTCTGCACTTTCTGATCCGACGTGGGTAGCGCCCCGTTCCCTTTGGCTGTCATGTGGTACTACTCCACAAGTCCACATGATAGCATATGGCTAGTGATTGGTGTGGACACCGTGGCGCACTCTACTCATGACATTGTCACATGCCTGTCTAGATTGACACACTCACACCATGTGTACATTATTGACTAATCGGAGCATATCCTAGATTCGGACAGCACGTTACCGAGAACCGTACCGTGTGCCCAGATTCTATCTGGATAGATTGATTATTAAACCCGTCCTGGCAAGATTACTCCATACTTTTATCTGTACCGGCGGTGATGATAGGTTGGTTAGTGGATCAAAACAGGCGTCAGGCGAGCATGTTTGTCTCTCATCAGTGTTTAAGTGGCCCTGGTCCGGTCTCAGTCTGGTCTACCCACGGGGTCCTGTGCCCTGCGGTAGAACAGGGCGGATCGGGCAGTGCGCCGCTGCCCGTGGGCGACTGACTTTTCAGTATCGTGCGCTCACTCACGGGTCTCGTAACCAAACCACACTGTCATTTTCGAGTTATCGTATACTGAAGTATTAAGTGCTCGGTTAATTAGGCCTCGCTACCAAATGATGGGGTTTACTGTGCTGTGTTACCTTCTGCAGGAGGTGTTGATGGGGAAGGACGCGTTCTTCACCTCCTTCCGGGAGAACGCCGACAACTTCATCTGCACCCTCCTCCCCGGCATCTCCAACCACCCCCAGATCGAGTACTCCCCAGGTAAATCAACTCGATCTACGCTAATAATGCCTTGATTTACCTCTTGGTTAGCACTGTGGAGAAACTTATCTGAACTCTTGGACCTATGTTTGTGCGCGCAACACATGCAGGCGGGCTCCTGTTCAAGGTGGGCAACAGCAACATGCAGCACGTGACGTCGCTCTCCTTCCTCCTGCTCGCCTACTCCAACTACCTCAGCCACGCCAACGTGCACGTCCCCTGCGGCGGCTCCTCCGCCTCCCCCGTCGTGCTCCGCCGCGTCGCCAAGCGCCAGGTTCGATCCTCCGCCGCCGTGGTTTCTCCCCGGAACGCGCCGCGTCCGCTGACGCTCCGCCGTGTTCTGCTGTTTTTTGACATACTAGGTGGACTACATCCTGGGCGACAACCCGCTGCGGATGTCGTACATGGTGGGGTACGGCGCGCGGTTCCCGAGGCGCATCCACCACCGCGGGAGCTCGCTGCCGTCGGTGTCCGCGCACCCGGCCCGGATCGGCTGCAAGGCCGGCGCGGCCTACTACGCCAGCAGCGCGCCCAACCCGAACCTGCTCGTGGGCGCCGTGGTCGGCGGGCCCAGCAACACCAGCGACAACTTCCCTGACGCGCGGGCCGTCTTCCAGCAGTCCGAGCCCACTACCTACATCAACGCGCCCCTGCTCGGCCTCCTCGCCTACTTCTCCGCGCACCCCAACCTGCCCCAGGCTGGCACCGACTGAACGGGCTGACGAGAAGGAAGAAGGGGCCTTGGCTGGCTGGTTGGTTCGTGGCCCTTGTTTTGTATGGGCTGCGATGGGCCTGATTCATCCTGCTGCTTGCTTGCCGCCGATATGTTATGTCACTATTCGTGTGTAACGGATGCCGATCCTTTCCTGTAAAAAATGGCAGGAAAAGGAATCGGTCGTATTGTACTGCCAAGACAAATCTTCCGTTATTAATTATCATCATTAGCATGCGATGCATTAAGTGGTTTACACGAGTAGTATATGTTTTGGGCGTGCATTTCTCTCCCACTATTGCAGGGCCATCTGGGCGTCCTATCCTATCGATCTGAAGCATTTCTCTCGATGCAAAACAGCCAATCACCGGAAACCTAGGTACTGATGGAAACTGCAAGGTCAACTCCTCATTGTAATGCCCGATGTAACAGTGAGGACTTCACATTTTGGTATAACAGCCGGCCAGAACACCCACGTGAATACGAGGACTTCCAACTATTGGAACCAGTGTCCAGTTCAAGTCGTGAGGCCAATAAACATGTCATGTGCAGCTGCTCCGTCTTTTTCTTCTGGCTGGCTGGCTCATCTATGGGCCCTTGCTGGAATCCAAAGCTTTGCTTCAAACCGGAAGCAAACTCCTCCATCAGGTACACATATCTCATCATCATCATCATCATTCTGCCTTGTGGGTGTTGCCACCGGGCATGGCAGAGGTGAGCGTGGTGGCACCGACGATGAGACGACGATCGCCGCTCTGAACTTGATTCCGAGAGCGACCGATCAACCCATGCAGATCGCGCCGGATCGACAACGTCGTGCGAGGCCTGCACTGGCACCGGTGGCGTCGAGATTGAGTTTCGCCTCTCAGATCGGGTGGCGACGTGGCGTATCATTCTCCCGTGCGATCCAATCGGGCCGCATGCGGTGCACGGACAGAATTGCTCCGGCGCCGTGCTGTACAGGAGTACTGGTGATACACTGTACCGCCGCGAATCTGCGGCGCATGCGATGCGAACACGGCGGCAGGAAATAATGACGCGGATGAATACAAGTGGACTTTACTTTGTCTACTGCAGGCAGAGCCCTGCATGCATTTTCTCTCTGCTTTCGATATTTACACAAGTGGCACAAGACAAAGTAAACTTTAGGTTTTTACAGAAGTACTACTACACGATTTGAAATTTGGGCAGTCAGAGTATTATGACTGTTTGTTTTCTACCCAAATGATTCTTTTCCTGTGCGCGATAAAGCAGAGCGAAAAAGTTCAGGAAAAGAGGAGCATCGCATCGGACGAGTTTTGTACTGGGCCAGAGGAATAATTAACAAAGGAGAAGAAAGGAATCGGCCGGGAAAAAAAGTCCGTGGGAGGAAGAAAAGAAGCATTCTCCACTCTCCAGTCCGCTTTCACGTAAACGTCCCTGGGCAGAGAGTTAATCCTGCCCGGCCCTACCCCGCTCCGCCGCTGCAGATGCCGGTGAGCAGCACCGGGAACCTGGCCAGCGACGACGACCCATCTGCCCCTCGCTGCTGCGGCGGAGCGGGCCTCTGCTGCGGCGGGCGCACCCTCCCGTCCTCGAACAGCGCCGTCGCCGCCACGGAAGCCGCCTCCGGCACCTGTGGCCCGCCCCCGCCGCCGCCGTCGCACAGGAAGTCGGCCCCGGCGAGCTGCCTCTCCATGTCCAAGAACTCGCCCAGCCTCGTTGGCGGCCCGCCGGTGTCGTCGCGGCATAGCCGCCACCAGCTGCCGACCCCGCGCCGGCTCCTGCGTCGCCGCCACCCGCCCGCGCGCCTCCCCTGCCCCTCCTCCTGCGCCGCCCGCGTCGGCCTGTCGTTCGTGTCCCCCGGTGCCGCCCTCGTCGACCTCCGCTGCCCGCCGCCGCCGCCGAACGCCGACACGCCCATCAGCGTCCCCAGCGTCGTGCTCCGGTCCGGGAAGAAGGACCCCGTCGACTACCAACACAACAAACCAACAACACCGTCAAACACAAATGCAACTAACCGCACCTATCCCCACCAAATTGGCATCGACGAGCAGTTAGTTACCTCGGTGTCGAGATCGGAGGAGGACGGCGACGAGTCGGCGGAGGGAGAGTAGGGCATCATCTCGTCGTCGAGCTCCATTGTCTACGCCCTGGACTGCAGCTTGCTTGCTTGCTCCGGCCGAAGAGGGACGAGACGGGCGGCGTTGGTGGAAGGATGAGGGAGACGAAAGGGTTTATAAGCAGTTGGCCTTGGCCGGGGGCAGTTGATCGGGGCTGGGAGTGTGTGGTGCCGTGACGGCGACGTGGTTTAGGACACCCGATCGGTGTGCCGGTGCGGTGGTGCCTCCTTCACCTGTCGGCATTTGGTAACTTCTTCTGCTATGGCCGCTCAACAGGGCAACTGCACGTCTCGACTGTGCACGCATATGCTCCGTCGATAAGATCACAGCCCTGTACATTATGAAACCCGTGATCGGTGCTCCCTTGGAATCTTGGATTGGATCTCTTTCCAAATCTCGTGTTAAGGAATTATGAACAATTTCCACGAAGCACGAGTCAAATTCAAGCACATAATTCTTTTCTCCAGGAATAAACTTTGATGAATGATGTTCAGATTATGTTTCAAACCAATAAGGCCCCGTTTGGTTCGTCGGATTGAAGCTGAAAAACGACCTTATTTATCGGTTCCCAAAAAAGTCCGGATCAAACGAGTATTGGCACTTGGATTACTGTTTTGGTTTCCCTACTCTCGGCCGTATATGGAGCGGAAAAGCTCACGGACCAGGGGCATCCGTATTTGCCGGCCGTAATTCGTCGTGCACATGGAAACGGACCCGTAAACAATCAGTGACGAGAAATTAAGGGGAGTTGCCAAGTGCGGCCTAAAGGAGAAAAAAAGAATGAATGTCCAGTTTGAGTAGTAAGGTTCATACCACTATTGGGACATGGACTAGGTTTAAATAGATCGACGTGCCTTGACTTGAATGCACTGTCTGTCCACTGTGAGATGCTCCATTTCCAACCTTCCCATAGGCCCGAAGAATTAGTCACTAGCCCCAATGATTCAGGTTCAGCCCCTGCTTTTAACCGGTCATTGTCTGGTTGTCTCATCTTTAGCAAAGATCAACAATGTTTAGGTCTGGATGCAATCAGCTGATTGATTGACTAGGAATGAATTCTGGGGTTGGATTTTTCAGCTTCAAACGAATTGTCCCCATGCCCCACAAAATGTGCCCTTCTGCCCACATCTCTCTACGTCCCTATCCTACGTGAGGAATCTAGCTTTGTTTCCTTACATCATTTGGTTGATGCTCGAAACCATCTCTACGTAATATTTCATCATGGCCCAAAACTAGGATCTTATTTGGGTGGTTGTCAAATTTGTAGCACAATCATGCTCACACTCCACTGCAAATTTCAGTTTATTTTTGTTGCCAAGGATGGCCGAAACATGCACCACCAATTTTTTGAAAGAAAATATGACCACTTGCAAGCTGTGCATCCCCAAAAGTACGCTTCTTTAGGTTCATTTATTGATACTTGGATGAAATGTTTTTCGGTAAGTTCGGAATAAGATCATATTGACTATGTTTAGATTTGCTCTTTCCAACGAAGGATGCCATGCATATGTGATTTGATGATGGATGAGAAGATACATTAGTAACTAGCCGACGGAGAAGGTAGTGGCAGGGAACCTTGAAATGGTATATAAACCGCCTCCACCTCCGAAGAATATAGTGTGGGTAAGCCAGCACGACCTTCCATTACACCGCCACCAAGCTAGAACCGCCATGGGAGGAAACACTGCTCTTTCGAAAGGAAGGTGATAGCTCCTGGTATTTGCATCCTAGGATGCACAAAACCATCATTTATTAAATAAGTGAAAGACAATGAGGCCAAAAGACATTATTCAAAAACACAGTACATGAAATGACCAACAATGGTCATATAATTACAAGATGTGACCGAATACATTGATGTTGTTACTTCAGGAAAAAAATCATCCTCAGTGTCAGATCCAATCAATGAAGTCAAGTAAAACAACTCTTATCCTAGTTAAGGGGCCCGCCGCTACCTCAACAAGGCTGGAGACAACTGGGCACATTAGATCGGATTGTCAGACCACAAATCCAACACGTACAATGTGTCCAATTCCATGCTTGATTTCTGATTACTGCAAGTGCACAGACAATTGTAGCTAGTTTCAAAATAAGAGTATCGATCCCATGGAGAGCTATTGGTAGAGGTCTTTATGCCCCTCATTACTATTCACTAGAGAGTACTTGTAGGTTATCTCAAATTCCAAGTAATGGTGTATACAGAGTGTGTTTGAATAAGTGCTAAAGTAAACAAGAACAAAGTAAATTGCTGAAGTAAACGAGAAGATGCAACTGTAGTTGTGGTGGTGACAATATGGTTAAGAAGTTCTCAGGGAGTGTAGGATACGCCACTAGCATGGGACAATTACTCAGTTAGGATAACCTATTTCTTATGTCATGACATCTGTGAAGAGGGTTCCATAATAAGATGTTCACTGCAAGGCTCATAGGCAATAAATTTGTTGAGCGAATGAATGAGGCCATCTCTAAATAACCGCCGCGATGTCTGAGAGCAGTCACCCATACGGACCACCGCAATTAAGGGTCTCCCCATGGATATCGTAATTAGCTTAGTAAATCTCTCTTTATTCCTCCTTTGACCGTGTAGGTTGTAAGCCAGTGCTTCTAGTCACAAATAGCTCTGGACATACTTCCAAACACGTCCAAAGTATATCACCCTTTTCTTTAGACCCGAAGGCAAATGATATATGATCGAGTACACATACCATCTAAAGAGAGAGATCAAACACACACCATCGATCAATAGATCATGGACACAAGTAATATGTCATTTTTTTATTTCATCTCATAATAACGATAGGGTTTCTCAATCTTCCCAAGAACAAAGGAACTACTCACATATAAAGGCAATCAACATCATGGCAATAATATGGATGGGATATGAGAGTACAATCGAATACAAGTGAAGATCCACACTAGGGTTTGGATTTCAACCAAGTAGACGAAGGGGATCGATGTTGGAGACATTGGTGATGATGATGGTGATGTAGATCAGTGTTGAGGCCTTCAAGATCCAAGTCCCCTTCTCCTCTTGAGCAATGGTGATGGTGGAAATCTTGCGGAGGCGGCGACTATGGAGTTTGCAAGGCGGCAGGGCTCCACCGTAGAGGTATGGGGAGAGGATGCCTTCTCCCTTGGCTCCTTGCATCTTTATATAGGATTAGGGAAGTCCCCAATAGTCTCCAATACGTTCTTTATGACCTAAGAAAGGTCTAGGAACAAACCAGGACGAATTCTGTGAAGAAACACGTCCAGAATAGTTGTTTTC
The DNA here is from genome assembly GCA_910589775.1 of Avena eriantha. NCBI lineage: Eukaryota > Viridiplantae > Streptophyta > Magnoliopsida > Poales > Poaceae > Avena > Avena eriantha. The sequence continues at coordinate 128,054,407 of OU342744.1, read as the reverse complement.
GTGCGTCCAGACCCGTGGTACGGGCGGACGGTACGACCGTACCCACCCATACCAGTGGTCGTTAAACCTTTAGTATGCTTTTGTATTTTGGGTGCTATTTTTCATACGAACTCCGATTTGGGTGTTCTTTGGCTTGTTGGAATCGTATGGACGAGGGATACAACACCATAGACATGTATCTTCATTTGGAGTTTATGAAAAAATCCACTTTTCCTCAAATGGCTAAGTCTGCTGCCTACAGCTCCTCCATATTTCATCCTTTTGGTTTCTTTTTCCTTGCTTTATCCATAATCCATCACAACACCTACACACAAGTCAAAGACAATAAAATGTAATAAAATGCTAATAAAACTACTAGTTGTGCAAAGTCCATGTGAAAATGAATGAAAACTAGTAATCATACATAATAGGCATAGTTGTAGCTAGATATAGCATGTAATGAGTGACAATATGAATAATTTGTATACTTAAATATGTTTCAATTTTAGACTCGTCAATGTATAGTTCCCACCAAAAAAAATTGTATTCCATTATATAGGGGATATTATGTCTCACTAATTGGCTAATAGATTATGAAAAATCACATAAACTTTATCAGATTGGAGGTGCAAAAAATATGACAGGAAAACATAAAGAAGGACCACTTTGATCGGTAATTCACTTGTGATCCCCAAAGCATAGTGAACGGATACGGATGTCACTAGGAGGGGGTGAATAGGAGTTTTAAAATTATGAGGATTTTGGCTCTAATAAATCTTGAATAAAACTAGTATTTAATTTATCAAACACAAAATCTAAATATCCTGAGGTTCACCTATGTGCACCAAGAAGTTATGCTAATCAAGCCAAGCAACTATGTGATAGTAAGATATATAACTTCAAGCACGAAGACTATCACAAAGCAAAGAGTTCGGGTATAGAAATAATTGATACACGCGGAGACTGTGATTTTATCATGAAGTTCACTTCTAAGAAAGCTAATCTTCGTTGGAGAGGCGCGTCGGCGTAATGCTCTCCAAGTGCCACAATATGCTCACCTTGAGGAATGGTATCACAATGCTCACCAAACACCAAAAAGAACTCACCTCAACATGCAAAGGCACACCGCTCACCGATGTTGCAAAGTCTCACATTATTCTCTCGTGTGTGCACCACCAAGGTTGTGGCAATGTCATTGGAGCCTCCCAAGAATTACCACAAAGTTTTACACCACCAAGATTAAGCTTAGAGGTTCTCCAGCCATCTAGGTTCAAGAATCCAAGAGTAATAAGACCATGAACTTTCACCAACTGAATCCTCACCGAGAACTCAAACTGATGCAACAAATGCGATGGCAAAAACATAAGTACTCAAGTCCTTCATTTCCAAATTTCACCAAAGTTACAAAAGCTAGGTGGGAGATAAGAGAGGAAGAACAATGGAGAAAATCGACAAAATACTCCAAGATCTAAATCCAATAGATCCCCTCACTTAGAAGAGAGATTGATGGTGAAAATGTAGATCTAGATCTACTCTCTCTTTACCTAAAAAAGATGCAAGAAACATAGGAGGTATAGAGAGATAAAGAAAGCTCTTCAAAGTCAACAATGGATGAGAGATAATGGAAGAACTAACCTCCAAATGATAAACAAGGGGTCTCCAAAGGTTCCCCACGAAATATGTCAGTTGCATCCATTTTAGCCCAAAAATTCCGCCCTAAGGAGCAGAATTTCCACCCCTTTGGAATTTTCTGGGGCACCCAAACCACCCAACCTGCATGGTGTGACGCATTTACACCCCTTAGAAATTTGGTCGTAGATTGTGAGAATCCCCCCCCCCCCCCAGAAATTCTAGGGACGTAGTCGGAATTTCCGCTCCCCTAAAAACTAGCAGAAACATCAAAATGAGAATAACCATAACTTGAGGATTCAAACTTCGATTTTGATGAATTTGGGCTTGTTTCGAATAGAACAACAAGCTCTATAAGATTATGCAAAGAAACATCATATTACAAGAAGGTAGGATTCTTAGGAATAAGTGATACATTGTAAATGTATCTATAATTTTTGATTCTCCATGCTTGGTTTTATCCACTTTCTTGTGTTTTGTTCCAACTTTGGAGTACTTTTCATATGATTTCTTGGACTAACCTATTAACAAGAGCCACAATGCCAGCTGCCTGTTTTCTGCTGTTTTTGGTTCCAGGAAAGTCAGAAAATGAATATTCTTAGAATTGGACAGGACAAAAGCCAAAGTGCATATTTTTCCGGATGTCATCAAGCGCCAGAATACGAGACGGAGAGGGGCCAGGGGGCCACCACACCACCTGGCCACGCGACCAGGCCTGGCCCGTGCCAGGGGGTGGTGTGGCCGCTCCCGGCACCCCCTCGGCCTCTCCTTCCGCCTATATATTGCCCTCAGGACGAAAACCCTAAGGACCCGATCAAAAATCCATGAAAGAGTCTATAGTCGCCGTCATCTTCATCCCTAGATCGGGAGGGATCTGAAGCTCTTCCCGGCACCCTGCCGGAGAGGGGAATTCACCCTGGAGGACTTCTTCATCACCATGCAAGCCTCCGGTGTGATGCGTGAGTAGTTCATCCTTGGACTACGGATCCATGTAGTAGCTAGATGGTTGGTTCTCCTCCTTTGTGCTTTCATGTTTAGATCTTGTGAGCTTCGTTCATGATCAATATCATCTATTTGTAATTCTGCATGTTGTGTTTGCGGGGATTCGATGGATATTGAGATGCTATTTCAGATTGATTATTGATTCTATCATGTCTTTGTTATTTGTGATCTTGCATGTTTTCCGTTGTGAGTAGCTATCTTGGCCAAGTAGATGCTAGCAACACCAAGAGTTAGTATTTATGCTCGATAGTGGGTTCATGCCTCTAGTAATCTGGGGAAGTGGCAGAAATCTCTATGGTACTAGATGTGATGTTGCTACTAGGGAGAAAACAACAATCCTTTGTTCATAGAACAATCGTATTGTTTACTTTACACGCAGTTTGTAAAGCAATTATCTGTTGCTTGCAACTTAATACTAGAGGGGGTTCGGATGATAACCTGAAGGTGGATTATTAGCCATAGATACAGTTGGATAGCGGTCTATGTATAATGTTGTAATGCCCAATCAAGTCTCAAAGGAGTCAAGATGATTAGTATATGCATGTATTGCTTTCTCGGTGTTTGTCAATTGCCCCGCTGTAATTTGTTCACCCAACATGTTATGTATCTTAAGGAGAGCCACCTCTAGTGAACTATGGATCCCGGTCCTTTTCTTTACATACAATCTACAACTATTTACTTCTTTGTGTTTACTTTCTGCAAACTATTACTTCTTCCCATTCGATACGTTTAATCCTTTGTTTTCCGCAAAAGACGGTGAGATTGACAACCTCATCACAAGTTGGAGACAAAGTTTTGTGGTTATGTTGTGCTGGTCTCCACGTTGCTACTAGCACCAGTAGTGCGCCCTGCCAAAGCTCAGCTAGTAACACCTTTGGGGTGTTTCCTTGCTCCTACTGGTTCTATTAAACCTTGGTTTCATAACTGAGGGAAACTTGCTGCTGTGCTCATCATACCTTCCTCTTAGGGTTCCCAACGAGCTCTACATCAACACCGCCATCAAGCATTTTTCTGGGCGCCGTGCATTGAGCCATCAATAAGCAACTTTTATTATCAGGGGACCAAATGGCACAATATATAGTACATTTGACTTGGGGTACAAGAAGATAAATTTAGACAAATACGGACTCCTAGGCCAATACTAATACTCCTTAACGATAACACTAAAAGGTGAAAGGTTTGACCTCTCTAAAAGCGACGGACCGGTAAAACCTCTGATATAAAAAATGCAAGAAGTGTTTCATAAGAATTCCGTTTTGTATAAACTTGATCTTGCATTGAAGATGGCCCCGCAATATCCAAAACCTAACAAGGATGGATTCCAAATAACAACCAATAAATATGATGTCAAGGATGCAGGTTTAAGCTCTCTCTGAATGATAAGATCAAGTTACTCACTCGAGAGCCCCTCTTTGATAGTATGGCTATCTATCCTATAACCCGGTCCCACAACTAACAACATGAGACCATAAACGAGAAAACATATCAAGATTATACATTTGCCGCGCGCATTCCAAAATATAAGAGTTTTACCTTTTATGAAGTGAATATATCTAGACGTCTACACACCAAAAGGCGTCTAGATACATTCGTTTCATAAAGTCTAAAATATCTTATACTATTTTGGAACGGAGGGAGTAGTACATGGATCTTGATATGCAAATTCAGATCGTCCACGTCTTGTGATGCAGAATTATCTCAATTCGAAGGGCGCAATAGACTTTGTTCCGAACACAAAGGTACAAGGTTCGATCCTAAGGTTCAAAGGAGACCCCTCTCGGAATAAAGTTTGATCGGTTGTCTTGGTAGCTACACTGACCCGTTGATTATGAATGCCTAATAAGTGCCTAAGTTCGGGGTTGGAATTTACATGTACGGGGTTGGGCTCAGATCAGGACCTCGTGCGCGTCGCTGTCCAAGTTATCAGCTGGTCCCGATTTCGTGCTGCCGACTTCGTTGAAACTAAAACAGTGGACACAGGTATGTCGCCACTGTTTGCTAGTAGTATATACTCCGTATATTGTAAGCATCCGCATGCAGTTACAGTTAGATCAACAACGAATTACCCGAGAGTACGTTCACAAAAGCACATTTCGATCTTCTTATCTGAAGCACTCACCAGAACCGTGATAGTGTATATTTAACCGAACAGCTAGCAACCCCAAATTAAATAAGTTAGCAAGTGGCAAACGCTTTAGGGCTGCAGCCGTAGATTCTTCCATGCTTAGATAGTTAACTCAGATTTGCTTTCCTATAAACAACAAGCAGCCAACAACTCCAGATGAAACTTTGTACTACGTACTATAGCATCATCCATGCATTTGTAGAGTAAATTATCAATGCTGGCCATACGTACGTGATGGCTTTCGCCGAAGGAACGGGGTAGCCAACATGATAATCATTTGTTTAGTCGGAAAATGATCTCTCTGTACATCAGTATTTTCGACACACGGAATTGCGGGGCTTGCAAAATTATCGTCCATGACTCGCTGCATGTTTGCAGGATCTGTGTTTCGCTCCAGCTCCAGGGTGCGGAACCATCACACTTCATGGTGAACCAAAATTTTCCAGGACGAACACAGCAACGACGAGTACTGGCTCTGCCGTCGATTCTATCTTTTGAATGCTAAGACAATTTTGCATCTATGTGGAAATTGGGCTATTTTCTTTAGAGTTCATTAGAGGAACCTTATTCCACTACTCGATGCTCGATGATGGGTCAACTCGTAGTTTGGCTGCTCATGCGGTTCAGGTCGGGCAGATGGTTCCAGAGCAAAGGGTATCTGAGCGTCTGACACTTCAGTAGTATGTCTCCGTGTGAGTGAGCGAGTGAGTGAGTGAGTGAGTGAGTGCCATGTTGTGAGGTCATGTAAATGTCTAGATTAGAATCATGTGACGTCCGAACAATCTCGCATTATTTTGCTTAGTCAGCCACAGCAGCAGCTGGACGCCTGGACCCGGCCCCTCGTTTGGACGGTATTCATTCACATTTCACGTGGTGACAGACTGACAGTCAACTTTGTAGAAATAGATCACACGTGTAGCCACACAAGAAAATTGAACGTTGGCTTGCAGATTGGAAGCTTAGAGCATCTCGAGTTGCGCTGGCCAAACAGCGTCCCAAAGCCTTTTTTAGGCATTCTTGGGAGAAAACCGCGTCTAGCGGCGTGTCCCAAATCACTTTTTAGTTCGTCGTGGTTCAATGTCGTGTCTGTCAGTTCAAGCCATCTCCGCTCCACACGGGATGCGCTCGGTATCCTAGACGCAACACGCTGGCGACATGTCCCTTGGCAGGTCAGCCTTCTTGTTGGCGCATCGGCTCGTGAGCGTTAAATATTGTGTAGTAGTTGCCATGACCCACATGCTCCAGTGCATGTTGTAGTGTATAACTCGTTGACATAATACTTATGAAAATCCCTTTTCACAAATATTACACCTCTTAAACTGGTACAACATAACCGTTACGGGTCTAACTAATTATTTAGTCCTTATTCACACAAAAGAGCGATACAAATTTTGGAAATTTTGAGGAGGGTTCACAGAAGCAAACAACTTTAAAAGCACTATCTTGAGGGTCAATTGTACTTCTCGACCAACTACCGTAGGAGCTTTGCAACTTTATTGCGTACAGATCTAAATTGCTCAGTTCGAATATCCTAAGTGTGCAATACTATTCTTCTAATTCTATGCTTTCCTCCCCTATTCCAAATTCTATCATGTAATCTACCCCTTCAATGCAAACTGGGAGATCAGGTTCCTCGTAGTAAACCTCTCCTTCTGTAGATTCTTCTTCAGTGGATGAGTCTTTCATCTTTGATATACTTAAGCAAGAGTTTTAAGAAGGTACGGTTGACTACAAGCGTACTCAGAAGTTCTAAGGTGGTTGTCTGATGCTCTAACTACTGCTGTGGATATGAATCTTAGGCCGGTGAGTTTTTTTTCGAAATCCTTTCTAGAAAATGTAAGTTTTAGATTTGAAATTCTATATTTGTTAGTTTTCACATGTATAGAACTTCACGGGGTCCCTTTCCTACCGTGTTCGCAATCCTTTTCCAGGATAGGGAGTAACATGTCACGTTTTATACACTCTCAAGAGGGGCACTACTTTTCTCACAAATATATTTTAAGCCTGAGTGCATAATAGGCTATGCCTTCCCATTCAAACTTCCTTGGTTCGAGGCTTAGTTAAAGATTCAAGCCAATCACTGTTCTTCGCCACGACCCCGCAGTCCACCCTTTGTAATAAGTTTCAGTCAAGAGACCTACACTCAAATATCCTCTCTTCTAATATCCGAAGTCATTATTCCGCAACACTTAATAGGGACATTACACAATCCCATCCGCTGATCTCCACTTTGAATCACAACCTGACTTAGCATACGAGGACATCTGAAAGGACAAAGATACAACTGACTTTCCCATCCCACAACAGAATTTGTGGTCAACGCGTTTTTCTACTGTGCAAGAATTACTGACTACATTTGTTATTAATCCTATGATCTTTTCCATATAATGGAATCTCCACCACATGATCTTCAATCATGCAAAACATCCGCGATTCCACTGTCCACCAATTTTGGATTTTTCTGACTACCATGAGCCGATAATCCATAGTTCATATTTATTATAAAAATAATTTTCTCTGTGCAATAGGTAAGTGACACTTTTTGGAAGTGTTTTGGAAAAATATTCAAAAGACATGTGAGCTTGCTCTTGCAAAAATATGCAAGTTTGGTGTCACAAGATATACAAGTGTGAACTTGCCTGATGACTTTGAATTATGGCAATCCCAAGGTTCTAAATTACCCCGAACCTTAGGTTATAAAAAGAAGTATCATTGTCCGATAAGTATAATGTTTAAAATCGAAATGCATGTTTTAATGTTCTAGGCAATGTTTTATTTATATTGGTTGTTCCCTCCCCCTATTTATTAGGTATTTTATATTTCTTTTACATGTGTTTTCAGATTTAAACATATTTTACTTTAGAATTTTCATCTTAAAGATTTTCATTCTAAATTCTCTTTACCAATATATATGCAAATAATTTAAGATGAATATTTAATTGTTTATAATTGGTTCTCAGGCATTTTAGAATTTTTTGAGTATTTTTTAGAGTGTTTCCCCTATTTTGAAGTCTTTGGGAATTTTCCTTTAAGTATATTTGAATAATTTCGGAAATATTAGAATGTTAAATCCTGATATCACGGTGCTTTATTTATAATCTTTATTTTTTTATTTAATTTCTATGTCTTTTTGTGAATTCTTCCCTTTTTAGGGTTTTATGAATTTCACTTTGATTTTTGATTTTATTTTCAAATATAAGATTTATCTCTGTATTTTCATATCGCTATGAAAATTAGGTTGACATATTAGTATATAATTTTATTAGCAATTTTTATCTATTAGGAATATTTAAATGGCCTTTTCCAAATTACTATTTTCACACCAAATCAAAGTGTTGGAAAAATGTCATAATAATACATTTTGGGTTCTTGTATTTTTCTATACACAAGGTTATTTTTACTTTATTTTTCTATGGGATATTTTGGGTTTAATTCATTTTATAGTGTTTTGCCCAATTATGAAATTACCAAAATACCCCCCTAAGGCTGGGCCCACTAGTCAGACTACTTGGGTCAAAACCATCCCCCGAGCCGGTCTGATCGAACCAAACCGCCTCCCCTCGCTCTCACTCGCTCACCCTCACCCTCTCATCTCTCTCTCTCTCCCGCGCGATAGCGATGGCGATCACACAGCCGCCACCTCGCTCCGGCCTCCCTCGCCACCATGCTTCTACTAAAACACTTGCCTCACCTCACTCTACCTTTCTACTCCATTGATTTCTCTCTCCCACCCTCTCTCAGCTGCTTACAACCCTAACCCTAACTAGGGTTTCAGTGATGAGACCCCCCTATGGCTCTGGTGCAACTCCGACGATTCCTGTCATTGAGTTGGCGTTGGTGTGCGTCCTCTACGCATATCCTACTATTGGCGTGGCCACGACAGGTCGAGATTCCCTACGGGGTACTCTTCATGCCACCGTCGCCACTGTGTTCAACCTCTACTTTCCTATCTCGGTCAGTGGTGGGCTAAGCTCCCACTTTCCAAAGGTAGGTTCTCCCCTCCTTCGATTTCTACAACTGGTTCTACTACTAGTTTAATTTGGGGATTTTCCCCAATTCCTAGGGTTTCTCTCTATCTAAATTCAGTAATGGCCTTTCTAGGGTTCTAGATTATTCTAGATGTATCTGGTAGGTTCTATATGCTAGTTTATTTTCTATTGCTCGACATGGTCTAGTTTTTTAGTTACTGTCCTCTAAACTTTTATAACTAGGTTCTCTGTCAGGTATCATGTGCTAGGCTTTTAGTGATAGTCTTAGTTAGTTGATTTGGGTGATTAGTACTGATCCTTGCATTTCCAGGATCAATATTGCTAGTGATTATTATGATTACTGTTATCTTCCTAATTTATGTGTTATGACAATTAGTATGTGGTCTTATGGTCATGTCTTAATTTTAGTTATTCACACACTGGCTCTATCTTAACTTGCAGTCAAAATCTACAACTCAAGTTCATGTTTATATATTTAGTTGCTTAATTAACTTGAGGTGGTTTGTTTTGAATCCGCTTGAACTTCTGATAGTGTCACTTGTCAATGGTTACTCTTAACTATTATGAATTGTTGTAGATGTTTCTTTATTATTAGTTTCTTATTAAGTATTTGGTTTAGTGAAATATTTTGCTCTAGCAGCAATGCCTTCTACTAGAACTCATTGGAGTTTCTACTTAGTGGATGTTGCAATTGGAGCAAAAGTTAAATTAGTGCTTAAGGTTTAATAGTTTCCTGTTTAATAATGTCTAAAGTTTGATTGTTCTTAAATGTGTGAGTACATTAGGTGAAGGTTTCTGTTTTCCTCTAACTGCAATCTCTGTTGGGTAGTTCTTGTCCTATCCTCTAATTGGTCATGTCAGTTTCATTCTTGTCCTATCCTGGTCTTGGACATTGACAAGTGTTAATTTGATTATTGTTGGTTATTTTAAGTTTTATTTGTTCTATGAGTCCTTGCAATTCTATTTGGTTGGATCTCACTAATACTTGTTGTGCTATATTTTGATTAATAGTTGTTCTAATTTCCAGCTATAGTTGAGTTCATATTAAGTTGTGGTTTAAACCTACATTCTTTTGGATGGTTAAGCTTAGATCCTTCTATTCTGACTTTGTATTGGAAAACTTGTTAGTTTATTTCCTCTTTAACTTTCTAGATTTGTTCTGTTCTTCATAGAATCCATGGCTTGAGGATGTTGTTTGGTTAAACTATTTATTTTTGCTTTAGAGAAAATCCTAATGGTTTACTTTTATTGCTTGAACAAGATGAAATTCTTTCCTGTTACACTATGGTTTGGTTCTAGATCTTTCCTATGAGTTTGTACAGGTTATTATTGGCTACTTTGATTAATGGACTATGTTCAAGATGGTTTGAGCATCGGGTTTTAATTTCTGACTATACTATCTATTGTTCTTGAGTTTTTCTTCCTCAAGCTGATAAGGTTCAGGACAAGTTACTAAACTTTAACTATGGATTCTACATTGAAATGGATTCACCTAGGTGAATCCAACATTTTAATCCTGATAGGTTACTTTTCCGTGTCTATGTTTGCTTGCAGGAATGAAGGAGATAAGATGAAGAATAGAGTGAAGATGAGAAGAACAAGACAAAGTGTAGATGCTTTAGTGTTAGGGTGATTTTCTCATTTTAGTTTGTACCCACGAATGGGAAGAGGACCCCCTTTTAAAGGACTCCTAGATCTAACTGTTTGAGTCAAAAAGTGACCCTGGCCGGTACTACCGGTGGGTGGCCGGAACTACCACTGGCACCCAACCAACAGTCAAAACACAATGAGTGAAAGGGAGAAAAACGATCATGGTCGGAACTTTCGTTAGTGCCCCGGTACTACCGGCACGGATGGTACCACCGCCTTTACTTCCGACCAAAGTTCCACCAAATAGCAATCACCAAACAGAGAGGATACTGACCTAGAACCAGGATGAGCGGAAGTTAGCCTGGTACATCCCCCGGTACTACCAGAGGCAAAGTGCCTGAGCGGTAATTCCAACGGATCAACAATACTTCGACCTGGGGCGGTACTACCGCCCAAAGTTCCGATCAAACTTCCGTCAAATATAACTCACCAAACACAGAGGCTCCATAATTGCACCTAGGATGAGAAGAAGTGGCCCTGTTACTTCCCCCGGTACTATTGGCGGCAAAAATTCTCTAGCGGTACTACCGGTGGCTCGCCAGAACTACCAGTCAGGAAAACCTCCATAACTAAAACTGTCATAACTTTCGCATCCGAACTCCAAACGAGATGAAACCAATTTTGTTGGAAAGACAACGACCTGTAGAAATATTGGGTATCACCTAGGGAGAAAATATCATCAATATATATGTGATATATCTCCCAAGGTGTGGATCCTAAAAACCTGCAAGATAAAAAATGCAATAATATATATCAGGGAAATCTGTTTTTGATGAACTGAAGCTTGTTATGATGATAACCACAAGCTCTAGATACTCACATGGACAAGATTCAAACAACAACCAAGAAATATGATACAAGAATGCAAAGGTTTGAGCTTTCTCTGAAGGATGTGATCGAGTCACCCACTCGAGAGCCCCTCTTGATAGTACGATTATCTATCCTAAACCTGTTCTCCCAACACTACAAGAGATCGGTAAAATAGGAAACATATAAAGATCATACCTTTGACTTGAGCATTCCACTCAAGCTTGATGTAGACCGTCTTATCCTTCTCAAGATGGAACGTCTTTCTTGATTGATCTTGCTTGCTCTTGCTTGATGAAGACTTGTGAAATGCTCCCCATACTCCATGGGGAACCTCTTCTTTGAACTTGTCTTCATCACTCCATGATCGCCGAGGATGGCAACCTTCAAGCATGATATCTTCTGGAGATGGCGCACCTTGAGCTTGCCCTTCATTTCTTGATGATATCTTGAAGATAGCCATGATGAACTCCATCATCTTCTTCAAGACACTCTTGATCTTCTTCTTCTACATGATTCCAATAGGCACAAAGCCCTTGGACATTGCTTCTTGTTTTCAACCTTGAAACCAACACATGGTACAAGCGATGCCAATGGACAAACCTACAAGTGTAACTCAATTTACACATTAGTCCATAGAGATTGTAATTAATTACCAAAACCACACATGGGGGCATAGATGCCCTTTCACTTTGTATTTATCTCAATATGAATAAAGGTTAATTTTTGGTTATATCAGTCTTGCTTTTGTACTATGTGTGATCCTAGTGAACTCTAGTTTGAATATATTCAAACCTCAATTCTGAATCCAAATGTTCATGTTTGACTCAGGTATTATCTCATGATTCATAGATGTTGTGTTTTAGATGTTTATTTTCTAATCACTCAAGTCAAATGCACTGACACTTCATATGAGTGGGACCTGAATTTCAAATCCTAGTGTTTAACTTTGGTCAAATTTACCACTAGATTCAAAGCTCACTCCAAAACACTTTAAACATCAAAAGTATATATTTCTAGCTACAATTGAGTTCATATTAAGTTTTAGTTTAAACCAACTGATAGCTTCAAATTCCAACACTTTTTATCACTGTTTTTCCTTTTGTTTATTGCCAGATTTCACTGAATTTTATCCTTTTCACTAATGTTAACATTGCAACTAGCGAAACCTTAGTTTCTTGTGATGGTTTTCAGTCAATGATCATTTTTGGAAGATCTGGTAGCATTTATGGGCTAATTACACCTAAAGAAACAATTCCCCAATTGGAGCCCTGATACATTGCAAATGTATCTATAATTTGTGATGTTCCATGCTTGGTTTTATCCACTTTCTTGTGTTTTGTTCCAACTTTGGAGTACTTTTCATATGATTTCTTGGACTAACCTATTAACAAGAGCCACAGTGCCAGTTGCCTGTTTTCTGCTGTTTTTGGTTCCAGGAAAGTCAGAAAATCAATATCCTCGGAATTGGACGGGACAAAAGCCAAAGTTCCTATTTTACCGGAAGACTCACGGAGCCAAAATACGAGACGAAGGAGGGCCATGGCCTGGCCACACCCCCTCCAGGCGCGGGCTAGCCCTACCCGCGCCACAAGGTGGTGTGGGCCCCCTGGACGCCCACCGACCTTGCCCTCTGGCCTATAAGAAGCCTCCTGGGGCATAAACCCTAGATAGTCAAGCCTCCAGCCACGAAAATTTCCACAGTGCCGCCGCCACTGAAGGGGAGATTTGGGGGACAGAAAGTCTCTGTTCCGGCACCCTGCCAGGACGGGGAAGTTCCCCCAGAGCCATCTCCATGGATCTCCACCACCATCTCCATCACCGTTGCTGATTCCCATGATGAGGAGGGAGTAGTTCTCTCTCGAGGCTAAGGGTTCTACCGGTAGCTATGTGTTCATCTCTCTCTCTATGCATGATCTTATTGAGACCATGAGCTTGTAATCTATAGATCTACCTTGCTACTCAAGTGCTTTAATAGATCTCTGCTCTCCCCATGTGTGTGAAAGTGACAGCGTGCTCACCATGGTGGCACTTAGGCTAGAGATTACAAATACTTTTTATGAGTTATATTTGGAGTTGGATGTCTTTATGAAATTGTGGTGTTTGTTGGACTCATATAGTACTCAAGGTGATAGTGTGGGGTTTTCTAGATGGGAAAGGCTTACTTTAAGGTGTGCTGTTATAGCCCTACCAACGATTAGAGTGTCCAACCGGAGAGTAGTTAAGAGTAGTATCATAAAGAGATGATATTTATATGAGAGAGTGTTCACTAGTGAAAGTCTGATCCATAGGCCTTGTTTCTAAGCACTGAAACACCGTTTGCTAATAGATCTGTTACATGTTTGCTTGCTTCCATCTTTATTTCAGTTTGCCTTTAGTCTCTTCCACGCCATCAAGCTATTTTCTAGCACCATCGTCTTATATCCATACCACTTGTATTTCAATATCTCTTCGCCGAACTAGTGCACCTATACACCTGACAAGTGTATTGGGTGTGTTGGGGACACAAGAGACTTCTTGTATCTTGATTGCAGGGTTGCTTGAGAGAGGATACCTTTGACCACTTCCTCCCTGAGTTCGATAAACCTTGGGTGATCCACTTAAGGGAAAACTTGCTGCTGTTCTACAAACCTCTGCACTTGGAGGCCCAACAACTGTCTACAAGAATAGAAGTGTGTAGACATCAAGCTATTTTTTGGCGCCGTTGCCGGGGAGGAAAGGTGAAAGGTATTCACACCGGAGGATTAAAGAAGAAGAACCTCCCACGGAAACGCCTATTTTCTGGCGCCGTTGCCGGGGAGGTAAGGTAAAAGGTACTCACATCCTCCGGTGTGAGTGCTCGAAGTTATTTCCTTTAGATTCCGCAATTTTTTCTTTTTGTTTCTTGTTTTCACTAGTTAGGCTTAATGGAAAACAAAAAAAAATTAGAGAGCTTTATAGTATTTATCTTGAGTTAGGACATGAAGTGTTTGAAGATAAAATTAAAAACCTATGGAACTTTATTTACATGCTAATAGCAATGTTGTTAGTATGAATTCTTTGGACACCATTATTGCTAATGCTATGGAAAAGTCTAAGCTTGGGGAAGCTAGTTTTTTCGAAAATGATCTTTTTAGTTCCCCAGCTTTGGAAGATAGCTATTCTATTGCTTATGATGATACCAAACCTCCAATATATGATGATTACAATGATGAATATGATATTTTAAGTCCACCTACTATTGAGGATAAAATTAATTATGATTATAATATGCCTCCTATATTTGATGATTATGGTGATGAGAATAATAGTGATAGCTATTTTGTTAAATTTGCTCCCACTACAATTAATAAGAATGACTATGTTTATGTGGAGAGCATTAATTATTTTATGCATGTGGCTCATGATAAGAATGTTTTATGTAATAGTTATATTGTTAATTTTATTCATGATGCTACTAAAAGTTATTATGAGAGAGGGAAACATGGTTTTATGCATCTCAATAATATTAAGTTTCCCCTCTTTATGTTGAAAGTCTTGAAGTTGCACTTGTTTTGCTTTCCTATGGTTATTGCTTTGTGCTTTCATGACTTGTTTCTTTACAAGATTCCTATGCATAGGAAGTGGGTTAGACTTAAATGTGTTTTGAATTTTCTTCTTGATGCTCTCTTTTACTTCAATTCATATTTCTTATGTGAGCATCTTCTCAAACTATCATGCCTAACTTAAAGGCCCTAAAGAAAAGTACTTATTGGGAGATAACCCAAAAGTTTTAGATGAGTCTTGGAAGTTATTACCTCTGTAATAACCTCTCCTTATCCTTTTTATTTGCTTTTTGTGCCAAGAGTAACCTCTAATGAGAGTGAAGTAATGATTGGGAAAGTTGCTGTCCCGAAACAGATTTCTGTGCTTCACCGTAAAAATTCGTGAGAGATCTCTGTATGTCGGATTGAGCTGTAATTTTTGTGCTTCTGCCCCAGGTTGTTATCTAACTTTCGTTAGTTCAACACTTTTTGATTTGAGCAATAGAAGGTCTTCGAAAAAATTCGTCTTTACTTGCTGGTATGTTTTGACAGATTTCTGCCATTTCTGCATTTGCTTCTTGTTGGTTCCTTTTTGAGTTCTTTTGGGGAAATGAGCTTTTTGAGGGAAGTGCTACAGTATCTAGTGTTCTAATGGGAGTTTATTTGGTGTTAGAACTGAACCTTAAGACTTATTTATCTTGAGTGCACTAATGTTGCTAATAAAGATTGTGTGAAGTTTTGTATGAAGGAAAAATTTCAGGTGTATGGAAGGAATGAGTAATGAGATGAAGGATGGACTAAAGCTCAAGCTTGGGGATGCCACGCGTGTCACCCCAAGAAATATCCAAGAAGTACAAGCGTCAAAGCTTGGGGATGCCCAAGGCATCCCCCTCTTCATCAATAAAAATCCCAGGTTTCTTCCAAACGCTTCATTTTTATTGTTTCATGCACACTTGTGTTGTTCTTGGAGCGTCTTCTTTTTCGTTTTCATTTTGGTTTTTCGTTTGCTTGGTTTTCTTAGTTTTCTGAATAAATTGGTTGGACCCCCTCTTTCATACATTGGTTTTAAAATAGTGTGGTTTGGATTGGAAAAGAGTAGGAAAGTTCATGCTTAAGTGGTAAAGAGAGCTTGTTTTTGACTGTCGCCTATGCTTTGTCATGCCATGATTGATATTGTTTTGGCTTTATGCTTAGTATTATTTGCTGTAGCATGACTTGTTATAAACAATTGAGATTGCTTAATGTGCCTTGGATGAATCATGTGGATTTTTAGCATATTAAAGCATAGTATAGTGCTATTCTCCTTTGATGCTTTATTTGGGTTGACTTGGCGCATGCTCACACCATGTTATGACTATCTCAAGTCACCATAGCCTTTATGATCCTTTAGTTTTCAACTTGTAGTATCACTTTATGCTTTCATCAATGATGTTTTGTCGCTCTGCATGATTATGGCCATTATTGCTCTCTTAGTTTGTCGCTCCCAGTCTTTTGCTAGCCTCCACAACCAAGTATGAGTTCCACTCATGCATCCAACTCCCTAAACCAAGTTTTTCCAAAGAGTCCACCATACCTACCTACTAGATTATGCTATTCCAAGTATATTCATGCTTTTGTTTACCTTCCAAATTAAACTTGTTATAAGAAAACTAGTGATTAAAGCTCTCATGAACTTGATGGCACACTTTACTTTACTTGCCCTTAATAAACTTGAACCATTGTGTCTTCTATGTTGTATATGCTTGCACTTATTTGTCGAGAATTAGCAAAACCATGCTTTCATGGGGAACGCTTTCAACATTGCACTTGGTACTTGTACCTAGTTGATATCATGCTCTTTTGTATATGGATGTCGTCGGTGTGAAATGAAAGGGGAGCTTGTAAGTCCATGGAGTTATGTATATGTGTTAGAGAAACGCCTGGGCCGCTGGTCTAATCCATGCTGACATGGTGGAAACCTGCAGCGTAACCATAATGAGCTGTCTATGAAGCATTCTTCTTATAAAAAATGAGTCCTATATTGAGAAAAAAAAGAGAAAAGAGAAAAAAAGAGATACTATGAAAAGAGGAAAGAGAGAAAAGAGCACCATATTCCCATGGTAAATAAGAAGAATGCTGAGATGCTCGTTGTCTGCTTGCCTTGTCATTTTGATATGGGGATTCTTCCGTATCATCGGGCAAGGGGTACCCCGTTGGCGGTTCTCTATGATACACATGTACTTACGATGACAAGAACTTACCGGTGACTAAACTTGAGTAGCATGAGGAGCGGCTCTCGTATACAAGGGACATGAGATTTCTAACTTATACTTCGTCAAGCATGTACACCATAGTTTGTTCACTTTAACCTTAATCACTTCAAGATGCTTATGATAGGGGCAATGAGAGCTGAAAGCTATAAGTACCATAATTTTTGGAAGCTCTTTATGAGACTTGAATCCCTACTTCCTTTTACAAAGGCCTTTCTTCCACCATTATATTGAGTCTCCACCTTCTATCTTTATGCACCTACTTTGAGAGCATAGTGCCCATTCTTAGTTCTATGTGCATTGTCCCAAAACTAGTTGATTGATGCATAACTTGTTATTGCTTGTTTTAAACTATTGTATCTAGTCACTCTTATGAACTTTGAAGGTGTCCTATGCATTTATATTTGCTACTCTATTGAGGGACAAGCTGAATACCATTATGCTATGTTTTCTTTATGTGAAACAAACAAACGTCTTGCAAAGCATTATTATTCATGAATCTTTTGTTTGTGCCTTTTCATGTTGCAGCATAGTTTCTTTGCTTATTGCTAGAACCTTGTCTTTCATGTTATGGTTGAAGTACTATGATCCCAGCTTTGAATGTTTTGCAAATACTTTTATCAAGTCTTTGATGGTGCATGTCACCTCAAAAATTATTCTTTCTTTTTATCACTTACCTACTCGAGGACGAGCAGGAGTTAATCTTGGGGATGTTGATACATTGCAAATGTATCTATAATTTTTGATGTTCCATGCTTGGTTTTATCCACTTTCTTGTGTTTTGTTCCAACTTTGGAGTACTTTTCATATGATTTCTTGGACTAACCTATTAAAAAGAGCCACAGTGCCAGTTGCCTGTTTTCTTCTGTTTTTGGTTCCAGGAAAGTCAGAAAATCAATATTCTCGGAATTGGACGGGACAAAAGCCAAAGTTCCTATTTTACCGGAAGACTCACGGAGTCAGAATACGGGACGGAGGAGGGCCAGGGCCTGGCCACACCCCCTCCAGGCGCGGGCTAGCCCTACCCGCGCCACAAGGTGGTGTGGGCCCCCTGGACGCCCACCGACCTTGCCCTCTGGCCTATAAGAAGCCTCCTGGGGCATAAACCCTAGATAGTCAAGCCTCCAGCCACGAAAATTTCCACAGTGCCGCCGCCACTGAAGGGGAGATTTGGGGGACAGAAAGTCTCTGTTCCGGCACCCTGCCAGGACGGGGAAGTTCCCCCAGAGCCATCTCCATCGATCTCCACCACCATCTCCATCACCATTGCTGATTCCCATGATGAGGAGGGAGTAGTTCTCTCTCGAGGCTAAGGGTTCTACCGGTAGCTATGTGTTCATCTCTCTCTCTATGCATGATCTTATTGAGACCATGAGCTTGTAATCTATAGATCTACCTTGCTACTCAAGTGCTTTAATAGATCTCTGCTCTCCCCATGTGTGTGAA
Organism: Avena eriantha; assembly: GCA_910589775.1. Classification (NCBI taxonomy): domain Eukaryota; kingdom Viridiplantae; phylum Streptophyta; class Magnoliopsida; order Poales; family Poaceae; genus Avena; species Avena eriantha. The sequence continues at coordinate 128,036,028 of OU342744.1, read as the reverse complement.
AGTGACAGCGTGCTCACCATGGTGGCACTTAGGCTAGAGATTACAAATACTTTTTATGAGTTATATTTGGAGTTGGATGTCTTTATAAAATTGTGGTGTTTGTTGGACTCATCTAGTACTCAAGGTGATAGTGTGGGGTTTTCTAGATGGGAAAGGCTTACTTTGAGGTGTGCTGTTATAGCCCTACCAACGATTAGAGTGTCCAACCGGAGAGTAGTTAAGAGTAGTATCATAAAGAGATGATATTTATATGAGAGAGTGTTCACTAGTGAAAGTATGATCCCTAGGTCTTGTTTCTAAGCACTGAAACACAGTTTGCTAATAGATCTGTTACATGTTTGCTTGTTTACATCTTTATTTCAGTTTGCCTTTAGTCTCTTCCATGCCATCAAGCTATTTTCTAGCACCATCGTCTTATATCCATACCACTTGTATTTCACTATCTCTTCACTGAACTAGTGCACCTATACACCTGACAAGTGTATTGGGTGTGTTGGGGACACAAGAGACTTCTTGTATCTTGATTGCAGGGTTGCTTGAGAGGGGATACCTTTGACCACTTCCTCCCCGAGTTCGATAAACCTTGGGTGATCCACTTAAGGGAAAACTTGCTGCTGTTCTACAAACCTCTGCACTTGGAGGCCCAACAACTGTCTACAAGAATAGAAGTGCGTAGACATCAAGCCCCTTTCATTAGAGGCATTCCAAGCGCATAGCGACCATGAGTACGGTTGGGACGTGCCCTTACCATCGGCCCGTACGACCCGTTGCCAGCTCGGCTATATCAATACAAACAACTTTCGTGAAGGGGAGACGATGAAAAACACAACATAACCGCCGCAAACATATTTAGAAGAGGAGAGATCAGATCCGAAGAAGGAGAAGAACATCGTCTCATTCTTCGATGATCCCTAGCCTCTAAACCATTCACTCCACCATCATCCCCATTTGTACTTAGTGAGAGAGAGAGATTGGCACTTATAAGATTTGGGTTTGATACTTTGATCTACCTCAGTTTGTATTTACATCGATCCTCGAACAGTATTGTGGCTTGCTACGGTAACTTTGAGATGATTTCTATTTGTAATACAATTATGACTTTTATCTATCTTCCTCTCATGTCTGAGCAAATCTCCATAGGCATGGGAGATGTAGGGGATTGGTAAGATGTGTTTTGCCTCCTTTGTTTCCATCCATTTGTGATGGTTGTAGTGATTGTTAAATTGTGAGAATGAATATCTATGTTTGCCTAATGCTTGTTATCCAATTTAAGGGCCTAGGTAACATGATCCAGAGATCTCATAGGTATGAACGTGTATGCTAGTGAATCGGCAACCCCCAAGTGACACGGCCGATATTAATGAGGAGCTAGTACTACTCGAGGACAACAAGGAACTGTTGACTTGTGGTTGATAACGAGCTCGTTGGGGAACCCCAAGAGGAAGGTATGATGAGCACAACAGAAAGTTTCCCTCAGTTATGAAACCAAGGTTATCGAACCAGTAGGAGCAGGGAAACACCTCCAAGGTGTTGTTTCCAACTTGGAATCCTGCACAACACAACCACAAAACTTTGCCCCCAACTTACAGTGAGGTTGTCAATCTCACTGGTTTTGCTGAAAACAAAGGATTAAACATATTGTGCGGAAGAAAGTAATAGCTTACATAGAGTAAACAGAAAATAGTAAACAGTTGTAGATTGATGGTAAAAGAAAGGACCGGGGTCCATAGTTCACTAGTGGTGGTCCTCCTTAAGATAGATGACATGTTGGGTGTTACAGCGAGGCAATTGACAAACATCGAGTAAGCCTACTTGCATATAATAATCACCTTGACTCCTATGAGATTTTATTGGGCATTACAACATTATACATAGACCGTAATCCAACTGCATCTATGAATAATAATCCACCTTCAGGTTATCATCCGAACCCCCTCCAGTATTAAGTTGCAAGTAACAGATAATTGCATTACGCATTGCGTGTAAAGTAAACAAGACGATTGTTCTATGAACAAAGGATTGTTGTTTTCTCCCTAGTAGCAACAACACATCTAGTACCTTAGAGATTTCTATCACTTCTCGAGATTACAAGAGGCATGAACCCACTATCGAGAATAAATACTCCCTCTTGGAGTTGCTAGCATCTACTCGGCCAAGATATCTACTAACAACGGAGAGCATGCAAGATCACAAATAACAAAGACATGATATAATCAATAATCAATCTGAAATAGCATCTCAATATCCATCGGATCCCCGTAAACACAACATGTATGATTACAAATAGATGATCTTGATCATGAACGGAGCTCACGAGATCTAAACATGATAGCACAAAGGATAAGAACCAACCACCTAGTTACTACATGGACCCGTAGTCCAAGGATGAACTACTCACGCATCACACCGGAGGCTTGCATGGTGATGAAAAAGGCCTCTAGGGTGAATTCTCCCCTCCGGCAGGGTGCCGGGAAGAGCTTCAGATCCCTCCCGATCTAGGGATGGAGATGACGGCAGCTACAGACTCTTTCATGGAATTTTCATCGGGCACTTAGGGTTTCTGTATTGGAGGCATCTTATAGGCGAAAGGGGAGGCCGGGGGGTGCCCTAGGTGGCAGCGCCACCCCCTGGCACGGGTCAGGCCTGGCCGCACGGCCAGGTGGTGTGGCCGGCCCCTGGCCCCTCTCCGTCTCGTATTCTGGCTCTGTGTCCCCCTCGGTGAAATATTGACTTTGGCTTTTGTGCCGTTCAATTCCGAGAATATTCATTTTCTGACTTTCCTGGAACCAAAAACAGCAGAAAATAGGCAACTGGCACTGTGGCATCTTGTTAATAGGTTAGTCCAAGAAAGTGTATAAAAAGTACTCCAAAGTGTGGACAAAACATCAGAAAGTAGATATAAACCAAGCATGGAACATCAAAAATTATAGATACATTAGCAACGTATCAACATCCCCAAGCTTAACTCCTGCTCATCCTCGAGTAGGTAAGTGATAAAAATAAAGAATAATTTTTGAGGTGACATGCACCATCATAAACTTGATCAAAGTATTTGTAAAACATTGATAGCTGGGATCATAGTACTTCAACATAGCATGAAAGATAAAGTTCTAACAATAAGACATAGCAACTATGTTGTAACATGAAAAGACACAAACAAAAGATTCATGAATAACAATGCTTTGCAAGACGTTTGTTTGTTTCACATAAAGAAAACATAGCATAGTGGCATTCAGCTTGTCCCTCATAGAGTAGCAAACATAAATACATAGGACACCTTCAAAGTTAATAAGGGTGACTTGATACAAATAGTTTAAGAACAAGCAATATCAAAGTTATGCATCAATCAACAAGTCTTGGGACAATGCACATTAAACTAAGAATGGCCACTATGCTCTCTCAATAGGTGCATAAAGATAGAAGATGGAGACTCAACATAAAAGTAAAAGAAAGGCCTTCATAGAAGGAAGCAGGGATTCAACTCTCATAAAGAGCTTCCAAAAATTCTAGTACTTATTAGCTTTCAGCTCTCATTGCTCCTATCATAAGCATCTTGAAGTGATTAAGGTTAAAGTGAACAAACTATGGAGTATATGCTTGACAAAGTATAAGTTGGAAATCTCATGTCCCTTGAATTCGAGGAACGCTCCTCATGCTACTCAAGTTTAGTTACCGGTAAGTTCTTGTCATAGTAAGTACATGTGTATCATAGAGAACCGCCAACGGGGTACCCCTTGCCCGATGATACGGAAGAATCCCCATATCAAAATGACAAGGCAAGCAGACAACAAGCATCTCAGCAATCTTCTTATTTACCATGGGAAAATGGTGCTTTTTTCTCTCTTTCCTCTTTTCTCATCTTTTTTTCTTTTTTCTCAATCTCTATCTCTTTTTTTATAAGAAGAATGCTTCATAGATTGGTCATTATGGTTACGCTGTAGGTTTCCACCATGATTAGGCATGGATTTGACCGGCGGCCCGGGTGTTTCTCTAACACACATACATAACTCCATGGACTTACAAGCTCCCCTTTCATTTCACACAAACGACATTCATAGACAAAAGAGCATGATATCAACTAGGTACAATGTACAAGTGCAATGTTGGAAGCGTTCCCCATGAAAGCATGGTTCTGCTAATCCCCAACATATAAGTGCAAGCATATACAACATAGACGACACAATGGTTCAAGTTTATTAGGGGCAAGAAAAGTAAAGTGTGCCATCAAGTTCGTGAGAGCTTTAATTACTAGTTTTTTCATAACAAGTTTAATTTGGAAGGTAGATAAAAACATGAATATACTTGGAATAGCAAATGCTAATAGGTAGGTATGGTGGACTCTTTGGAATAACTTTGTTTTATTTGGAGTTGGATGCATGAGTGGAACTCATACTTGGTTATAGAGGCAAGCAAAAGACTGAGAGCGACCAACTAAGAGAGCACTAATGGCCATAATCATGCAAAGCGACAAAACATCTTTAATTAAAGCATAAAGTGATAGTACAAGTCGAAAACTAAAGGATCATAAAGTCTATGGTGACTTAAGATAGTCATAACATGGTGTGAGCATGCGCCAAGTCAACCCAAATAAAGCATCAAAGGAGAATACCACAATACTATGCTTTAATATGCTAAAACAACGCATGATTCTTTCAAGGCACATTAAGCAATCTCAATTGTTTAAAACATGTCATGCTACAGCAAAAATTACTAAGCATAAAGCCAAAACAACATCAAGCATGACATGACAAAGCATAGGCCATAGTCAAAAACAAACTCTTTTTACCACTTAAGCATGAACTTTTCCTACACTTTTCCAATCCAAACCAAACTTATTTGAAAACTAATGTATGAAAGAGGGGGTCCAAATAATTTATTCAAGCAAACTAAGCAAACCAAGCAAACGAAAACCAAAAACAAGAACGAAGACACTCCAAGAACAACACAACTATGCATGAAACAATAAAAATGAAGTGTTTGGAAGAAACCTGGGATTTTTATTGATGAAGAAGGGGATTCCTTGGGCATCCCCAAGCTTTAACGCTTTTACTTTTTGGATATTTCTTGGGGTGAGCACGCGTGGCATCCCCAAGCTTGATCTTTAGTCAATTCTTCATCTCATTACATCATTCTCTCCATACACCTGATTTTTTTTCCTTTATACAAACTTCACACAATCTTTATTAGCAATATTAGTGTACTCAAGATAATAAGTCTTTGGGTTCAGTTTAAACACCAATAAAACTTCCATTAAAACACAAGCTACTGTAGCACTTCCCTCAAAAAGCTCAATTCCCCCAAAAAAGAACTCAAAAAGGAATCAATAAGAAGCAAATGCAAATAATGGCAGAAATCTATCAAAACAGACCAGCAGGTAAAAACCAACTTTTTTGAAGACCTTCTGTTGCTCAAATCAAAAAGTGTTGATCTAACGAAAGTTAGATAATAACCTGGGTCAGAAGCACAAAAATGCGTGCCTCAAAATGACGTACAGAGATTTTACACGATTTTTTTTACAGTGAAGCACAAAAATTTGTTTCGGGACAGCAACTTTCCTAAGCCTTAATTCTCTCTCATTAGAGGTTACTCTTGGCACAAAAATCAAATAAAAAGGATAAGGAGAGGTTATTACTGAAGCAATAACTTCCAAGACTCATCTAAAACTTTTGGGTTATCTCCCAATAAGTACTTTTCTTTAACGCCTTTAAGTTAGGCATAAGAAGCAAGAAAAATAATCAAGTGTTCTCAAATGAAGAACATTAAGAGCAAATTTTGTGTTCATAGGAGAGGCAAAATGAATCTTATCTCTCTTCTTAGGGAAGTGTTCTATACCTTTCTTGAGTGGGAGTTGATATTTAATGGTGCCTTCTTTCATATAAATAATGGCACCAACAGTTCTAAGAAAAGGTCTTCCCAAAGTAATAGGACAAGAAGCATTGCATTCAACATCCAAAACATAGAAATCAACGGGTACATAAGCATTGTTAACCATAATAAGAACATCATTAATACTCCCCATGAGTTTCTTTTTAGCATTATAATCAAGTGGGACATTTAAATAAGAATCTTCCAATGGTGGCAAATCAAGCATATCATAAATCCTTCTAGGCATAATAGAAACACTAATATCAATATCACATAAAGCTTTGAAATAAAAATCATTCACTTTCATATTAATGATGGGTTCCCAACCATCTTCTAGTTTCATAGAAATAGAAGCTTTATGTTTCATCTTTTCTTCTTTAATTTTTATGAGAGCATCAGTAATGTGTTTTGTAAAGGCCATATTCATAGCACTAGCATTAGGACTTTTAGCAATCTTTTGTAGGAACTTAATAACTTTAGAGATGTTGCAACCATCAAGATCAAAATCATAATTATCACCTAAAGTAGTCCAGCTATTGTTTCCCATGTTTCGAAGATAGTTTTTTTTATTAGAAAAGGTTCCATTGGGTTTACTAGCTTCAACATTAGTGGTAGTGATAGTAGAAACACTAATGTTTCTAGCAATTTCATCTTCTCTTTCCCACTTAGCATGCAATTCAGCTAATAGTCTAACATTTTCATCAATTCTAACCTGTATGGCATTTGTAGCAGCAAAGGGATTCTCAATAGTTTCAGGTTTAGCAGCCATTTTATTAAAAGAAGATTGTGCTTCAGCCAATGATGCTATGTTTTTTAGCATTAGAGAGTTTTTCCTCAATAGTTTTATTGAAAATAGTTTGTTTACTAATAAAATCTTTAATCATAACTTCAAGTTAAAAGGGAGCACTCCTATTATTGTTGTAGGAATTTCCATAAGCATTACCATTATTGGGAGGATATGGCCTATAGTTATTATTACCAAAATTATTCCTGTAGGCATTGTTGCTAAAATTATTGTTTCTTATAAATTTCACATCAACTTGCTCTTCTTGAGCAACGAAAGAGGCTAAGGGAACATGATTTGGATCATTATGAGCTTTCCCATTAACAAGCATAGACATAATAGCATCAATTTTATCACTCAAGGAAGAGGTCTCTTCAACAGAATTTACCTTCTTACCTTGTGGAGCTCTTTCAGTGTGCCATTCAGAATAGTTAACAATCATATTATCTAGAAGCTTCGTTGCAGCACCCAAAGTAATGGTCATAAAGGTACCTCTAGCATCAGAATCCAGTAGATTTCTTGAAGAATAATTCAGTCATGCATAAAAGGTTTGGATAATCATCCAAGCAGTCAGTCCATGAGTGGGACAATTCTTTACCAAAGATTTCATTCTTTCCCAATCTTGAGCAACATGTTCATTTTCATGTTGTTTAACCTTCATTATTTCACTTCTCATAGATATAATCTTAGCAGGAGGATAGTATTTTCCAATGAAAGCATCTTTGCATTTAGTCCAAGAATCAATACTATTTCTAGTTAGGGATTGTAAGCATTCTTTAGCTTTTCCTCTCAAAGAGAAAGGAAACAATTTAAGCTTAATAATATCCCCATCTATATCCCTATGCTTTTGCATCTCACAAAGTTCAAAAAAGTTATTTAGATGAGCAGCAGCATCTTCAGTACCAATACCAGAAAATTGTTCTCTCATAACAAGATTGAGTAAAGCAGGTTTAATTTCAAAGAAAGTAGCTTCAGGAACAAGTGGAGCAATAGGTGTGCACATGAAATCATTGTTTTCAAGAGTAGTCATTTTGTGTGTGTTTTAAATAAAGAAAGCAAAAAAGTACAACTAATTTTTGTGTGCTTTTGATAAAGAAACAAGCAAACAAAGCGGAAATAAACTAAGCAAAACAAATAAAACAAAGTAAAGAGATTGGTTATGAGGTACTCCCCTTGTGAAGATGTCCTTGATTCCTCGGCAACGGCGCCAGAAAAATAGTTTGATGGCGCCTGGTTGACGTGGGAACTTCTTCTTCTTCAGTCCCTGGCAACGGCGCCAGAAAAGTACTTGCTAACTCGTGGTTGATATCGAGCTCGTTGGGGAACCCCAAGAGGAAGGTATCATGAGCACAACAGTAAGTTTCCCTCAGTTATGAAACTAAGGTTATCGAACTAGTAGGAGCAAGGAAAAACCTCCAAGGTGTTGTTTCCAACTTGGGATCCTGCACAACACAACCACAGAACTTTGCCCCCAACTTATAGTGAGGTTGTTAATCTCACCGATTTTGCTGAAAACAAAGGATTAAACGTATTGTGTGGAAGAAAGTAATAGCTTGTAGAAAGTAAATAGAAAACAATTGTAGATTGATGGTAAAAGAAAGGACCGGTGTCCATAGTTCACTAGTGGTGGTTTTCCTTAAGATGGATGACATGTTGGCTGAACAAATTGCAGCGGGGCAATTGACAAACATCGAGAAAGCATACATGCATATACTAATCATCGTGACTCCTATGAGATTTGATTGGGCATTACAACATTATACATAGACCGTAATCCAACTGCATCTATGACTAATAATCTACCTTCAGGTTATCATCTGAACCCCCTCCAGTATTAAGTAGCAAGCAACAGATAATTGCATTACGCATTGCATGTAAAGTAAACAATACAATTGTTCTATGAATAAAGGATTGTTGTTTTCTCCCTAGTAGCAACAACACATCTAGTACCTTAGAGATTTCTGCTACTTCCCCAGATTACTAGAGGCATGAACCCACTATCGAGCATAAATACTCCCTCTTGGAGTTGCTAGGATCTACTTGGCCAAGATATCTGATACGTCCATTTTGCATCACTATTCTATATCATAATTTACTGTTATTCATTGATATATTTCATATTAAGACATGATACTTATGGTATTTCATCTGTTTTGCATGGTTGATGACTTTTGGAGCATGGACCACTACAGTCAGGATTCTGATAGAAAAGGTGTTGTTTGGAGGCAAAATTCATGAAGATCAGCAAATCCGAGAAAATACATAGAAAAATCTATTTTCCAGAAGACGAAGATTGCCAGAAGGGGAAGTAGAGATGGGCCACAGGGGGCCTAGACCACCCCTTGGCGCGGGCAGCCCTAGGCCACGCCAGCAGGTGGTGTGGCCGCCCTGGCCCACTCCAGGCTCTCCCCTCTGGCATATATTATCCTCCTGAAACCCTAAGACTCGGGGAGCAACCACAGAAAGATTCCGCCGCCTCTGTGGGGCGGAAAACACCAAGAGAGAAAGATCTCTCTGGCAGACAGAATTCTGCTGGGAGAAAGATCATCGCCATCAACACCACCATCAAGTTGGACTTCATCGGGATCATCATCATCACCATCACCACCATCATCTCCACCATCACTATCATCACCACTTCATACCGCTATAACAATTGGGTTGAATCTTGCATAGTTCTTAGGGTAAACTTTCCTGGTGTTGATTACTGCTCGTAGTTTATGCTATTGAGTGAACCATTGAATTATTGTTTATGTTCAGATTGTTACATATCATTATATCATCTCTGATCTTGATCCATGTGATGTCTTGTGAGTAGTTCGTTTAGTTCTTGAGGACATGGGAGAAGTCATGTTGTTAGTAGTGGAATTGTGTTGAGATAGATTCAATGGTTTGATTTTTAAGTTGTGGTGTATTTCTTCTAGTGGTGTCATGTGAACGTCGACTACATGACACTTCACCTTTATGGGCCTAGGGGAATGCATTGTGTATTTGGCTACTAATCGTAGGGGTTGCCGGTGTGACAGAAACCTGAACCTCCGTTAGGAAACCTTTGCACAAGGGACGTCAGGGTCTTAGAGTTTAAAGTTGTGGTTAGGTTTCTACCTTAATTACTTTCTTGTACTTGCATATGCTTGCAAGGGATATAATCACAAGTATGTATTAGTCCTAGGAAGGTCGGTACATTAGCACAGGTTCACCCACACAACACTTGTCAAACTAAAGAAGATTAATCAACTATAGTGAAGCGAAAGCACTTGACGATATTCTTGTGTGTCCTCGAGAATGTTTGGGCATCTTAAGTAATACAACCGGCTTGTCCTTTGCTAAAGAAAGGATTGGGCCACTGGCTGCATTTATTATTATTGTCTTTTATTTACTCGTACTTTATTTACCTACATTATCAAAAACCCCTAAAAATCTGTTTGCTAAGTATTTACAGAGAATTCTTGCTCCAAGCCATTCGCCAACACCTTCTTCTCCTCGTTGGGTTCGACACTCTTACTTATCGAAAATACTACAATACACCCCCTATACTTGTGGGTCATCAAGACTATTTTCTGGCGCCGTTTCCGGGGAGTGAAGCGCTATTGGAGAGTGGAACTGGTAAAGGAAACTTCTACTGTGAGTATTGTTTACTTCTGTTAGTTGCTTTATTTTCAATATGGATAATTCGCTGAGTTTCTTATTTCGTAATGCTACTACCACTGCTAAGGTAGTAGATGAACCAGCACCTGCTAAGAATGATACTTTTAAAATACCTACAAGAATTATTGATCGTGTTATAGATAACTATTATGTTAGAGATGGAACTGTCCATCCCAGTGATCATTTGCTCTTTATACACGAATTATGCGGGTTGTTTAAGTGTGCAGGTATTACAACAGATCAAGTCAAGAAGAAGTTATTCTCATTATCACTGAAAGGAAGAGATGAGGAATGGTATAAGCTGCTGAAGAATGGTCAAGCTCTTGAATGGGAGCAAATAGTGCCTCTCTTTTATTCAAAATTTTATCCTCCCACTGAGATTCATAAAGATACGAATCAAATATACAACTTTTGGCCTCTTGATGGAGAGAGTACCGCTCAAGCTTGGGGGAGATTGAAGTTACTAATGCTCAAATGTCCTATTCATGAGCTCCCTCACAATATTATGATTAATAACTTTTATGCAAGTCTTTCTCTTCATGATAAGGAGTTATTAAATGCCTCTTGTGCTGGATCATTTACACGCATGGAAGAAGAAGCTAAATGGGATCTTCTAGACCGTATTCAAGACAATCCTGAAGCATGGGAGAATGACAAAGGAAGGAAGTTAGGTATAAATTATGATTATGAATGCATTGAATCTTTTATGGGAACTGATGACTTTCAAAATATTAAAAATGCTTATGGTCTAGACTCTCAAGCTATTGCAACTTATTTTAAAGCTTTTGCTTCCTATATTGAAGTTCCTAAAAAGAAGTGGAATAAGTATCATGCACCTTATAAAGACATTGTTAGTAGTGTTACTGCAAGAAATACTAAAGTTTATACTGCTAATCATGTTTTACCTGAACCTTACATTGAGAAAATACCTTTCCCAGTTAAGATAAAACATTCTATGATAGCTAGTATGGTTAATGAAAGTACAAATAAAGCTGTTGAACCTGATAAACAAATGGATGATGAACCTATAATAACAAATGTGAAAGATTTTGTTACTAAATATGAAGAAGATGGACACACTATCCTTTGTAAGGATATCCCTAATATTGTTTCACAAAGTAGTGTTATGAGAGCTAGTGTCCCTGTGTTTTCTGCTAGGATAAGTGATCATTGCTACAATGGTTCTTGTGATAGTTATATCATTAAATTTATGTATGATACTGAAAGTTATTACGAGAGAGGGAAGATTGTTCTTATGCATCTCAACAACATCAAGTTTCCTCGTTTTATGCTGAAAGTTTTTATGTTGCACTTCTTTTGTCTTCCTATGCTTGTAGCCTCTGGTTTCAACAATTTGTTTGTTTACAAAATTCCCTTGCATAGGAAGTGGTTTAGACTTAAGCATGTGTATTTTTTCTTCTTGATGCTCTCTTTTACTGCAATTCATATTCTTATGTGAGCATCTTTAAATTATCATGCTCATCTTAATGGCTATAAAGAAAGAGCTTTTTGGGAGACAACCCAATTTAGTTGTGCTTTCAGTTTTTGTTTATTTGAGTCTTGGAAGTTATTGTTTCGGCAATAACCTCTCCTTATCCTTTTTGTTTGGTTTTTGTGTCAAGATCAACCTCTAATGAGAGAGAAGTAAGATTTGGGAAAGTTGTTGTCCCGAAATAGATTTTCGTGCTTCACCGTAAAAATTTGTGAGAGATCTCTGTATGTCGGATTGAGCTGTAATTTTTTGTGCTTCTGCCCCAGGTTGTTATTTAACTTTCGTTAGTTTTGCACTTTTGGATTTGATCAACAGAAGATTTTATAAAAAAAATGATCTTTACCTGCTGGTCTGTTTTGACATATTTTTGCCACTCTTGCATTTGCCTCTTAAATCGATTTCCTTTTGAATTCTTTTTGGGTTTTCAGAAGGAGTTGCTACAGTAGCTTATGTTTTGATGGATTTTAGTTGAAATTGGACTTAAAAGGTTTATTACCTCGTTTACACTAATGTTGCTAATGATAATTGTGTAAAGTTTTGTGTGAAAGAAATTTCTAGGTTATTGGAGAAAATGGTGTAATAAGAAAGTGAAAGGTTTCATGACTCGAGCAACATGTGTATGAAGATGAAGATATTGATGTTATTCAAGAGGTGACTCCGGAAGAATCTACTAAAGACCAAGTTTAGAGACCTGCAGAGTCTGTTTTTGAATAGGTAATAGTTCTGGTAAGAAAAGTTCCGTGAAAATTCTGTCCAGTTACATTTTTGCAGTTTTTATCCAACAAGGAAACCTACAAAGCGAAAGAGGGACGGAAACGGAGCCAGGGTGGCTCACACCACCCCCTGGTGCGGGCCCCCTGACCACGCCAGCAGGTGGTGTGGCCGCCCCGGACTCTGTTTCCGACCCGTTTTCTCCGAGTACCTTCCTTTTGTTGTAAAACTTCGTAATATATAATCCCCCGGATCCCCGGAGGTTCGTATATCGTGTTCTCGCCGTGTTTTCGTTTCGATCTGTTTTTGCCAGGAACTATTCTTAAAAGTTTAGAAGCACAATGGTCTCCGCCAACGATAAGGGCAAGGAGCCTATGGAGGAAGATCTTTATGTGAAACAAACAAACGTCTTGCAAAACATTGTTATTCATGAATCTTTTGTTTGTGCCTTTTCATGTTGCAACATAGTTGCTATGTCTTATTGCTACAACTTTATCCTTCATGCTATGTTGAAGTACTATGATCCCAGCTATCCATGCTTTACAAACACTTTGATCAAGTTTATGATGGTGCATATCAGCTCAAAAATTATTCTTTCTTTTTATCACTTACCTACTCGAGGACGAGCAGGAGTTAAGCTTGGGGATGTTGATACGTTGCAAACGTATCTATATTTTTTGATGTTCCATGCTTGTTTAGTATCTACTTTGCTTTGCTTTGTCAACACTTTGAGGTATTTTTATATGTTTTCTGGGACTAACCTATTAACAAGATGCCACATTGCCATTTGCATGTTTTCTTCTGTTTTTGGTTCTAGAAAAGGCAGAAAATCAATATTCTCGGAATTGGACGGGACAAAAGCCAATATGCCTATTTTTCTCGGAGCAACACGGAAACACGAAGCAGAGACGGAGTAGGGCACCGGGGTGGGCACACCATATGGTGGTGCAGGATAGCCCTGGCCGCGCCACTAGGTTCTGTGGGCCCCCTGGCCGCCCACCGACCTTGCCTCTTCGCCTATAAGATGCCCCCCGATGCAAAAACCCTAAATCGTCAAGCCTCCAGCCACGAAAAGTTCCGCAGCACCGCTTCCATCGAAGGGGAGATTTGGGGGACAGAATGTCTCTGTTCCGGCACCCTGCCGGGACGAGGAAGTGCCTCTGGAGCCATCTCCATTGATCTCCACCACCATCTCCATCACCATTGCTGATTCCCATGATGAGGAAGGAGTAGTTCTCTCTCGAGGGTAAGGGTTCTACCGGTAGCTATGTTTTCATCTCTCTCTCTATGCATGATCATATTGTGATCATGAGCTTCGTAATCAAGTAGATCTACCTTGCTACTCAAGTGCTTTAATAGATCTCTTCTCTCCCCATGTGTGTGAAAGTGACAGTGTGCACACCATGGTGGCACTTAGGCTAGAGATTACAAATACTTATGAGTTATATTTGGAGTTGGATGTTTCTATGAAATTGTGGTGTTTGTTGGAACCATCTAGTGCTCAAGGTGACAGTGTGGGGTTATCTAGATGGGGAAAGCGAACTTTGAGGTGTGCTGTTATAGCCCTACCATGGATTAGAGTGTCCAACCGGAGAGTAGTTCAGAGTAGTATCATGAAGAGAAGATATTTATATGAGAGTGTTCACTAGCGAAAGTATGATCCCTAGGCCTTGTTTCTAAGCATTGAAACACCGTTTGCAACTAGATCTGTTACATGTTTGCTTGCTATCATCTTTATTTCAGTTTGCCTTTAGTCTCTTCCACGCCATCAAAGCTCTTTTCTAGCACCGTGTCTTATATCCATACCACATGTATTTCACTATCTCTTCACCGAACTAGTGCACCTATACACCTGACAAGTGTATTGGGTGTGTTGGGGACACACGAGACTTCTTGTATCTTGATTACAGGGTTGCTTGAGAGGGATACCTTTGACCACTTCCTCCCTGAGTTTGATAAACCTTGGGTAATCCACCTTAAGGGAAAACTTGTTGTTGTTCTACAAACCTCTGCACTTGGAGGCCCAACAACTGTCTACAAGAATAGAACTGCGTAGACATCAAGCTATTTTCTGGCACTGTTGCCGAGGAGGTAAGATAAAAGGTACTCACATCCTCTGGTGTGAGTGCTCGAAGTTATTTCCTTTAGATTCTGCAATTTTGTCTTTTTGTTTCTTGTTTTCACTAGTTAGGCTTAATGGAAAACAATAAAAAAATAGAGAGCTATATAGTATTTATCTTGAGTTAGGACATGAAATGTTTGAAGAGAAAATTAAAAAACCTATGGAACTTTATGTGCATGCTAATAGCAATGTTGTTAGTATGAATTCTTTGGACACCATTATTGCTAATGCTATGGAAAAGTCTAAGCTTGGGGAAGCTAGTTCTTATGAAAATGATCTTTTTAGTTCCCTAGCTTTGGAAGATAGCTATTCTATTGCTTATGATGATACCAAACCTCCAATATATGATGATTACAATGATGAATATGATATTTTCAGTCCACCTACTATTGAGGAGAAAATTAATTATGACTACAATATGCCTCCTATATTTGATGATTATGGTGATGAGAATAATAATGATAGCTATTTGGTTGAATTTGCTCCCACTACAATTAATAAGAATGACTATGCTTATGTGGAGAGTAATAATGATTATGTGCATGTGGCTCATGATAAGAATGTTTTATGTGATATTTATATTGTTAATTTTATTCATGATGCTACTGAAAGTTATTATGAGAGACGGAAACATGGTTTTATGCATCTCAATAATATTAAGTTTCCCCTCTCTATGTTGAAAGTCTTGAAGTTGCACTTGTTTTTCTTTACTATGCTTGTTGCTTTGTGCTTTCATGACTTGTTTCTTTAAAAGATTCCTATGCATAGGAAGTGGGTTAGACTTAATTGTGCTTTGAATTTGCTTCTTTATGCTCTCTTTTACTTCAATTCATATTTTTATGTGAGCATCTTCTCAAACTATCATGCCTAACTTAAAGGCGTTAAAGAAAAGTACTTATTGGGAGATAACCCAAAACTTTTAGATGAGTCTTGGAAGTTATTACCTCTGTAATAAACGCTCCTTATCCTTTTTATTTGCCTTTTGTGCCAAGAGTACCCTCTAATGAGATAGAAGTAATGCTTGGGAAAGTTGCTGTCCCGAAATAGATTTTTGTGCTTCACCGTAAAAATTCGTGTAAAATCTCTGTACGTCGTTTTGAGGCGTGAATTTTTGTTCTTCTGCCCTAGGTTGTTATCTAACTTTCATTAGTTCAACACATTTCGATTTGAGCAACATAAGATCTTCTAAAAAATTGGTTTTTACCTGCTGATCTGTTTTGACAGATTTCTGCCATTATTTGCATTTGCTTCTTGTTGATTCCTTTTTGGGTTCTTTTTGGGAAATTGAGATTTTTGAGGGAAGTAATACAATAGCTTGTGTTTTAATGGAAGTTTTACTTATGTTGGAACTGAACCCAAAGACTTATTATCTTGAGTGCACTAATGTTGCTAATGAAGATTGTGTGAAGTTTTGTATGAAGGAAAATTTTTAGGTGTTAAGAAAAGAATGATGTAATGAGATGAAGAATGGACTAAAGCTCAAGCTTGGAGATGCCACCCCATGTCACCCCAAGAAATATCCAAGAAGTACAAGCGTCTAAGCTTGGGGATGCCCAAGGCATCCCCTTCTTCATCAATAAAATTCTCAGGTTTCTTCCAAACACTTCATTTTTATTGTTTCATGCACAGTTGTGTTCTTCTTGGAGCATCTTCGTTTTTGTTCTTAGTTGTAGTTTTCTTAGTTTGCTTGAATAAATTGGTTGGACCCCCTCATTCATACATTAGTTTTCAAATAAGATTGGTTTGGATTGGAAGATAGTAGGAAAAGTTCATGCTTATGTGGTAAAAAGAGCTTGTTTTTGACTGTGGCCTATGCTTTGTCATGCCATGCTTGCTATTGTTTTGACTTTATGCTTAGTGATCTTTGCTGTAGCATGATTTGTTATAAACAATTGAGATTGCTTAATGTGCCTTTGAAGAATCATGCGTTGTTTTAGCATATTAAAGCATAGTATTGTGGTATTCTCCTTTGATGCTTTATTTGGGTTGACTTGGCACATGCTCACACCATGTTATGACTATACCAAGTCACCATAGCCTTTACGGTCCTTTATTTTTCGACTTGTAATATCACTTTATGCTTTAGTTACTGATGTTTTGTCGCTTTGAATGATTATGGCCATTATTGCTCTCTTAGTTGGTCGCTCCCACTCTTTTTCTAGCCTCCATAACCAAGTATGAGTTCCACTCATGCATCCAACTCCAAATAAAACCAAGTTATTCCAAAGATTCCACCATACCTACCTATTAGCATTTGCTACTCCAAGTATATTCATGTTTTTGTCTACCTTCCGAATTAAACTTGTTATGAGAAAACTAGTGATTAAAGCTCTCACGAACTTGATGGCACACTTTACTTTTCTTGCCCTTAATAAACTTGAACCATTGTGTCGTCTATGTTGTATATGCTTGCACTTATATGTTGGGGATTAGTAGAACCATGTTGTCATGGGGAACGCTTTCAACATTGGACTTGTACTTTGTACCTAGTTGATATCATGCTCTTTTGTCTATGAATGTCGTTGGTGTGAAATGAAAGGGGAGCTTGTAAGTCCATGGAGTTATGTTTGTGTGTTAGAGAAACGCCTGGGCCGCCGGTCTAATCCATGCCTAATCATGGTGGATACCTGCAGCAACCATAATGAGCAATCTATGAATCATTCTTCTTATAAAAAAAGAGATAGATATTGAGAAAAAGAAAAAAAAGATGAGAAAAGAGAGAAAAAAACACCATTTTCCCATGGTAAATAAGAAGATTGCTGAGATGCTCGTTGTCTGCTTGCATTGTCATTTTGATATGGGGATTCTTCCGTATCATCGGGCAAGGGGTACCCCATTGGCAGTTCTCTATGATACACATGTACTTACTATGACAAGAACTTACCGGTAACTAAACTTGAGTAGCATGAGGAGCGGCCCTCGTATTCAAGGGACATGAGATTTCTAACTTATACTTTGTCAAGCATATACTCCATATTTTGTTCACTTTAACCTTAATCACTTCAAGATAAAGATAAAGTTGTTTATTTTACGTTGCTAAGTAGTAGTGATATTCATCACGATGGATGGACAAGTGGTGGCGTCGTGGACTTGGCACCATACCGATAGACAAGATGGAGATCATGCCGAGGCACATGATGATGGAGATCATGGCACGCTATGAAGGATCATATCATGCCACGCATATAACCGCATGTGATGTTTGTGATTATGCGTCTTATTTTGCTTGCTTGTATCAGATACACAGCGGTAGAAATTAATAAGATTATCCCTAAATAATACCAATTGTAGTGTACTTCCCCTGTGTGCACCACTAAGAATGTCCATCATTATGAAGCACGCCGTGATGATCGGGTGTTAGATATATTGAGATTTGCATACAGTGGATGTAAGTTATGTTACACAACAATACACTTAGGTTGAAACGGAGAGCCTACAATGTACAAACATGGCCTTGGAACATGAGAAGATTGAAAGACATATGGGAGCGTAACAACATTCTAATATATGTGAATGACATATGATGAATGGTGTAATTAGTATTAGTGATATTTAAGATAGTAAATATTCTGTGAACGAAGTTGAACAAATCATTAAACATTGGAGTCTATTGAGATAGATTGAAATGTTTAATGAACATCAGAGTTGAAGTGTTTCTGTTTTTAGGTTCTGGAGAAAGTTTAGAATGTCATAGACTAGATTCTAAAGAAGTTCAGAATAGAGCAAGAAAAGAAAGAGATTCTTACTTGTGAAACTAGGTGAAACATTGAGTTTATCTTAGTATATGCAAAAATGGTAAATAAGAAAGAATAGAGATGATCATCATGCCCTATGCCTCGGTCATATATTCTTACACATGTAATCGTATTGCAAATACTCGATGAAAATGTAACCCGTGTTCTTAGATCGAAGAACAAGTTCTAAAAGTGATTCATATATAAATCATTGAATCCGAGTTAAGCATATTCTTAGCATTTAGAGAATTCTAAAAGATCTGCATTGATATATAGGTATTTGAATACTTCAGAAATGGCAAGTATGATAAAAGTTTGGCTAAGGAAGTTCGACTTCCAAAACTAAGTGTGTTTATGGTATACATGACTACAGTGAAATACCACTTGACTAAACAACTATCATTGTAGACACTATGAAATAAAGTCTCACTCTGCCACCAAGCAGATACTTCGACACAGTATGTGATAATGGTGTAAATGTCAAATTATGCGACATCAACAATTTGCAAAGAACATATGGATCTAGTAATATAGATTAAGGATATGAAATTTTCCATAAGAAAGCATGAACAAAAGCACACTTGTAATAATGTGTTTATGATTATAACAAATGCAACTAAATTATTTGTACTCTAGTGCAAGTGGGAGACTGAAGGAGATATGCCCTAGAGGCAAATAATATATAGTCTGTATTATCATATCTCAATTAGTTTATAATAGTTTTATATTGTGCTATAACCTTATTAAGAAGAAACATTGATACAGGAGTGGTATGTAAACAAACCAAGGTCCCTAGTAGCCTCTATACAACTAGTTCACTAGGAAACTGATGATCAAGGTTTGCTGATCATGGAGCATTTATGCCAATTGACAATAAAATCATATCTTTAGTGAATGATGTGATGGACATTACCCAACATAAGAATTGCGACACGATCAAGTCACACAGTTCATCATTGCAATGATTAGAAACATAGTGACCTTCTCCTTTGACCGTGATATCATATCTAATCACTATCACCTGAGGCTGATTAAATTGCATCAATGGTCACACTGTAACATGGTGATCATAAAGGTGTATATTGGGTATTCCAGAGGGATATGTTGAGGCATATGCATCAAGATCGATATTTCTTCTCCCACTTGACGGGAAGATACACGGGGCCCACTCGATGAGATTATCCAAGAAGCTAAAGTGAATGACTAGGTCACGAGGATACAATATCATGTGAACGAGATAAAGTAGACTTGTCATTAACGAGATTGAACAAGGTATGATTGATACCGATGATCAGATCTCGTACAAGTTATGTATCGAAGTAACAAAAGGAATTGGACCCAGCGTTTATGGTTCAAACGACAAGACATCATGGAATGCATAGGGGTCATTATGGGCATCCCAGTCTCGCTGATGATCATTGATACGAGAGGTGTCTCTATCATGTCTGTGATGTTCCTGAACCGTAGGGTAACACACTTAAGGGTTCTTCAATGCTTAGAGATTGTTTTGGAATCATCGGGATCACCAGTGGAAAGAAAGAGAGAAACCAGAAGGGTTCTGGGTAAAGTCCAAAGAAGTTCAGAATAATCGAAAAGGCGTGAGGAAATGTTAAATATGTTTTTAATATTAATTATTGGAATTAATATTTAAAAATTATTTTTTGGGCATAACTCGGGAAGGGACCATGGGGGAGCCACCACCTAGGGTACCTTGCCCGACCGACCCTTGGATGCCTCACGCAGGTGGGTGGGGCCCACCTAGCCGGCTCTCCTCCCCATGGTGCATGCCCCCTCCTTTAGTCACACATTGCTAGCTAGCAATGTGGGGGCCCCTCCCCTTCTCCTATATAAAGAGGGGTCCATGTAGAGGGAAAATACACACAATAAATTGGGAAATTCATAAGACAATATTCCTTAGGGATTTTTCCCTTCTATCTCTCTCATTAGCTCCCGTGCTTGCGGTTCCTAGAAGAACTACGCTCGTGGGAGACGACACCACTGCGTTACGCCATCGCACTGCTGGATGCCAGTTCCAGAAGATCTACTTCCACATCCCGACTGGATCAGGGAGAATGGGGGTCATCAGAGGACACCAGACATCATGTGAGGAGCAATGCGACCTTGAGGTCGGCTACAAGTATGACTACATCGCCCATGTTTCCTGTGAAACAAACACTTTCGGTCTATAAGGGTATGCACCGAAGCTCTCCCGTTACTGCAGTAACTCATAGATAGATCTTGGTATTGGTGTTGCGCTAGTCAAAAAAAATTCTGCTGCAAACCGCTTTTGTAGATTCTTTAGTGTTAGGGTGACTTTCTTATTTTAGTTTATATTAGGTAGCTTTATATTGGTTCAATCTTGTAACTTCAAACTTTGTATTATCTCAATATGAATAAAGATTCTTTTTTGTTATATCAATCTTTCTTCTGTACCAAATGTTCATGTTTGACTCAAGTATTGTCTCATGATTCATACATGGTGTGTTTTAGAAATATATTTTCTAACCACTTAAGTCAAATGCACTAACACTTCATATGAGTGGGACTTGAATTTCAAATCCTAGTGTTTGACTTAGGCCAAATTTAGCACTAGATTCAAATCTCACTCTGTAAACAATTTAAATATCAGAAGTTCAAATTTCCAGCTACAATTGAGTTCATATTAAGTTGTGGTTTAAACCTACATTCTTTTGGATGGTTAAGATTAGATCAATTTGTTCTGACTTTGTATTGGACAACTTGTTAGTTTAGTTGCTCTTTAACTTTCTGGATTTGTTCTGTTCTTCATAGAATCCATGGCTTGAGGATGTTGTTTGGTTAAACTATTTATTTTTGATTTAGAGACAATCCTACTGGTTTACTTTTATTGCTTGAACACAATAACATTCTTGGCTGCTACACTGTGGTTTGGTTCTAAAATCTTTACTATGAGTTTGTACAGGTTATTATTGGCTACTATGGTTAATGGACTATGTTGAGGATGGTTTGAGCATATGGTTTTCATTTCTAACTATACTATATGTTATCCTTGAGTTTTTCTTCCTCGAGCTGATAAGGTTGATGACAAGTTGCTAATCTTTAACTATGGATTCTACATTGAAATGAATTCACCTAGGTGAATCCAACATTTTATCCTAACAAGTTGTTTTTCTATGTCTATGTTTGCCTGTAGGTATGAAAGAGATAAGATGAAGAATAGAGTGAAGATGAGAAGGAGAAGATAGAGTGTAGATGCTTTAGTGTTAGGGTTCTCATTTTAGTTTGTATTAGGTAGCTTTATATTGGTTCAATCTTGTAACTTCAAACTTTGTATTTATCTCAATACGAATAAAGGTTTTTTTGGTTATATAAATCTTGCTTCTGTACTGTGTGTGATCCTAATGAACTCCAGTTTGAATATATTCAAACCTCAATTTTGAATTCAAAGGTTGGTGTTTAAATCTAGTATTGTCTCATGATTCATAGATGGTGTGTTTTAGATGTTTATTTTCTAATCACTCAAGTCAAATGCACTAACACTTCATATGAGTGGGACTTGAATTTCAAATCCTAGTGTTTGACTTAGGTCAAATTTAGCACTAGATTCATATCTCACTCCCTAAACACTTCAAACATCAAAGTTTAAATTCCCCCTCAAGTTTAAGATGCATGACATGCAAATGCACAATTTCAATAACAATCCCTCTCCTAGTCCTAATTCTTTGGGATGTTACAGTCGCCTACCTCCCTGCGCCTGCTATCGTCGTCGCAGTGGTGTGTGGCCAGCATAGAGATTGGACGCGTCTATTTCCATCACCTTATGTGGTGGCGTTAATGCCAGCCAGCTCTGGCATTAAATACCGTCCCCCATGCCTCTCCTCTATCCACACGCAAACCATACCCTAGCCGCCTTTCCTACTCTTTCCTTCTTGCCACCAATCATTTCTTTTCCACCTAGTCACCGTCGGCTACGCGCCATGCCTCACCGCCTACCTACTTGCTAGGCCAAGATCCCCATGTTGGATTATTTGACAATATTTCCAGAATATAATTCATGACTACAATAGCCACAATCACGTAAAACTCTAAGATATTAGATACATTAATCAACATGAACAGTAGCAATGTATACGCCAAAACAGCCATGGTATAACAACATATCAGATCATGGTATGCATATTGATCGGTTGAATAGGAAGCAGTCATGGTTCCAGCGATGACGTTGTTGACGACAGCATTCGTGAAGACCGCCCGAAAGAGATTGCGATAAAGACGGCGGTACGCAACCTGACTTGGATGGTAGACGAGCCATGATGAAGAAGCGAGAAGTTGTGCGAGGCGTTTCCCAAAAACCTTGTTCACCCTCTCCCTTACATGATCACAAAGACGAGTGGTTCCGGAGATCTGCTTTCCTTTTGCTGGTGCACGCCGGCGCTCGAGATGGAGTAGACAACGGTGGTTGCGCAAGTAGAGAGGTGAAAAAACCCGATCGGTGGAACCCATGCATGCGCTTATATAGAGCAGCTCCAGAAAACTTCTAACAGGGGAAACATGAGATGAGTCCACATCACGCACGTACGGGTCAGTTACAGTAGCCCACGATCTGGGCACGATCCGAACCGACTAATTGTTAACACGTTTGTCAAAATCCAATATTTTTTCTGAATAGCAGCAAACCGCTGTGCGCATGCATCTTGGCCAGATGAGCGGGCTCACTCTTAATGAAAATTAATATTTAGACCAGAGTGCTGCTCGAAATGCATAATATTAATTTTATATTTTTATTTTTTTTTAAATTATGTCCCATAAAAAGAATCGCGTCGGCATATGTCTATACTGCTATATCCTCTCTGCCTTATTAATCTCAGGTAATAAAATCATCTCATTAAAATTCACCCAAGTTCAAGCGAAACACGCCTACTTGTCCGGCATACAAATCTAGTAGGTCTTTGCTTTATCGCTTCTTAACTTCCCGGTCTGGGCTAAGGGCGGTGAGAAAGTTATTATCCAGAAACAAGGTACTTCCTCCGTCCTGAAATAAATGACTTCATTTTGTCTAAATTTATATGTATCTAGTCACAAAACAAGTCTACATAAATACTCCATCTAGACAAAGTGAAGTCATTTATTTTGCGACGGAGGGGTATACCATACTCATCCATCGAGAAGTTACTTTCCTCGGGGACTTCGAACAGACCTTTATAAAAAAAGATATACAATATATACTTGTGTAGTATTTGTTAGGGTAATAGATCTTGTATTACCAGAGGGCCAAAGCCCAGAATATATAGTACATGTACATGTGCAAATATACAGAAAGCCCCCTAACATATGGGGAAACTACAATACACAAATATACTCTAACACCCCACCCTCAAACTCATGGTGGATCCACAACACTGAGTTTGGAGAGTAAGAAATCATGCTGAGCGCGGATTTGTGCCTTTGTAAAAAAATCTGCCAACTGCAAGTCTGAAGGCACATAATGGAGCGCAACAACCTGATCCTGCACCTGAGCACGTGTATAAAAAACATCAACACCAATATGCTTGGTCATCTCATGCTTGACCGGATCACGTGCAATACTGATAGCACATGTACTGTCTGACAAAAGTGGAGTGGGTGTCGTAATAGAGACCCCAAAATCTACAAGCAACCACCGTAACCAGGTCACCTCAGCAGTCACCGAAGCCATAGCCCGCAACTCAGCCTCAACACTCGAACGGGAAACCGCTACCTGTTTCTTCGTCTTCCAAGCAACAAGCGAACCACCAAGAAACACACAGTAAGCAGAAAGTGAACGACGATCCGTAGGATCATTCGCCCACGTAGCATCCGAGTAGCACTGGAGCTGGAGAGAGCTAGAACGAGGGAAGAAAAGGCAACGAGTAATCGTGCCACGAAGATAACGAAGGACACGGAGGAGATGACCGTAGTGAACAGTGGTAGGAGCTGAGACAAACTGGCTCAGAATATGAACAGGATAAGAGATATCAGGACGGGTGACAGCAAGATAAACGAGACTCCCAACAAGATGGCGATAACGAGTGGGATCGGGAAGAGGATCACCATCCGTAGGACGAAGCTTAACATGAAGCTTCATAGGAGTCTCAACGGTGCGCTCATCCGCAAGAGCAGCCCGAGCAAGAAGATCCTGAATATACTTTTCCTGAGAGATAGAAAACCCATCAGAAGTGGATGAAACCTCAATCCCAAGAAAATAGCGAAGAGGACCAAGATCAGTCATAAGAAACTAATCACGAAGGCGAGCCTTGACAAAGGCAATATACTCAGGATCATCACCAGTAATGATCATATCATCAACATAGAGAAGGAGACGAGTGCGCCCACGAGGAGAAGTGTGAACAAAAAACGCTGGATCATGAGAACTAGGAGAGAAACCAGCAGCAGTCACCACAGAGGCAAAGCGCTCAAACCAGGCACGAGGGGCCTGTTTAAGGCCATAAAGAGAACGTCGAAGACGACAAACCATCCCATCGGAAACAGAATACCCAGGAGGAGGCTGCATATAAACCTCCTCACTCAACTTGCCATTAAGAAAAGCATTCTGAACATCAAGCTAGGACACAGACCAGCGTCGAACAGAAGCAACAGCAAGAAGAGTACGCACAGTGGTCATATGTGCCACAGGAGCAAAAGTCTCATCATAGTCACGACCATGTTCCTGCTGAAAACCACGAGCCACAAGACGCGCTTTATAACGCTCAAGAGATCCATCAGAGCGGGTCTTAATTTTATAGACCCACTTACATGTGATAGGACGAACACCAGAAGGGGGAGAGACAAGATCCCAGGTGCCTGTGTGCTCAAGCGCAGCAATCTCCTCAGCCATGGCAAGCTGCCATTCAGGATGACACGCAGCATCCCGATAAGAAGTCGGCTCGGAAACTATAGAGAGACCATACTGACTAGGGGAGTAACGGTCTGGAGCACGACGCTGACGAACAGGTCGTGAGGAAGGAAGCTCATCCGCTGAAGATGACTCATCAGAAGAGGAGGAAGAAGAAGGCACGGAGGAAGGATCCGAAGCTGGAGACCGAGGAGAACTAGGGGAACTAGACGGAGGAGAGGATGGCGCCGAAGACAAAGGAGGCGCAGCAGAAGGAGGAGGTGGAGGAGAAGAGACAGCGGAAGGTGTATCAGGAAAAAGAAGAAAAGAGAGATCATCTGTTGGGTAAGTGCCAGAGGTGGGGCGAGGATAGAAAGGACGCGTCTCATCGAACGTGACATCCCGAGAGATGCGCATACGACGACCAACAGGGTCCCAACAACGATAGCCCTTATGCTCATCATTGTAGCCAAGAAAAACACACTCAACAGACTGAGCGGTTAATTTGGTGCGTTCACGAGGAGGGAGAAGGACATAGCACACGCATCCAAATAAACGAAGAGCCGAGTAGTCTGGACAGGAGCCAGAAAGACGCTCGAGAGGAATGCCACCCTGAAGAGCAGCTGAAGGCTGGATATTAATGAGGTAAGTCGACGTAGCGACAGCCTCAGCCCAGAAATGCGGCGGAAGAGAGAAAGCAATCATCATAGCGCGGGTAGTCTCAAGAATATGACGATGCTTACGCTCGGCGACACCATTTTGAGCATGGGCGCCGGGACACGAGAACTGAGCAAGGGTGCCCTGCTCAGCAAGGATGCCACGCAGGTGCTGAGAGATATACTCTCCTGCAGAATCAGCACGAAAAACACGAATAGGCGTGGAATACTGGGTACGAACCATAGCCACAAAGCGCTGATAAATAGCAAGCACCTCGCTGCGAGAGCGCATAAAAAATAACCAGGTGTACCGTGAAAAATCATCAATAAACAAAATATAGTATCGGTGGCCCCCTTTTGAAGCAAAGGGAGCCGGACCCCACACATCTGAATGAACTAAATCAAAAGGTCGCTGAGATACAGACACACTAGTAGGATAGGGAAGCTGAATCTGTTTACCTAACCTACAACCCTGACACGAATGTAGCGATGACACATCTCCTGAGACAAGCCCCAGAAGATCACGACGAACTAAGGATGATAAACGGGAGCCACAAAGATGACCCAGCCGATGATGCCACTGCTGAAAAGAGCCAGTGACAGAAGCAGCAACCGCAAGAGAAGTGACAGAAGAAGTGTCGGCAGAAGGAACGCGAAGCCAGTCTAACTCCTAGAGCCCCGGAGACTCAATGCTCCGAGGGCCAGCTCCAACCAGAGCCTGTGTACGACGGTCCTGAACAGCACAAGAATCAGCATCAAGAATGACCCTACAACCAGAATCAGTAAGCTGACTAGCAGAGAAAAGGTTCATCTTAAGACTGAGAACATGAGAAACATCAGGAACAGAGAAGGAGGAGGTAGAGAGGGTGCCTCGATTGGAAACAGGAAGAGAGGTACCATCAGCCGTAATAACACGGACAGGAGAAATAAGAGAGCGAAGAGCAGAAAGAATAGAAGATGCAGAAGTCATATGAAAAGAAGCTCCAGAATCCAGATACCACGGGGATGACGTACCTGACTGTGTAGAAGATGATGGTCACACAGTGCCAGAAGAACTAGTCACAGAACCAGCAGTACCCGACGAGGAGGAGCCTGTAGCAGCGAGCAGACTACGAAGACCATGAATAATATCCTGATCAGACAGAGCACCAGCAGGAGGTCCAGAAGCACCAGTAGGAGGTCCAGAGGCAACAGCAGAAGATCCTGAAGAACCAGACTGTCGACGAGCAAGATACTGCTGACGTAAGCGTGGATCCCTCGTCCAGCAACTAGAGATATCGTGGTCAGGCTTGCCATAGTGGGCACAGGGAGGACGAGAACCACGAGGCTGCTGAGACTGACGCTGACCCTGGGCCGGTGGAGCAGAGAGTAGCGGCGACGCGAGAGACCGCGACGAAGCCGGCGGCACGGGGGGGGGGACCATGAGCAGCAAGAACAGACGGAACCTCAAGAAGACCAGCACCACGAAGACGAGTCTCCTCAGCACGAAGCTCAGCCAGTACCTCAAAGAGCGAAACACGACCACGGGCAAGCAGCTGGGCACGGCGCGGCTCAAACTCCTTGCGGAGCCGTGACAAGAACTCAAAGACGCGCTGAAACTCCAGATCCGTGCGCACAATCAGACAGCAGGGACAGGTGTTACACACCGCTGTACGCAGAGAGTCAAGCTGACGCCAAATAGCAGCACTCTGAGTGTAGAAATCATCAATAGTAGAATCACCCTGCTTAAGATCATGCTCTTGACGAACCACGGACAGATAAAGAGCATCTCCAGATGGCTGATAGCGCTGACGAAGAAAAGCCCACTGAGCAGCAGCAGTGGGAAGACCCATGAACTCAGCAGCATACTGAGGCAGAACACTGGAAGTGAGAACAGCAACAACACGAGCATCCTCATCTATCCACTGAGTGTAGTCAGCCAGATCCAGTCGGTAGGTCGTAGTAGCAACAGAATACGCCTGGACCTGGCGCTCATAATCAGCCCGAGCAGAATCATCAGCACTCTGGGCTGCATCCTTGACCGCCTGAGTAGCATCGGGGGCAAGGACAATGGACGTCGGTGCACGAGGCACTGGAGGCACAACGGGGCGCGGTGGACAGGAGACCTCACCAGAAAGCACACCCCAAAGGCGAAGACCGCGCATATGAACGCGCATAAAGGCAGTGAAATCAGGATAATTCGCGCCATCAAAATCACCGGGCAGCGAGGAATCGCAACATAGCCCGAGGAGGAAGACATTTTTTTTTCAACTCAAACCAGATCGAACGGATCTGGCGAGACTGAGGCGACGGCGGGCCGACGGGCGACGGGGGAGGCGGGGCGGCAGCCGGCGGAGGGAGAGGAAACGGCGGCGACCGACGGCAGCCGACGACGGGCGGCGACCGGACGGAGAGGAGGCGGCGGCCGGGGCGGCGGCGACGGGGCGACGGCCGGCGGCGGCGGCGGGGTCGGGCCGACGGCGACGGATCCGGGGCGGCGAGGGCGGGCGGCCGGTGGCGGGCGGCGGCGGCGGCGAGATCCGGGGCGGTCGGCGACGGCGGCGGCGGCGGGCGGCGGGAGAAGAGAGAGGAAAAAAAAGCCTTACGGCTCTGATACCATGTTAGGGTAATAGATCTTGTATTACCAGAGAGCCAAAGGCCAGAATATATAGTACATGTACAGGTGCAAATATACAGAAAGCCCCTAACATATGGAGAAACTACAATACACAAATATACTCTAACAATATTAATCAACGTGCAAGACCTTTCAGACTCAAGAATACACAACTGAAGCCTACACATACACATAGACAGCCCTTGGTACTAAGCAATTGGGACCGCTTTTGTCTATCTCGCAAAATGGCTCCCTCGCCAAAAGAAAATTCCGAGAGGGTAAAAACATGAGTTACCACTATGCACTCCGGTATACAGATCGTGAAAAAGAATGGATTATGTGGAAAAAATGGAGTCTAAAGAACCGGGGCTCGTCATTACTCGACGGCAACTTCCTTCGCCGCCATGTCCCTGTTCACAATGAGCTTCCCATCTTCATCCCTGGTGAAAAGCTTGTCCACTAGCTCATGCCAGCTGGTTCTTCCAGCAGATTTAGGTTCTGAGGTCGTTTCGCTGTGCGTGTCGGAGGATGGTGCAGGGCAGTCATCCTCGAGGTTTACCTCTTCAGAAATGTCTATCGCGTGAGGAACCTCCAAGGTTTTCGCTCTCTCGAGCGCGCTCTTGTGTTCTTCCCCAAGGCTATGCAACTTCTCCATCTTTTGTTGAGCAGGTGGAGTCGTTGCATTCTCATTTTCTTTCATTAGCTGCGCAAAGACGTAGCAATAAGCATAAGTGAATGAATATTAACTCTGGAACTTAAGAAAGCAGTGCTGCAAATGTAAGTTCCCGGGAACCATATACTGTACTTCAGTTTCAACCAATGGAATCTAGCGAGAAAACCCAAGGAAATAAGAGTGAATACATGGGCAACCAAAATTTTGCCAGACATCCCCTATCCAAAATTTTGGAGGGTTGGCCTAGATTGTATATAATTATATTGAAAGGATCTCAAGCATGTATTGCCAAACTTCAGGTTCACTAATTCAAACAGTAAACATGGAGGGCTCTAAAAAAGAACACCCAACTCCAAGTTTACTAATCTAAACATACGTACAGAAAACCTCAGAAATCCATAAATTCCTATCTCATTTCTTTTTGTACTCTAATTTCATAGTCTAGGAAGATTACACGGTAATGAGCATTGTTTTTGTATATGGAAATTTGTTTGATGCTACTGGTAAAAGACGAAGAAACCAAAACATTTCAATACATTGTTAACCATTTTGTGCTGAGCTAGGACGAAATCACAATTAAGGTGGTAAGCATGCACACCCAATCCTGCATGGGATCTGGGCTTTGAGCGAATTATGGACTGGTGGTTGCTCAACAAAGGTAATTCAAGGCAATAATTTAGGACAGATCCACAGAAAGGTTACCCGTAATATTACCAATTATGTCCCCAATTGTAGTATACCTAGTCACATATATAATATTGTATTACACAAAGTATCACACCGACATGCAAGCATAAGAAAGGAAGTAATAAGAGAGTAGTAAGGAACAGATTTAGTAACCAAAACATTACGCAATTAATGTTTCTATGAGGTGGGCGGTGCTGGGTGGCCAGCGATGCTTCATGAGGTGGCATGCGCAGACCTACCGGCGACTCCTCCCAGGACAGCACATGTGCCGCTTGCGGCTCGGTGGTGCCCTGCTCAGGCGGCTTGTCCCCTTGTGGGCATGGCTGCCCCCTATCTGGCGTGCTAAACGTGCTGCCAGCAGTGTGGGAAGGGCCAGCGCGGGAGCTCCAGGAGAGGAATGGGCGGTGATGAGGTACCATGGTCCAGGCGAAAGCCCTGCCTTTCGAGGCCGGTGACGGCGACGCCTGACGGTGCCATTTCCTCTGAAGCGTCAGCAAGGAATTTCGGCACCTCCCTCACCCAGGGTCTCAAGTTCTGGGTAAAAACCTTAGATTTGGCTTCCCAGATCGGGCGACGACGGCGTATTTGATGTCATACCCTCCATGGAGGCGGCGTCTTGGGGACTTGACTCTGGTTCGGGCATTAGTTCTCCGTCATGAATCCCGGTGTTCTCCAAATAGGAGGCTTCTTGCGGTGATGGTGTGCCAGCCTCTCGAGTGGTATTGCGGTGGCTTGCACGATGAGGATCTTCCTCAGACAGCACGAGCAAGCCTCCGGATGAGCGGTGGTGGTTTGGCCTTTGTGCTTGATGGAGGGATAGTGAAGACTGCACACTTGCGTCTGTTGAGGTTGCTGGGAAGTAGCCGCCGCGCCGACGGCGTACCCCGGATTTGGGCTGAGGCCAGAGCAGCAATGCTCCCAGCTGAGCCTTTGTTGGCTCGCAGGATTCAGACGGAACGCGCCTTGGCTGTGGCTGGCAGTTTCTTGGTACTATCGACAATGCACAAGCACTGCAACTTTCATTGGCAAGGGTTCTGTTTAGCGAAGGAGCTCACTCTGTGGCGTCTTCGAGAAGCACTCGACGGATTTCGGCCATTTAGTCGTAGTCTT
Source organism: Avena eriantha (assembly GCA_910589775.1). NCBI lineage: Eukaryota > Viridiplantae > Streptophyta > Magnoliopsida > Poales > Poaceae > Avena > Avena eriantha. The sequence continues at coordinate 128,005,121 of OU342744.1, read as the reverse complement.
GTTGAGTGTTGGGTGTGTAAATATGGGTGTTTCGGCCTTTTCTTAGGCTTGTAAATCAAACTCCTTTGCTATCATTTATCAACGAATCAAAACGCGAAGCTTTTTGCGTTTTCGCGAAAAAAAATGCCATTAATATGGTGCTTACCTTTTGCAAGCTACGACAAAAATTCTATCCACAGCATGTACCATGAGCGTACCTCTAAAGCCTTTACTGATTCCCGCTCAATCCAAGCAAGCGCATGATCGGAAGTTGTACTGCACGATAACACAATATGCTCAAATCGCCCATCCACCGGAATAGCAGTTCTCACCTCAGGTGGGTATCTTCCACATCTACAAATGAGTAGTAACTGTGTTATTATATTCTCAATGTGTCAAAGCCCTTAAAGATCTCTTTCTGAGAATTCTGCATATTATAATCTTCATATATAAAGATTGTGTAAAAAGTAAGACATGCATGTATTATACAAGTGTTGGATTATGCAATACATGACTCTTTGATTTGAAGGATCCCCAAAATGCAGAAACAGAAAAAGATGTTGGATGGCAATGTCATGTCGTGTTGAATCCTAAAGGATTGAATACCACATGAATTTGCACACAAATGATGTTTGATTACAGTACGAAAAACATAGGGATATTTCCAAGAGGTTTGAGTGTATAAATTTTTTCCTATGAATGTAGTAGCGCAAAGAAATCCTTAGGAAACATTCTTATGCAGTACAATCTTTATAAATGCAACAACCAACATAAGAAAAGTCACAAAGGGTCACAATCCTCCAGAATCCTTTGAATCAGAGAGACCCTGCCTGCATAAGTTTCCACGGTAAAACTGATTATCCCTAGCTGATGTGATGAGAAAGATGGTCAGTTTTTACGTATCAATTTTGAAATGTTATACTAGTATTTTATAATATATACAGTTTCTCTTCTTAGATTCATAATTTGCTAAATTCTTTTCACTGCCTGTAAAGCTAAACAAAAGGAGTTTGGGGAAATCTTACTTTCATGCATCAGTTTCTATATTTTGTTCATTATCTCTTGGAATACACGGAATAAAACAGCAGAGGACATCACCGTTGATGGCTAGAGCTTCCTTGCTCTTGAAGGACAAAAAATGTTGAAGTTTTGTTGTTTGCTTTTCCCACAAACCATGATGACGTGGAGTCCCTTTCTAAAGTATGAAAAGGCTAACGTGTGAAATTACCAATAACCTGCCCACAGCCAGAAACTCCCTTGTGCTAGACAAACATGAATAACAGGTTTATTGTTTCTAACATACTAACACGATTTAACTAGGAACTAGCAGTGATTATCCAAATGCACCACTTACCTGCAAAATTTCCTCTCAACGATATGATACATTCGACCAGGAGCATACAATCTTCTAGGATCTTTGAACTTTTTCTTGTCTTGTTTAAATGTATCTCTCAAGCACACAAGGAATATCAAGCAGGGCAAGCTGTCCAAAGAAAAGAAAAATCAACAATTGTATACATTTTCCTACAGATGGAAAATATAACAGACAGGCCTGGATAATGTGAACAGGGGATATGTTACCACTTACCAGAATATAGACCCAAATATGTATTCCAATGGTGTTGGCGTTCTTGGCAAAAAATCATCCTGGCAAAAGGCATCATACAGTTAGAGAATGAACTTGAGATGATATATAAGCAATTAGGGCCGCAGATGGCAACTTTAAGATTACAATGAAAATATAGGATCAATTGCGTTCATAAGCTATTCACTTGTTCAATCAAACAAGACGACAAAGGAAGTAGTACCAAATCCCACTCCGCATATAGAAGTGGCACAAGTTCAAGCACCACAAAACATAGTCTGATAGTCAGGCGAATTATCCAAGTTTTTTTCAGAAATACACCTTCTAGCAAATACTCCAATGAACCAAATTCACCCAACAACATGGGGAAGAGTTAACTGCTTCCCAAATTACTCATAAGCTGATCCTCATATGAGCTTCCTTTGTTAGAGCAGCAGTAGGACATGACATTGTGCTGTATAATCTTTATCCTATCAGGCTATCAGCTACCTTTCTTTTCTTGATAACACAACTAGCGCTGCCTAATTCCTAACGTTTAGCACAATCAAACTAGTTCACCTTTCACAGACATTCCAATCGTGCCACAAGCAAAGCACATTTGACCAAATCGTGCCTCCTACTCTGACCCGACCTATTCCAATTTTCACAGAAAAATAGTCAAAATATTCGGCGACAGGAAATTGGACAGCTACTTTATCTGGCGGAGCAGAGCAGGCGGCGGGTACCTGCAGCACGATGGAGTAGATCACGTCGGCGTACTTGACGGCGAGGTTGAGCGACATGCAGCGGGCGGGCGCGAGCGCGTAGCAGCGTATGTGGCTCCTGGGAATATTGTCAAACGCCTTCCGGTTGTTCACCACCAGTATCGTCATGAGCGCCGCGATGCCGGAGCCGAGGGAGTGCCCCGCGAAGACGAGCGTGCACCCGGGCCCTTGCTGGCGCAGCAGGTCCCGCAGCGTGTCCGTCTCCTTCTCCAGTATGAACTGCGCCGCCTTGAGCAGGCCGTAGTGCACGTACCCGCCGTCGAACATCTGCTGCCCGAGCTTGTTGTCCATGAGGACCTACAGAGCGCGAAGGAGCCAGTCAGTCCCCGTCGCATTCGTTCCTGCGGAGAAACTCACACCGAATTGGGGATGGATGGAATCATCGAAGACGGGGGGATGGATGGAATCATCGAACACCTTGTAGTCGGCGTTGCGGACGAGGTTGAGGCCTCGGACGGCGAGGACGACCTCGTTGCGCAGGCGGTCGGCGTAGACGATGTAGGGCGGGCAGTCGGTTTTGACGTCGGCGTAGGTGGCGCGCTTGTGGATGCAGTCGCTGTGGATGTCGTCGTAGCCGAGGCCGGGCGGCGCGAACTTGGGCTTGGAGAGGTCGTCCTCGTTGATGGCCATGATGATTTGGCAGATGCGCGGGACGGGCTCGAAGTCGTCCGGCGCGGCGAGGGGCCAATTCTCGCTGTCGTAGGCGCCGATGTAGGTGAGCCGCTTCCACGCCCAGCGAAGGCACCCCACGCACAGCACGCACTCCAGCCCGCACACCACCGACATGGCCGCCGGCTCGCCGCGGCGCGCCCCGCCGCTGGGCCCTGGTGACCTCGGACGTGGAGGTGGAGGTGGCTGCGGCGAGCCCCGCCGCTGGGCCCTGGTGACCTCGGAGGTGGAGGTGGAGGTGGCTGGCTCGCTTTGGTTTGGTGGGGTGGAGTGGGGTGGTCTCCCTCCGGTTAAAGCTAGCTACCTGCTGCTGCTGTGGGCGTTTCTGCGCTGTTTTTTATTGGACGTCGTGGTAGAGCTGCAGGGCGTGGGGCAGAGGCAGGTCGAGAAAGCGCACCCGTGGATGCTCGAAGGTACGGGGTCGGCGCTCTCTCCCGGCGGTCTCGGGCCATCGTCGCCTCCCTTGGGCTAGGACTCGGACGAAGTCAGGCCCGGTCAGGCCCAGTCCCGAGGGCATCTCCAACGGCGGACCTCAAACGGACCGTCCGGGTGCGACCCTGTCTTTCCGAGGGCATCTCCAACGGCGGACCTCAAACGGACCGTTCGGGTGCGATCCTGTCTGTGTGGCGGCACACCGTAAATTATGGTGTGAGCGTCCGGAGCGGTCCGTTCGGCGCAAAGCAGCCAAATCTAGGGTTGGAATGCAGTGGGACGGACAGGTGTCACGTCCGGCTGTGTCCTCCTGAGTCTTCGACAGGGTCCACCTGATAGGGTCTCATCGAAGGGGAACCAGAGTCACGTGTTCTTTTTAACGGGGACCGCACCGTCCCTATCCTCCACACTCCCCCGGTCCACTAGCGGCCAAAGCCCTAGCTCCCCAACACCGGTGCCGCCAACACTCCCGCCGCCTCCTCCCGCTCCAGCAGTCCCCAGTGGCGCGTGGACACCGCCCCCAGTCTTCATCGGCATCGACGGTGACGAGAAGTATGCGGTGCGCAGTAGACCAGCGTCAGCCGGCCAGCAACAACGCCGGAAGCCCCCAAAGTACGGCCACCCATAATATTGGGTCCTTTTTTTTGGATATTTTGGACTGCCCGGACCATATTTTCATGATTTGTATTATTATTAGTATGTTTAGTTTTCTACTATTTTTCTACTACTTTTTTCTACAATATTTTTTTTGCCGAGGGGAGGGGTGGGGGACAGGCCACCGCAAATGGGCTCACCCCGAATGGCATGTCCTCCAACCGCGCAAACAGACCGAATCAAACGGATTCGGTGTCCAAAATACGGTGGGCCGTTGGAGATGCCCTGAGATTTTAGGGCCCAGGAAGAATCTAGAAATTAGGGCCCTTTAATATAAACATGATGAAGTAATAATCAAATTTTTTGAGAATTTAATATTACACGTTATCAATAAACACTTAAGCATCTAAATTTATCAATTTATGTTTATAAGCATTCTATGCTCAGTTTCATGATAACGGTGCCATATCATGGTGGTAAAATCGCATAGGATAGACAAGTTAAAGCCATACCATCTTTGTAATCCCCATGTCGTCGACGTGACCGGTGGGCGTGCTATAGGGGGGGTTTGGTTTCCAACCATATTTTACCAAGCCGAAGTTTGGCAATTTAGCATATGTTTAGTTGTTGTCAACTTTATGGATACCACATTTTATTATTTGTAGGGTCCACCTGTCATAGAGTTAATTTATGGCATGTTTAAATTTATGGCTGTTTTTTAATTTTTTTTTACATTTAGAAATATGTTTTCTCACAATGCGTGTAAATGCACTCGAGAGCCGAATAGCCATCTCTGCTTGAGGAGTGGTTTGTTTGTTTTCGACCAACTAATCGACTCTAAAATACGTGACTTGAGTTTGTCTAGATTTGAATGTATCTACGTACTAAAAATATGTTTAGATATGAGTTCAAATCTAAACAAAACTAAGTCACACGAAATAGAGGGAGTACTATTTTGGAACGGTGAACATTTTGTTGGAATTATTGGCTAAATGGCCCAACCCATATTTCATTTTAATAATTGCTAAAAATCCTAGAGACCCATATGGCCCATTCATGCATGGCAAGAGGTGAGACAAATATTTAGTCCCACATTGCTAGTTGAAGGAAGATTTCACCACCTTATAAGGGATGCTCTTCCACCACTTGGTAAAAGGATGAGAAGGAGAGAGACGTACACACGTGCTCCTCCTCCTCCGGCGCCCGCCTCGCCTCGCCTCGCGCACGCCGCGGGAATGCCTCGAGCCGAGAGCTTCCCTTTCTTCTTGCCGCGCATGAATAGATTAATAATCTGAACAGTCTGCGTAAGTGGGTGTTTAATATGCACTCAATGGAGATTTAATTCGAACTTAATGGGCTTCAGCCGTTGCCTTCGTTTCCTCTCCTGACGCTGCATGTTTGCCTGCCTATCCGTGCCTATAAGAGTGAGAGGCCGCTCCTCTCCTCTGACGCGTTTCAATACATCGCCTCCAATTTCAGAGTATTGTGTTACCGCTCCGTTCTTCCCCATTCCGTCTTGTCGCGTGCACCGCTAGCCGGGACAGTAGGCCTCCGAGACCCCACTGCTTCGAGTCCTGTACAGGAGAAGGGCGATAAGGTTTTTGGGGAGCGCTATTGGCATTACTACTGGCTTCATCACAGACTCCTTCACGGATAGTGACTATGCAAACGTCTTCCCCAACGAGGACTTCTTCCTCCAACATTAGCAACCTCTTCCTCGATGACATGGCTGATGACGGTGCCAACACCAACACCGGCAGTTCCTCGGCAGTCCCTCTGCTGTGATGCACATCCTTTTACTCAATCTTGTTTATCTTAGTTGGATAGTATGTCGTTCCCTTTGGTTTGCTATAGATCTTGCTCTGGTCTTATCTCAAGTTGTTTGCTTTGCAATCCTCTTGGATATATGGCTTAATATGTATCCGCTATTTCATATGATTAGTTTAACTTCTGTTATTCTATTCATGTTTTATTTAGCGTTTATCTTAGGTAAATTGCTCTTTTACTCAACAATCCAAAAACCTTATTATAGGAAATTTGCTCCAAGTGGCTTTTTTGCAACCACGAAACCACGTGTGTTTGAAGGTGTCAATTACAAAACATGGCGTGTGAGGGCAGTGCTCTGGTTTCAGACCATGAGCTGCTATAACATCATCTATGGCGCACCTGAGGCAGATCTTAATCCTTCTCAGGAAGAGGCCTTTCAAAAACTTGATACCACATTGATATGTTGCTAACGTATCTATAATTTTTGATGTTCCATGCTTGTTTTATATCTACTTTCTTATGTTTTGTCCACACTTTGGAGTATTTTTATACACTTTCTGGGACTAACCTATTAACAAGATGCCACAGTGCCAGTTGCCTGTTTTCTGCTGTTTTTGGTTTCAGAAAAGTCAGAAAATCAATATTCTCGGAATTGGATGGGACAAAAGCCAATATACCTATTTTTCCCGCAGCAACACGGAAACACGAAGCAGAGACGGAGTAGGGCACCAGGGTGGGCACACCATATGGTGGCGCGGGCTAGCCCTGGTCACGCCACCAGGTGGTGTGGGCCCCCTGGCCGCCCACTGACCTTGCCTCTTCGCCTATAAGATGCCTCTCGATGCAAAAACCCTAAATCGACCAGCCTCCAGCCACGAAAAGTTCCGTAGCGCCGCCGCCGCCACCGAAGGGGTGATTCAGGGGGCAGAAAGTCTCTATTCCGGCACCCTGCCAGGACGAGGAAGTGCCTCCAGAGCCATCTCCATCGATCTCCACCACCATCTCCATCGCCGTTGCTGATTCCCATGATGATGAGGGAGTAGTTCTTCCTCGAGGCTAAGGGCTCTACCGGTAGCTATGTGTTCATCTCTCTCTCTCTATGCATGATCATATTATGATCATGAGCTTTGTAATCAAGATCTACCTTGCTACTCAAGTGCTTTAATTGATCTCTGCTCTCCCCATGTGTGTGAAAGTGACAGCGTGCACACCATGGTGGCACTTAGGCTAGAGATTACAAATACTTGTTATGAGTTATATTTGGAGTTGGATGTCTTTATGAAATTATGGTGTTTGTTGGAACCATCTAGTGCTCAAGGTGATAGTTGGGGTTATCTAGATGGGAAAGGCTTACTTTGAGGTGTGCTGTTATAGCCCTACCATGGATTAGAGTGTCCAATCGGACAGTAGTTCAGAGTAGTATCATAAAGAGATGATATTTATTTGAGAGTGTTCACTAGCGAAAGTATGATCCCTAGGCCTTGTTTCTAAGCATTGAAACACCGTTTGCAATTAGATTTGTTACATGTTTGCTTGCTGCCATCTTTATTTTAGTTTACCTTTAGTCTCTTCCACGCCATCAAGCTATTTTCTAGCACTGTTCTCTTATATCCATACCACTTGTATTTCACTATATCTTCGCGAAACTAGTGCACCTATACACCTGACAAGTGTATTGGGTGTGTTGGGGACACAAGAGACTTCTTGCATCTTGATTACAGGGTTGCTTGAGAGGGGATACCTTTGACCACTTCCTCCCTAAGTTCGATAAACCTTGGGTGACATGGGTATACCCTGCGGATACTCGAGTTTGGTATATACGGTCCAGATACGGTGGAAGCCCACGGTGTTGTCACGGCCCAATGAAGACTTCGAGTGGCCCACGGACTCTCGATAACTTGCGAGACAAGAAGAAGTTTAAAGATAGAAAGTTTAAAGGGAAAACCCTAATCTGTAACCGACTTGACCTGCTACCCGAGACCTGGCCTATCTATATAAAGGCTAGGAGGGGGCGGCGAGGAGGACACACGCAACCCTAGTTTCCACAACCCTCGCCAGATTGCATCTGCGTGCCTTTGTAATCTTCGATTCCTTCGTCAATTACAAGAGCAGACAAGCAGGAGTAGGGACCTCTACGAGGCCTGAACCTGGGTAAACCTTGCGTCCATGTGTGCTTGTTTGCTAGCCGATTGATGCTTCTAGCGCTCCCTCCTTCTCCAAAACCCAAGTCCATAACAATGGGCATTAACGAGTTAAACCCTCGTCAATTGGCACTGTCTGTGGGAATTGGGAGTGCTGATGTTGCGGCTTCTTCGGCCCCATCAACCGAGATCTACAACTCCGCAACAGCAGAGATTTGCCAGCTCTTTGGCGCGTTTGACTTTACCGTCCACACACCGGCCACTCGCCCGGCTTTCGAGTCCGTGGGCGATGGAATCAGCCTGGCGATCGGGAGCTTCCGCTTCCAAGTTGGTCAGATGGGCATGCTTCGCATGCCTGACCATCCAACAACATCCGTGATGCTCCAGCATCGCGGTTACCTCCACCAATTGGCACCCTCAGCAAGCTCAACACCTCAGCAACAGCTGAGAGCACGGATAGCGAAAGCAGTCGTGGATCCGATCTGGGTGACCTAGCAACGGAAGATGGAGTCTACGGCTCCGGATCCGAAAGGGTCGGAAGCAACAGCTTCCCCAACCACTTCATGTACGCCGTCATCAACGCTGGCGAAACCAGCGCCAATCGCGAAAACGGTGGCAATGGTCCTGATCCACCCAACGCTGGCATACCTACGGCGGGCCACCCAATGGCGGCCCCACCAACGGTGGCAATGCGCGCCCGTCAACAATGGAGGGGCAGTCGAACCTCCAACCATGGTGAACGAGCACACTGGCGAATGTGTCGTGATCAAGCTCAACGATCTCGAGTGGGCTCACTGCCGAGTAGCCGTGCGAGGCAATCCTCTGCCTCCTGTCACACCGCAAGAGCTACTGATGGGCTATCATTGGCTACTAAAGGAGGAGTACAGACGCCAATTACAAACGATTGCGCAACTCGAAGCACGTAAAAAGGCGGTGGACGAGTCAAGTCTTCGACATGCTGGGCTCTCCTCCCACAGAGGATCCTCCTCTAAAGGCAACGAGTACGTGGCCACCTCACTGAGCAGGAGTGCATAGAAGCTGCGGAAGTCCTCGACTTCAGCTCTATGATAGTCGACACACGGGGCAACGTGGTCCCAAAGACGCCGCAAGCTACGGTGACAGCGGCCACCATGTACCTCCTCAACAACCAGCTGCTGGCTAGAGATCCCCGAGCCGCCATGCACTGATCCACGATCGCGGGCTTGGGGTTAATCGAGGCCGCTCTCGACAAGGAACCACCGGAGACAAAGAAAAGCAAGGCCCTAGAAAAACGCTATTCCTCACCCTCGTCCAGCGACGACAGTCACGATCTGTCTCGATGTCGCCGCTCATGGCGACACGACCATGACTAGGATGCGCGTGATGACATCATGCATCGCAAAATCAACAAGTCAAGGGCACGACATGCCCGATCGACCGACTCAGAGGACAAAGACGTGGAACTCTACGGCGCCAGATGCTTCAGTAGAGCCATCAGACAGAAGCGAATGCCCAAGGGCTTCCAGCTCCCATCGGAGAACCCAAAATTTGACGGCCTGCAGGACCTAAAAATCTGGTTGGAGGACCACATCTCCTCCGTCAGACTCCACGGCGGAAGTCGAGGCACGACCATGCAATGCCTGCAGCGCTGCAGGGCGCCGCCCGAGCATGGCTCAACAACCTCCCGCGTGGATCCATTCGTAGCTGGGAAGAGCTGGTCTACAGCTTTGTGCGCAACTTCAAGGGCACCTACAAAAGGCCCGCATCAATCGAAGAGCTAAGATGCTGCCAGCAAAGGTCGGGCGAATCACTACGCTCGTACATCCAGAAGTGGTCCATCATCAAGAACTCCATAGAAAATACCTCGGAGGATCGCGCAATCGATGCATTCAACGGCGGCGTTCGCCGCATAGAGCTCAGGGAGGAGCTAGGCCGCTCGAAGCCCAAAACAATCGACCACCTGATGGAAATTGCGAATCGGTGGGCAGACGGAGAAGACTCGGTGAAAAAACGCGTTCACTCCGACGATGAAGCGGAACGCGAGCGCAGGCACGATCACCGAAGCAAGTGTCGAATGCGCATCTACGATGATCGTGACGATGTCAACATGGTCGCGGCCGGCTACGCCGACAGGCGCGACAACAACCGCAACAGCGGGCACCGCGACTCCGGGAAAACCACGTAGGTATGGCAGCACCGCACTCGCGAAGAGGCACTCGCAACAACAATTGAGGATAAATTGTCCGGGCCATGCAACGTACACTTCTACATCGACAAGCACGACGGCAAGAAGAAATCTAGCCACCTTCTCAAGGAGTGCCGAGAGTTCCTCAAGCTCCACGAGGGTTTGGCTCGGATGAATCGCGACGAAGTCAACAGGGGCTACGGAGTCGCCCCAGGCGCTGTAGCACATGGAGCTCCTCCACCACCACCTGGAGTGCCACCACCCACGGCCACACCGGACCACAATCAAGGCGGCGAGCCATACCCACGGGCTGTGGGCAACATGATGATCCAAAAGGGGTGCCCCTTGAATCGGGTGCAGAAGGCCATCACTCGCCAAGTCAACTTGGCGACAAACTCACAACCATCCACCACTAAGTACCTCAGTGGAAGCGACTCCTGCATCACCGTCGACAAGCGCAACCACCTGCACCAAGTACCTCGTCCAGGCCACTGTCCCCTCGTACTCGAGGCATAGATCGGAGGCTTCGGCATGAGTCGTGTCTTCATGGATGGTGGAAGCGGCATTAACCTCATGTTCGCAAGTACCTTGCGAGCGATGAGGATCCCTCTGACCTGTCTAGAGGTCTCGGACACGACATTCCATGGCATCGTCCCAGGCAAGGGCATATATCCCCTAGGGAAAATCAACCTCGACGTCATCTTCAGCACCCCAAAAAACTTTCGACGCGAACGCATCGACTTCGAAGTTGTCGACTGGCCCTCACAGTACCACTGCATCCTTGGACGCGTCGCGTTCGCCAGGTTCATCGCAGTGCTGCACTACGCCTACCTGCAGATGAAAATGTCAGGCCCAAATGGCGTCATCACAATCAACGAGAGCTTCGAGAGGTCCGATAGCTGCGACAGGGAATTCAACAGAATTTCCCAGTCCTTTGGCATGCAGGAGGAACTCGCAAGATTGAAGGAGTCGACAGACAACAGTCTGCCTCCCCTGAGCCGGCCAAGTTCACCCGACCTGTCCTTCGACTCATCGGTGCACACGAAGAAAGTCCAGGTCCACCCATCGGATCCGACCAAGACGGCCCTCATTGCCAACAACTTGAGTCCCACATAGGAACTCGTGCTCGTCGATTTCCTCCGTGAGCACTGGGAAATCTTCGCCTGGTGTCCAGCAGACATGCCAGGGGTCCCTAGGGAATTCGCCGAGCACGTACTCAATGTCAACCCAGACGCAAGGCCAGTCAAACTAACAATTCGGTGACTGTTTGAACCAAGAGCAAAAGCAGTCGGAATGGAGATCAACAAACTCCTCGACGCCAAATTCATACGCGAGATCAAGGAATATACCCGTCTTGCCAACATGGTGCTGGTACCCAAAAAGGACATGGATATCCTATGGATGTGCGTGGATTTCACCTCCCTGAATAAGCACTGCCCAAAGGATCACTTCTCACTACCGCGCATCGACCAGATCATCGACTCCACCGCAGGATGTGAGCGTCTCTGCTTCCTTGACGCCTACTCAGGGTATAATCAGATTCGAATGAAGGAGGAAGATCAAGAGAAAACGGCATTTACAACGCCTTTTGGTGTGTTCTGCTACAACACAATGCCCTTCGCGCTAAAAACGCAGGAGCCACCTATCAGCGGTGCATGCAGGATTGCCTCAAGAATCAACTTGGTCGCAACATCCAAGTCTATGTTGACGACATCGTCATCAAAACCAAAGAGGAAGCCTCGCTAATCGATGATTTACGCGAAACTTTCGCCAACCTCGACCGCTACCGGATCAAGCTTAATCCGGACAAATGCGCCTTTGGCGTACCATCTAGGCAACTACTCAGATATCTCATCTCCGTGAGAGGGATCGAGGCAAACCCAAAGAAAATAAAAGCCATACTGGCCATGGAGAAGCCGAAGAACGTCAGAGGCGTCCAGCAGCTGGCTGGGCGAATTGCGGCGCTCAGTCGATTCATCAGTCGAGTGGGCGAAAAGGCACTGCCCTTCTACCAACTTCTCTGCAAAACTGACAAGTTCGAGTGGACCAATGAGGTGCAGGAAGCATTCGAAGACCTCAAGCGTCTACTATCTACCTCACCTATACTGGTGATCCCACGCGAAAGAGAACCATTGCTGCTCTATATCTCCGCCACCAACCAGGTGGTCAGCATAGTGCTCGTGGTGGAGCGAGCCGAATAAAACAAAGTCCACGGGGTACAACTCCCAGTCTACTACCTCAGCGAGGTGCTCACGCCAACAAAGCAGCGATATCCACACTACCAGAAGCTGGCATACGGCGTCTTCATGATAGCCAGGCGACTGCGCCATTACTTCCAGGAGCACCCAATCGTAGTGGTCAACGACAACCCACTCGGGCATATTCTCAACAACCCCGACGCCACCGGACAAGTTGTGCTCTAGGGAATCGAGATGTCTCCACGAGACATTACATATGAGAAGCGCGACGTGATCAAGTCGCAAGTCCTCCCTGATTTCCTCGTACACTGGATGGAGAATCAACTCCCCGAAAAACCAGATATGTCTTACCTCTGGACGATGCACTTCGACGGGTCCAAGCGTAAAGACGGGGCTGGCGCAGGTGTCATACTGACATCGCCCCAAGTGGATAGAGGCCATGCTGGTGACAAACCAGTCAGGAGCCAGTGCAGTCAAGTTCTTCGAGTCCATTGTCTATTTCTGCGGAGTGCCACACAGCATCATCACGGACAATGGAACGAACTTCACCTCTAAGGAGTTCCAGGGTTTCTGCGAAATCCTGGGAATCAATGTAAGCTATGCCTCTGTAGCTCATCCACAGACCAATGGTCAAGTCGAAAAAGCCAACGGGCTCGTCTACGGCGGAATCAAGAAGCGACTCCTTCGGACACTCGAGCAAGCCGCCGGATGCTGGCTAGATGAATTGCAGTCCGTACTTTGGATCCTGCGCACAACCCCAAACAGCGCCACGGGATACACCATGTTCTTCATGGTGCATGGAGCTGAAGCAGTACTACCCGCAGAAATACGCTTTAAAGCCCCACGGGTAGTCGCGTACATCGAGCATGAGTCAACACTTGCACTCAAAGACTCCGTCGATCTCCTTGACGACGCACGGGAAATCACAGCAGAAAGATCGACGATCTACTAGCAGAACATGCGCAACTACCACAACAGAAGGCTACGCCCCAGATCCTTCGTCGAAGGAGACATGGTCCTGCGACTGAAGCAGCCAGGGCACCTCAAGCTCGAATCCCCTTGGAAAGGACCATACGTGATTACAGAAGTAATCACATGTGGCGCCTATCGCCTCAAAGATTTCGAGACAGGAGTAGCATACTCCAACCCCTGGAACGTCGCGTAGCTGTGACGCTTCTACCCTTAGTCGTCTTTTCTTTCTTACATTACAAATAAGGCTATTCAGCCAAGGCTACTTAGCCACACATTGTACCTCATACTGATTCTGCGAATAAATAAAGCTAAGTGCCCCGAAACTCTGTGTTTTTCTAGCCATTATATCACTCGGGGGCTGTGCCACCCTTTATACAACTGTTCTACGAACCAATCGCGATATGCCGAGTAGTTGACGCAATAATCGAACCCTTGACAAACACCAACCCAGCTGCAACGCACCTGGTAGGTTGGCAAGGTGCCGAGATAAACACACGTCAGGCTAACAAAAAGGAATCGCACAGTGCAACGCACTCGCAAAACATACGAGCTAGCAAGCTCTTTACATATCAATATTAATCAATTATATATAGCATACATACGAACTTTACAACACTGGTATACCTATGTGCAGGATACAAGCTAAACTACTGTTGCAACAGAAGAACGTCCGTCTGCTCCTCGAAGAAGTCGACAATTTCCTCCGCTGGGCGATCCACCGCCTGGTAATGAGGAACCATATTCCAGGTCGAACCTGCCGGTGGAGTCGGCGGACCAGCAGCAACAGCTGCAACATCAACATCAGGCCTATGCAATCGCACCAGCGACAACGCATCCTTGGCACCAGCCACTAACTGTTGCCGCACACACTCACAGACTGCACTCAAGTCTTGAAATTTAGCAAGGAGAGCCAGCAGGCTCGAGGGAACGACGTCCAACGGAAACATCGTCTGGTAGATATTCCTCAGGCGTGATTGTGATTTCTTTAGAAAATGGAGCACTCGCGAGGCACGATCCTGCAGGGTCGCAAGTGCGATTGCGCGATCATGATCCACCCAGAAGTACCCACTTGCCTAAAGTTGTTCCTGGGTCAGGTCATTCATGCGAATGGTGATCCTGTCTTTCTCATCCTACGGATGATGCGCGCTGACAACTATACCAATCAAGAGGCAAAAGTATGAAGACAACGAACTACCGCGATTGACTACAAGAAAAGATAAGGAGGCAGAAAGCTAACACTTGAACTGGTCACCCAGCTGCGCCACCTCCTCCAAAAGATATTGCTCTCGGGCGGTGGACTTCTCCGCCCTCGACTTCCATACATCCGTGTTACCGCGGAGGACGGGCAGTTCACGTTCCAGCTGCTTAACGCGATCACGCAGTCGTGAAAGCAAGGACAACTCATCCACCCTTGAGTGCGACTGCGCTAAGGTATCACCAGCGGATGGCGGATCCCGAGGCTCACTCGAAGGACCACTCGATGTGTCCTATCAGAAGCCAAGCAAGAAATAATAAGAAGACCAAGCAACACATGGACAAAAACTCAAGTGCATTCAAACATAACAAAGTATCAACAGAGACACCCGCCAGCGGCATGTTCTTGACAAAAGGGGTCGAGCTATTAACTATTACAAATATAACTACTGAGGAGCAGCTTGCTTCATCGACTTGGACTTCGGCTTGGGAGGCTTCATCGAGTCTGTGGCAGTATCAGACGCCACAGACTTCCCGCCAACCCCTGACGCCGTAGCCTTCGCCGCCTTCTTGGCTCGCTGCAGCTCCCCAGAATACTTGGCGACTGTGTTGAGGAGTTGCGGCCCGTACTTGCCACAGACAGTTGCAACGGGAGCAAAAACTACCTGTTGCCCATCTGCGCCGACGGGCATCGCCTTGGAGACTGCAGCTGGATCCATCTCCACTCCATGGGCTTGCACCATGGCGAGTGCCATGGTGGCGCCGACTGCACGGTGCGATTTCCTGAAATCCGAGGGGATACCTCCAGCGAGGGACTCCACCAGGTCATCCAAGTTCTCAATTAGCTCAGCCTTGGGCGCCAGCTCCTCGCGGATGCGACTGAGCACGCCCTTAGCTTTGGTCAGCGTTCCCTGAATAGACGCGCTGGGGTCTTCGAGTGCCGCGATTGTAGCTTCCAAGGCATCATCGCCACGAAGCGCTTGGGTGTAAAAGCTCAAACCGCTAGCATCTACACAAAGCAAAGTGTCAGCACAATAGCAAGACATTGAAGAAAGAAGCAGTCAAGACACAAATGGAAAAATACCTGAAAGAGACTTAGCAATCGAGAAGAGCTATTCTTTGAACAACTTCTCCCTCGCAGCGATGGAGGCGCGCAAATCCTCTTCGCGCTTCCGCGATTCATCAAGCGCAGCTACTGCCTCATCACGACTCTTCACCGCCGTGGTGAGCGTCTTTTCAAGAGAAGTGGCTTCATGAAGAAGCACGTTATGCTCGTCTGCAAAACATACAAGATGGACCGTCAGTCGAGTATATAAAAATATCACAAGGATGAAGAAGAAGAAGCAAAAAATACGAACTTTCAACCACGCAATGGCGATTGTCCAGCAAGGGGTGCTGTCGACCCATTGCAAGTACTTGCTCCGCCAGGCGAGCAGCTTCCTTGACAATAAGCTGCAACAGGGGAAAAAGCAAAAGGATCAGCAAATAGCATGGATGCCTAATTTGACTGCAAGTAAAAGCAACATCACACATACGTGCTCCTCCAGAGACTCCAAAGTCGATTGCCGCGTAGTCATCTAGACAACCATCTGGTGCTCCATAGCGTGTGGAGAACTTGATGAATTGTGCCTGGAGTGGGCCGCTAATGGAGGAGAAGGAGTTCGCCTAGCCACTTCCTTGGCCTTGGAGTCTGTGACTCCAGATTCCTTCAAAAATTGGATGTTGCTAGAAGATGATGACGCCGGTTGACTATGGAACAAAACCAACATTAGGAAATGCAACTCCAAAAAGAACCAATATGATAATTGTATATTTACCAGTCAAACTTATCAAAATCGAAGGTTTGGTCCTCCGACTCCGACGACTCCTTCGACAGCCGCATCTTCTTGCGGGCAGATGGCGCCATGGAACTCATAGGAATTGCAGGAATTGGCGACTCCACACCAATAGCTGGGCCTTTTGGAGTTGAAGGAGACGACGCATCCGAATCTTCGCTGCACGCACGCTTGCGAGTGTCCAGACTACTGGACTCGGGGGCTTCCTCCTCCTCTTCAAATGGGATGGTCGATTCCGACTCGTCCTCTTCATCTACTTCGCGAGGAATAACCCCCTCAGGAAGAGGGAGCAAACTGGGAGACACTTTCCAATCCTGTATACAGAAAACAAGTCAGCACAGGTCAAGAAAATCAGAAGCACTCGACAAATGAAGGTACTTCGTAGCACAATCATACCTCCGGAGGAGGGTTAGAAGCATCAAAAGGAGGCACGACTGGTTCACTGGGGAGTACATCCTTGGCAGTGTACTTGGTCAGCAGTCGCACCCTCTTATCTACTTCACTCGCGGAAATGCCATCGGCAGATACGCAAGTGACATCGTCCGCACCAGCCCATTGGAACATGGGGTGGATTCTGGCCTGCAGGGGCTGGATGCGACGACGCAACCATGTGCGAATGAGGGTGCAGCCTCCCTCTTCTTTTCCCATGTGACTCTCGAGGTCGCAGACACGCTCGTACAACACTTCTATCTCCTCAGACTCGCCGGGCATCACGACGTTCTTCCAAGAACGCCTCCTCCTGCACGGCGTCGCGGGATCAAAAGGCGCGAGTCTGAAGTGTTCTCCTTCGGCCTTCTGGTTGCGGATGTAGAACCACTTGTCCCTCCACCCTTGGACGGATGCCATGAGCTTGATATCGAAGTATGTGACGGAGGAGTCCACATCGATCCCGCAGCCTCCTACATCATAGACTACGGAATCAGATGCCGAATGACGCTTCAGCTTGAAAAGCCGTTTGAAGAGACCAAAGTGTGGCTCGACTTCGAGCCAGCACTCGCGAAGCTAATATATCAGACGATGTGGAGAATAGAGTTGGGGGACAGCTGATGCAGCTGGAGCCCATAGAAACAAAGGAGGCCCCTGAAGAAAGGATGCATGGGCAGAGACAGACCGCGGATGATGAACGCTAGGAACATCACCCGAAAACCAGCAGGAGGACAAGGAGTTACCTCGCCGCCCAGCACTCGTGAGTCACCAACCACGGGAGACAGAACTCCATCTTGACGAAGAAAACGGAGCTCGAACGATTTGATGATGGACGCGTGCCACACACCATTGGTGACGCGGGTGCCCACACCCTTCTTCTTCCCAGCGCCGGCGGTGCTGGTTCCAGCAGCGGCAGAGCCGCCTTTCTTCTTGGCAGCAGCAATGGCAGCAGCGGACTCAGCGGTAGCGCCTCCTTTCTTTTTCCCCATCTTGTGGTGGCGATGTGAGCAGAGAAATAACTCAGGAACACACGGAGTTGGTCCAGCGCTGCGAAAGGGACGAGCT
Source organism: Avena eriantha (assembly GCA_910589775.1). Taxonomy (NCBI): domain Eukaryota; kingdom Viridiplantae; phylum Streptophyta; class Magnoliopsida; order Poales; family Poaceae; genus Avena; species Avena eriantha. The sequence continues at coordinate 127,987,336 of OU342744.1, read as the reverse complement.
CTAGGAGGCAGAGAGTAGCAGCAATGGCGATGAAGGCACAAAGTAGAGAAAGAGCAGATGGGAAATTAACGTAGCTGCACTACTACTTAACCCCCTGGCAGATGCAATCCAACGGCCAGCAGAAACCCTACTAGACGCGTGGCGCACATCGCGCTCGACATGTGTAGAGGCTAAAACACGAACCGTCCCCCACTACCTCCATTATGCACGGAAATCGAGGAGGCGCAGTTAAAACGAAAGATTACACATGTGGTCAAGTCAGGGTCAGAAAATGGGACCCACCGCTCATCACGTCCCGTCAAAGCCGCTCATGCAGGCAAATAAGGTCATCACATCGTCAGCACTGATGTCATCAAATATTGAGCACTAGAAGACTTCGACTACTTTAGTCCTTGCTCGAGTCTTCGACTCTATCAAGCACTCGGGGGCTCTCCCATAGGGAGCGCTGGTCGCGCACCCTACGATTTTCTTTTCTGCAGGAATATGGACATTCAAAGCATACCCAACCACTCGAATCTACGATTCGACTATGGATCATGGGTTACTCCCATAGGGAGCGCCGGAAATAAATTCAACTGAAACAAGCAAACAAAAGACAACAACAGTCGCAAAAGTTCTTTAGTCCCTACCTGAGTCTTCGACTCAACCAGGCACTCAAGGGCTACTCCCATAAGGAGCGCTGGTCGCGCACCCTATGATTATTTGTACATCGTACTGTGTGTTGATAACATCCACACTCGAAATCTATGGCAATACGGCCTCATATTTTCCCTACAAAGAGACTGCATCTCCTGGGTCACCCGAATAATCTCCGCGATGACAAAAAATTCAGATGTCGCGCTTGCAGTGTGAAGATAAGACCTGAATAAGGCCTGGCAACGCATTTTCTGCGCACTACCAGAAATATATCCGTGCCTACAGGTACGATGAACATGCCTTGATGGACGCGTCGAGTGCTCACACCCATATACTGGAATTCGACTCCTGTAAGACCTACGCGGCTTGAGTCGAATTACACCAGCACTTTTCCGAATTCGAGTCCGGGGACTCGAGTTTGAGTAGATTGCTTTGTTTTGCCCCAAGGTAGTTAACTGATACCGATACATCGGTTAAATCAGGCACGCATATCAACAATCCCTATGACATAAACGGAACACTCGAAAATACTCAGTCATGTACTCGAAAGGCTTCGTAAAGTCCCCAGTCGAATCTGCGATTCCACTGAACACTCGGGGGCTACTGACATGGGTATACCCTATGGATACTCGAGTTTTGTATATACGGTCCAGATACGGTGGAAGCCCACGGTGTTGTGACGGCCCAATGAAGACTTTGAGTGGCCCACAGACTCTCGATAACTTGCGAGACAAGAAGAAGTTTAAAGATATAAATTTAAAGGGAAAACCCTAATTTGTAACCGACTCAACCTACTACCTGAGACCTGGCCTATCTTTATAAAGGCTAGGAGGGGGCGGCGAGGAGGACACACGCAACCCTAGTTTCCACAACCCTCGTCAGATTGCATCTACGCGCCTTTGTAATCTTTGATTCCTTCGTCAATTCCAAGAGCAGACAAGCGGGAGTAGGGACCTCTACGAGGCCTGAACCTGGGTAAACCTTGCATCCCTGTGTGCTTGTTTGCTAGCCGATTGATGCTTCCAGCGCTCCCTCCTTCTCCAAAACCCAAGTCCATAACAATGGGCATTGACGAGTTAAACCCTCGTCATTGGGTGATCCACTTAAGGGAAACCTTGTTGCTGTTCTACGAAGCTCTGCACTTGGAGGCCCAACAACTATCTACAAGAATAGAAGTGCGTAGACATCACACATTTAAGGCTGCCTTGATTAGCATCCTTGGCGACAATATTGTCGATTCATACCTTTCATTTAGCAATGCAAGGATATGTGGGATGCGCTCGAGAGAAAATTTGGAGTCTCCGATGCTGGCAGTGAACTGTATGTTATGGAACAATTCTATGACTATAAGATGGTTGATGACCGCTCCACTGTGGAAGCAGGCTCATGAAATACTATCACTTGCCAGGGAGCTTGAGCACTTCACTTGTGTGTTACCGGACAAGTTTATTGCCAAAGGCATTATTGCCAAGCTTCCCCAGTCATGGAGGAATTTTTCTACTTCTCTGAAGCACAATAGACAAGAGTTTTCTATGACGGGTCTCATTGGGACTCTTGATGTGGAAGAGAATACGAGAGCAAAAGACACACGTGCTTGAGATACCGAGGGAGGTTCTAATGCCAATCTAGTACAGAAAAGGAACTTCTAGTCTCACAAGTCCAAGAATAATGGCAAGTTTGGTGGCAAAGGAATGTTCAATGGAAACAACAAGGCTTCACAGTCTACCAGCTTCAAGAAGAAGACTAATAAGAAGAAAGGTGCTTGTCATGTGTGCGGTGATCCTAATCATTGGGCTCATGCTTGTCCCAACCGCTTTGACAAGCGCCAGCATGGGAAGGGAAGCAACACTACCAATGTTGTCATGAGCGACATTGAGATGAAAGATGTTGAGTATGGTATATTACCTATTGTTCTTTCATTATGTCATTCTTCTGATTGGTGGATTGACACGGGCGCTAATGTACATGTATGTTCTGATATCTCCATGTTTTCTTTATATCAGGTCAGAGGGACTCAAACCGTGTTGATGGGGAACAACTCGCATGCTTTTGTTCATGATGTTGGTACAGTCGATCTGAAGTTCACTTTGGAAAAGACCGTGCGCCTAAAGAACATGCATCGTGTTCCCCCAATAAATAAAAATCTTGTTAGCGGATCTCTTCTGTGTCGAGACGGCTATGAGATTGTATTCGAGTCTAATAAATTTGTAATTTCTAAGTATGAAATCTTTGTTGGTAAAGGTTATGAGTGCAGAGGCTTGTTCTACTTATCTCAGTAAGACGTTTGTAATAAAGTTGTTAATCATATTTACACGAATTTTGAATCAAATGTCTGGCATTCTTCTCTTTGCCATATTAATTTTGGTTGTATGACGCAGCTAGCCAAAATGAATATAATCCCTGATTTCACAACTGTTAAGGGATCTAAGTGCCAAGTCTGCGTGCAAGCAAAACAACCTCGCAAGTCACATAAGACTACAGAAGTGAGAAATTTAACACCACTGGAGCTCATACATTCTGATCTTTATGAGACGAATGGTGTGTTGACAAAAGGTGGGAAAAATTCTTCCAGAGTAGTATCATAAAGAGATGATATTTATTTGAGAGTGTTCACTAGCAAAAGTATGATCCCTAGGCCTTGTTTCTAAGCATTGAAACACCGTTTGCAATTAGATCTGTTACATATTTGCTTGCTTCCATCTTTATATCAGTTTGCCTTTGGTCTCTACCACGCCATCAAGATATTTTTAGCACCATTGTCTTATATCCATACCACTTGTATTTCACTATCTCTTCGCCGAACTAGTGCACCTATACACCTGACAAGTGTATTGGGTGTGCTGGGGACACAAGAGACTTCTTGTATCTTGATTGCAGGGTTGCTTGAGAGGGACCTTTGACCACTTCCTCCCTGAGTTCGATAAACCTTGGGTAATCCACTTAAGGGAAAACTTGTTGTTGTTCTACAAACCTCTGCACTTGGATTCTGCAATTTTGCTAGTGTGTGAGTGCTCGAAGTTATTTCCTTTAGATTCTGCAATTTTGTCTTTTTGTTTGTTCTTTTCACTAGTTAGGCTTAATGGAAATCAACACAAAAATTAGAGAGCTTTATAGTATTTATCTTGAGTTAGGACATGAAGTGTTTGAAGAGAAAAATAAAAAACCGATGGAACTTTATTTGCATGCTAATAGGAATATTGTTAGTATGAATTCTTTGGACACCATTATTGCTAATGCTATGGAAAAGTCTAAGCTTGGGGAAGCTGGCTTTGATGAGTATGATCTTTTTAGTCCCCCATCTTTACAGGAGAAAATTTGCTTTGATGATACTATACCTCCAATATATAATGATTACAATGATGAATATGATATTTTCAGTCCACCTACTATTGAGGAGGAAATTAATTATGACTACAATATGCCTCCTATATTTGATGATTATCGTGATGAGAATAATAATGATAGCTATTTTGTTGGATTTGCTCCCACCACAATTAATAAGAATGACTATGTTTATGTGGGGAGTATTAATTCTTTTATGCATGTGGCTCAAGATAAGAATGTTTCATATGATAGTTATATTGTTAATTTTATTCATGATGCTACTGAAAGTTATCATGAGAGAGGGAAACATGGTTTTATGCATCTCAATAATATTAAGTTTCCCCTCTTTATGTTGAAAGTCTTGAAGTTGCACTTGTTTTGCTTTACTATGCTTGTTGATTTGTGCTTTCATGACTTGTTTATTTACAAGATTCCTATGCATAGGAAGTGGGTTATACTTAAATGTGCTTTGAATTTGCTTCTTGATGCTCCCTTTTACTTCAATTCATATTTGTTATGTGAGCATCTTCTCAAACTATCATGCCTAACTTAAAGGCGTTAAAGAAAAGTACTTATTGGGAGATAACCCAAAAGTTTTAGATGAGTCTTGGAAGTTATTACCTCTGTAATAACCGCTCCTTATCCTTTTTATTTTCTTTTTGTGCCAAGAGTAACCTCTAATGAGAGAGAGGTAATGATTGGGAAAGTTGATGTCCTGAAACAGATTTTTGTGTTTCGCTGTAAAAATTCTTGTAAAATCTCTGTACGTTTTTTTGAGGCGTGAATTTTTGTGCTTCTGTCCCGGGTTGTTATCTAACTTTCGTTAGTTCAACACTTTTCGATTTGAGCAACAGAAGATCTTCGAAAAAATTGGTTTTTACCTATTGGTCTGTTTTGACAGATTTCTGCCATTATTTGTATTTGCTTCTTGTTGGTTCCTTTTTTAGTTCTTTTTGAGGGAATTGAGCTTTTTGAGAGAAGTGCTACAGTAGCTTGTGTTTTAATGGAAGTTTTATTAGTGTTGAAACTGAACCCAAATACTTATTATCTTGAGTGTGCTAATGTTGCTAATAAAGATTGTGTAAAGTTTTGTATGAAGGAAGAATTTCAGGTGTATGGAGAAAATGATGTAATGAGATGATGAATGGACTAAAGCTTAAGCTTGGGGATGCCACGCCTGTCACCCCAAGAAATATCCAAGAAGTATAAGCGTCAAAGCTTGGGGATGCCCAAGGCATCCCCTTCTTAATCAATAAAAATCCCAGGTTTCTTCCAAACACTTCATTTTTATTGTTTCATGCACAGTTGTGTTGTTCTTGGAGCGTCTTCTTTTTCGTTTTCATTTTGGTTTTTCGTTTGCTTGGTTTTCTTAGTTTGCTGAATAAATTTTTTGGACCCCCTCTTTCATGCATTGGTTTTCACATAGTTTGGTTTGGATTGGAAACGAGTAGGAAAGTTCATGCTTAAGCGGTAAAGAGAGCTTGTTTTTGACTGTGGCCCATGCTTTGTCATGCCGTGCTTCATATGTTTTGGCTTTATGCTTAGTGATCTTTGTTGTAGCATGACATGTTATAAACAATTGAGATTGCTTAATGTGCCTTGGAAGAATCATGCATTGTTTTAGCATATTAAAGCATAGTATTATGGTATTCTCCTTTGATGCTTTATTTGGGTTAACTTGGTGCATGCTCACACCATGTTATGACTATCCCAAGTCACCATAGCCTTTATTATCCTTTAGTTTTCTACTTGTAGTATCACTTTATGCTTTGATTAATGATGTTTTGTCGCTCTGTATGATTATGGCCATTATTGCTCTCTTAGTCGGTCGCTCCCAGTCTTTTGCTAGCCTCCATAACCAAGTATGAGTTCCACTCATGCATCCAACTCCTAAAACCAAGTTATTCCAAAGAGTCCACCATACCTACCTATTAGCATTTTCTATTCCAAGTATATTCATGTTTTTATCTACCTTCCGAATTAAACTTGTTATGAGAAAACTAGTGATTAAATCTCTCACGAACTTGATGGCACACTTTACTTTTCTTGCCCTTAATAAACTTGAACCATTGTGTCGTCTATGTTGTATATGCTTGCACTTATATTTTGGGGATTAGTAGAACCATGATGTCATGGAGAACGCTTTCAACATTGCACTTGTACTTTGTACCTAGTTGATATCATGCTCTTTTGTCTATGGATGTCGTCGGTGTGAAATGAAAGGGGAGCTTGTAAGTCCATGGAGTTATGTATGTGTGTTAGAGTAACGCCTGGGCCGCCGGTCTAATCCATGCCTAATCATGGTGGAAACCTGCAGCGTAACCATAATGAGCTGTCTATGAAGCATTCTTCTTATAAAATAAGAGTCAGATATCGAGAAAAAGAGAAAAAAAGAGATATGAGAAAATAGGAAAGAGAGAGAAAAAAGCACCATTTTCCCATGGTAAATAAGAAGATTGCTGAGATGCTCATTGTCTGCTTGCCTTGTCATTTTGATATGGGGATTCTTCCGTATCATCAGGCAAGGGGTACCCCGTTGACGGTTCTCTATGATACACATGTACTTACTATGACAAGAACTTACCAGTAACTAAACTTGAGTAGCATGAGGAGCGGCCCCCGTATTTAGGGGACGTGAGATTGCCAACTTCTACTTTGTCAAGCATATACTCCATGGTTTGTTCACTTTAACCTTAATCACTTAAAGATGCTTATGATAGGGGCAGTGAGAGCTGAAAGCTAATAAGTACCATAATTTTTGGAAGCTCTTTATGAAACTTGAATCCCTGCTTCCTTCTATGAAGGCCTTTCTTTTACTTTTATGTTGAGTCTCCACCTTCTATCTTTATGCACCTATTGAGAGAGCATAGTGGCCATTCTTAGTTCTATGTGCATTGTCCCAAGACTTGTTGATTGATGCATAACTTTGATATTGCTTGTTCTTAAACTACTTGTATCTAGTCACCCTTATAAACTTTGAAGGTGTCCTATGCATTTATGTTTGCTACTCTTTGAGGGACAAGCTGAATGCCATTATGCTATATTTTCTTTATGTGAAACAAACAAACGTCTTGCAAAGTATTGTTATTCATGAATCTTTTGTTTGTGTCTTTTCATGTTACAACATAGTTGCTATGTATTATTGTTAGAACTTTATCTTTCATGCTATGTTGAAGTACTATAATCCCAGCTATCAATGTTTTACAAATACTTTGATCAAATTTATGATGGTGCATGTCACCTCAAAAATTATTCTTTCTTTTTATCACTTACCTACTCGAGGACGAGCAGGAGTTAAGCTTGGGGATGTTGATACGTTGCTAACATATCTATAATTTTTTATGTTCCATGGTTGTTTTATATCTACTTTCTTATGTTTTGTCCACACTTTGGTGTATTTTTATACACTTTCTGGGACTAACCTATTAACAACATGCCATAGTGCCAGTTGCTTGTTTTTTGCTGTTTTTGGTTCCAGGAAAGTCAGAAAATCAATATTCTCAGAATTGGACGGGAAAAAAGCCAATATGCCTATTTTTCCCTGAGCAACACGGAAACACGAAGCAGAGATGGGGTAGGGCACTAGGGTGGGCACACCATATGGTGGCGCGGGCTAGCCTTGGCCACACCACCAGGTGGTGTGGGCCCCCTGGCCGCGCACCGACCTTGCCTCTTCGCCTATAAGATGCCTCCCGATGCAAAAACCCTAAATCGACCAGCCTCCAGCCATGAAAAGTTCCACAGCGCCGCCGCCACCGAAGGGGAGATTCGGGGGACAGAAAGTCTCTGTTCCGGCACCCTGCCGAGACGAGGAAGTGCCCCCGAAGCCATCTCCATCGATCTCCACCACCATCTCCATCGCCGTTGCTGATTCCCATGATGATGAGGGAGTAGTTCTTCCTCGAGGCTAAGGGCTCTACCGGTAGCTATGTGTTCATCTCTCTCTCTATGCATGATCATATTATGATCATGAGCTTTGTAATCAAGTAGATCTACCTTGCTACTCAACTGCTTTAATAGATCTCTTCTGTCCCCACGTGTGTTAAAGTGACAGCATGCACACCATGGTGGCACTTAGGCTAGAGATTACAAATACTTGTTATGAGTTATATTTGGAGTTGGATGTCTTTATGAAATTGTGGTGTTTGTTGGAACCATCTAGTGCTCAAGGTGATGGTGTGGGGTTATCTAGATGGGAAAGGCTTACCTTGAGGTGTGCTGTTATAGCCCTACCATGGATTAGAGTGTCCAACCGGAGAGTATTTCAGAGTAGTATCATAAAGAGATGATATTTATTTGAGATTGTTCACTAGCGAAAGTATGATCCCTAGGCCTTGTTTCTAAGCATTGAAACACCATTTGTAACTAGATCTGTTACATGTTTGCTTGCTGCCATCTTTATTTCAGTTTGCCTTTAGTCTCTTCCACGCCATCAAGCTATTTTCGAGCACCGCTGTCTTATATCCATACCACTTGTATTTCACTATCTCTTCGCCGAACTAGTGCACCTATAAACCTGACAAGTGTATTGGGTGTGTTGGGGACACAAGAGACTTCTTGTATCTTGATTGCAGGGTTGCTTGAGAGGGGATACCTTTGACCACTTCCTCCCTGAGTTTGATAAACCTTGGGTGATCCACTTAAGGGAAAACTTGCTGCTGTTCTACAAACCTCTGCACTTGGAGGCTCAACAACTGTGTACAAGATTAGAAGTGCGTAGACATCACACATTTAAGGATGCCTTGATTAGCATCCTTGGCGACAATATTGTCGATTCATACCTATCATTTAGCAATGCAAGGATATGTGGGATGCGCTCGAGAGAAAATTTGGAGTCTCTGATGCTGGCAGTGAATTGTATGTCATGGAACAATTCTATGACTATAAGATGGTTGATGACCGCTCCACTGTGGAAGCAGGCTCATGAAATACTGTCACTTGCCAGGGATCTTGAGCACTTCACTTGTGTGTTACCAGACAAGTTTATTGCCGGAGGCATTATTGCCAAGCTTCCCCAGTCATGGAGGAATTTTTCTACTTCTCTAAAGCACAAGAGACAAGAGTTTTCATTGACGGGTCTCATTGGGACTCTTGATGTGGAAGAGAAGACGAGATCAAAAGACACACGTGCTTGAGGTACCGAGGGAGGTTCTAATGCCAATCTAGTACAGAAAAGGAACTTCCAGTCTCACAAGTTCAATAATAATGACAAGTTTGATGGCAAAGGAATGTTCGATGGAAAGAACGAGGCTTCACAGTCTACCAGCTTCAAGAAGAAGACTGATAAGAAGAAATGTGCTTGTCATGTATGCGGTGATCCTGATCATTAGGCTCCTGCTTGTCCCAACCTCTTCGACAAGCGCCAGCATAGGAAGGCCAACAAGACTACTAATGTTGTCACGAGCGACATTGAGATGAAAGATGTTGAGTATGGTATATTACCTACTATTCTTTCATTATGCCATTCTTCTGATTGGTGGATTGACACGGGCGCTAATGTACATGTATGTTCTGATATCTCCATGTTTTCTATATATCAGGTCAGAAGGACTCAAACCGTGTTGATGGGGAACAACTCGCATGCTTCTGTTCATGATGTTGGTACGATCGATCTGAAGTTCACTTTGGAAAAGACCGTGTGCCTAAAGAACATGCATCATGTTCCCTCAATAAATAAAAATCTTGTTAGCGGATCTCTTCTATGTCGATACGGCTATAAGATTGTATTCGAGTCTAATAAATTTGTAATTTCTAAGTATGAAATATTTGTTGGTAAAGGTTATGAGTGTGGAGGCTTGTTCCGCTTATCTCAGTAAGACGTTTGTAATAAAGTTGTTAATCATATTTACACGAATTTTGAATCAAATGTCTGGCATTCTTGTCTTTGCCATATTAATTTTGGTTGTATGACGCGGCTAGCCAAAATGAATTTAATCCCTGATTTCACAACTGTTAAGGGATCTAAGTGCCAAGTCTACGTGCAAGCAAAACAACCTCACAAGTCACATACGACTACATGAGTGAGAAATTTAACACCACTGGAGCTCATACATTCTGATCTTTATGAGATGAATGGTGTGTTGACAAAAGGTGGGAAAAAATATTTCATGACGTTGATCGATGACTCTATGATATATTGTCATGTGTATCTTCTGAAATCAAAAGATGAGGCTTTGAGTTTCTTCAAAATCTATAAAGCTAAAGCACAAAACCAACTTGATCGAAAGATTAAGAGGCTTAGGTCTGATCGTGGTGGAGATTACTTTTCCAACGAGTTTGATTCCTTTTGTGCGGAACATGGTATAATATATGAGAGGATGCCTCCCTATTCACCTCAGTCAAATGGTGTAGTTAAAAGAAAGAACCGTGCTCTAATATATTTGGTTAACGCCATGTTAGATACATCGGGTCTATCTAAGGAATGGTGAGGGGAGGCTCTATTGACTGCGTGTCATGTCCTAAACCGAGTTCCCACGAAGAACAAAGAAATTACTCCATTTGAAGAATGGGAGAAGAAAAGGTTAAAACTCTCTTACCTAAGGACTTGGGGATATTTGGCAAAAGTTCATGTGCCAATTCCCAAGAAGCGCAAGCTTGGACCAAAAACCGTTGACTGTGTATTTCTGGGTTATGCTTTCCATAGCATTGGTTATAGATTCTTGATAGTAAAATCTGATGTACCTGATATGCATGTCGGTACAATTATGGAGTCGACTGATGCGATTTTCCTTGAGGATATCTTTCCTATGAAGGATATACCTAGCTCATCAAATTAGGAGATGCCTAGTTCATCCAGTCAGGAATTTGCTACAAATTCTAAACCTAGCACTCCAATTAAACATGTTGAAAATCCAAAGGAGGATGATAATGCAATTCCTAAAAGGAGAAAGAGACATAGGACTACAAAGTCCTTTGGTGATGATTTCATTGTGTACCTCGTGGATGATACTCCAAATTCTATTTCAGAAGCCTATACATCTCCTGATGCTGACTACTGGATGGAATCCATCCGTAGTGAGATGGATTCCATCTTAGCAAATGAAACATGGGAGATCACTAATCGTCCTTATGGGTGCAAACCTGTAGGATGTAAATGGGTGTTCAAGAAAAAGCTTAGGCCTGATGGTACTATTGAGAAGTACAAGGCACGGCTTGTGGCCAAGGGATACACTCAAAAGAAGGTGAAGACTTCTTTGACAATTACTCACATGTTGCTAGATTGACCACCATTCGAGTACTACTTTCATTGGCTAACTCTCATGGTCTTCTCGTTCATCAAATGGACGTTAAGACAAATTTCCTAAATGGAGAGTGGGATGAGGAAATTTACATGGATCAGCCAGATGTCTTTGTGGTAAATGGTCAATAAGGAAAGGTGTGCAAATTGTTGAATTCTTTATATGGCCTAAAACCAACACCTAGCAATGGCATGATAAGTTTGAAAGAACTTTAACTGTTGCAGGCTTTGTTGTAAATGAAGCTTACAAATGTGTTTACCATCACCATGGTGGGGGTGAGGGAGTCATCCGTTGTTTGTATGTTGATGACATACTAATTTTTGGAACTAACCTTAATGCAATTAAGGAAGTCAAGGATTTCTTATCTCATTCATTTGAGATGAAGGATCTGGCAGTAGCTGATGTTATCCTAGACATCAAGATATTGAGAGATGATGATGATGGACTTCAGTCTCACTATGTGGAAAAGGTCTTGAGTCGTTTGGGTATAGCAGCTGCAAGTATTCTCCTACACCATATGATCCTAGTGTGTTGCTTCGAAAGAATCGAGGAAATACTAGAGACCAGCTGAGATACTCTCAAATTATTGGCTTGCTTATGTATTTAGCTAGCGCCATGATGCCTGACATCACTTTTGCTGTAAGCAAACTGAGTCAATTTGTTTCAAATCCAGGAGATGATCATTGGCATGCTCTTGAGAGAGCTATGCACTGTCTAAAAGGCACTATGAGCTACGACATTCACTATATCGGGTATCCGAGGGTACTAGAGGGTTATAGTGATTCAAATTGGATATCTGATGCTGATGAGATAAAGGCCACGAATGGATATGCATTCACACTTGGTGGTGACGTTGTTTCTTAGAAGTCTTGTAAGCAGACCATCTTAACGAGGTCAACTATGGAAGCAGAACTCACAACATTAGACACGGCCACAGTTGAAGTAGAGTGGCTTCGTGAACTCTTGATGAACTTACCTATGATTGAAAAACCAATACCCGTAATCCTTATGAACTATGATAATCAAACAATGATTTTCAAACTGAATATTTCTAAGGATAATATGAACTCATCAAGACATGTGAAGAGGAGACTGAAATCTGTCAGAAAAATAAGAAACTCCGGAGTTATTTGCATTGGATTATATCCAAACATCTAAAAACTTGGCAGATCTCTTCACAAAGGGCCTATCACGCAATAAGATAGAAAATGCATCAAAGGATATGGGTATGAGACCCACAATATGAGTTTTTCACAGTGGTAAATCAGTCTATGTGATCAGAGATACCATGAATTAGAATTGGGAGACAAGCTATTGATTAGCTGAGAGGAAAGTATCCCTACTTTAATGAACACCACTCCATGAAGATGCAAGGGTCCTGCCGCTGGTCAAGGTGCTCCTCACGGCAAGGGTCCTGCCGCTTAGTCACTGCCCCGGGATGCCGGGTGTATTTGTCTTCCCTTTAGTTATGTTTGCAACTTGCTCGTCTGTACTGGATGCTTCTGATGCCGGGTAAACTTATGGGAGCTTCGCCTCCTTTATGTTTGTTAATATCGAACTTGCCTGAGTTTCTTTCAACTTGTGCGTTTTGAATTTTCCTTCAATATTTCGCCGGTTGACTTCATCCGGCTTGCTTCGTCCGGCTACACACCTTTAGCCGGAGGAGCTACACCTAGCGCACCCACTGGGTGTAGCCCCCGAGATTTGTAGTAGCTGGCGTAGCCAGGTGCTTCGAATCTTCCCTCTTTTCCCAAATCTTCTATCTTTATCCGACTAGACTCGTCCTAGTCGGTTGCCTTCGCTGGCTGAACACCTTCAACCGGGGTAACTAACATTCCAGTGGGGGCGCGCGAGCGCACCCACTGGGTGTAGCCCCCGAGATTCGGAGTAGCTGGCGTAGCCAGGTGCTTCGAATCTTTCTTGCTTTCTCTTGCACCTACCCTTGCCCTCACCTGGGCTCCAAATGGCCGGCTAAACGCCTTTAGCCGGTCAGGAACTACAAGATTCCACTGGGGGCGCACGAGCGCACCCAGTGGGTGTAGCCCCCGAGATTCGGAGCGCTTGATGAAGGCAAGGACTTCGAATCTTCTTCTCCTTTCCTTCCTGAATTCCGACTCAAGGTAGTCGGACAAGAATATACATACACATACACATATATCCTCACAGGTTAATAGGTTAGTCTGCCAAATTGTAGCCGGAAAATGACTTGTTTTTTCGAAAACTAGCTTGTGCCTCTCTAGACACTTGGTCGCTTTCCCGTGTGCTCTGTTGTTTGTGCTGCGTCCTTGCCGGGCAGCCGGGCAGCCGGGTTGCGGTCTACAGCCGAAATCGAAGGGAGCTGACAGTACATCGCGCACGGTACTAACGGCTTAGTAGCCAGATTGGCTTAAGCTAGTTGCAAGGCCGGGACGCCCGGTCTGTCGCGTCTCCTCCCCGTTTTCGTGTGGGATGCCTCGGGCTTTTGCTCTTGCTAGCCGGACAGCCGGGTTGCGGTCTGTAGCTGAGACGAAGAGTGGGCCTCTGACATCATCGCACACTACTCAGTCGGTTTGTTGACTTAGCAGGCCGGGCCAGCCGGCGAGCCCCCGGGTAGGGGTTGCCGAAGCCGGAAAATCAGAACCGGAAAACAGATGCATACACATTTCTAGCAAGGAGCCCCCAAGGTTCTCGTAGGGGTCCGCATTTTCATTCATAGGGTTTGCGGGATACATACACTGTCTGGCGACTAGGTGTAAAACGGGCGCAGCGGGGCCGCGTTCCAGGGACGCTTGGTTTCCTCGTCTGATTTGTCCATCTTGTTCTTGCGCGGCTGCTGCGCGTCGATGAGGTAGTAGGAGTCGTTGGGCAGTGCCCGGCTGATGATGAAGGGGCCCTCCTAGGGTGGCGATAACTTGTGCATGCCCTTTGTGTCTTGCACCAGCCGGAGAACCAGGTCACCCTCGCGGAACGCGACTAGGCGGATCCGGCTTGAATGGTAGCGACGTAGTCGCTGCTGGTACAGGGCTGACCTAGACAGAGCCAGCTCACGGGCCTCCTCCAGGAGATCCACTCCGTCTTCCCATGCCTCCTGGTTGGCCTTTTCGTCGTATAGGAGCTTGCGTGGTGAGTCGAACTCGATGTCCGCGGAGAGGACGGCTTCCGATCCGTAGACCAGGAAGAACGGGGTGTAGCCGGTTGATCTATTCAGCGTGGTGCGGAGGCTCCACATCACAGCCGGAAGTTCCTCGATCCAACATCCGGGTGACCGCTCCAATGGCTCAATGAGTCGCGGCTTGATACCGGCTAGCACCAAGCCGTTTGCTCTTTCGACTTGCCCGTCGGACTGCGGGTGCGCGACAGAGGCAAGGTCCAACCGGATGCCCTTGTTGCTGCAGAACCGGGCGAAGGCCCCCTTGGCGAAGTTTGTGCCATTGTCAGTGATGATGCTGTTGGGGTAGCCGAAGCGGTTGATGATGTCGGTGAAGAAGGTAACGACTGTCGCCCCGTCCAGCTTTCGGATAGGCTTGGCCTCGATCCACTTTGTGAATTTGTCCACCGCCACCAGCAGGTGGGTCATGCCCGCACGTGCTCGCTTGAAGGGACCGACCATGTCGAGGCCCCAAACCGCGAAGGGCCAGGTGATCGGTATGGTCTTGAGTACCGAAGTTGGCATGTGCCTGAGCTGCCCGAAGTGTTGGCACCCATTACACGCGCGGACCAGCTGCTCAGCATCCTCGAGGGCGGTGGGCCAATAGAAACCATGGCGAAACGCCTTGGCGACTATCGCCCTTGACGAAGCGTGATGCCCGCACTCGCCCTGGTGGATGTCCTTGAGTAGCCGGCAGCCCATGTCTACATCGACGCATCTTTGGAAAATGTCGGATATGCTGCGCTTATACAGTTCGTCGTTGATGATGGTGTATGTGTGCGCACGGCGGCGGATTTGCCTGGCCTCCACCTCGTCATCCGGAAGTTCTCTGTTGGCGATGTAGTTCATGAAGGGCTATGCCCAGGATGGCACTTCCTAAATGACGAGGACGCTCCCGCCCTCCGGTTGACAGATGTCAGGGGTCGTCCGGGTGGCGTACCCGGGACGGCAGCCCCCGAGCTGCTTGACGAACCGGGAGCCCCCGGGTCTTTCGAGCCGGAGGGCACTGCCTTGCCGGAGTTGGTGCGGGTCTTCTTCTTTGGCGGCTCTGTCGGCTCCGCTTCTACCGCTCCGTCAGCCAGAGTGCTCCCTGCCCAGATGATGGAGTCCGATTCTGGTGACGGGTTGATGGAGGGCTTTCGTAGGTGCTCCAAGGAAACCCCTGGTGGGATCGCCTGCCTGGTGGATCCGATTCGGGTGAGCGAATCGGCCGCCTCGTTGTTGGCGCGGGGGACGTGATGGAATTCACATCCGTCGAAGGAGGCGCTGAGCTTCTGGATGTGGAACCGGTAGAGGGCCATGTTTGCATCTCTGGCATCCCATTCCCCGGACACTTGCTCCACTACCAGATCCGAATCGCCGAAGCACATGATCCAGTTGACACCGATCTCCTTGGCTAGCCGGAGTCCGTGCGCCAGTGCCTCGTATTCGGCTACGTTGTTGGAGGCCTTGAAGTGGATCTGCAGCACGTACTTCAGCCGGTCTCCCTTGGGAGAGGTGAGCACGATGCCGGCTCCCAAGCTCCCGAGCATCTTCGACCCGTGAAGTGCATCTTCCAGTGGTCTGAATCCGGAACCGGTGGGAGATACTGGGTCTCAGCCCAGTCGACGAGGAAGTCCGCCAATGCCTGCGACTTGATCGTGAGCCGGGGATTGTACTGGATGGAGTAGGCGGCTAACTCGATGGCCCACTTGGTGACTCGGCCGGTGGCATCCTTGTTGCCGATGATTTCCGAAAGGGGTGCGGTTCACACGACCTTAATCGGATGCTCCTGGAAGAAGTGCTTGAGCTTCTTGCATGCCAGGTACACGCCATAGCACATCTTCTGGTAGTGGGGGTAGTTCTGCTTGGTGAGGGAGAGGACCTCGCTGAGGTAGTAGACGGGTCTCTGAACCGGCTGAGCCTTGCCTTCCTCGGGGCACTCCACCACCAGGACGACGCTGACGACCCGGTTGATGGCTGCTATATAGAACAACATCGGCTCCTTGCTAGCCGGCGTGGCTAGAACCGGTGTTGTGGATAGCATGCGCTTGAGGTTGTGAAATGCGGTGTCGGCTTGCGAAGTCCAAGAGAACTTGTCCGTCTTCTTCATCAGCTGGTACAGCGGGAGTGCCTTCTCCCCCAGTCGGCTGACGAAACGGCTGAGGGAAGCCAGGCATCCGGTGAACTTTTGGACTCCAAGCAGGCTCCTAGGCGGCTGCATCCTCTTGATGGCCGCGATCTTCTCCGGATTTGCCTCGATGCCTCGTTGTGATATGAGGAAACGGAGGAGCTGGCCGAACGGCACCCCGAAGACACACTTTTCCGGGTTCAGCTTCATCTGGTACTGGCGGAGGTTGCCAAATGTTTCTCCGAGATCCTCGAGGAGGGTGCGCCTCTCCTTGGTCTTGATGACCACATCGTCCACATAAGCATGCACGTTTCGGCCTATCTGTGAGTGCAAGCACTTCTGCATGCAGCGCTGATAGGTAGCGTCTGCATTCTTTAGACCGAAAGGCATGGTTACGTAGCAGAAAGCCCCGTAGGAGGTGATAAATGATGTCTTAATCTGATCAGCCGGGTTTAGCCGGATCTGATTGTACCCGGAATAGCAATCTAGAAAAGACAACAAATCACAGCCGGCCGTGGAGTCGATAACTTGATCGATACGGGGCAAGGCGAAGGGGTCTTTCGGACACGCCTTGTTCAGGCTGGTGTAGTCGATACACATGCGCTAGGTCTTGTTCTTCTTCAGCACCAAGACTGGGTTAGCCAACCAGTCCGGGTGGTATACTTCCATGATGAACCCGGCTGCAAGGAGCCGGGTGATCTCGTCACCGATTGTCTTCCTCTTCTCCTCCGTGAACCGGCGCTGAGGTTGCTTGACCAGCTTGGCATCTGGCCACACATGAAGTGAGTGCTCGGCGAACTCCCTCGGCACACCCAGCATGTCCTTAGGGGACCATGCAAATATGTCCCGATTCTCACGGAGGAAGTCGACGAGTGCGCCTTCCTATTTGCTATCCAAGCCGGCACCAATGGTGACGAACTTGGTCGGGTTGGAGGGGTCGAGCAGGATCCTCTTCGTCTCCTTTGTCGGCTGGAAAGCTCCTTCTCCAGCCGGTTTGCTGCTAGCCGGTATGTCCTGCTGGGCCATGGCCACGTTGCGCATGATCACGCGCTTCTCTTCGGCTATGATGAGGGCCTCTACCAGTTTGGAACCGGCTGAGGCGCACTCCATCAACCGCCTGAAGCAGCCGGCGACGGTGATCACGCCGTGGGGTCCCGGCATCTTCGTCTTGAGGTACGCGTAGTGGGGGATGGCCATGAACTTGGCAAGGGCGGGGCGCCCGAGGAGATCATGGTAGGAGCTCGTCAGGTTTACCACCTCGAACCAGATTGGTTCACGGCGGAAGTTCTCCTCGGTCCCGAAGATGACGTCCAGCTGGATTTTCCCCAGCAGGGAGCAGGCTGGCCCTGGCAGTACGCCGTGGAACGTCTTGGTAGTGGGGCGCAGGTCGCTTTCATGAATGCCCAGCTTCCCCGGCAAGGACTGGTAGAGGAGGTTGAGGCTGCTGCCTCCGTCGATGAGGACGCGCGAGAATCGGCAGGTACGCGCGTTGGAGATGATGAGGGGGTTGAGCACCATGGCGTAGCTCCTGGCAGCCGGCAGATGCTCCGGCTGGTCTGCATGGCTCCAGGTGATGGGGGTTTCCGACCAGTTCAGGTACTAGGGGACTGGAGAGACGACGACATTGACCTCCTTGGAGCGTCGCCTGCGGCTGTGCTTGTCGTCCTACTCCGTCTTGAAGATGTGGTAGGTGGCGTGCGGCTGGGGGTATTCTTTGTTGTTGTTGTTGTCGCCGTTGCCACCATTACCATCATTGCCGGCTCCCCTAGCCGGTGGCGAGGGTCTGCCGGGAGGAGGAGGGGGGAGACGAGGCTGGTTACCCTGGTCTTTCAGCTGGCGGGTCCAGCTGCAATTCTGGGTGGTATGCGTAGCCGGTTTGAAGGGACCGCTATGCCACTTGCACGGGCCGTCAAACATCTGGTCGAAGGTGAGCCGTGGCTTATGCCTCCTTGCCTCGTTAGCCAGTGCGTCGGGCGCGCCCTCCACAGCATTGACCTGTCGCGCGTGGTAGTAGGGCTTCTGTTGTCCGGCCTGGCGGTCCCCGTGGAACCGGTTGTTGTTGCCGTGGCGTCTGGAGGATCCGGCTTCGCCAGCCAGATTGCTCGGGCTGTCGCGAGCCGGCTCCGTAGGAGTTGGACGCCCATCCGCATTTACTCGGAGAGGCTTCTTCAGGCGGCATCCGCCATGGCGTACTGGTCCGCAACCGTCATAAGCCCCGCCATGGTTTTCGGCTCGTCACATAGTAGCCGGTGGCAAAGCATGGTGCCTTCTCGGCAACCCTCGATGAAGAAACTGATGGCCTGGCTCTCCAGGATGCCCTCATAGGTGTTGCGCAGCTCCGTCCACTTGGCGAGGGTACTCGCGGTCAGTCTCGCGGTCACCCTAGACACATAAGGCTAGGTCGCGCGGGCGCCCTGGACGCTTGTACGTGCCGTTGAAGTTGCGGACGAACACCTTCTCGAAGTCTGGCCAGGCGTTGATGCTATTGGGCACGAGGCTGTTGAGCCACGTCCTTGCCGACCCGGTTAGCATTAGGGGGACGTAGAGTACGGCTGTGCGCTTGTTCCCATGGGCGATGCCGATGCCGTAGCATAGTCGGTCAGCCAATCTTCCGGTTTCATGCTGCTATCGTACTTGGGGGTGTCCCTGGGCAGGGAGAACTTATCCGGAAACGGCTCGTTCCGGATGCAGGGTCCGAAACAAACCGGACCGGTAGAATCTTCCTCCTCCGTGACGCGCGCTTGAGCGAGGAGCTCGATGCGGTCACGGGCATCTGGACAATCCGGGTTGGGCGCTCCCACCCGGCCCGAGAGACAGGAACCGACGGGTCTAGGCGCTCCGGTTGGGGGAGGGGGAGGCGGCGGGTTGCTGTTCATCGTCTGCTCCTGGCGCGGCTGGCCCCTGTTGCCAGAGCTGTGACGCCGGCTGCAGGCCTTAGCCGGCTGAGGGGAGGACGCCTGCTGGGTATCGCGCGGCGTGCCCCTACTGTTGGCAGGCAGCTTGCTCCCCGGGAGTAGCTGGGGTCCTCCTGCATCTGCCGGTTGGCATCATCCTGCTCGTCCGCGATGCGGAGGAGCTCCTGCACGCGAGCGTGCTGGCGAGCTCACTCCTCGCCCTCTAGTTTGGGCAGTTCCTCTGCCACGGCTCGTGCCGCACACAGGTTCTTGATGGGCGTGTTGTAGGTGGGCCGGATGAGGGCAGGTGCGGGATCCGGCTCCCCATCCTTTTCCATTCTACCGCCTAACTCGCCGCCCCGGTGCCGCACCTGGCCACACCGGCTCGGCTCCGTGGTAGCCAGGGTGAAGCCATGCGCGCGGTTGTACTCGCGCCGGGTGATCTCGAGTTGCTTGCGGGCTGCCGCCAGCTCCATGGCCTCCTGGAGGAGGATCTGTCTCTCCATGGTGAAGTTGGCCTCCGCCTCCTCCGGGTTATCCCTGAGGTTAACCGGCGTCAGGAGCCGGTCAATGGCCTCCTCCACCGGGTTCCGAGGCTGCGGGGGGGGGGGGGGGCAGAAGTTCCCACCTCGTCCGTGCCCCGCTCCTGCGGCTGGCGGGGGTGAGAGCTGGAGCCAGCCATCATGATCTCCATGCCACAGGATGCGACGGAGGCGCTACCGCCTGGATGCGGCAGCCCCGCGACAGAGACGATTTCCCTAGGGAAAAACTCCGGAACGGTGGCGACGTAGATAGGGAGGTCGCCGAACAGTAGGACGGTGCCGTTCACCGGGAAGGAGGTTCCGGCGAAGTAGGAAGCGTTGTCGATGACGCAGTAAAACTTGCCGAGCGTGAGCACCAGGCCGGAGGCCAAGCGCTCACCGGCTGATGTGCGGGGTCCCGTGCGGAACATGACTCCGGTCGAAGCCATCTTGCCCCACGGTGGGCACCAACTGTCGTTGTATTGGGAACGGTAGTACCTGAAGAGGTTAGATAGAGGTGTCGGGACTAGCAGGGAAGCTATCGACGGCATCCACATGCGGGATTGGATACAAGCGAGCGTAGCTAGACGCTGGAAGTACCCAGGTTCGGAGCCTTCATGATGAGGTAAAGCTCCTACTCCTACCGGATCTGACTATGTGGGATATACGAACTACAAGTGCTCCTCGAGCTGTATTCTCTAGCTACTACCTTAAATGCAACGAGACCAACCCTTTCTACTGAGGCCTTGCCTCTCCTTATATAGGCAGAGAGGCAACGGTCTCACTAACCAATTCGACTAGCAGGCCCCACAGGCGGGTCCCAGCCGGTTGGTCATCTACAGTAACCGGTATGGTATATCACATCGGAGTACGAGTGGTATGGCTGTCGTAGGCACAGTGGACGCCATGCGAGCCCGTCGTCAGCATCAGCCCACTGTTCCTGCGTCATCCCCGCAAAGTCTTCGGTATGGCCGGGTAGTTGCCGGTCTTGTCGTTGTACAGGGCGTACCGTGCACTGATACGCACGTCGTCCTGTCTCACTGATTGGTTCCAGCTACGTTTCCGTAGCCGGCTACTTCTTGCCTTGTCCGGCTATCATGCGATAGCCGGCCTGTCTGGCCTTGTCCGGCTGCATCTGGCCAGCTGGACACGATCCGACTGCTTGGTTTCTTGTCCGGTTGGGGTACCTGGGGATCATCCCCCTGACATCAACCAAACACCCCATCTAAATCCATGGAAATCCATACCTGCTTTGACTGCATATCACCAAAATGATATCTCTCTACTAGTCTCTACGTTTATGCCTCTTACTTCTCCTTCAGTTAAGTCCAATGGTTTTCTAATTTTCACATTTACATGTCCGTGCTAACAAACAATAGTGGAGAGAGGAGCATTATGTACCAAAAGGAGTTGTACCTTGTCATTCCTGAGCCGGAACTCGTAGTATTTGCATGTTTTATTCGATTGGAACTTGATGCTCCATGTAGCGCCGACAGCTTGACCTCAGCGATCTCCACAGTCATCCAGCCGTCATAGTTATAGGATGCTATCGCGATTGGAGATCAATAGTTGGTAATCTATCTATACCTAATAATAAAAGAGCTAAGGTTTCTCTCATTGTTCGTCGAAGTGTGCTTTGGTCCATCCTCAAAGGCGCCATCATATGTCACACCACGAGGCGTCCACCTTCACCAATGTTTGTAACAGAGCCCAACTCAAACCTGATGGACGCGTCCATTGTTTGTATGTCAAGTTTGGCTTTGCCTTTGCCTACACTACCTCCACCCATGGAAGGAAACAACTCCACATCGATACGGCGGTTAAGGACTTCCTAGCGGGCGCTCTCACCCCGATCCATATATATACATGTGAGATCGATCGAGATTCGAGACACAAGATCAACCACCATGAAAACGAGAAGCGTCTCCTACACGGGTCATGACTCATGACCACGAAGAAAACCAAAAAAAGGAGACGAGATTGACCAGGACAACGGTTGTTTTCTGGTTTGTTTATGCGGGATGTGATCTCAGCACCTCAATCATGGACTCCCGACCAGGCGGCGTAGAATGGTAGCAACGCTATTTCCTAGACTCCTGCTAGGCACCATGGAAAAAGGCATCCCGATCATGGACTCCCGACCAAGCGCGTAGAACATCAGCAACGCCATTGCTTAGACTCCTGCTAGCACGCATAGAAAAAGTGGGGATGGGGATGGAGAAGAACGCAGAGCAACAGAGCGAGGGGAGGGAAAGTCGCTTCTGTGGCAGCCATGGACTTGGTAGTGAAGATCTCGTAGAGGCTACATTAGAGGCAACCATGCAAGTACGCACTTGTCGTGGTCCATCGGCCTCCTCCCTCATGAAGTTGTCGGGATCTAGGAAGCCATGGGTTGGCACGGGTGGAGTGGATTTGGATTCCACATCGGTTTCTAGGGGGATGAGAAATTGAGAACGGTGGAGTGGAGGTGGTTTCCTGCTGACATGGGTATACCCTACAGGTACTCGAGTTCAGTATATACGGTCCAGATACGGTGGAAGCCCACGGCGTTGCCACGGCCCAATGAAGACTTCGAGTGGCCCACGGACTCTCAATGACTTGCGAGACAAGAAGAAGAATAAAGATAGAAAGATTAAAGGGGAAAACCCTAATCTGTAACCGACTCGACCTGCTACCCAAGACCTGGCCTATCTATATAAAGGCTAGGAGGGGGCGGCGAGGAGGACACACGCAACCCTAGTTTCCACAACTCTCGCCAGATTGCATCTGCGCGCGACTGTAATCTTCGATTCCTTCGTTAATTCCAAGAGCAGACAAGCAGGAGTAGGGACCTCTACGAGGCCTGAACCTGGGTAAACCTGATACGTCCATTTTGCATCACTATTCTTTATCATAATTCACTGTTATTCATTGATATATTTCATATTAAGAGATGATACTTATGTTATTTCATCTGTTTTGCATGGTTGATGACTTTTGGAGCATGGACCGCTGCAGTCAGGATTCTGATGGAAAAGGTGCTGTTTAGAGGCAAAATTCATGAAGATCAAAAAATCCGGGAAAATATACGGAAATTCCTATTTTTCTAGAAGACGAAGGCTGCCAGAAGAGGGAGTGGAGATGGGCCACAGGGGGCCCACACCACCCCCTGGCACGGGCCACCCTAGGCCGCGCCACCAGGTGGTGTGGCCGCCCTGGCCCACCTCTGGCTCTCCCCTCTAGCGTATATATTCCTCCTGAAACCCTAAGACTCGGGGAGCGACCACAAAAAGATTCTGCCGCCTCTGCGGGGCGGAAAACACCAAGAGAGAAAGATCTCTTCGGCAGACAGATTTCTGCCGGGGGAATTCCTTCCCGGAGAAGGGAGATCATCGCCATCAACACCACCATCAAGCTAGACTTCATCGGGATCATCATCACCATCACCACCACCATCATCACCATCAGCACCCTCATCACCATCTCCATATTGCTGTAACAATTGGGTTGAATCTTGCATAGTTCTTAGGGGAAACTTTCCCGGTGTTGATTACTCTTTGTAGTTGATGCTATTGAGTGAACCATTGAATTATTGTTTATGTTCAGATTGTTATACATCATTATTACATCTCTGATCATGATCCATATGATGTCTTGTGAGTAGTTCGTTTTGTTCTTGAGGACATGGGATAAGTCATGTTGTTAGTAGTGGAGTTGTGTTGAGAAGGATTCAATAGTTTGATATTTAAGTTGTGGTGTACTTCTTCTAGTGGTGTCATGTGAATGTCGACTACATGACACTTCACCTATATGGGCCTAGGGGAATGCATTGTGTATTTGTCTACTAATCGTAGGGGTTGCCAGAGTGACAGAGACCTGAACCCCCGTTAGGAAACCATTGCACAAGGGACGCAAGGGGATTAGAGTTTAAAGCTGTGGTTAGGTTTTTACCTTAATTACTTTCTTGTACTTATGGATGTTTGCAAGGGGTATAATCACAAGTATGTATTAGTCCTAGGAAGGTCGGTACATTAGCACAGGTTCACCCACACAACACTTAGCAAGCTAAAGAAGATTAATCAACTATATGAAGCGAAAGCATTTGACATTCTTCCCATATGTCCTCGAGAACGTTTGGTCATCTTAAGTAATACAACCAACTTGTCATTTGCTGCATAAAGGATTGGGCCACTTGCTGCATTTATTCTTATTGTCTTTTATTTACTCGTACTTTGTTTACTTGCTTTATCAAAAACCCCTAAAAATCCGTTTGCTAACTATTTGCAGAGAATTTCTGATCCATACCAGTAGCCAGCACCTTCTGCTCCTCGTTGGGTTCGACACTCTTACTTATCGAAAATACCGCGATACGCCCCCTATACTTGTGGGTCATCAAAACCTTGTGTCCCTGTGTGCTTGTTTGCTAGCCGATTGATGCTTCCAACGCTCCCTCCTTCTCCAAAACCCAAGTCCATAACAATGGGCATTGACGAGTTAAACCCTCGTCAATTGGCACCGTCTGTGGGAATTGGGAGTGCTCATGTTGCGGCTTCTTCGGCCCCATCAACCGCGATCTACAACTCCGCAACAGAAGAGATTCGCTAGCTCTTCGGCGCATTCGACTTCACCGTCCACACGCCGGCCACTCGCCCGGCTTTCTAGTTCGTGTGTGATGGAATCAGCCTTGTGATCGGATGCTTCCGCTTCCAAGTTGGTCAGATGGGCATGCTTCGCATGCCTGATCAGCCAACAGCATCCGCGATTGCTCTAGCATCGTGATTCTCGCCACCAATCGGCGCCCTCAGCGAGCTCAACACCTCAGTAGCAGCTAAGAGCACGGACAGTGACAGCAGTTATGGATCCGATATGGGTGGCCTAGCAACGGAAGATGGGGTCTACGACTATGGATCCGAAAGTTGCGGAAGCAACAGCTTCCCCAACCACTTCATGTGCGCCGTCATCAACACCGGCGAAACCAGTGCCAATCGTGAAAATGGTGGCAACGACCCTAATCCACCCAACGGTGGCATACCTAACGGCGGACCACCCAATGGCGGCCCCACCAACGGTGGCAATGGCGCGCCCGTCAACAATGGAGGGGCAGTCTAACCTCCAACCATGGTGAACGAACACACTAGTGAACGTGTCGTGATCAAGCTCAACGATATCGAGTGGGCTCGTTGTCGAGAAGCCCTGCGAGGCAATCCTCTACCCCCGGCACACTGCAAGAACTGCTGATTGGCTATCATTGGCTACTAAAGGAGGAGTACAGACGCCAATTACAAACGATTGCGCAACTCGAAGCTCACAAAAAGGCGGCGGACGAGTCAAGTCTTCGACGGGCTGGGCTCTCCTCCCACGGAGGATCCTTCTCCAAGGGCAACAAGTACGTGGCCAACAAGAGGCGATCTCGAATGGCCCACCTCACTGAGCAAGAGCGCATAGAAGCTGCGAAAGTCCTCGACTTCATCTCTATGACAGTCGACACATGGGGCAACATGGTCCCAAAGACGCCGCAAGCTGTGGTGACAGCGACCACCATGTACCTCCTCAACAACCAGCCACCGGCTAGAGATCCCCGAGCCGCCAGGCACCGATTTACGATCGTGGGCTTGGGGTTAATCGAGGCTGCTCTCGACAAAGAACCAACGCCGGAGCCGAAGAAAAGCAAGGATCTGGCAAAACACTATTCCTCACCCTCGTCCAGCGATGACAGTCATGATCTATCTCGACGTCGCCGCTCACAGCGACACGACCATGACTATGATGCGCGTGATGACATCACACAACGCAAAATCGACAAGTCAAGGGCATGATGTGCCCGCTCGACTGACTCAGAGGATGAAGACGTGGAGCTCTGTGGCGCTAGATGCTTCAGCAGGGCTATCAGGCAGAAGCAAATGCCCAAAGGGTTCAAACTCCCATCGGAGAACCCAAAATTTGACGGTCTGTAGGACCCGAAAATCTGGTCTGAAGACCACATCTCCTCCGCCAGGCTCCACGGTGGGAGTCGAAGCACGGCCATGCAATGCCTGCAACTACAGCTGCAGGGCGTCGCTCGAACATGGCTCAACAACCTCCCGCGCGGATCCATTCGCAGCTGGGAAGAGCTGGTCTACAGCTTTGTGTGCAACATCAAGGGCACCTACAAAAGGCCCGCATCAATCGAAGAACTGAGGTGCTGCCAACAAAGGTTGGGCGAGTCGCTACGCTCGTACATCCAGAGGTGGTCCATCATCAAGAACTCCGCACAAAATATCTCGGAGGATCACACAATTGATGCATTCAACGGCGGCGTTCGCCGCATAGAGCTCAGGGAGGAGCTAGGCCACTCGAAGCCCAAAACAATCGACCACCTGATGGAAATTGCGAATCGATGGGCTGATGGAGAGGATTCGGTAAAAAACCGCACCTAATCCAACGACGACGATGACCTCCGGCGCAGATGTGACCGTCGAGGCAAGCGACGAATGCGTGTTTACGATGACCACGATGATGTCAATATGGTCGCAGCAGGCTACGCCGACAAACACGATGACAACCGCAACAACGGCTACCGCAGTGGTGGATACCGCGACTCCGGGAAAACCACGCAGGTATGGCAACGCCGCACTCGCGAAGAGGCACCCATAACAACAATTGAGGACAAACTGTCCGGGCCGTGCAACGTGCACTTCTACATCGACAAGCACGACGGCAAGAAAAAATCCAGCCACCTTCTCAAGGACTACCGCAAGTTCCTCAAACTCCATGAGGGCCTGGCTCGGATGAATCGCGACGCGGTCAACAAGGGCTACGGAGTCGCCCCAGGCGCCGTAGCACATGGAGCTCCTCCACCACCACCTGGAGTACCACCACCGGCGGCCGTACCGGTCCAGAATCAAGGCGGCGAGCCATACCCACGGGCCGTGGGCAACATGATGATCCAAAAAGGGCGCCCCTCAAATCGGGTGCAGAAGCCATCACTCGCCAAGTCAAACTGGCAACAAACTCGCCATCCACCACTGAGTACCTCAGTGGAAGCGACTCCTGCATCACCTTCGACAAACACGACCACCCGCATCAAGTCCCTCGTCCAGGCCACTGTCCCCTCGTACTCAAGGCACAAACTAGAGGCTTCGACATGAGTCGCGTCTTCATGGATGGTGGAAGTAGCATTAACCTCATGTTCGCAAGTACCTTGCGAGCAATGAGGATCCCTCTAACGTGTCTAGAACTCTCGGACACGATGTTCCACGGAATCGTCCCAGGGAAGGGCATATACCCCTGGGGAAAATCAACCTCGACGTCAACTTCGGCATGCCGCAAAACTTTCGACGTGAATGCATCGACTTCGAAGTCGACGACTGGCCCTCACAGTACCATTGCATCCTCGGACGTGTCGCGTTCGCTAGGTTCATGGCAGTGCTGCACTACGCCTACCTGCATATGAAAATGCCAGGTCCAAATGGCGTCATCACATTCATCGGAAGCTTCGAAAGGTCCGACAGCTGCGACAAGGAATTCAATGGAATCTCACAGTCCTTCGGTATGCAGGAGGTGCTCGCAAGATTGAAGGAGTCAACAAACAACAGTCTGCCTCCCCTGAGCCGGCCAAGTTCACCCGACCTGTCCTTCGACTCGTCGGTACACACGAAGAAAGTTCAGGCCCACCCATCAGACCCAACAAAGACGGCCCTCATCGCCAACAACTTAAGTTCCGCATAGGAACTCGCGCTCGTCGAATTCCTTTGTAAGCACTGGGAAATCTTTGCCTGGTGTCCAGCAGACATGCCAGGGGTTCCTAGGGAATTCGCTGAGCATGCACTCAATGTCAACCCAGATGCAAGGCCAGTCAAACAGACAATTCGGCAATTGTCCGAACCAAGGGCAAAGACGGTTGGAATGGAGATCAACAAACTCCTCGACACCAAGTTCATACGCGAGATCAAGGAGAGCACCTGGCTCGCCAACATGGTGCTGGTACCTAAAAAAGACATGGATATCCTGCGGATGTGCGTGGACTTTACCTCCCTAAACAAGCACTGCCCAAAGGATCACTTCCTACTTCCACGAATCGACCAAATTATCGACTCCACCGTGGGATGTGAGCGTCTCTGCTTCCTTGACGCCTACTCAGGCTATAATTAGATTCGAATGAAGGAGGGGGATCAAGAGAAAAACGGCGTTTACAATGCCTTTTGGTGTGTTCTGCTACAACACAATGCCCTTCGGGCTCAAAAACGCAGGAGCCACCTATCAAAGGTGCATGCAGGCTTACCTCAAGGATCAACTTGGTCGCAACATCCAAGTCTACGTCGACGACATCATCATCAAAACAAAGGAGGAAGCCTCGCTAATCGACGATTTATGCGAAACATTCGCTAACCTTGATCGCTACCGGATCAAGCTCAATCCGGACAAATGCGCCTTCAACGTGCCATCTGGGCAGTTACTCGGGTATCTCATCTCTGCAAGAGGGATTGAGGCGAACCCGAAGAAAATATAAGCCATACTAGCCATGGAGAAGCCGAGGAACGTAAGAGGCGTCCAACGACTGGCTGGGCGAATTGCGGCGCTCAGTCGATTCATCAGTCGAATGGGCGAAAAGGCACTGCCCTTCGACCATCTCCTCCGCAAAACTAACAAGTTCGAGTGGACCGACAAGGCGCAGGAAGCATTCGAAGACCTCAAGCGTCTACTATCTACCTCACCAGTACTAGTGACCCCACACGAAAGGGAACCACTGTTGCTATACATCTCCGCCACCAACCAGGTGGTCAACACGGTGCTCGTGGTAGAACGAGCCAAGGAAAACAAGGTCCACCGGGTGCAGCGCCCAGTCTACTGCCTCAGCCAGGTGCTCACGCCAACAAAGCAGCGGTACCCGCACTACCAGAAGCTGGCATATGGCGTCTTCATGACAGCCAGGTGACTACGTCACTACTTCCAGGAGCACCCAATCGTGGTGGTCAACGACGCCCTTCTTGGGCATATCCTCAACAACCCCGATGCCACCGGACGAGTCGCGCTTTGGGGAATCGAGTTGTCCCCACGAGACATTACATATGAAAAACGCGACGCGATCAAGTCGCAAGTCCTCCCTGACTTCCTCGTGCACAGGATGGAGAATCAGCTCCCCAAAAAACCAGACATGTCTTACCTCTGGACAATGCACTTTGATGGATCCAAGCGAAAGGACGGAGCTGGCGTAGGTGTCATACTGACATCACCCCAGGGAGACAAGCTGAAATACATTCTGCGAATGCAGTTCACTACCTCCAACAAAGAAGCTGAATACGAGGCCCTACTGCACGGGATGCGAATGGCGAAAGCCTGCCGCGCCAAAAGGCTCATCATCTACGGCGACTCCAAACTGGTCGTCAACCAAATGATGCACGAGTGTGATGCGTTGAACGACAATATGATCGCCTACCATGACCTCTACGACACACTCGAAGGGGACTTCGACGGCTGTGAGCTGCGGCACGTAGGCCGCGAAAGCAATGAAGAGGCGGACGCACTCGCCAATATTGGCTCCACCTGCGCCCCCATACCACATGGGGTATTTCTCGAGCGTATCTGTGAACACTCCATCAAGCCAAAGGCCGCAGAGAGGAAAACAAGTGCAACAACGGACTCGGGGGCTACGCCACCCAATGAGCCAACGGCACCCGACGACCTAGAGCTTGACACAGGACTCGAAGGACCAATCGGGGTCATAATGATCGAGCCATCTTGGACTCAACCCTACATCACATACCTTCTCAGCAAGAGGCTACCGGACGAACCGACGGACGCGCGACACATCGCACGGCGATCCAAGGCATTTACTATCATCAATAGCGAACTATACAAGCGCAACATCACAGGAGTACTCCAACGGTGCGTCTCCAACGCAGATGGAAGGGTCGTCCTCCTCGACATCCATGAAGGGACTTGTGGGCATCATGCCGGCAGTCGCGCCCTCGTCGCCAAAGCTCACGAGCTGGATTCTACTGGCCCATGGCCATGCGTGACGCCAAGGACATAGTCCAGAGATGCAACGCCTGTCAAGGATTTGCAGACAAACCGCATGCACCCGACGCGGAACTCTGGCCAATACCATTGGCTTGGCCCTTTGTGCAATGGGGACTCGACATGGTCAGCAAGCTCCCAAATTCCTCACGAGGAGGCTACGTCTACCTCTTGGTCGCAGTCGACAAATTCACCAAGTGGATAGAGGCCATGCCGGTGACAAACCAGTCAGGAGCCAGTGCAGTCAAGTTCTTCGAGTCCATTGTCTATCGCTTCGGAGTGCCACACAGCGTCATCACGGACAATGGAACAAACTTCACCTCTAAGGAGTTCCAGGGTTTTTGCGAAAACCTGGGAATTAACGTAAGCTATGCCTCCGTAGCTCATCCACATACCAACGGTCAAGTCGAAAAGGCCAACGGGCTCGTCTGCGGCAGAATCAAGAAGCGACTCCTTCGACCACTCGAACAGGCCGCCAGATGCTGACCAGACAAACTGCAATCCGTACTCTGGAGCCTACGCACAACTCCAAACAGTGCCACGGAGCACACCCCGTTCTTCATGGTTCATGGTGCTGAAGCGGTGCTACCCACAGAAGTACGCTACAAAGCCCCGCGAGTGGTCGCTTGTAGCGAGCAGGAGTCAAATCTTGCACTCGAAGACTCTGTCGATCTCCTTGACGAGGCACGGGACATCGCAGCAGAAAGATCGACGATCTACAAGCAGAACCTGCGTAACTACCATAGCAGAAGGCTACGCCCCAGATCCTTCATCGAAGGAGACCTGGTCCTGCGACTGAAGCAGCAAGGGCACCTCAAGCTCGACTCCCCTTGGGAAGGACCATACGTGATTACAGAAGTAATCCCAGGTGGCGCCTATCGACTGAAAGATTTCGAGACAGGATTCGCATACTCCAAGCCCCGTAACATCGCGCAGCTGCGGCACTTCTACCCCTAGTCGTCTTTTTTTCTTACATTGCAAATAAGGCTATTCAGCCAAGGCTACTTAGCCATACATTATCCCTCGTACTGATTCTGCGAATAAATAAAGCTAAGTGCCCCGAAACTCTGTGTTTTTCTAGCAATTATATCACTCGGGGGCTACGCCACCCTTTACACCCTAGTTCTACAAACAATACGCAGTACCTTGAGTAGATGACACAACAACAATCGAACCCTTGATATACCAACCCAGTTGCAACGCACCTGACAGGTTGGCAAGGCGCTGAGATAAATTATGTCAGGTTAACGAAAAGGAATTGCAGAATAAAAATGCACTCGCAAAACATACGAGCTAGGAAGCTCTTTACACATCAATGTTAATCAATTATATATATCATATATATATAAACTTTACAACACTGGTACATTTATGTGCATGATACAAGTTAAACTAATGTTGCAATAGAAGAATGTTTGTCTGTTCCTTGAAGAAGTCGACAATTTCCTCTGCTGGGCGATCCACCGCCTGGTAATAAGGAACCATATTCCAGGTCGAACCTGCCGGTGGAGTCGGAGGACCAGCAGCAACAACTGCAATATCCACATCAGGCCTATGCAGTCGCACCAGCGACAAAGCAGCCTTGGCACCAGCCACCAACTGCTGTCGCATGCAATCGCGAACTGCACTCAAATCTTGAAACTTAGCAAGGAGAGCCAACAGGCTCGAAGGAATGACGTCCAGCAGAAACATTGTCTGATAGATATTCCTTAGGCATGATTGCGATTTCTTCAGAAAATGGAGTACTCGCGAGGCACGATCCTGCAGGGTCGCAAGTGCGATTGCGCGATCATGATCCACCCAGAAGTACCCACTTGCCTGAAGCTGTTCCTGGGTCAGGTCGTTCATACGAATGGTGATCCTGTCTTTCTCATCCCGACAACTATACCAAGCAAGAGGAAAAAGTATGAAGACAACGAACTACCACGATTGACTACAAGAAAAGATAAGGAGGCAGAAAGCTAACACTTGAACTGGTCACCCAGTTGTGCCACCTCCTCTAGTAGATATTGCTCTCGGGCGGTGGCCTTCTCCGCCTTGACTTCCATACATCCGCGTTACCACGGAAGATGGGCAATTCGCGTTCCAGCTGCTTAACACGATCGCGCAGTCGCGAAAGCAGGGACAACTCATCCACCCTTGAGTGCGACTGTGCTAAGGTATCACCAGTGGATGGCAGGTCCTGAGGCTCACTCGAAGGACCACTCGATGTACCCTATCACAAGCCAAGAAAGAGAAAATAAGGGACCAAGCAACACATGGACAAAAACTCAGGTGCATTCAAACATAGCAAAAGTATCAATAGAGACATTCAGCTAGCGGCATGTTCTCAACAAAAGGAGTCGAGCTATTAACTATTACAATATATAACTACTGAGGAGCAGCTTGCTTCTTCGACTTGGACTTAGGCTTTGGGGGCTTCATCGAGTCCGTGGTAGTATCAGATGCCACAGACTTCCCGTCGGCCCCTGATGCCGCAGCCTTCGCCGCCTTCTTGGCTCGCTACAGCTCCTCAGAATACTTGGCGACTGTGTTGATGAGTTGCAGCCCGTACTTGCCGCAGACAGTTGTAAAGGGAGCAAAAACTACCTGTTGACCATCTGCGTCGACGGGCATCGCCTTGGAGACCACGGCTGGATCCATCTCCACTCCATGGGCTTGCACCATGGCGAGTGCCATGGAGGCGCCGACCGCACGGTGCGATTTCCTGAAGTCCAAGGGGATACCTCCAACGAGGGACTCCACCAGGTCATCCAAGTTCTCAATCAGCTCAGCCTTGGGTGCCAGCTCCTCGCGGATGCGACTGAGTACACCCTTAGCATTGGTCAGCATTCCCTAAATGGAAGCGCTTCAGTCTTTGACTGCCGCGACAGCGCCTTCCAAGGCGTCATCGCGACGAAGCGCTTGGGCGTCGAAGCTCAAACCGCCAGCATCTACACAGAGCAAAGTGTCAACACTATAGCAAGACATCGAAGAAAGAAGCAATCAAGAACCAGAAGAAAAAAATACCTGAAAGAGACTTGGCAATTGAGAAGAGCTGTTCTTCGAACAACTTCTCCCTCGCAGCAAAGGAGGCACGCAAATCCTCTTCGTGTTTCCGTGATTCATCAAGCACATCGACTGCCTCGTTGTGACTCTTCACCGCTGCGGCGAGCGTCTTTTCAAGAGAAGCGGCTTCACGAAGAAGTACGTTATGCTCAGCTGCACAAATAAAAGATAAACCGTCAGTCGAATATATAAAAATATCACAAGGCCAAAGAAGAAGAATCAAAAAATACTAACTTTCAACCACGCGATGGCAATTGTCCAGCAATGCGTGCTGTCGACCCATTGCAAGTACCTACTCCGCTAGGCGAGCCGCTTCCTTCACAATAAGCTACAATAGAAGAAAAATAAAAGGATCAACAGATAGCATGAATGACTAATTCGACTGCAAACAAAAGACATCACACATACGTGCTCCTCTAGAGACTCCGAAGTTGATTGCCGCGTAGTTGTCCGGACAACCATCTGGTGCTCCACAGCATGTGGAGAACTCGATGAACTGTGCCCGGAGTGGGCCACCAATGGAGGAGAAGAAGATCGCTCAACTACTTCCTTGGCCTTGGAGTCCACGACTCTAGATTCCTTCAAAAATTGGACGTCGCCAGAAGACGATGACGCCGGTTGACTATGGAACAAAACCAGCATCAAGAAATGCAACTCCAAAAGGAACCAAGATGATAATTGTAGACTTACTAGTCAAATTTATCAAAATCGAAGGTTTGGTCCTCCGACTCCGATGACTCCTTCGGCAGCCGCATCTTCTTGCGAGCAGATGTCGCCATGGAACTCATAGGAACAGCAGGAATCAGCGACTCCGCACCAATAGCTGGGCCTTTTGGGGTCGAAGGAGACGACGCATCCAAATCTTCGCTGTGCGAATGCTTGCGAGTGTCCGGACTGTTGGACTCGGGGGCTTCCTCCTCCTCTTCAAGTGGGACGGTCGATTCCGACTCGTCCTCTTCATCTACTTCGCGAGGAATAACCCCCTCAGGAAGAGGGGGCAAATTGGGAGACACTTTCCAATCCTGCATACAGAAAACAAGTCAGCACATGTCAAGAAAAATCAGAAGCACTCGACAAATAAAGCTACTTCGTAGCACAATCATACCTCAGGGGGAGGGTTAGCAGCATCAAATGGAGGTACGACTAGTTCACTGGGGAGTACATCCTTGGCGGTGTACTTGGTCAATAGTCGCACCCTCTTATCTACTTCACCCGCGGAAATGCCATCGGCAGATACGCGAGTGACATCGTCCGCACCAGCCCATTGGAACATGGGGTGGATTCTGGCCTGCAGGGGCTGGATGCGACGGCGCAACCATGTGCGAATGAGGGCGCAACCTCCCTCTTCTTTACCCATGCGACTCTCGAGGTTGCAGACACGCTCGTACAACACTTCTGTCTCCTTAGATTTGCCAGGCATCACCACGTTCTTCCCAGAACACCTCCTCCTACACGGCGTCGCGAGATCGAAGGGCACGAGTCCGTAGTGCTCTCCGTCGGCCTTCTGGTCGCGGATGTAGAACCACTTGTCCCTCCACCCTTGGACGGACGCCATGAGCTTGATATCGAAGTATGTGATGGAGGAGTCGACATGGACTACGGAACCAGATGCCGACTGACGCTTTAGCTTGAAAAGTCGTTTGAAGAGACCAAAGTGTGGCTCGATTCCGAGCCAGCACTCGCAAAGTGTAATATAGCAGGCGATGTGGAGGATATAGTTTGGGGACAGCTGATGCAGCTGGAGCCCATAGAAGCAAAGGAGGCCCCTGAAGAAGGGATGTAGGGGCAGAGACAGACCGCAGATGATGAACGCTAGGAACATCACCCGGAAACTAGCAGGAGGACAAGGAGTTAGCTCGCCACCTGGCACTCGCGAGTCACCGACCACGGGAGACAGAACTCCATCTTGACGAAGAAGACTAAGCTTGGACGATTTGATGATCGACGCGCGCCACACACCATTGGTGACACGGGTGCCCGCGCCCTTCTTCTTCTCGGTGCCGGTGGTGCTGGTGCCCACAGCGGCGGAGCCGCCCTTCTTCTTGGTAGCAGCGATGGCGGCGGCGGACTCAGCGGCGGCGCCTCCTTTCTTCTTCCCCATCTTGTGGTGGCGATGCAAGCGGAGAAAATAGCTCGGAAACACACGGAGTTGGTCCAGTGCCGCGAAGGGAACGAACTCTAGGAAGCAAATGGCAGCAGCAATGGTGTTGGAAGAACAAGCTGAGAAAGAGCAGATGGGAAATTACCACAGCTGCGCTGCTACTTAACCACCTTGCGGATGCAATCCAACGGCCAGCAGAAACCCTATTGGACACGTGACGCACATCGCGATCGACACGTGGAGAGGCTAAAACGTGAACCGTCCCCCACTACTTCTGTTACGTGCGGAAAACGAGGAGGTACAGTTAAAATGAAAGATTACGCACGCCCGGTTAAGTCAGGGTCAAAAAATGGGACCCACCGCTCGTCACGTCCCGTCAAAGCAGCTCACGCGGGCAACTGAGGTCATCACATCATCAGCACTGATGTCATCAAAGATTGAGCACTAGAAGACTTCGACTACTTTAGTCCTTGCTTGAGTCTTCGACGTCACCAAGCACTCGGGGGCTACTCCCATAGGGAGCGCTGGTCGTGCACCCTATGATTTTCTTTTTATGCAAGAATTTGGACATTTAAAGCATACCCAACCACTCGAATCTACGATTCGACTATGGATCATGGGTTACTTCCATAGGGAGTGCCGGAAATAAATTCGACTGAAACAAGCAAACAAAAGACGACAGCGGTCGCAAAAGTTCTTTAGTCCCCGCCTCAGTCTTCGACTCAACCAGGCACTCGGAGGCTACTCCCATAGGGAGCGCTGGTCGTGCACCCTATGATTATTTGTATGTCGTACTATGTGTTGATAACATCCACACTCAAAGTCTATGGCGACACCATCTCATCTTTTCCCTACAAAGAGACTGTGTCTCCTAGGCCACCCGAATCTTCTCCTCGATGATAAAAATTTGGATGCCGTGCTTGCAGCGTGAAAATAAGACCTAAATAAGGCCTGGCAATGCATTTGCTGCACACTACTAGAAATATATCCGTGCCTATAGGTACGATGAACATGCCTTGACGGACGCGTGGAGTGCTCACACCCATATATTGGAATTTGACTCATGTATGACTTCCGCGGCTTGAGTTGAATTACACCAGCACTTTTCCGAATTCGAGTCCGGGGACTCGAGTTCGAGTAGATTGCGTTGTTTTGCCCTAAGGATGTTAACTGATGCCGATACATCGGTTAAATCAGGCACGCATATCAACAATCCCTATGACATAAACAGAACACTCGAAAAAAAATACTCAGTCATGCACTCGAAAGGCTTCATAAAGTCCCCAGTCGAATCAGCGATACCACTGGACACTCGGGGGCTAATGACATGGGTATACCCTACAGGTACTCGAGTTCAGTATATACGGTCCAGATACGGTGGAAGCCCATGACGTTGCTGATGTGCTTGTCATTCGACGTAGATCTCGTTGGGAACCCCAAGAGGAAGGTATGATGAGCACAACAGCAAGTTTTCCCTCAGTTATGAAACCAAGGTTTAATCGAACTAGTAGGAGCAAGGAAACACCCCAAAGGTGTTACTAGCTGAGCTTTGGCAGGGCGCACTACTGGTGCTAGTAGCAACATGGAGACCTAGGCAACACAACCACAGAACTTTGTCCCCAACTTGCGGTGAGGTTGTCAATCTCACCGTGTTTTGCGGAAAACAAAGGATTAAACGTATCGAATGGAAAGAAATAAAAGTTTGCAGAAAGTAAACACAAAGAAGTAAAAGATTGTAGATTGTATGTAAAGAAAAAGGACCGGGATCCATAGTTCACTAGAGGTGGCTCTCCTTAGATAGATAACATGCTGGGTGAACAAATTACAGCGGGGCAATTGACAAACACCGAGAAAGCAATACATGCATATACTAATCATCTTGACTCCTTTGACATTCGATTGGGCATTACAACATAATACATAGACCGCCATCCATCTGCATCTATGACTAATAATCCACCTTCAGGTTATCATCCGAACCTCCTCCAGTATTAAGTTGCAAGAAACATATTATTGCTTTACGCATTTTGTGTAAAGTAAACAATACGATTGTTCTATGAACAAAGGATTATTGTTTTCTCCCTAGTAGCAACAGCACATCTAGTACCTTAGAGATTTCTGTCACTTCCCCAGATTACCAGAGGCATGAACCCACTATCGGGCATAAATACTAACTCTTGGAGTTGCTAGCATCTACTTGGCCAAGGTAACTACTAACAACGGAAAGCATGTAGGATCACAAATAACAAAGACATGATAGAATCAATAATCAATCTGAAATAGCATCTCAATATCCATCGGATCCCCGCAAACACAACATGTAGAATTACAAATAGATGATCTTGATCATGAACGGAGCTCACAAGATCTAAACATGAAACAACAAAGGAGGAGAACCAGCCATCTAGCTACTACATGGATCCGTAGTCCAAGGATGAACTACTCACGCATCACACCGGAGGATTGCATGGTGATGAAGAAGGCCTCCAGGGTGAATTCCCCTCTCTGGCAGGGTGCCGGGAAGAGCTTTAGATCCCTCCCGATCTAGGGATGGAGATGACGGCGGCGACAGACTCTTTCGTGGATTTTTTGATCGGGCCCTTATGGTTTTCTTCCCGAGGGCAATATATAGGCGGAAGGAGAGGCCTATGGGATTCCGAGAGCGGCCACACCACCACTTGGCGTGGGCTAGGCCTGACCGCGCAGCCAGGTGGTGTGGTGGCTCCCTGGCCCTTCTCGGTCTCGTATTCTGGCACTTGATCACTTCCGGAAAAATAGGCACTTTGGCTTTTGTCCCATCCAATTCCGAGAATATTCATTTTCTGACTTTCCAACCAAAAACAGCAGAAAATAGGCAGCTGGCACTGTGGCTCTTGTTAATAGGTTAGTCCAAGAAATCATATGAAAAGTACTCCAAAGTTGGAACAAAACACAATAAAGTGGATAAAACTAAGCATGGAACATCAAAAATTATAGATACATTTGCAATGTATCAACATCCCCAAGCTTAACTCCTGCTCGTCCTCGAGTAGGTAAGTGATAAAAAAGAAAGAATAATTTTTAAGGTGACATGCACCATCAAAGACTTGATCAAAGAATTTGCAAAACATTCAAAGCTGGGATCATAGTACTTCAATCATAACATGAAAGAAAAAGTTCTAGCAATAAGCAAAGAAACTATGATGCAACATGAAAAGTCACAAACAAAAGATTCATGAATAACAATGCTTTGCAAGACGTTTGTTTGTTTCACATAAAGAAACCATAGCATAATAGTATTCAGCTTGTCCCTCAATAGAGTAGCAAATATAAATGCATAGGACACCTTCAAAGTTCATAAGAGTGACTAGATACAATAGTTTAAAACAACCAATATCAAGTTATGCATCAATCAACTAGTCTTGGGACAATGCACATAGATCTAAGAATGGCCACTATGCTCTCAAAGTAGGTGCATAAAGATAGAAGGTGGAGTCTCAATATAATGGTGGAAGAAAGGGCCTTCATAGAAGGAAGTAGGGATTCAAGTCTCATAAAGAGCTTCCAAAAATTATGGTACTTATAGCTTTCAGCTCTCATTGCCCCTATCATAAGCATCTTGAAGGTGATTAAGGTTAAAGTGACAAAACTAAGAGGATATGCTTGACAAGTTATAAACCGAAATCTCATGCCCCTTACTTACGAAGACCGATCCTCATGCTACTCAACTTCAGTCACGGGTAAGCTCTTGTCATTGTAAGTATATGTGTATCATTAAGAACCGCCAACGGGGTACCCCTTGCACATGATACGGGAGCTTTCCCATAATCAAAATGACAAGGCAAGCAGACAATGAGCATCTCAGTGATCTTTTTATTTGCTATTTGCATAGGTTTTTATTGAGGATGCTTCATAGAGTGCTCATTATGGTGATGCTGCAAGTTTCCACCATGATTAGGCATGGCTTAGGATAGCGGCCCAGGCGTTTCTCTAACACACATACAAACTCCATGATCTTACAAGTTCCACTTTTATTTCACACCACCGAGATCCGTAAGCAAAAGAACATGATATCAACGGGGTACAAATTACAAGTGCAATGTTGAAAGCGTTCCCCATGAAACATGGTTCTGCTAATTTCAACTTATAAAGTGCAAGCATATACGCAACAAAGAAGGACCCAATAATTCAAGTTTATTAGAGGCAAAAATTAAAGTGTGCCATCAAGTTCATGAGAGCTTTAATCGCTAGTTTTCTCATAACAAGTTTAATTTGGAAGGTAAACAAACGCATGAATATACTTGGAATAGCATCATCTAGTAGGTAGGTATGGTGTACTCTTTGGAATAACTTGGTTTAGGGAGTTGGATGCATGAGTGGAACTCATACTTGGTTGTGGAGGCTAGCAAAAGACTGGGAGCGACAAACTAAGAGAGCAATAATGGCCATAATCATGCAGAGCGACAAAACATCATTGATCAAAGCATAAAGTGATACTAAAAGTTGAAATCTAAAGGATCATAAAGGCTATGGTGACTTGAGACAGTCATAACATGGTGTGAGCATGCGCCAAGTCAACCCAAATAAAGCATCAAAGGAGAATACCACTATACTATGCTTTAATATGCTAAAACAACGCATGATTCATCCAAGGCACATTAAGGAATCTCAATTGTTTATAACAAGTCATGCTACAGCAAAGAATACTAAGCGTAAAGCCAAAACGATATCAAGCATGGCATGACAAAGCATAGGCCACAGTCAAAAACGAGCTCTTTTTACCACATAAGTATGAACTTTCCTACTCTTTTCCAAACCAAATCAAACTATTTGCAAACCAATGTAAGAAAGAGGGGGTCCAACCAATTTATTCAGAAAACTAAGCAAACCAAGAAAACTAAAACGAAAATGAAAAAGAAGACGCTCTAAGAACAACACAACTGTGCATGAAACTATAAAATGAAGCGTTTGGAAAAACCTAGGATTTTTATTGATGAAGAAGGGGATGCCTTGGGCATCCCCAAGATTTGACGCTTGTACTTCTTGGATATTTCTTGGGGTGACACGCGTGGCATCCCTAAGCTTGAGCTTTAGTCCATCCTTCATCTCATTACTCGTTCCTTCCATACACCTGAAATTTTTCCTTCATACAAAACTTCACACAATCTCATTAGCAACATTAGTGCACTTAAGATAAATAAGTCTTAAGGTTCAGTTCTAACACCAAATAAACTTCCATTAGAACACTATCTACTGTAGCACTTCCCTCAAAAATATCAATTCCCCAAAATAACTCAAAAAGGAACCCACAAGAAGCTAATGCAGAAAATGGCAGAAATCTGTCAAAACAGACCAGCAGGTAAAGACAAATTTTTTCGAAGACCTTCTGTTGCTCAAATAAACAAGTGTTGAACTAACTAAAGTTAGATAACAACCTGGGGAAGAAGAACAAAAAATTACAGCTCAATCCGAAATACAGAGCTCTCTCACGAATTTTTACGGTGAAGCTCAAAAATCTGTTTCAGGACAGCAACTTTCCCAATCATTACTTCACTCTCATTAGAAGTTACTCTTGGCACAAAAAGCAAATAAAAAGGATAAGGAGCGGTTATTACAGAGGTAATAAGTTCCAAGACTCATCTAAAACTTTTGGGTTATCTCCCAATAAGTACTTTTATTTAACGCCTTTAAGTTAGGCATAAGAAGCAAGCAAAAGAATCAAGTATTCTCAAATGAAGAAGCATTAAGATCAATACCAGAAATATTTTCAACAAGGCAAGGTATATCATCCAAATAAGTTCTAGAGGATCCTCTCTCAATGCTCTTGGGTTCACTATTCTCATCAAAAGGGTTTGCAGGAACAATCCAATCAAGATTCTTTTCTATGGCATCATGTATTGCTACTAGTTTAAAGGGTATTGGTATCTTAGGTTCCTCCCCATTAGGTTCGGTTTTGTTCATCTTTTCTCATGTACCAACAACATCTGTACATGAGCCTAGCATATTTAAACAATCAAAAACTTTTCTAGCTTCCTTGGCAACATCATAGAACTCCTTAAACAAAGTTTCTAGAATAAAATCCCTCTTTTCAGAGTCTTCAATTTCCTTAAGCTTAAGAAACATTACTTCCATTAAGGGGTTGATATTAACAAACCTAGCTTCTAACATGTGAATTAAAGAAGCTGCAACAATCTCATAGTTTGGAGCAAGTTCTACAAGGGATCTATCCTTAGTGTCTTCATGCTTACTAACATGATTAAAGAATTCTTCAATGTTATCTTTCCCAATTATAGAACCACTACCAATTGGAAGGTCTTTCAGGATGAATGTAGGGATCAACATTGTGAGCTAAGGAAGAGGTGACTACTAAAGGAGACTTAATATTTTTTGTGTTTTTCAAATAAGAAAGCAAACAAGTAAAACTAATTTTTTGTGTTTTTGAATAACAAAACAAGTGAAAAAAGCAAAAAGAAAACTAAGCAAAACAAAAACAACAAAGTAAAGAGATTGGTTATGAGGGACTC
Source organism: Avena eriantha (assembly GCA_910589775.1). Lineage (NCBI taxonomy): Eukaryota > Viridiplantae > Streptophyta > Magnoliopsida > Poales > Poaceae > Avena > Avena eriantha. The sequence continues at coordinate 127,945,859 of OU342744.1, read as the reverse complement.
CCCTTGTGAAGATGTCCTTGACTCCCCCCCCCCCCCAACGGCACCAAAAAAGAACTTGATGTGCTCGTCGTTCGACGTAGAGCTCGTTGGGAACCCCAAGAGGAAGGTATGATGAGCACAGCAGCAACTTTTCCCTCAGTTATGAAACCAAGGTTTAATTGAACCAGTAGGAGCAAGGAAACACCCCAAAGGTGTTACTAGCTGAGCTTTGGCAAGGCGCACTACCGGTGCTAGTAGCAACGTGGAGACCTGCACAACACAACCATAGAACTTTGTCCCCAACTTGCGATGAGGTTGTCAATCTCACCGTGTTTTGCGGAAAACAAGGTATTAAACGTATCGAATGGAAAGAAGTAAAAGTTTGCAGAAAGTAAACACAAAGAAGTAAAAGATTGTAGATTGTATGTAAAAAAAAAGGACCGGGATCCATAGTTCACTAGAGGTGGCTCTCCTTAGATAGATAACATGCTGGGTGAACAAATTACAGCGGGGCAATTGACAAACACCGAGAAAGCAATACATGCATATACTAATCATCTTGACTCCTTTGAGATTTGATTGGGCATTACAACATAATACATAGACCGCCATCCAACTGCATCTATGACTAATAATCCACCTTTAGGTTATCATCCGAACCCCCTCCAGTATTAAGTTGTAAGCAACAGACTATTGCTTTACGAACTGCGTGTAAAGTAAACAATACGATTGTTCTATGAACAAAGGATTGTTGTTTTCTCCCTAGTAGCAACAGCACATCTAGTACCTTAGAGATTTCTATCACTTCCCCAGATTACCAGAGGCATGAACCCACTATCGAGCATAAATACTAACTCTTGGAGTTGCTAGCATCTACTTGGCCAAGATAGCTACTAACAACGGAGAGCATGCAAGATCACAAATAACAAAGACATTATAGAATCAATAATCAATCTGAAATAGCATCTCAATATCCATCGGATCCCCGCAAACACAACATGCAAAATTACAAATAGATGATCTTGATCATGAACGGAGCTCACAAGATCTAAACATGAAAGCACAAAGGAGGAGAACCAGCCATCTAGCTGATCCGTAGTCCAAGGATGAACTACTCACGCATCACACCGGAGGCTTGCATGGTGATGAAGAAGGCCTCCAGGGTGAATTCCCCTCTCCGGCAGGGTGCCGGGAAGAGATTCAGATCCCTCCCGATATAGGGATGGAGATGACGGCGGCTACAGACTCTTTCGTGGATTTTTTGATTGGGCCCTTAGGGTTTTCGTCCCGAGGGAAATATATAGGCGGAAGGAGAGGCCGAGGGGGTGCCGGGAGCGGCCACACCACCCCCTGGCGCAGGCCAGGCCTGGCCGCGCGGTCAGGTGGTGTGGTAGCTCCCTGGCCCTTCTCCGTCTCGTATTCTGGCACTTGATCACTTCCGGAAAATAGGCACTTTGGCTTTTGTCCCGTCAAATTCCGAGAATATTCATTTTCTGACTTTCCTAGAACCAAAAACAGCAGAAAACAGGCAGCTGGCACTGTGGCTCCTTTTAATAGGTTAGTCCAAGAAATCATATGAAAAGTACTCCAAAGTTGGAACAAAACACACGAAAGTGGATAAAACTAAGCATGGAACATCAAAAATTATAGATACATTTGCAATGTATCAGTTGCCACGGCCCAATGAAGACTTTGAGTGGCCCACGGACTCTCAATGACTTGCGAGACAACAAGAAGATTAAAGATAGAAAGATTAAAGGGGAAAACCCTAATCTATAACCGACTGGACCTGCTACCCGAGACCTGGCCTATCTATATAAAGGCTAGGAGGGGGCAGCGAGGAGGACACACGCAACCCTAGTTTCCATAACTCTTGTCAGATTGCATCTGCGCGCCCCTATAATCTTCGATTCCTTTGTTAATTCCAAGAGTAGACAAGCAGGAGTAGGGACCTCTACGAGGCCTGAACCTGGGTAAACCTTGCGTCCCTGTGTGCTTGTTTGCTAACCGATTGATGCTTCCAGCACTCCCTCCTTGTCCAAAATCCAAGTCCATAACAATGGGCATTGACGAGTTAAACCCTCGTCACCTGTGTATCGTTTTCTCCTACTAGCAAGGATCTTAGGATTTGAGATTGAATATGATGAATCATGTAATGGTAGTTTGGGAGCGTAGTATGCACAAGAAACTTGTCTTCAAGGAAGACACATACAACAAGTTGTCTCAGCATGGCGACGATGAGGAAGTTTAGGAACTTGGCCCAATGTAACTAGCTCCCTGGACTGTACCATAAATGTCTCTAATGCACCACAACTTGCTTTTGCATTGTTGGTCAGCTGGAAGCCTGAAATACAGTCCTAGAAGCGTTGTTGTTGAAGCTCGGGCTATGATGGTGTACATCATGGGCAGAGTTATCCTGCAAACAAACCGATCCAAGAATCAACAAACCTTTGATCTCTTTGTATCTTATGATGAGAGGACGTTAGGAGTGAACTCTTGGTTTCTTTGATTGAGGAGTGCTTCAGTGCGCACCGTTGTTTAGGAGGAAGCCCGAACTGCTAGGGGCATTTTAGTCCGGCGCGTTTTTTTGGCTTCATTTTTTTGCCTAGGCGGAACCCATATCCAAGCCTAGTATAGTCTCGTGTCTGTCTACAGGGACTGACGACGCCGTACGGCATGACCCCACATGGGGTCCACCTAGACCTAATCACCGCGATTAGCTCCCACGTCCATGGATGCACCATTGTCTGGTGTAACTGAAGCTTTTTCTTCTCTGCCGCCTGGTAAAACTCGGTCACTCGTACCCGCAGATATGCTTCCCCTCAGCGCCGCCGATCTACCCCGCGTCCACCGCCGTAGATCCTCATGTCCGCCGCTGCAGATCCTCGCGTCCGCCGCCATAGATCCTCGAAGGTAGAAGGCGCGCCAGCGGCTCGGTGTCTTTGTCACAAGGGTTTCTAATCCAAATCGTCGGCTTTATCTTCCAATCTTGTAAGTTCACCCCATGATCATGCTTCGTCTCTAGTAATTGTTAGATACACATAGCATTGGTGATTCTAACAATGTGGAGCAATCACTGATAGAGGAGATGGAGGACTCTAGATCTAGTATGAAAGATGATCAAATCGGGCATGTCGATGATGATTCCATTTCTGCCAATACGCATCCCGAAGACGGCTGGAGCGAAGAAGAGTTTGATGTGAGGACACATTAGCTTCTTCTTTGATATTTAAATGTTAAATTAAATAATATATGATATCTCATGGCTTGATTTATTTAGATTGTCTATACGGACGATTTCCACAATGGCCTTAACAATCATGAAGAAATGGACATGTTTGTTGATACTGAGGTATGTGTAGTGGTGTAAAAATTTATATGTCATGCACCGTATGATGAAATTGTATACTAGATATTGCTAAATTGTTCAGGTAACAAATGACTCTGGTATGGAGTATGACTATTTGGGTGAATCAGACTTGGAGATGGGTAATTATGATGATTGTGAAGATGCACCAAATTTTGATATGTTCGTTGACACGAGTGAGGTATTATTTATAGGCTATTTTTTAGCAATCAACGAACCGACATGCATACTACTATAGTTCTAATGGCTAGGTTTTGAATTTGTAGCAGGCACCATGTAATCAGACTGAGAGTTCAAATAAATGTAGCAATGACACTGGGTATCCTAATGATAAGAGAGAACTATACTGCAAGATAATGGAAATGACATTTGATAGTGAAGTAGTAGCCTATTCTTTCTACAACAGATATGCCAAAGATCATGGGTTTGGCATTAGGAAGCACCAAGTGAGGCGGTTTGATGATGGCCTTGTTTGTCTAAGGCGCTTTGTGTGTTGCAAGCAAGGGAAATGTGACAAGAAGTTACTGAGAATGGAAGGCCGCAAATATAGGCTTAGAGGTGAGTCTAGGTGCAACTGTAAGGCACGCATGGTGGTGAAGTTTGATGGAAAAACTGGTCTTTGGATCGTTCAGAGTTTTGATGACACTCACAATCATGTGTTAGCGAGACCGGATGAAGTTCCTTTTCTTTGGTCCCATAGGAAGATCAACGACTCCCAAAGAGCTGAGATATTATCATAGTGTGACATGGGGGTTAGGAAGCATATCATCATGTGATCAATGATTAGCAACTCTGGTGGTTCATTTGTCGGTGTAGGATTTACAAGGAATGATTTGTACAACATGTGCTCAAGGGAGAAGAGGAAGCTACTTTATAAGGTTGATGCTAACACAACCTTGGGCATCATGGCGGAGAGAAAAAAGAGCGACCCTGAATTTTTTTATGATTACACACTAGATGAAGGCCGTCAGCAAAACTTGTTCTGGTGCGATTCTCAATCACACGGGACTACTAGGACTATGGCGACGTCGTTGTGTTTGACAACATATACAAGATGAATAAGTATAGAATGCCATTTGTTCCCTGTGTCGGCTTGAACAATCACCATAAAACAATGGTATTTGGATGTGCCATCCTATCAAACGAGACCGAAGAAATATATGCCTGGCTGCTCCGGACTTTCTTGAAAGCAATGTGCCAGCAGAAGCCAAAGGCAGTAATCACGGATGAAGATGCCGCGATGATCTCCGCTGTGGATGAAGTACTTACTGGTGTATACCATCGTATTTGCAGCTTTCATGTTGAAAAAAATATGGAGATGCACCTACCTAACAAGTCACTGGACGAGTTTAGGACTCTTCTATATTACACCACATCAGAGCAAGTATTCGAGCAGTGATGGCACGTTTTTGTTAGGAAGTGGACGTCACCCAAAACTACAAATTGGCTTAAGAGAATGTACATGAAGAATAGATTATGGGCCGCTACGTATCTTTCAGAAGGGTTCTGGCTGGGTATGAAAAGCAACCAGAGGAGTGAAAGTTTAAACTCGTCTCTTCACCTCCACCTTGATGGGGAAATGAACTTGGTGGACATGGTTAGTCACTACAAGAATGCCATCGCACGTCTCCGTGAGAAGGAGGCCAAAGATGATTGCACGGCTTCATAGACATTTCCGGTGCCAGTTACTGATTTCAAAGAACTAGAGGTAGCTGCTGCGACAGTCTTCACTCCAGCTGTGTTCTATATTTTGCAAGGTGATATTTCGAAGATTGGCGGCATGCAGGTTTTAGAAAGAAAGCTAGGATCTGACTTGTACACCTTTGTCGTCGCATGGAAAAATAATCTTGACAACAAGTTTTACGTGAAATACACTCCCAACTCGTCAGAAATTATAAGGTGCAGCTGCTGAAGGATGATTCACAAAGGGATCCCTTGCAAGCACATACTTCGCATGCTCAATCACTTAAAATTTACTGCAATACTAGACTGCTGTGCTCTGCGGCGTTTCACTAAAAATGCCAGGTTTGGGTTGCCTGCTAGACGCACGAGCGATATGTTTGGTCGGGGTTGGTCTGGGCCAGAGGAGCGGAAAAAATACAGCAGTATAAATGTGTTGGCCTCACAAGCTATGCATATTGCATGCAATGACATAGCAGAGTACGATCTTCTGAAGAGTACCATCGATGGAATTATTTCTAGAAGACAAGGGTATGATAAATGCAGAGCATATGGTCCTCGTAGTTTAGTTAATGAAAATACAGATGCAAGTCAAGCAAGCCAGTTTGATATTGGTGATCCTAAAAGAGTTTCCACCAAGGGCGTGCCTAAGCAAAACAAGAAAGTTCCAGTCGAGAAACATTCTCCCATGACCAAAAACAGTCGACCGCTAGGATACAAAGAGCGGAAGAAGCGGGTGTGCAGCACTTGCCAATAGGAGGGACATAACAGGAAGAACCCAAAATGCATATATCATCCCAAGTACGGTTTTGAAAATTAGCTTGATATATTTCCTACATTTTTATTAGACTTTATTATCTAATATTGTATGTCATCTCTTGCACGAATGTCCTACAGCAGTAAGGGTAGTCATTTTTCAAGTATCATACATGGAAATTATTTTTTAGACAGTTCGTGTGAAAATATGTATTTGTGATGTACATTTATAGTCTGATGATGTTTGTTCGGGCAAATAGCTCCTATGTGACGTTTTTTCATGGAATTGGAAGGAGAGCGACGTCCTTGTAATTTCTCTCTGTTTTGTTTATCTCCTGATCATTGGTCGTTAGACAACGCAATCAGTGTTCGAGTAAAAATCATGATGCTTTGTTATCCTAGAACCCACTGACATGGATGTTATGGTCTATGGCTTTGGCTTGAATAAAATAAACTCGAAATCGGGCAAATTATTATTAGCTGCTCTGTTTTGCTTCTTGAGTTCATCAGTGTTAATAAAAAACCCACTAACAGTTTTGTTTTATGCACTTGTGTAATTCCTTTTTGATGATAATTGTAGCGATATTTTCCAACCATTTGATGCATGAGCTGTTATCACATTTTGAGCCTTTTGTTTTATGCACTTGTGTACCCATTTTGGTAGTATGCACAAGTGTGTTTTTGCACGAACTATAAGCACATATATTAATAAAACACGATTAGCAACCATTGCATAGTAGAAAAGCAAGTCCAAACATACACGACATGACATGAACAGACATGACATGACGCGACACGGACACGACACTGTCTTCTTCTTCCTCCGGCCCGGCCACTCCCTGGCTCCTCCTTGGCCGCTCCTTACGCGTCATACCCCTCATCATCCTCCGCCATGATGTACGGGAGAGAGTGGGCCGTGCTGTTGATGGAGAAGATGCCGTGGAAGTCGGTGATGACATTGTACGTCGTGAATGCGATGAACTCGCATCCACACCAAACACTTGGCCGAGGAGGTGGTAGGCGTCGTAGTGGTTGACGAAGGTGATGAAGAGGCCGATGCAGAAGTTGTTGCCGTTGGCGCCGTCAAACTACTGCTCAATCTGGAACATAGGTGGAGTGCCGGGAGGGAGGTGGCGGTAGCCGGCATCAAGGAAGAAGCGGGCCAGCTCCAGCAGTCCCCTCCACCTCGAGATGGCCTAGATGCGGAGGCGGTTCTCCACAACCCGGCCGTGCGGCCACTCTGTCTCCCACACGGTGGCGGGGCAGCGGTACGCCGGGCCGTTGAACTGCATCTTGGCGGGGGAGGGGGCGGCGAGCGCTTGCTTTGAGTGGTGGCGGGACGAGGCGGCTAGCGGTTGCTTGAGTGGTGGCGGGGCTCGGCGACTAGCGGTTAGATGGATGGGTACGAGCGAGTGGGAGAGGGAGATGTCGAGGGGCAGATATATGGGCGCGTCGTGGTCGCTTCGTTCTCCCCTCGTGTTTAAGGCGCACTGTTTTGAGGAGGCACGGGCACACGGTATCGAGGAGGCGTGGGCGCATGGTATCAAGGAGCATTGAATCTTTTCCGCGGGCGTGTGACAGAAAGCTGCGCCCCGTGTGAAATTGTTTGGCGCGTGACCGATCGAGCGACACGCCCGTGTGAATTCACAGCGAAAAAAAGACGTGCAAGTAGCTAGGCTACGAGGCTGCAGCGATGTGCAATAGACAGGCTACGATGCTGCATGGCGCATGCATGGAAAAGGCGCACCTCATTAATACACGTTGAAATGGAGCGGTCGTTGGACCGATGTGCAATAGATAGGCTACGATGCTGCATGGCGCATGCATGGAAAAGGCCCACCTCATTAATACACGTTGAAATGGAGCGGTCGTTGGACCGATGTGCAATAGACAGGCTACGATGCTGCATGGCGCATGCATGAAAAAGGCCATGTCCCCGCCATGGATGAATGCATGGGCGCGCAGCTGAGCGGGCACGTCGATCGACGTAGCATGCAGCGTTCGTTTCATACTTTACGACACAGTGACTGCGCTCGTTTCAGACTCGTTGAATCAGTGCATCAATTAGCGACTCAGCGATTTAGAGAGCATGGAAACCGAGACGACGCGCGTGATGGATACGGCCATGCCTCGTTTCGCACCAATACACGCGCAGAGTATCCGACGCGTTGTGGAGTTACTCACCGATCTTGTTCAAGCGGCGCTCTAGGCTATTTAAACTGTCATATCTCCACAACATCCTCTCCCACACTCCACGACATCCATCTACCAAGCCCTTCTTCACTAAGGTCCACCGTCCACCGCCTAGCAAGATCCATCGCCCGCAGCCACCATGCAGTTCAATGGTACTACCTTCCGTCCGCCTCGCACCGTGCCGGAGATGACCTACCCCACCGGGGTCGTTGTTGAGGGGTCCCTCCGAGTATGGGCGAACTCAAGGTTGAGGTCCCCGAGGGAGTTAGCCCACGCCTTCCTTAGCGCCGGCTATCGCCACCTCCGACCCGGCTCTCCGGCCATGTTCCGCATCGAAGATCACTATGCCCTCGGACGCCTTGTGGTAGGGCTCACGGTGCACTTCACCAACCCGTATGATGCATATCTTCTCCTCGGCGAGGTATACTGGTGTGGCTGCGAGTCGATCTTCTTCACCACCTTCAACATCTTCACGAACTTCGACAATACCTGCCCCACCATCAACAGGATGCACACTCTCCTGTACAACATTGAGGAAGAGTGAGGGCTGGGGCAGCACCGAGGAGATGGGATCGAGGAGGGGAGCAAGAGAAAGAGGGAGGAGAGAGTCCAAGTAGTGAACCACTGTTGTGCTAGGGTTCACTACCATCTATAGTGTTTATTTTCATGTTTTTTGCTTGGGCATTTATGCCCCTCTATGTATGTTTTCTATGTTGTAAGGGATGCCCCCTCCAATATTATATCTATCTCATTGTTTTTAAACTTTGTTCGTGCCTTTCTAGTTTGATTTCACCGAAATATGCAGATCAAGCTAAATATATTAAAATATGTAGAGAACACTATGTATATTAAAAGGCGCTTGGTTGAAAGAAACGAACTAGTTTTTCAACGTGAACAACTAATTTGGGTCGAAATAAACAAGTTAAACAACCAAACCATTTCTTAGTTTTGAGTTGATCCGACACAACAGGATATGGACTGTTGTCGTAAAATACAAACAATAAACTGTTTTACAAATCAATATGAATTTACCAGGTATGGAAACCTACATGGACTAGTAAATTCTAAAGGTACACTGTTATTAATCACTGATCTGACTTTCCTTTTCAGAGCCTCTAGTTTGTTTCTTCTAAATAGAAGAATCCTTGCAATGGTAGGTCCTCTTGATTCCTCGATTTTTGTCTGCAGTACCATATAGAAGAGTTTATAAATTGAATTGTAATCATATTGATTTTTGCGACTATACAAAGGAATAGTATACAGACCTGAGAAATGTTCTTAGTCATACGATCTCCGTCCCAGTGCTCTAGACATTGCAATACCCATAATCCGCATGAGTTGCTGCCATATAGGATGAAATAAAATTCATTTATGACATCAGTAGTGCGAAAGTGATATGATTCAAAAGTACTTACGAATCTTCTTGCTTTCTAATTTCATATTTTTTAATAGGCCAAGTATCGACGTCAGGAAATTGTTTGGGTGTAGTTTTGTTTGTCCACCATATGTCTAGTGCAATTTGTCCTTTCGGCAAAAGATTAAGAGTTAGTGAAATGCCAAAAGATAACACAGTTTTGATGAGAAAATTAGATAATACCAAGTCATCCACAACTGCATACGAATAGGTTAAATTATACTTAGGGTCAAGGACTTGGAACCCCTTCTTGTTGTTATGCATTACAACTGTCACATAATGTTCCCCGTGTATATTCAGAGGGAAATATGCCAACAAAATAAGATCACTAGCATGTACTATGTAGGATTCCAAATAGTTAACAACAACATTAACTTTATAAAACAACACTGTTTACCTTGTCACGTGCAAAATATTCATTCATAACCCTTCCTATAGCTCCTGGTCTTGGCACTTCTTCTACGTCAAACTTTTTCAAGTGTTTTTCATTTTGTACATTTTAATGGCTTCATTGATAAGATAGGTTGACCTCAACGGTCCACATATGTGCCGATCATAGTCAAGACGGAGAGCCAGCTCTAGAATATAGGCATCAAGTGTAAGAAAATAATAGTTGTATAATGATTGCATGTTGATATTGCTTTGTTGTAAAATAACAATAATAGGTTAGCGAATTACTTATCGCAGTACTAAGCCATTCTTTTATAAAGGACATCGTTAAGATTTTTCGAAGACAGGATGGCCTCATCTGTGTTCTGGTACGCCCTTTTTATAGCTTCTTTGGGGATTGTTGCCAAAGTTAAAACATATTTCATAGCACCTTCTATTTCAGTAGGTGTTAACATAGTGTAACATTCCCCAATATCATGTTGTTCAAATAACAACGCTGCATAGCATTTATGAAAACACACAAGTTACCGCGTTGAACCATTTTGTTTGCTGAATAAAAATAATTAATGAAATATATAAAGTATTATACCTTTCGTATTTTTTGATTTACGTTTCGGTTGTTTCTGTCGCTCAAATAATGGGGAGCCATACTTACTATTACCCTTGGGTACGTTTCCTTTTGCCTAGACCATTGTCAATTTCCTTTTGTCGCTATCAATCGAATTACCTCACTTTGTTGCATCTTCCTTCCCCGCGGTAGAAGACATATCATTGCGTCCATCATTTTGTATGACACCGCTCTGTGCACCATTTGGTGTATCCTTCTGAGTACCAAGAATGCATGACGGTACCTCCGATGATGACGCAGACTTTGTATTTTCATTTATGTCCCACGGATTCTCCTATGTACCATCCATCTTCCGAAGGTAGTCTAGTGTGTTCATTGACATGTCAACAGCAGTCGCTGGCATACATTTTTCCTTCAAGGGTGTGATGTAACTGTTACCACCAAACGGATCATCCACAATGGCTGCTTCAGAATTAGCCGACATTTTTCTCAGAATGTCATCAAGCTTGGCTTCTTTATTACCATGTTTATAGACAAATTCTTTGCCTGATTGTGATTCACTGGGAACAGATTTTACATCTTCACCATCTCCTCCTTTGTCCGACTGTGATGCTTCAGTTGGTTTGTACATGACACCATTTGTATTTAACAATTTTAGAACCTCCTGCATAACAAAAAATATTAAGTACTGAGTTTTCATTCATAGTGTAGTATCGTTATCATCAACATGAAACAACACATAAAATATAGATCGTATCGCCTCTTCCAATATCTGCGGTATAAGTGCTATCTTCATGTCCATATGATTTTTCAAATCTATCGTCATACGTTCGAATAGGAAGTCCATGTTACTGACCTATTTGTTTGAACTTGATTGTTCACCATTCATTGATGGTTTTTGCATACTCTTTTTCTTATAATGCTCCCCAATATTATTACGGATCTGCATGTTATAAAAATGAACAAATTATACAAATTACAAATACAAACACGAGCTATGTATGGTGGCATATCAAAAGAATAATTAAACTGACTACCATAATTTTAGCATTGTTTCCGAGGCTTCGACTATTCTTATAATCATAGCAATATCTCCTTTATGATTCGTCTTCTGTCCATTTTTTCATTAGTGGCCGAATGGACACAGGGAAAATATAAGTAGGATCATCAACGATCACCAACTTCTCCTAGTAAAGAAACTGCAAACAAATTGTACAGACAAATAAATTTAGTTTTACATCGAGAGCTGAACATAAAAACTGATGATTGTTTGACTTAACATATATACCTGTGTTAGACCTAGATTTCCTTTGGGCCATGCTCTCATAGTAGATCCTATAAAGCTATCCTTCAAACTATCTATGAGAAACTTCAGTGTGAAGTAATTCGAGTTAATTTGAAAAATACGAGGAACGTATTCCACTAAACAGTAGAAGGTCTTAGGGACAGTTACATTACTCGATGGAGCTATGACAAGACCAATTAGCGCAAGCACCGCTTTGCGGACGAAGTTGTCATCGGACGCCTTCTCAGTCTTTATGTCATTAATCAAATCTCTTATCACTATATTACCGCTTGACTTGCTAAGAAAACATGGGGGTATGCATCTTCCTTTATAATTTGAAATACAGAATAACCTTGATTACGTAAACCACTCACAAGTTCCTACTATTTCTCCTGATCCTTCTTTTATGACGAAAGTGCTAGATGATGGATTCAATAACTCAATGATGAATCTGATTAAGTTTTCCCGCATCGTGATTCGTGGCACGTCCAACATCGGCCGCAAAGAAGTGCTGGTAAATCTCGCACGTTGCGCGCTTGTAAAGCCGGCTACCAAATCTACCCATCTAAATCTTCCATTCTGCACGAATCATTTAGAGAATGTGTTAATGTTTCTCCATCTAAATCTACAGCAGGTTCCCACAAACCTATATGAGCATCTTGTATACACGACAAACAATCGATGAGACATGGAATCATTACCTGGATGACAGATGAGAAGAAGCGACGAAGGGTGGCACGAATGAGAGACGGCGAAAGGGAGTCCTACGAGGATGAAGTGGTGACAGGCGGCATCGATCCCTAGACGACAGACGAGAGTGGGTGGAGAAGGGAGGCGGCAATGTGGGACGGCGAGGGCGGCTCGTAATGGAGGCAGCGGTGAGAGGCGGCTTACCTAGGTTGAGTCGTGGGTTGATGGACGATCGACGTGCCGATAACTACGCCCTCCGTGATTACAGCAATGTTGGGCCAGTTGTAGGTAGTTAATTGGGCCTACAGGGCTATTACTTTTTAGTGGCTTGTTTTTTCTATTTTTATGCGTTTTTTCATATTTTTAAGTGTTTTATTATATTCTTTAATGTCCTACCATATTTAGGGTTTTTCCGAATTTGATATGCACAATACGAACTTTAATTAATAAACAGATCGAATCAACTTCGTACGATGGGAGTGTTGCTCCTATCTTTAAAGAACTTTTAATATGTACATCGCAAAGGATGTGTATGGCGCACACGAGTCCTACCGAAGGATCACCGATATGTGTTCACGGCGAGAAACCCGAAATGAAAGATCAGCGACATAAGAAAAGGTTTGGATAAACCCAGATGCAAAATCGTAACATGGTTTCATGACGAGAAACCCAAATGAAGCATCGACAATTGTGAACATAACATGAAATGATGATTACTTAATAATTTCATATAGACCAAACTAAGTAAGCCATAATCGTTACATAAGTGTTTCACAAACATGAGAGTACATAAGCATAATATAGAACTAGAACACGAATTTGAGGTTGATTTCACACTTGATCAACCAGTAGCTTCGTAGTACCATCATCCCCATGACGGAATCAGAACACGAATTTCTGGTTAACTCTCATACCATTTTGCCTGACAATGTCCATCCAGTTTGTTATAATCATGGCACCTCCTTTAGGTACTCCATTCACTGAGGACTTGTTTATCACCAACTTAACGTGTGCAACTTTTCCATCTCTGGAATGGGCTTTTATAACTGCTGGCAATTGAATGTTTGTAACAATATGCTTCATGGTGAAGCTCCTTGAAAAGTACTGCATATAGATTTGACAAACCAGTTATACAAATTATTTCACATTTACGCAAACAAATAAATGTGAAAAGTTCGTACGTACGGAATAGTTTACCATTTTAGCTTTATTTTTCACTGTGTTGGATTTTTGATGTGCATACATAAAACAGGTCTTTTGGCATGTGAGGCTCGACTAGTCGCTCAAGTTCATTAAATTCTTCCTCAGTCACCTTTACGCGATTGGCAAACTCAAGGAAAGCTTTAAAATCATGCTCGCTTTTTATTCCAGTATCTTAGTGTAATTTTTGCACACATTAGCGGCATTCAATATATCAATTGCTTACAAAATAAAATTGGCACAAAATGCTTACCCCTGAAAAAACAGCCTTTTTCTTCCTTTTGATTATAGCACGGATCTCAACAGCGGTAACACATAATGGAACCTGACGGAATATAGAAGAATAATTAAATCACATGTCATATTACGGCATGAATAATGCTAAACTTTTACATACACGCTAAGAGATACAAACAGTACGAATTGAAAATCAAAATTAGCCAAGCATCCCATCGCCCAATTGATTTTCGCTCCCTAGGGCACAGTCCGCATGCGAGAACACCGACCATTCGCCTACGTGGAAAAGGAGATGGAGCGCCCAGCGGCTAAAATTGCGCCGACGCTAAAACGCACCTGCATGATCAGCCTAGACTAGATCTACGACGAACACATTTAGATCTGTATTTTCGAACAATTCGGGTAATTATAAATCCGAATTTTTCACGACGAAACCAAAAATTGCAAGGATTAGATCTACGTCCTCTTAGATCTATCGTCTGTCCGTGTTGTCCGTGGACAGTAAGTTAACCTAAATATAGATCCTTGACAGCGCTTCGAATTTATGTACCTGTGCCATGATGACCCGGGATCTCTGAAACTACCTCCTAATGACCGTCGTTGACGAAGCTCTCTCCCGTCCAGTTTCAGATGAGACGAGACGATGTGATGAGGTGACGGGTAGATCTAAGGGAATGTGTACGTGAGGGAGGTAAATAGTCCTGGTTTAATAAGACAGTTATCCTAATGGCCGAGTTTACCTTAGGATCCTTCTAGTGGGCCGGCCCAACCTAATATATTAAATTTTGAATTTAAATATAAATCGTATAACCATATATTCGAAAATGACAAAAAAATATACGGTTGTGTTTCTAATAATATGGACATCTTAGAGTATTTTTTAGAATATTTTAAAATAATTGAAAACCTAGACTTATTAGTACTGGGCCTCTCAGGTAGGCATAAACGGTCTATTTTATAGACATGTGATTTTTTCAACAATCTTAAAATTGCCTCAATTTTGTAGTACATATTTATGAGGGCATGGTGGACGCAATCTTAAAATTGCCTCAATGTGCAAAAGGAGAGCACATTCCTTGAATACTTGGCCTGACGATTCGTCTGTACTTGTCCAAAACACCCCTAAAACCATAGATTTTAGCCGTCTACCGTGTCGAAGGCATGCCCAAGCATGCCATCACTGCTCATTGAAGTGATATAAGTGTGTGGTGTGTCATTGTGAGCCATTGTGCCAAGTTTGAGGTCATTCCTCAATAGTCCTGCCGCTATCCCGACAGGTAGACGCGTTACACCCTACCACCCTAGACCGAAGCTGACCAGTGTGGAAAGTGCATGGCCAAGCAACATCTTGTTTGTAAAACAAGGGATGTGAGTGTTTATGAGGGCATGGTGGAGCAATATGCAAAAGGAGAGCACATTCCTTGAACACTTGGCCTGACGATTCGTCCTTACTTGTCCAAAACACCCCTAAAATCCTAGATTTTAGCCGTCTACCATGCCGAAAGCATGCCCAAGCATGCCATCACTGCTCATTGAAGTGATGTAAGTGTATGGTGTGTCATTGTGAGCCATTGTTCCAAGTTTGAGGCCATTCCTCAATAGTCCTGCCGTTATCCCGACGGGTAGACGCGTTACACCCTACCACCCTAGACCGAAGCTGGCCAGTGTGGGAAGTCCATGGCCAAGCACCATCTTGTTTGTAAAACAAGATATGTGAGTGTTTTTAGGGCATTGTGGAGCAATGTGAAAAAGAAGAGCACATTCCTTGAACACTTGGCCTAATGATTTGTCTGTACTTGTCCAAAACACCCCTAAAACCGCAGATTTGAGCCGTCTACCGTGTCGAAGGCATGCCCAGGCATGCCATCGCTGCTCATTGAAGTTATATAAGTGTGTGTTGTGTCATTGTGAGTCATTATGCCAATTTTGAGGCCATTCCTCAATAGTCATGCCACTATCCCGACGGGTAGACGCGTTACACTCTACTACCCTAGAACGAAGCTGGCCAGTGTGGGAAGTGCATTGCCAAGCACCATCTTGTTTGTAAAACAAGGGATGTGAGGGCATGGTGGAGCAATGTGCAAAAGGAGAGCACATTCCTTGAATACTTGGCCTGACGATTCGTCCGTACTTGTCCAAAACACCCCTAAAACCCTAGATTTTAGCCGTCTACCGTGTCGAAGGCATGCCCAAGCATGCCATCACTGCTCATTGAAGTGATATGAGTGTGTGGTGTGTCATTGTGAGCCATTGTGCCAAGTTTGAGGCCATTCCTCAATAGTCCTGCCGCTATCCCGACGGGTAGACGCGTTACACCCTACTACCCTAGACCGAAGCTGGCCAGTGTGGGAAGTCCATGGCCAAGCACCATCTTGTTTGTAAAACAAGGGATGTGAGTGTTTGTGAGGGCATGGTGGAGCAATGTGCAAAAGGAGAGGACATTCCTTGAACACTTGGCCTGACGATTCATCCGTACTTGTCCAAAACTCCCCTAAAACCCTAGATTTTAGTGGTCTACCGTGTCGAAGGCATGCCCAAGCATGCCATCGCTGCTCATTGAAGTGATATAATTGTGTGGTGTGTCATTGTGAGCCATTTTGCCAGGTTTGAGGCCATTCCTCAATAGTCCTACCGCTATCCCAATGGGTAGACGCGTTACACCCTACTACCCTAGACCGAAGCTGGCCAGTGTGGGAAGTGCATGGCAAGCACCATCTTGTTTGTAAAACAAGGGATGTGAGTATTTGTGATGGCATGGTGGATCAATGTGCAAAAGGAGAGCACATTCCTTGAACACTTGGCCTAACGATTCGTCCGTACTTGTCCAAAACACCCCTAAAACCCTAGATTTTAGCCGTCTACCGTGTCGAAGGCATGCCCAAGCATGCCATCACTGCTCATTGAAGTGATATGAGTGTGTGGTGTGTCATTGTTAGACATTGTGCCAAGTTTGAGGCCATTCCTCAATAGTCCTACCGCTATCCCGACGGGTAGACGCGTTACACCCTACTACCCTAGACCGAAGCTGGCTAGTGTGAAAAGTGCATGGCCAAGCACCATCTTGTTTGTAAAACAAGGGATGTGAGTGTTTTTGAGGGCATGGTGGAGCAATGTGCAAAAGGAGAGCACATTCCTTGAAAACTTGGCCTGATGATTCGTCCGTACTTGTCCAAAACACCCCTAAAACCCTAGATTTTAGCCGTCTACCGTGCCGAAGGCATGCCCAAGCATGCCATCACTGCTCATTGAAGTGATATAAGTGTGTGGTGTGTCATTGTGAGCCATTGTGCCAAGTTTGAGGCCATTCCTCAATAGTCCTGCCGCTATCCCGACGGGTAGACGCCTTACACCCTACTACCCTAACCGAAGCTGGCCAGTGTGGGAACTGCATGGCCAAGCACCATCTTGTTTGTAAAACAAGGGATGTGAGTGTTTGTGAGGGCATGGTGGAGCAATGTGCAAAAGTAGAGCACATTCCTTGAACACTTGGTCTGACGATTCATCCGTACTTGTTCAAAACACCCCTAAAACTCTAGATTTTAGCCGTCTACCTTGCCGAAGGCATGCCCAAGCATGCCATCACTGCTCATTGAAGTGATATAAGTGTACGGTGTCTCATTGTGAGCCATTGTGCCAGGTTTGAGGCCATTCCTCAATACTCCTGCAGCTATCCCGACGGGTAGACGTGTTACACCCTACTACCCTAGACCGAAGCTGGCTAGTGTGGGAAGTGCATGGCCAAGCACCATCTTGTTTGTAAAACAAGGGATGTGAGTGTTTGTGAGGGCATGGTGGAGCAATATGCAAAAGGAGAGCACATTCCTTGAACACTTGGCATGACGATTTGTCCGTACTTGTCCAAAACACCCTAAAACCCTAGATTTTAGCCGTCTACCATGCCGAAGGCAGAGGATATACCATTACATCAGCAAACAAATACAACAGAGGCAGAACAGAGGTACGCTCACTTGCTTTAAAAATTATTCAACACGCGGATACAGCAGAGGCACACAGAGGATATACCATTACATCAGCAACGCGCATGGATTTTCATTTCTGCTGAATAAGCATCAGACAAAGGACAACTAACAACCCTATTACGCGTTTAGAAAGAAGCACTGCTTCTATAAGCAGATCAACCATAGAGACTAACTTCATCAGTACCAGTTCCTCATTCCTAGGCTTTAATGCTGCTCTTTGTTTTTTCCTTAGCTCCAGAGTTCCCCTCCTCTTCTCTGCCCATCCATAAGCATCTATTGCTGCATCACCAGTGAGAATACCGTTCTCACACAAGTACTCCACGTACTTCAGCTCCCACTGCCAAAAATAGCATTCAGTCTGTAAAATTAGGAACACCGAATATCAAACATTTAATTTTGTAAGAACACTGCTCATATTGTAGCTACGTGCGCCATCGACCTAATTTTGTATGAACACTGCTCATATTGTAGCTTCCCCCTTGAGTTTTGCACTTGTAAAAGACCCAGCCATCGTGGTCATCGGTGCCGGAGACGTGCCTATTGAGGACGACGCCGCAGTCGGGGCAGGGAACCAGGGGAATGTAGGGCGGATGGTGCTGATTATGCGACGTGCGGGACGACCTTGAAACAGACATGGTGGCCACTAAGGATCCCGACCAGGGCGACAACTCCGACGGTAGATGGCTCCGGCGGCAGTGCCGCAATTATTTTGGGAGGCGGTGAGAGGAAGTTAGGGTTTCTGTTTCTCTTATAAATAGCCAGGCCGCATTACCTGGGTGTCCTATTAGGCCGGCCTTTGATATATTGCAAATGTATCTATAATTTTTGATGCTCCATGCTTGGTTTTATCCACTTTCTTGTGTTTTATCCACTTTCTTGATACAGTGCCAGCTGCCTGTTTTCTGCTGTTTTTGGTTCCAGGAAAGTCAGAAAATGAATATTCTCGGAATTGGACGGGACAAAAGCCAAAGTGCCTATTTTTTCAGAAGACTCACGGAACCAGAATACGAGACGGAGGAGGGCCAGGGTCTGGCCACCCCCCCCCCAGGCGCGGGCTGGCCCTGGCCGCGCCAGGGCATGGTGTGGTGGCCCCAGGCACCCCCTCGGTCTCCCTCTTCGCCTATAAGACGCCTTCTAACCTAAAAACTTCGGGGGGTTCGAAGTTTTTCCACGAAAAGTTCCGTTGCGCCGCCGCCACTGAAGGGGAGATTCGGGGGACAGAAAGTCTATGTTCTGACACCCTGCCGGGACGGGGAAGTGCCCCCGGAGCCATCTCCATCGACCTCCACCATCATCTTCATCGACCATCCATGTTTCACCCATCTATGAGTGAGTAATCTCCCGCTGTAGGCTATGGGGATGGTATGGATTGGATGAGATCATTCATGTAATGGCATCAGATTGTTAGGGCATAGTGCCTAGTATCTCTTATTAGTGCTTTATGACTTTGTTGCAACTTTGTTGTGCTTAATGCTTGTCACTAGGGCCCGAGTGCCATGATTTCAGATCTGAACTTATTATTGATTCATTATGATAGTATTGTTCTTGGTCTTATCTGCAAGTTGTATACACACGTCATTGTCCGGAACCTATGGCCCCGAAGTGACAGAAATCGGGATAACCGGAAGGGAAAGGCTTTGATGTGAGGATCAAATGTGTTCACGGAGTGTTAATGCTTTGCTCCGGTGCTCTATTAAAAGGAACACCTTAATTGCGAGTAGTTCCCTAGAGGCCCCGCTGCAAACGGGCTGGCAGGACAAAAGATGTTGTGTAAGTTCTCATGGCGAGCACGTATGACTATATATGGAACACATGCCTAGGATTGTCTAGTACTTGGGTGCTTTATCTTATTTATCTGCAATTGCCCTATGTTCTGATTGCTATGTGAATTGTCTTTTCCATGCAACGCCCGTCCATCCATCCCTATGCCTACCGCACTCGAATCCCACTGTTTACTCCTTTTGTTACTGCTGTCTTTGCTTTACTACTGTTGTTACTTTACTATTCCTACTACAAAACTGTTGCTACTGATAAACTGCTGTGAGAAAGATTGTTTCCAGGTGCAGCTGAATTGACAACTCAGTTGTTAAGGCTGATAAATATTCTTTGACTCCCCTTGTGTCGAATCAATAAATTGGGTTTAACTTCCCTCGAAAATACTGCGATACACCCCCTATACTTGTGGATCATCAGCCTTCATAGTTGTATTCCTCTTATAAAACCCAAACAATATCCCTACACTGACATACATTTCTGTAAACCAGGGCTACCACCGCTGGCTAATCTTACTATCATCTAGAGTCTCACATAAGACTGTTACCACAAATGCACCGTTGATGCCACACTAAAAGTGAAACTTTAATCAATGTAATGCAGCTAATCATTTAATTTAACCCATTATCAACTAGCTAAAGAAACCCAAATACATATACATTCCCTAGATTTCCTTGTTCTCCCTTTATGCCACCATTTCCCGCAAATACACAACCAAAGTACATATGCATAGGATTAAAAATATTAGGAACAAACCAGGTTAAACATGAAAAAACCTTCTTAAGCACAAACATTAGATTGTTCAAACACAAGTTCAACCACAGTAATTAACGAACTGGATCAAGTTCAACACAACATAGATAAACATAGTCCAAACATAACAACCAGATTAGCAAAGAGACAGACAAGACACAATCTACATCTGGGGGAGGTGCTTCAGCACGAACACGCCATAAGCGGCGTGTTTGGCCTTCAGGTGTGGCATATGCTTCTGGCTACCAGATCCATAGTAGGTATCATGCTGCAGCATTCCTAGGTAGTCCTTTGGCATCTCCTTCCGAAAGCACCACGGGCACTTGTACTCCCCTAGGCCTAGAAGATAGGGGATGTCCCCAGCCTTGAGCTTCTTCAGCACAGCACGGCTCTTGCGGTCCCTGTCCTCCATGTCACTCCTGACATCGTCTGACTCCTGTGGAAAGGAAATTTGTGAAATGAAATAAGGCTTACAATAATTACTCTGTGAAATAAGACTATATGTGCCACATATTATATAACGGGAAACTTGGACAATTGCTTTTTAATTGAACATTTAAAAATCGTAACAAAATAGTTGATATGTCACACATATGAAGTTAGATCAGAGCAGCATTATGTACAAATCAAATGTGTGCAGCAAAACAAAACATGCTGGAAGCATTAGTGCAACAAAAAATTATGCCTTACAAGAAGATTGATCTATCACACTTATTAATCTTAAATTGTATCACTGCAGCATTAAATGCCAACTTAAGTTTGCAGTGGAACAAACAATGTGGTGAAATCAGTAGTGCAGTAAATATTATAATCCTATGAAGCAGAATGTTGTATCACACGTAATAATCTTAAGCTAGATCACATCAGCATTAACTACCAACTTATGTGTGGAGCATAAGAAAAAAGCTACTGAAAGTAGTAGTGCAAAAAAATATAAATCAATGAAGCAAGACAACAACAACTGTTACTAGCAGTACTACAACCAGAAATTTATGCATCTATAACAAAACACATAAACTTTCAGCTCCAGAACTGTAACTACACAAATTCTTGATATGTTACAAATATTTTACAAATACAAATACAAAATAACTATCATGAATGTACTAGAACCATATGTTCTATGTGAGACAAGCATTTCAAAAGACTAGCAACTTACCAAGGCAGACACTCTGACTATGAGTACATAGACTAGGTATATTTAGCTCAGTATAAGTGATCAGATAATCTAATGAACTAAATTAATAAGAAAAGTAAATGACACCAAATACATTCTACACAACAGTACAATAGTATATTGACATGCACCTGGTACAGATTCCCATGTCTCTTTTACTTAACTACTACAAGCAAATTTACAAACTAGCTATCCATGGTCACATTACCTAAATTTACAACCTCGAAGTGGTCACAAGTAGAACCCATAAATCAATTATATGTGTAGATCAATAGGCAGCAACCCCATTCCATTTTCATTGCAAACGAAATGCCAGGTTCTTACTTGTCAGATCGTTCAAGACCAAAAACTCAGGCACAAAGGCCAAGCATAAGCTACATCATCTAGGCGCATGTAAACCTGGCACAGATTACTGATATTATAACATTCAAAGTAAGAGGAACCACTCGACGACCTAACCTGCCAAATCAGAAGCCTATTTGATCCTACATCCATCAGAACATCGCCAAAGGGGTCCTAGGGAAATCAGTAGCTAATCTACGGCGCATCTAACCTGGCACAAACTAGCATCGCTAGGCGCATCTAACCCTACTAGCATCACAAACCCTATCAAGAACAGGACGAGGCAGACCTCGGCGGCAAGAACACTAGGAGAGAGAGATCTGGACTTACCTCATCGGTGTCATCGCTGTCGGACTCGCAGAAGGTCTCGACGTCGACAGGCGAGTAGATCTTCTCCCCCTCTCCTTCCTCTCCTGACGCAGCCTGTTCTTCAGGTTCTTCTTCTTCTTGCGCCTGATTTGCGCCTCTGTCTCAAACTTCCGCTTCATTGGATGCACATCGGAGTAGACGGTCGGCCCACCCAAGCCGGAGCTCCCATTGCCGCCCTCTGCATCCACGACCTGCTTCCCCTTCTCCGCGTGCTCAGCGCCCACAGCCACCTGCTTCCCCTTCTCCGCGTTGTCAGCGGGCGCCGCCACCTGCTTCCCCTTCTCCATGGACGGCCGCCGCGATCGAGGGTTTGTGGAGAGACGGCTAGCCAGGGTTTGCTATCCGATTTGGAGAATTTCTGGAAGTGGTTGGAACGCAGACCAACCACTGACTATGCTACTTAAGGAAGCGGACGGTTCGGCACCGATGTGCATACGTGTATAATACGCGCCGGTGAACGGGCCGTACGGGCTTCTACGGTTCTTTTTTTTACAGAGCAACTCCGAAAATTTCGGAAGGACGATCGTGCCCCCGTCGTTGAACCGTCCGCGCGTATCCCAGCTGTCCATGAGATTTTCCAAACTTTTGGTTTCCAGGAGGGTGCGCACTGAAGCAGAAACGTCTTTGATTTTGTGTCTCGAAATCTATTTTTGGCCAACGATTTCTTTATTATCTGTGCGGCAAGTACTGAACTAAGCATTATTTTGGCTGAATCACGGGTTTACATCAGATTACTTTAAAAAAGTAATCAAATAAATTGTTAAGGCTACCTGCTAAAGAGTTTGAAAGATTCCATCCACAATTCACTCCTGCGTACATACCCGAAGGTAATTTTACACTCACATGAATTGATTATGTTAAACGGTATATGAATCGGAATTAGAAATCGCGCACACGCGCTGGCGGCGAGCAGCAGGGGCGTCGACAGCGAGACACCTCCGGTGACGGGTTTTGTGGGAAACGAGTTCCAGGAGGCAGGCGTCGTCGAGGCGGAGCTGACAGACATGGTGGCACATCTTCGGCGACAGGCAGAGGACATGCCACCGGAAACAGACCAAGTAAAGGCGATGCTGCTGATGTTTGTGAGGTGCAGTAGTGCGTGCGTGTGCGTGCACTACACGCGGGCGTGTACATGCGTGCATGGAGTGTGTGCGTGCCAGGCAGTGCCGAGTTTTTAGTCACTTTTGCTGATGCCACTATTTTCTTTTAAAGCATATTCAATAATACTTTGTAATATAGTTTTGGGGCACTTTTGATAACGGAGCAAGATTTCTCTTTTCGTCCGTTGCAGTGCGCCTTCATCCGTCATGAAGGCAGTGTTTGTAAGTCTCGATGCATCTGGTCACGGCCGCTTTGTCTTTGGCACTCGGTTTCGATGATAACACGGAGACGTTTGGAAATTTAGCCCTAGTCGGATTGGAGTTTTAACCGTCCCCGACTACACATAGCCCCATGAGTTTAGTCTTCGCCAAACAAAACAACTCCATATAGACTTTCCTACCACGTTGTAGCTGTTCGGATCTTCGGTGAAATCCTGACCTGGATTTTCATCTGATGTCATCAAAAAGCCCCGGACCGATCTGATAGTTCATCGCCACCGCCTGCCAGCCGCCAGTCCGTGGCGTGACAATCATTTACTCTAGCAGGCATTTAACAGTTCGACACAAGGTCAATGCATTGGCGCATGGAGGGGGACCATAGGCAATGATAGTTGTGATCGCAACCATGCTTTGGAGTTGGTTCATCACCTACATCTGCACTACAAGGCGGCACAATGGGTCTGATCAAGGATTGGGTGGGCCCGTTGAGCTATGAGCCGAAGGCCATCAGGCAATCAGTCCACCCACACTTGCTTGTGTATTTTTTGGTGCTATACAATCGAATCGATCATGGTTTTTTTTGAACAAGATCGATCGTGGTTGAGCTTCTGGTGGGTCTGGTTAGGAAGGAGTTGCGTTCCGCTGCTCTTGTTTTGGGCAACAAGATTAGACCGACTGGGTTAGGTGATTGCTAGAGAGAGAAAGAAAAATGAGGTTTGTTGGTATTTGGTAGAAAGATTTGAGAGAGATAGACGCAGTTGGTTTTTATTAATGCATTACAACCTTTTTCTATTCAAATTGGT
The DNA here is from genome assembly GCA_910589775.1 of Avena eriantha. NCBI lineage: Eukaryota > Viridiplantae > Streptophyta > Magnoliopsida > Poales > Poaceae > Avena > Avena eriantha. The sequence continues at coordinate 127,921,584 of OU342744.1, read as the reverse complement.
ACTTGTAAATGCACCAGAATATATGTGTACAATAGGGAATATTTTTATAATTATGGACATATTTACTTGTCAATTTGATTGGAGTCCACTAAGTACTTGTGGAATCTTCGTTTAATTCAAATGTCAATATAACACAACAATTATATTGAAAAATAGATTTTCTATGTTTTCTTCCAAAACAACTTTTTTATCCAATTGGAACACATGGAAATATTTGCTATGAAATACAAAAGAGTATATCAAACAAAAAAATAAAGATTAAGAAAAAGTGAGAACTAGTTACGGTTGATCGATTTCGGGGCAAAATTTTGATATGTCGACGTTTTTTGATCCAAAGTTTTTTTTTCACCCCGTTGCAACGCACGGATATTTGTGCTAGTTTTTCCAAAGGACCAAGGCTTCGTGTGCGCAGTGTGCAAGGCCGCTAGACAGGCCCACCTGTACGCTACGATAGTTTTTTCGTGAGTTTTTTTTAGACAAATCAGCTAGACTTTATTGCATAATGTTTACAGGGAAGTTAAAAGGACGTGGGTTGCCCAGCCAAACATGGCGGCCAACACTATAAGATAAATCATGTCTAGCTAATGTGTGGGCTTTGAAATTTGAATCTCTGTCCTCAAAAATAAACTTGCACTCACAAAACTGTGCAGTCCTACTCCTAATTTCAGAAACAACAGCTCCATATATTCCCAGTGTCCCTTCAGTGATATATGTTACTACCTATTTACAATCAGATGCTTCGAGTATAGACAACAGCCGAGGTGCCAAGATATAGTCTGTTACTTTCACGACAGATAGCAGCTGAACCTTTGACATAGGATTTCGATACCGCGGCATCAACATTCAGTTTATGGACATCACTCGACAGAGGAATCCACCTCCGTATCGTGCGAGTTGGGTTTCTGTGAGCCTTCTCTCTAGTACTTTCGCTACAAGGCCTTTGATTTCCTAAAAAAAAAGAGTTGACAAAGCTGTGCGTGGACAATGGGCTCTGAAAGATTTCTTCGTGTATCGCCTTCCTCCTCGATGTCCAGATGGCCCATAGTGTCACAGAAATTCTCGTGAATTACTCGTGTGGCATCAGGTGAAAGAGCCAATGTTTTTTCATGAGTGTGTAAGCTAGCAAGCCCTCGTAGGCAGCATATATCCAGTTTTGGGCCCCTAGTTTCACGGGCCCGGGCAGCCGTCCCTCTGGACCTGCCCCAGGGCCGAGCCTGGACGCAGGGATGAGCGCAGGGAGGAGCAACATGACCGAATGGAAAACACCTCCTCTGCATGCTTGTCGTGTTGGCCATCGCGGCAACGGTCGTCGTGGGTTGCAGCCTCCTCAACTGCCACCCAGAGGGCGACGCGAGCACGAGGGCGACACGGTCGTCGGCCTGCCTCCTCCCCTGGGCACGAGCACGAGGATAGCGGATGCGACCTGGAGCATTGTCGACATATGTGTGCTGCTTTCCTTCTTGCCCACAACCCGCTTTCAATAATGTCAGAGAAATAAATATATGAGGCTGATTATTTGGGCGACGGCGGTGTGGGAAGACACCCCAAACTTTCGTTAAAGCCCCAAAGCGTCTGCCATTGACGCTTTAGGGTCTGTCGGTGGAGATGCTCTAAAAAGGGAGTTAGCGCCAATTTGTTTGTTGGTCACTCTTTGGGGTTTCCTGGCGAAGATGCTCTAAAACTCTAAAAAAGTTGGAATTTGGAATGAAGGGAGGTACTAACAAAATAAACACTTCGTTAAAAAGATGGGACCCAGAAGAAAGCTCGATCTGCTCACCTAGGATCCTTGTCGTCGGATTGATGACAAGTATGCCATGAGGGGGTCCTCGAGGCGTGCGGAAGAGAGGGGTGTGAGACGTACGGTGTTCCGGGACGGTGAGCACACAAGTTTACCTAGGTTCAAATCCGCCGGCTTTGGACGGATCCTACTCCTGCTTGCAATCCAGTAATACGGTAGAGCCGGAATATGGATTACAAGGGTTTCGCCTGTGCGAGTTGAGGGTCTAAAGTATTGGGTGCCCTAAAGGCTCTCTCTAGGACGGCTTATATAGATATCCGGCCTAGGGTTTACAAGAGAGATCTATCCGGCTACGACTAAGAGTCGGTTATAGAGTACATCTTGAACTACAAGTAACACTATGGGCCTAAGTCGGTAAGTCTTCTGGGCCTTCCTGTAGCCGGATTGGACTCCGTCTTTCTCCCTGACTGGGCCGCCCGTGAAGCAAAGCTCTAACCCGAAGTGGGCCACCCTGGTCAATGAGGAACTGTGAGGATTCCCGGAAAGTATATCCCCAACAACAGCCCCCGGAGGCCTCCAAGATCCAAAGTCGGATTTATCATCGTCTAACTTGATCTTCGGCTTGCAGAATCTTGAAGGGTTCCTGAAACTTCACAACAAAAAATACGATCTGGGTCTTAAAAATAAGTCGGACCTATCAATAGGTTACTCGGATTTTCCAGCTTGATTTCAAACTAAGCCGGAACTTGGCCTCTAACGCCACCTGACACAAGTCATGGTCAAGTCACGTCATCTGAAAGGCACTCCGTCAGCACGACCGTTGGTGGGTCCGCGGTTCGCGGAACCGAGGCGCCGTTTCAATGCGTGCGCGGAGATCGAGGCGACGTAATCATCGCGTGGGGTCCTTCTCAGTTTCTTCCACGACGCGTGGCGGTTACACTGTAGCTTTTGCATGAATCTTAGCGCAGTTTGGTGGATATAAGGGGTTAGGATTTTCTCCTTCTCCTTTCACATGTCATTTGCCTTTTCCTCTCCTCCCAATCTCTCTTACGTGCACAGAGCTCCTCCGTTCCTCCCCCAAAAAACTCCCAGCGCCGCCCGTTCTAGGTCATCTGCCCACTAGAGAAATGGCTTCATCTTCCTCTTCCGGCTTGGCAGCAGCGGCGGCAACGGCGGCGACGAAAGCGGTGGCGGAGAAGGAAACCTTCCGCAGGCTGTGGATCCCCTGCGTGCTCGACGACGAGAAGCTCGAGAACATGGAGAAGGAAGGGCTCCTCCGTGTTGGCGACTGGCTGAGCGGCTTCGAGGAAACCGTCCCCAACCCGCGCGCCGGCAAGCGGGTCCACTTCGGCTCCCACCTCGACAGAGGTTTGTCGTTTCCTCCCTCGGAGTTCTTCTCCGAGGTGATTGATCATTACGGAGTTCAACTCCATCATCTTCCACCCAACTCTCTCTTAGAGATGAGCGCTTACGCTTCATTGTGTGAGGGCTTTCTCGGCATTAGGCCGAGTTTGACTCTATTCCGGTACTATTTTCATGTCCGGAGAAACTCCATTACTGCCGGTGTTCCTTACATCACCGGTACTATTAGTTTTTCGCTTAGACGTGACCGCGCGTATCCCAAAATCTTAGCTAGTGACTCGGTCAAACAATGGCCAGCCATGTTTATCTATCATAGGGATATTCCGGCTCCCGGCAAAGCCGCTGCTTTGCCGGCTTTCATCGACGGGGCTGCCACGGCCCAACCGTCTTGGGACGAGGCTGCTCCGTCTCTCACCGACGATCTGATCCTCGCTAAGAGGCGGATCGAATACTTGATCAAACACAACGGACTGAAGGGATCCGACTTGGTCCAATGCTGGGTCTCACGCCGGATCCAGCCCCTTCAGTACCACAGAGATCGACTGATGCACTCCATCACGTCGTCCAAGAAAGACTCCCTCCGCATCAGCCCCAAAGCCTACACCACACAGGGCTATATAAGCCAGATTAAGTGGCTGATCAGGGAGCGGATCGAGAGGAGGATCCCGAAGGTTTCTCTGGATATGCATACGGCGGAAAACCCCATAGTACCGGTAAGCTTCTAACAGTACACCTTTTTATGTGTTTCAATCTTTGAGTTACATTGCAATACTGATATGTATTCTTCTTTTTATCTTGCTGACCTCCCTGAGTCGGAACTTGCTCCGCTCGAAGGATATCCTCCGGAGTTCTCTCAGGAGGTAGAGGTGGTCCCATTGTCGGACCTTGCGCTCAAGAAACGCAAAGCTCCGATAGTGGTTGTTGGCACAAAGGAGGTGCCCGTCGTGAAGAGGTAACCTTCAATCACAACTTCCACCTTTGTACTTTACCCGAATTATCCTTCCGAGATTTAATGTTTCCTACTTTACCACATTCTCAGACGCTCATCAAGGGCAAGGGGAAGGGAACTTCTTCAAAGCCCCTGCGGCAGACGAAGCTTACCATAGCTTCTCCTGCCGTGGCTCCTCCGACTCCTGCCCCTCAACCTTCCGCAACGCCGGTGATCTCTCCAGCTGCCACAGAAAATCCGGCTCCTTCAACGGAGCCTACGATCCTTGAATCACGAACTGACGTCACCATGGGTGAGTCAGATTTAGATAAGGGTGAACCCTCTTTGGGTAATGATCCCTCGGCAGAAACCTTCGCCGAAAACCTTATCAGCAATCCGGGACTTGCCAAGTTTGGCATGTCCCGGAAACCTGCTGAAGAAATCCAGCGGCTCGCCAGGCAATGCCTGGAGAAAAGTACTTTATCTGCCGAAGAAGAAGCGCAAGAAGCAGAGGACGTCAAGCACTCCAATCTTCTTGAACAAGTTCTTCTTCTCAACGAGAGGATCAGGTCCGAGGAGCTTCCAACTGCTCCTGTGACCCCTCTGCCTCTCGCTGAGAAGGTTGCCGTTGAGGTGAACGCGAGTTTGGATAAACTCACTCGCGAACAATATGTAAGTTGGAATTCCAACTCATGTTTTTCCTTTATTTCATATCATATCCTCTAGCCCCCAAGAATGAAGTAGGATATATAATCCGGGTTTATGCTTCATTAGGATGCCGAAGAATGAACTAGTGTAGCCCCCAAGGCTCGTGCTGATATTAGAAAAAATATGAGCCCGAGTCTTTAGTAGCTTTCTGACTTTGGGTATTCTGACTTACAGAAAGTATATTCCTATAACCAGGATTTATTGAAGAATGTTTGTGATAAGCGGATAGAGATCAAAGCTCTCCGGCTAAAAACTGCTGAGCTTAAAGTTGCCAAGGATGAAGCCGAAGGTAATCATTCCGAGATTCAAACCTTGTCTTTGTGTTTTCATAGTCGAACTTTTCGCTGAACTGTTGTTCTTTTTGACTTATAGCGCTGGTAACACAATACTGCGCCATGATCGAAGAGGCCGAGAACCTCAAGACCTTGGTGGTGGAGAACAAGGAGCTCCGCCAAGAGCTGGATCAGCTCAAGGCGGATCATGAAAAGAGCATTGCTCAAATCCATGAGTCCTCCTCCATGGCTACTGATGAGCGTGATCGCAAGATCGCTGGTCATGATAAAACAAACTCGGACCTAAAAAATGAGCTTGGCAGAGAGAAGGATCTTTCCGAGGCACTCCGGGCTGAACTCCAGAGTCTTCGGGAAGAGAAGACCAAAATCGACGACGTCATTTTCGGTACGTTCCATCTCTCTGACTTTTCCGCTTTCTTCAACTTCTATCAACGTCGGATTTTTCTTCACTTGTTTTGCTTATAGGTCCTCTGAACTTGACGGACTCTTCTTCCACCGAGCCCCGCACCCACTAGCTTACCCAAGTCGGTGACCTGCTTCATGACTTCCGCCAATCCCTTGAGGACATCGGCGAAGCTCTCAAGATTCCGGACATGCACAACATGTCGGATTTTCAGGTGCGGGACAGGGCAAAGGAGATGCCGCAGCTTGTTCAGGATTGGAACATGTCCTACGCGCGGATTGTGGCGCAGAGCGCTCTCACCATGGTCATGAGCCACCATGGAAACATGGAAATATGGCAAGTGACCAGAGGGTACTGCAAAGTAGATGAAGACGGCCAGGAGCAGGACCTTCAAGCCATCATGCACTCCTGCGTCGGATTTGGGTGCCACGTGGCTGATTTGACCAGCTACGAGACCCCTTTCTTCACCCGTGTGGACACTCCGCCTCCTCCTCCAGAAGAATCAGCAAAAGTTTCCGATGATGAACGCACCACCTCGGATGTGGACATCTCGGAACGATACCAGGGCGGTGTATCCAGCGAGCCGGCAGCTCCTTCCTCTCCTGCATCATAGATTAACAGAAATTTTTGTATTATTCCGAAAAACATGATGGGCCTATAAATATGCAATACTATGACTTTGCTAGTGCTAAGCTTTTGATCTATTCAGCACTTTTGGCTTTAATTTTTTGTGTGCCTAAAAAGTTTACATAAGCAATTGTATTTTTTCGTCCCTACTTATCGTTTATCTGGCTTTCCGCCTCGTCCCTTTCGTGAGCCGGCTAAACCTTCTGCCGGAAACTTTGCCGAGCAATGAAGCTCAATTGCTAAACCAGTTTAAACTCGAAAACAAAGCCGGCTTCCAGTACCAACAATTCACTACTCGGAAAATGCCCGCATCCAGCAATCAGACAAATAACCAAAGTAAAGACTAGAAACTTTAGAGTTATACCCGAAGGTAGCAATTTTAGAATCGGAAATCTAAACCAGAACGAACATGAGCATAAAGTACTTTCAAGCATTCTGGGATTTTCAACTATGACATGATCATTCAGAAATAAGATGGTAAAAACTTCTCAGAAAAATTTGAGGCAACCAAAACCTTTATTTCTCACAGAACATGTACATATATATGTTTACAAAGAAGGATAAACTAAGAATAAATGGGACGTAGCTGAGCAATATTCCACGGTCTGTCTAACTCATCCGGATTTGTACTGCCTCCAGCTCTCTTTCTCTTCTTAGTACCAGGTCTTTCTTTGACTGGCCTCATGTCAGTTAAGTAGTACGATCCATTATGCAATACTCGACTAACTAAAAAGGGCCCTTCCCATACCGGGGAAAGTTTGTGCTTTCTTTGTTGCACAAGCCGGAGAACCAAATCACCTTTATTGAAAGATCTATTTCGGACTCTCTGGCTATGATACTTGCGTAACTTCTACTGATAGGCTGTAGATCTCATTTCAGCAACGACGCGAACTTCTTCGACTAAGTCGAGATTGTTTTGTCGAGAAACCTCGGCATCCTCTTTAATATACGCGGCCACTCTAGGAGAAGTGTGAATCAAATCACTAGGAAGAACTACTTCTGCACCATAGACCAAGAAGAAAGGTGTGTATCCGGTTGACCTATTTGGAGTCGTTCATAAACTCCATATTACAGAGGGTAATTCCTCTGCCCAAGCCCCCGCAGCACGTCGTAGTCGTGCTTCGAGTCTCGGTTTTAGGCCTTGTAGGATTAAACCATTTGCTCTTTCGACTTGTCTGTTAGCCTGTGGATGTGCGACTAACGCAATGTCAACCCGGATATTTTGCTCATTGCAGAATTCGGCCAATTCTCCCATAGAGAAGTTACTCCCGTTGTCCGGGATAATGCTATGTGGATAACCATACCGGATTATAACATCCTCGACAAATCTTTTGGCTGTTGCTCCATCACAACTAGTGACAGGTTTAGCCTCAATCCATTTGGTGAATTTATCCACCATCACTAAGAGATGAGTAAATCCACTTGGAGCTCGTTTAAAAGGTCCTACCATATCAAGCCCCCAGACCGCAAAAGGCCATGTTATAGGTATTGTTCGCAACTGATCCGCCGGAACATGAGCTTGTTTGGCGTACTTTTGGCAGCCTTTGCACGTCTTGACTAATCGTTCAGCATCTGCCTAAGCTGTTAGCCAGAAAAATCCATGTCTAAAAGCTTTTTCCACTAAAGATTTGGCTGGTGACCACACTCGCCTTCGTGGATTTCCCTTAAGATTTCCACTCCTTCTTCCGGAGATATACAGCGCTGAAAACCCCCAGAAACACTCCGCTTATAGAGCTCGCTGATGTCTACGCACTTCTATTCTTGTAGACAGTTGTTGGGCCTCCAAGTGCAGAGGTTTGTAGAATAGCAGCAAGTTTTCCCTTAAGTGGATCACCCAAGGTTTATCGAACTCAGGGAGGAAGTGGTCAAAGGTATTCCCTCTCAAGCAACCCTGCAATCAAGATACAAGAAGTCTCTTGTGTCCCCAACACACCCAATACACTTGTCAGGTGTATAGGTGCACTAGTTCGGTGAAGAGATAGTGAAATACAAGTGGTATAGATAATTATAAGTGGTAACGGTGCTAGAAAGTAACTTGATGGCGTGGAAAAGACTAAAGGCAAACTGAAATAAAGATGGAAGCAAGCAAACATGTAACAGATCTAGTAGCAAACGGTGTATCAATGCTTAGAAACAAGGCCTAGGGATCATACTTTCACTAGTGAACACTCCCATATAGATATCTTCTCTTTATGATACTAATCTTAACTACTCTCCGGTTGAACACTCTAATCGATGGTAGGGCTATAACAGCACACCTCAAAGTAAGCCTTTCCCATCTAGAATACCCCACACTGTCACCTTGAGTACTAGATGAGTCCAACAAACACCACAATTTCATAGAAACATCCAACTCCAAATATAACTCATAACAAGTATTTGTAATCTCTAGCCTAAGTGCCACCATGGTGAGCACGCTGTCACTTTCACACACATGGGGAGAGTAGAGATCTAATAAAGCACTTGAGTAGCAAGGTAGATCTACTAGATTACAAAGCTCATGACCACAACAAGATCATGCATAGATAGAGAGATAAACACATAGCTACCAGTAGAACCCTTAGCCTCGAGAGAGAACTACTCCCTCCTCATCATGGGAATCAGCAATGGTGATGGAGATGGTGGTGGAGATCGATGGAGATGGCTTCGGGGGCACTTCCCCATCCCGGCAGGGTGCCGGAACAGAGACTTTCTGTCCCCCGAATCTCCTTTTCGGTGGCGGCGGCGCTGCAGAACTTTTCGTGGCTGGAGGCTTGACTATTTAGGGTTTTGGTGTCGGGAGGCTTCTTATAGGCCAGAGGGCAAGGTCGGTGGAGTGCTAGGGGGCCCACACCACCAGGTGGCACGGGTAGGGCTAGCCCGCGCCTGGGGGGTGTGGCCAGGCCCTGGCCCTCCTCCGTCTCGTATTTTGGCTCCATGAGTCTTCCGGTAAAATAGGAACTTTGGCTTTTGTCCCGTCCAATTCCGAGAATATTCATTTTCTGACTTCCTGGAACCAAAAATAGCAGAAAACAGGCAACTGGCACTGTGGCATCTTGTTAATAGATTAGTCCAAGAAATCATATGAAAAGTACTCCAAAGTGTGGAAAAAACACAAGAAAGTAGATAAAACCAAGCATGGAACATCAAAAATTATAGATACATTTGCAATGTATCACTCGCTTTTGACTATAGTGTAGGCTTTTGCTCGTCGGATGATCTGCCGGCTCAGCACCTTGTCTTCGGGTAATTTGCCATCTACCAAATAATCGAGGTAGGGTTGAGTCCAGCTAGGAATTACAGCCAGAACTGCTATCAAAGGTGAGTCGGATTTGGTCGGATATTCCTCACCTACTCCCTTTATTGAGGGAACTTTGAGGTGCTCTAAAAAAGCGCCATCCGGGACCTCTTTCCGCGCAGAGCCTATCCGAGATAGTGCGTCTGCTTCCTCATTTTCTGCTCGAGGGATGTGTTGAACTTCAAACCCTTCGAATAATTTAGATAGATCATCCACGATAGCTTTATATGCTGCCATGTGCTTATTAGCATTACAAATATCCGACACTTGCTGAGCAACAAGATCCGAATCTCCGTAATGAAGGGTTTCGTAGCAGAAAACAAAAAATTTCTATCTACTCGAACACTAATACTAGGATCTATACTATGTAGACATAAGTAACGGAGAAGGAATACAATATTCATACCTTTGCAAACAGAGGCACGCCTTACGCAGGAAGGCGTATATTGATGAAGACGAGCAGCACCCCAAGTGTGGTGCCTCCAAAGTACAACACACGTCCGATGTAGGCGGCGTCTCCCGGGCTCCGATCTAGCCGAGCAGCGGAAGAAGAAGATGCCGGACCGAAGATCACACGACGGTAGTGTGAAGGTGGAGAACTCAAATCCATCGAGGTCCTCCCTAATATTACAGAGAAGTCCTCAGAGGAATATGAGAGAGAGAATGAGAGAATTGGATGCCTCCAAAGGGATGGGGGAGACCCCTATATATAGTAGGAGGGGGCGCACCACCCAGGGGCCAGGCGGTGTGGGACTAAACCCCACACCAGCCGGCCACCTAGGGGATGCCGCCGGCCCTAGGTGGGCCCCACTTGGGCGGCCCACCAAGCCAAGGCTGGCCGGCCCCATCCCCTTAGGCGCCTTGCCCTATTGGGCATCCCTTCGGGTGAGGCCCATTAGCATTAGGAAGCCTTTAATAATAAAATAAAATATATATTTAATATTAATTCTCCAATTAACATTCAAATACATATATTATCATATTCCTTTACTTCAGAACTCCTTCCGAACCCCTTCCGATCACCATCGGATGTTACCCGGAACTATTCCGATTTCTCTCTCTCTATTTCTCCTACGGTACCTCATCTATCCCTAAGCGCCCCCACCCTTAAGCGTGACATCCTTCGGTTCGGGAACACTCCGGACATGATTGAGAATCCTCTCACATCAATGATCATCAGCGGGACCTGGATGCCCATGATGACCCCCGTGCATTCCACGAATCTTATCGCTCGAACCGTGAATAGTCGTTTCCCGTTCCCTTTGCCACTTGATACCTAGTTCATCTGAGACTTGATCTTCGGTATCTCCATACCTTAGTTCGATCTCGTTGCCGATGAACTTGTTTACTCATTCCCATGCCGTTGCATTCTGTGACCCAGTCACACGCTTGCAAGCTTCGTTAATGCAACGTCACCGAGATGGCCACATATGTATCTATCCATGACATGGACTGGCAAATCCTGGTCTTGATATGTACTCCTCTACGCGCTCCTTCGGGAAACCTGAGTGGCACCTTTTCGATCACCCAGTCACGATATGATACTTGATAACCATCTAAGCTCCCTCCAAAACGGTGATTTGCATTATCTCACAGTCTAAGGATCAGGTTGCGAGGTTTTATGCGTTCTATCATCAATGGTGAACTTTGCAACTAGATCTCATTGAGATACAACTATCGGATGTTTGTCTATCACGTCATTCATCCAATGACGTGACCTCATTGTCAATTGGCATAAATGCCCATGATCTTGAAACCCAGATCATCCTCATGACCAATGAACTAGTTCTCTAGAGGTAACTGGAGACACGGTTTGTTTACATACCACACGCGTATTAACGTTTCGTATTAACACAGTTATAACACAGTATGAAATGTATTATGAACATATAGGAGATATATCAAACAATACACTTTATTATTTGCCTCTAGGGCATAACTCCTTCAGTCTCCCACTTGCACTAGAGTACAAATTAATCTAGTTTACAATAGGCAGGAACCTAACACCAATGGCATCCCGGTGTTGTTCGTGCTTGGCTTGTATGAGAGCTTTAGTCAACGGATCTGACACATTCAGATCTGTGTGTACTTTGCAAATCTTGATTTCACCTTCATCAACGTTCTGCCGGATGACGTGAAATTGTAGCTTGATGTGTTTGGCTATGGAATGAGTTCTTGGTTCCTTTGCGTTTGCAATAGCGCCCGTGTTATCACAATAGATTGTCACGGGATCTTGTGCACTTGGAACAACTCCCAGTTCAATGATGAAATTCCTTAGCCAAATAGCCTCATTCGCCGCATCAGCAGCATCGATGTATTCTGACTCCATTGTAGATTGTGCAACTACCGGTTGCTTCTTGCTCTTCCAGCTTACCGCCCACCATTCACCAAAAATACAAATCTTGTCTGAGACTTCGAGTCATCAGGATCTGAGTGCCAGCTCGCATCCATGTAACCAGTTACGTTTAGAGCTTCATCATTGCCTCCATAGATTAGGACCATATCCTTTGTTTTCCTGAGATACCTTAGGATATTTTTCACAGCTGTCCAGTGATCCATTCCTGGATTACTTTGGTATCGGCTCGCCAAACTGAGAGCCAATGCCACATTAGGTCGAGTACTTAGCATTGCATACATGATAGAACCTATGGCTGGGGCATAGGGGATGTAAGACATCCTTTCTCTATCGGCGTCCGTTACCGGACATTGAGATAAACTCAGTATGCTACCTTTCGTTATAGGTGCCAAACCTCTTTTGGCATCCTCCATTTTGAACCTCTTCAAAATCTTCTCAAGGTAAGTACTTTGACTTAATGCAATTAGGCGTCTTGATCTATCTCTATAGATTTTGATGCCTAATATGAACGCAGCTTCACCTAGATCCTTCATGGAAAATTGACTACTCAAATATGCTTTCACGCTTTTCATAAGATCCACGTCGTTTCCCATGAGTAATATGTCATCCACATATACTACTAGGAATACAACTGAGCTCCCACTCGCTTTCTTGTGAACACAGAACTCTTGTTGATTTTGGACAAATCCAAAACTCTTGATCACTTGATCAAAACGTTGGTTCCAGCTCCGAGATGCTTGCTTCAATCCATAAATGGACCGCTGAAGCTTGCACACCTTTCTAGCATCCTTAGGATCAACAAAACCTTCCGGATGCATCATATACAACTCTTCATCAATGTGACCATTGAGAAATGCGGTCTTGACATCCATCTGCCAAATTTCATAGTCGAAATGGGCAGCAATTGCTAGTAAAATCCGGACAGCCTTAAGCATCACTACGGGAGAGTAAGTCTCATCGTAGTCGACTCCTTGAATTTGTCGAAACCCCTTTGCGATAAGTCGAGCTTTGTGAATGGTCACATTACCATCAGCATCTGTCTTTTTCTTAAAGATCCATTTATTTTCCACGGCCTTGCGGCCTTCTAGAAGATCCACCAAGGTCCAAACTTGGTTTTCATGCATGGATCCTATTTCGGATTTCATGGCTTCCAGCCATTTCTCGGAGTCAGCACTATCCATAGCTTCTTTGTAGTTTGCAGGTTCTTCCTATTCATCTAGGATGACAGACATCACAAGGCTACTGTACCAATCAGGAGTGGCACGAACCCTTGTAGACCTGCGAACCTCAGGAGTCTCGATGTCATTGTTTTGATCATCATCAATTGGCTCTTCCTCTATGTTGGAGAGCGGTTTCAGAACAGCTTCAGTTGCGCTACTCGGAATTTGGAGAGAAGTGTCAACAATTTCATCTAACTCAATTTTCCTTCCACTAATTCCTTGGGCGAGAAAATCTTTCTTGAGAAAGGTGCCGGTTTTCGCGACAAACGTTTTGCCTTCGGCCTTGTTGTAGAAAGTATACCCAATTGTTTCCCTTGGGTATCCCACAAAGATGCATTTTTCCGATTTAGGTTCGAGTTTTTCAGGCTGTAGTTTCTTGACGTAAGCCTCACATCCCCAAACTTTCAGAAATGACAACATTGGCTTCTTGCCATACCATATATCATATGTGGTTGTCTCCACGGATTTGGACGGTGCTCGGTTCAAAATAAAAGCAGCGGTTTCTAACGCATATCCCCAAAATGATACAGACAAATCAGTCAAAGACATCATGGACCGCACACTATCTAATAGAGTACGATTACGTCGCTTCGACACACCATTACGCTATGGTGTTCCGGCTGGCGTAAGTTGTGGGATTATCCCACAGTCCTTTAAGTGCATGTTAAACTCATAACTCAAATACTCGCCTCCTCGATCCGATCGAAGTTGCTTGATTCTCTTGTTAAGTTGATTCTCTACTTCCTTCTGAAATTCCTTGAACTTTTCAAAGGTTTCAGACTTGTGTTTCATTAAGTAGATATATCCATATCTACTCAAATCGTCAGTAAAGGTAAAAAAATAACGATAACCATTGCGCATTGAGACACTCATTGGTCCATATACATCTGTATGTATGATTCCCAGTAAGTCTGCAACTCTCTCCATCGTGCCGGAGAAGGGTGTCCTGGTCATCTTGCCCATAAGGCATGGCTCACATGTATCAAGAGATTCTAAATCTAATGATCCAAGAAGTCCTTCTGAATGAAGCTTCTTCATGCGCTTTACGCCAATGTGACCAAGACGGCAATGCCACATAAACATGGAATTATCATCATTATGCTTACAACGTTTAGCATCAATATTATGGATGTGAGTATTGCAATCAAGATCTAGTAAGAATAAACCATTACTCACAGGCGCATGAACATAAAATACGTCATCCATATAAATAGAACAACCACTTGTTCCAGATTTAAATGAATAACGATCTTGCAACAAACAAGATCCACTTACAATATTCATACTCAATGCGGGTACATAGTAGCATTTATTCAAAACTAGAATCAATCCTGACGGCAGATGTAGAGATAACGTGCCAACGGCCACCACATCGACTTTCGTGCCATTGCCGACACGCATCGTCACCTCGTCCTTTCCAAGCCGCCTCTTACTCCACAGCTCCTGTTGGGAGTTACATATGTGAGCAACAGAACCGGTATCAAATACCCAGGTGTTGCTCCTGGCGTTGGTAAGGAACACATCTATAACATGTATATCACATATACCTTTGTCTTTGGCGGCAATCTTGCCGGCTTTCTTGTCCTCAATGTACTTGGGGCAATTGCATTTCCAGTGCCCATCCCCTTTGCAGTAATAGCACGTGCTACCGGACCTAGGACTGGCCTAGTAGCCTTGGAGGTGTTGGCAACTGCTTTACCATCATTCTTTGGCTTGTTGCCCTTGCCCTTTGTCCCCGACCTTTTAAAGTTAATGGTCTTATTGACCATCAACACCGTGTGCTCTTTCTTGATTTCTACCTCAGCAGTTTTGAGCATGGCAAACACTTCAGCAAGGGTCTTAGTCATCCCTTGCATGTTGTAGTTCATCACAAAACTCTTATAGCTAGGGGGCAGCGAGTGCAGCACCCTATCTATAGCGAGCTCCTCCAGGATTTTGCAATCCAGGGCATTTAAGCGCTTAACGTAGCCAGACATTTTGACCACGTGCTCACTAATACTGCTGTGCTCTTCCATTTTAGCAGAGAAGAAGAGCTCGGAAGCATCATACATCTCTACACGAGCCTATGGAGCAAAGACAGCCTTGAGATCCTCAATGATTTCAATGGCATTCATCTTCTCAAAACGCTTTTGAAGCTCCGGCTCCATGGCATAGAGCATTCCACTCTGGATGAGGGAGAAATCATCCGCCTTGGACTGCCAGACATTCTTCTCATCCTGGGAGGCGGAATCTGCAGGCTTAGCTGGAAGCTCAGCCTCGATGACATAAGTCAACTTGTAGGGGACTAGGAGGATCCTAAGATTGCCGAACCATGCGGTGAAGTTGGTTCCATCAGTTTTCAGCTTGTCCTTCTCGAGGAAAGTGCTAAGGTTGAAGGTGGGTGGGCAAGACATCTACAAAGGATTTGCAAAGTATTTAGACTATGTTCATAATAATGAGTTCAAGTTTTAACTAAAAGAACTCCCACTCAAACGAACATCCCTCTATTCATTTCAGTGATCACATGATCCCAATCCGCTGCACCTCCCCAGATCGTCACGGCCATCAGTGCAGTTTCAAAGGTGGACATTCCCCAATGTCGATCACATCAACCATGTGATTCATGCTCGACCTTTCGGTCTCTTGTATTCCGAGGCCATGTCTACACATGCTAGGCTCGCCAGTTCTAACTCGTGTTTATTCGTAGTGCAACATGGCTTACACCCACTGTATGCGAACGTAGATATGTCTGACACCCAGGCCTGTAACCCTGGATCGCCTCATACCGAAGAACTTTCTTGGTGGTGCACACACAAGGGGAATATGATAACTAGAATACTATGAGGGATTATCTTATTATGCTACCGTCTAGTAAGTATACTAGCACAATAAGTAATACTTCAAAAGTAAAGTGTTATGACATTGTTATAGCTTTATGATCATTATCAATAGACTTAAAGTTTCACAAACTTGTCAATGCCATGTTATAACACTTGCCCCTATGCAATAATGAAGATAGATGCCTCTATATTAACTATTGCAAGTTTTACGCGGCTTTAGGGCTTTCGCAGTAGAACCCCTTCCCACCTACGAACGTCGAGCCACAACATGGATTCAATGGTTGCCGTTCTTCTTCCCTTTTCAGGGCCCTCCAGTGTCAATGGCGTATCAACTATAGTAGAGAGATAGACACCCTCCTAAGCCACTTTGATTTGTGGACCATTCTCGTGAATCACCACGTGAGGTTGGTTGGGGGCCGCTTCATCAAACAGTGCCGCGATATGAACAATAACACTAAAGAGGGTAGAAACTAGAGAATCAATGCCCACATATTGCTATGTGTTCTATCTGTACGAGATGCCTACCCATAGACCCGCTCTGATACCACCGAAGGGTTCCGTAGCAGAAAAAAAATTCTATCTACTCGAACACTAATACCAGGATCTATACTATGTAGACATAAGTAACAGAGAAGGAATACAATATTCATACCTTTGCAAACAGAGGCACGCCTTACGCATGAAGGTGTATATTGATGAAGACGAGCAGCACCCCAAGTGTGGTGCCTCCGAAGTACTACACACGTCCGGTGTAGGCGGCGTCTCCCAGGCTCCGATCCAGCCGAACAGCGGAAGAAGAAGATGCTGGACCGAAGATCACACGACGGTAGTGTGAAGGTGGAGAACTCAAATCCCTCGAGGTCCTCCCCAATATTACGGAGAAGTCCTCAAAGGAATATTAGAGAGAGAATGAGAGAATTGGATGCCTCCAAAGGGGTGGGGAGACCCCTATATATAGTAGGAGGGGGGTGCACCACCCAGGGGCCAGGCGGTGTGGGACTAAACCCCACACCCGCCGGCCACCTAGGGGATGCCGCCAGCCCTAGGTGGGCCCCACTTGGGCGGCCCACCAAGCCAAGGCTGGCCGGCCCCTCCCCTTAGGCGCCTTGCCCTATTGGGCCTCCCTTCGGGTGAGGCCCATTAACATTAGGAAGCCTTTAATAATAAAATAAAATATATATTTAATATTAATTCTCCAATTAACATTCAAATACATATATTATCATATTCCTTTACTTCAGAACTCCTTCTGAACCCCTTCGATCACCATCGGATGTTACCCGGAACTATTCCGGTTTCTCTCTCTCTATTTCTCCTACGGTACCTCATCTATCCCTAAGCGCCCCCACCCTTAAGCGTGACATCCTTCGGTTCGGGAACACTCCGGACATGATTGAGAATCCTCTCACATCAATGATCATCAGCGGGACCTAGATGCCCATGATGACCCCCGTGCATTCCACGAATCTTATCGCTCGAACCGTGAATAGTCGTTTCACGTTCCCTTTGCCACTTGATACCTAGTTCATCTGAGACTTGATCTTCGGTATCTCCATACCTTAGTTCGATCTCGTTGCCGATGAACTTGTTTACTCGTTCCCATGCCGTTGCATTCCGTGACCCAGTCACACACTTGCAAGCTTCGTTAATGCAACATCACTGAGATGGCCACATATGTATCTATTCGTTACATGGACTAGCAAATCCTGGTCTTGATATGTACTCCTCTACACGCTCCTTCGGGAAACCTGAGTGGCACCTTTTCGATCACCCAGTCACGGTATGATACTTGATAACCATCTAAGCTCCCTCCAAAACGGTGATTTGCATTATCTCACAGTCTAAGGATCAGGTTGCGAGGTTTCATGCGTTCTATCATCAATGGTGAACTTTGCAACTAGATCTCATTGAGATACAACTATCGGATGTTTGTCTATCACGTCATTCATCCAATGACGTGACCTCATTGTCAGTTGGCATAAATGCCCATGATCTTGAAACCCAGATCATCCTCATGACCAATGAACTAGTTCGCTAGAGGTAACTAGAGACACGGTTTGTTTACATACCGCACGTGTATTAACGTTTTGTATTAAGACAGTTATAGCACAATATGAAATGTATTATGAACATATAGGAGATATATCAAACAATACACTTTATTATTTGCCTCTAGGGCATAACTCCTTCACATAACACATCAAACGTCGGATGCCAATATCCTTAGCAATCCGGATTCCATGCAGCAGTGCTTCATACTCGGCAATATTGTTTGTCGCTGTGAAGTGGATCTGCAACACGTATAAAAGTTTATCTCCTCGGGGTGATTTGAGCACCACGCCAGCCCCGAGCCCCCCTCGAGCCTTAGACCCATCAAAAAAGAGGGTCCAATATTCCGACTCAGGGAGGATCATGTTCTCCTTCGTCTCTGTCCAATCAGCAACAAAGTCAGCAAGGATCTGGGACTTGATTGCTGTCCGAGGTTTATACTCAATATCAAAAGCTGAAAGCTCTATGCCCCATTTGGCGACGCGTCTTGTGGCGTCACTGTTGTTGATTATATCTCTCATGAGAGCTTTTCTCACCACGGTAATTAGATGCTCCTGAAAATAGTGTCGTAACTTACGAGATGCTAGAAAAACACCGTAAGCCAACTTTTGATAATGCGAATACCGTTGTTTTGACTCTGTTAGGACATCACTAACAAAGTAAGTCGGACGCTACACCAGGTGCTCCTGATTTTCCTCGGGTCTCTCCACCACCATGACGATACTGACGACCTTATTTGTCGCAGCAATGTAAAGCAACATCGGTTCCTGAGGTTCCGGCGCTGCAAGGATAGGAGCAGACGAGAGTACTTTCTTTAGGTCTTGTAGTACAGCTTCAGCTTCATCAGTCCAAACAAAATCTTTGGTCTTTTTCAGGAGTTTGTATAATGGTGCGGCTCGTTCACCAAGCCAGCTTACAAACCGACTGACTGCAGCAATGCAATGAGTTAGTCTTTGTACGTCCTTCAGGCGAGTTGGTCTGGAAATATTGAGTATAGCCTTGATTTTGTCCCGGTTCACCTCTATGCCTCTCTAAGACACGATGAAACCTAAAAATTTTCTGGCTGGTATTCTAAAGAAACATTTCTTCGGGTTAAGCATGATGTTGTATTTTCGTAGATTGGCAAATGTTTCCTCCAAGTCGGAAATCAGCGTTTCCTTATTTTTGTACATCACCGCAATATCATCCACGTATGCATGTACATTGCATCCGAGTTGGTCGTGGAGGCAACGCTGCATCATGCACTGGTACGTAGCTCCTGCGTTCTTCAGCCCAAAGGGCATCGTAACAAAACAGAAGGTTCTGAAGGGGGTTATGAATGAAGTTTGGACTTTGTCAGATTCCTTCATCCGGATTTGGTGATAACTGGAATATGCGTCGAGAAAACAGAGGAGTTCCGAGCCTGCCGTAGAATCGATAACTTGATCAATTCTAGGCAGAGCGAACGGATCTTTTGGACAAGCCTTGTTCAAGGCAGTATAATCAACACACATCCTTAAATCAGTGGTGTCCTTTTTAGGGACCATTACAGGATTGGCCGACCACTCAGTGTGGATGACCTCTTCTATGAATCTGGCTAACTCGAGCCATGCAAGTTCCTTAGCTATTGCCTTACACTTTTCATCGCCAAATCGTCATAGGGACTGTTTGACGGGTTTAGCGTTCAGGTTTATATTTAGAGAGTGCTCGGCAAGTTCCCTAGGTACTCCGGTCATGTCAGATGGCTGCCATGCGAAGATATCTTGATTTGCTTGGAGGAACTTGACGAGCGCGCTTTCCTATGCGCTACCTAGGCCTACGCCTATCTGGGTCACCTTGGAGGGGTCATCATCCTTCAACGGCGTCTTCTTCGTCTCTTCTGATGCCTTGAACTCCGGATTTGGCTTTGTCACCTCCTTCTTCGTCGTGGGCATCTCGGACGGATCTATGCTCTTCTTGATCTCCTGGTACTCCTAGGCGTGCAACACGGCTTCGGCAAAGGCGGCATTTCCATCCTCACACTCTCACGCTTTCTTCGGGTCTCCCTGATGGTGATCACGCTGTTGGGACCTGGAATTTTCATCATATTGTAAATGTAACACGGACGAGCCATAAAAGCCCAGTAAGCCGGACGTCCGAATATAGCGTGGTACGCGCTCTTGAACGGGACAACTTCGAAGGAAAGTACTTCTATCCGGTAGTTCTTTGGAGTTCCAAAGGTAACATCCAAAGTAATCTCTCCCAGGGAATTAGCTTATCTTCCTGGTATGACTCCGTGAAAGATCACAGAGCTATGGTTTAGCTGGGTTTCTGAGATCTTCATCCGGCGTAGTGTTTCAACATAGAGAATATTGATACTACTACCACCGTCCATGAGGGTCTTGGAGAAACCATAACCATCAATAAGTGGATTGACGATTAAGGCGTATTTTCCTCGCCTATGCAACTTAGGCGGATGATCAACGTGGTCAAATGTGATTGCCACTTCCGAACAGTCCAGATTTTGGGGGACAGCCGGAACGGTTGCATTGAGTTCGTGTAGAACTGCTTTCTTGACCTTTGTTGGTTGAGATCCGAGGAAAGTGACATAAGTGTCCTTCTTGGTGGGAAAAGTTTTCTTCCCTTCCGGCTTGGGATTTGAAGCATCAGCTTCCTCCATGTAGGAATCTTCCTTGATCTCCTTTTCTTTTTCGGGATTCTTCTTTCCCTTCTTCCGCTTAGCTTTGTAGCCTGCGGTGTCATCTCTTTTGATGTCGTCACTGAAACGACATTCGGCGTTGGTGTGGGACGAGCCCCCATTGGCGTCTAGGTGATGCACACATGGGTTATTGGCAATGTCGGCCCAATAGTAGGTTTTGCCTGGTTGTTGTTCTCCTCTACCTTGGACCCTTAAAGTTCCACGCCCATGCCCGCGGCCTCCGCCGCGTCCTCCTTGTCCTCCAGACCCGAAAGTAGCAGTGACCACTGCTGTTTCCGCATTGGGTTTCTTTTTCAAGGTGTTTTTGCGCTTCTGAGCTTGTTGCTTTGGTTGTTTTGCCGAGTGGGGCACAGCTAAGGCATTGAGTAATCCCTCTGCATCGTCGTCGGCATCTGCATACTTTCTCGCTGTTTCTATCATCTCTCTCAAATTAGTGACCTTGTCACACTTCAAGCAGTGGCGTAGTAGATCAATTGGGAGACCTGCAATGAAAGCTTCAATCGCAATTTGATCATTGACCCCTTCATAGGAGTTCTTCGTGTTGATCCATCATCCGAGGTAATCCTGGCAAGTTTCTCTGGCTTTCTGGGTGCAACGTTGTAGGTCTCCAACCGTACAGGGCCTCCGATATGTGCCTTCGAAATTCTGAAAGAACGCACTTTGCATGTCATACCAGTTATGAATGGTGTTCTCCGGAAGTTCATTAAGCCATGATCGTGTCGTCTTCCGCAACATGAGTGGGAGATATCGGGTTGCGACCAGGCTGTTTCCGCCTTTGGCGATGCAGCAAGCTTGGAAAAAATCATGTAGCCAGGTATCTGGCCGAGCAATGCCGTCGTAGGCTTGGATATGTCTTGAGATGGCGAATCCTTCCGGGAATTTTGTAGCTCTGATGCGTGGTCCGAAGCACTTTGGGCCCACGTAGATATCATCGTTTTCGTAGCGACGCGCCTCTATGTTGGAGTTGATCCTATGCCTTGCGTTGTTCGGGGATAAAGATCGTCCCGAATGTCGGTTGTGGCTGCGGTGCCTTGGAGCCGGACTTCGGCTTCTGCCTCCACCTCCTCCACCACGTCGTCCTCCTTGTCCCCCTTGGGAGCTGTTGTGATGACTGCTTGGTGGAGAGGGTGGGGCAGGTGGATAGTTTCCGGCTGATCGCCGGCCTCCGTCCGGAGCGTCATTATTCCGATTTCGGGGAGGGTCTTGGCTACGACGAGCCCCCTGCCGGCTTGTCCCTGCATGGTTTCCGTCGTTCCTTTGTCCGTCGTTCCCACTATGGTGAGGTTCAGCCGGACGACTTGCATGTCTACGAGGTGGCATTTTTTGACGATCCTCCTCCCGACGTTTCTCTTTATCTTCACCCCTTCGATCGTTAGACTCTCGTTGGGGAGGATTCCTCGGATTTAGGGCAGTGATGGCCTCTTTCTCGGCCGTTGGGGCAACGTTGCTCCAGTCACGCGTAGTCCTGCGATGCTGTCCTGACGACCCGGTTCTCGAATAATTGTCCTCACGATGTTCGGGGCGATGATACTGCTCCGGAACATGATGGGGTCTTACGTCAGCCCATGCCGGTTCTGTGCGACATTGGTCGGAATCCGAGACCAGTTTCTGGCTTCCGGACAGGGCGACCTTTTGCTGCTCCAGTCCCTTGTTAAGTAGTTTGATACCCAAACGGATCTCCTCCGTTCCTGGATTAGCCGATAAAATTTCTCGGGCCGCCACGGTATTCTGTACTGGGTTGGATATACCCAATCTCCTTTGCTATCTTTCTGTGGCTTCCCTATCTCATCTCCGAAAAGGACGGCACGGATATGTGGGAATTGGTCGTCATTGGTGTGACGCTTCCGTGTCTTTTGATGCAACCGAGACATGTAATCCTTAGTTGCCATGCGTTTCTTCTGCTCCTCGATGTTTTTGGCTTCATCCAGGAGTTGTTGAAGACGCGCTTCTAGGGCTTGGGCCCTTTCGTCTAGCTCTTCTGCAGTAAGTTCTGCAGCTATAGGGATAGGTGTTGTCAATGCAGCATCGATGAGTTTACGCGCACCTTGGGTGATCACGTGTCCATCCACTGATTCTTGTTTTTTCGGCTCGTCTAGGATAAGAGCTCCATCCGAGTCTTCTTCGTATTCCTCGGCAATCACCTCCTCTGTCAGAGGGTCTTTTGCCGGGGTCTTGTTTTTCTTGTTCTTCTTCTTTGCCCTCTTGGCAGCGCCACTAGCAAAGACGGCTTTGGGTCCGTTTCCCGGAGTCAAGCTCTAATCGGTACTTTCGGACATCTGGACCTCGGGATTGTCTCCGACGTCCATATCATCCTACGCTTTGGGAGAGTGTTCCCCGGATCCTTCATCCATGGCTTCTCCTTCTTCTACAGCCTTGGAGTTGTACTCCTCTTCATATTCCATGGAGAACTTTCAGAAATCTGCTGACGTCATCGAATCATCCGAGGATGCGGGTACGTCGACATTTGTTCCAATTGCCTCCAGCACAGAGTCGGTGTTTTCTCCAGCATCGGCAGAGCCAGATCCGGATCCCACATACCCGACGAAGTGCGACGCGTGCTTCCTGAGGTACCTGCGGCTCTCGCGATCAGCCATGTCGAAACTTTTGATGGTCTCGAGAATTGCATCTGCGCTTGCATCTTGCATTATCATACGTCGCAGTGTGTACCTTAGGAAAGGCATGTCTGTCCCGGCATCATTAGAGTCGGAATCAGTGTTGATGATATGCTCCTCCTGGATTTCGACTTCCGCGGGTGGGTCGATCTGGGATACGGTCTCTCCGAGTAGATCCACTCCAGATTCGGCTTTAACCGCCAGGTCTTCCTCAGGATCGGATGTCTCCACTATCTCCGCAACTGGTGCGGGCTAGGTGGGATTAGGGTTTTCTGAGATCCAGAACTCTGCCGCCTCCGCGGACAAAGGGGACCCAGAAGATTCTTATGCCTCTATCATTACCGCTGGGGTGGGTGGGGCAGGTTCAGCGAAACTGATGTAAACATCGATCTCGCCAAAAGACATGATTGTGTATGCAGTCACAGCCTCCCTAGCCGGAATCCAAGTCTCGTCAAGAACGATGAGAGGGACGTCACTGGCGTAGAGGATGCGACCGACGGCGATAGTCTCGCCGATTCTGATTCTTGCAGATTCCGCTCGGAACGCAGATCTGAAGCTCACTTGCCCCACAGTGGGCGCCAACTGTCGTCGGATTGATGACAAGTACGCCATGAGGGGGTCCTTGAGGCGTGCAGAAGAGAGGGGTGTGAGACGTATGGTGTTCCGGGACGGTGAGCACACAAGTTTACCCAAGTTCGAATCCGCCGGCTTTGGACGGATCCTACTCCTGCTTGCAATCCAGTAATACGGCAGAGCCGGAATATGGGTTACAAGGGTTTCGCCTGTGCGAGTTGAGGGTCTAAAGTATTGGGTGCCCTAAAGGCTCTCCCTAGGACGGCTTATATAGATATCTGGCCTAGGTTTTACAGGAGAGATCTATCCGGCTACGACTAAGAGTCGGTTACAGAGTACATCTTGAACTACAAGTAACACTATGGGCCTAAGTCGGTAAGTCTTCTGGGCCTTCCCGTAGCCGGATTGGACTCCGTCTTTCTCCCTGACTGGGCCGCCCGTGAAGCAAAGCTCTAACCCGAAGTGGGCCACCCTGGTCAGTGAGGAACTGTCAGGATACCCAAAAAGTATATCCCCAACAATCCTACCTTCCGACGCTGGTCTCCAGCGGCTCTCCTCTGTTGACGAACTTCTGGTTGTCAGTTGTGAAGGGGGGAAGATCTCACATGTCCGGATTTTTGTAGCTCTAGGGTTAGGGCCTCTGTGGATTAGGTTTTTCAGTCGCTCGTTGTCTTGGCTCTGTCAAAGGCGACGAGGATGATGAATAAAAGTGTTCCAGTTCTTCCTCCAATGCAGTGTTCTACTTTGTTGTCGATGATGGATCCGGATGGTAGTCTGTCCAAGCGGGGATGGCATGGCGGCAGTGACATCCTTGTGGTGGACTTGTGTCCTCGAGCTCCACCGTTGCAACGACACTCGCTCCTGCATCGGAGCGGAGCTCAAGAGGTTTTTCAGGAGTACATGCAGAAGGTAGTCTGGGTTGGTGAGAGATGGAAGATGGTGAATCTTGTGCTGGGTTCGTGGTTGAAGGCTGTCAGATTTGGTTTACTCCTTGGACAACATCGCGCGGGGGTGACAAATTTGGAGTTTGATGGCGTGTTCGGGGTGCTGCCTCGGCCTGGTTCTTTCAATGACAATGGTTTTGCCTTTGGCAAGCTATCTTGGAGGTCCGTAAAGCTGCAGATCAGCGGTGGAGCCGCGTCGAGCTCGGGTGAAGAGGTGATCTGTCTAGTTTCCTTGGGTGGCTTCTACGGTGGTGCCGGAGGCGAGTGACAGGCGTTGGTTTTTTCCTCAAGGGTTTTTTCGGTCAGGAGGATTGTAATTTTCTTTTTTGGACGAGGATCCTTTTGCAGAAGCTAGGGTTTTCCTATTGTTTCAGTTCTATCAGGTCGATGTGTATATGGCGTGTAACTTGATCTTTAATATATACATGAGCCACATGTTACCTGCAAAGAAAAAGGTGAAGTATACTAGAAATTCCCTCCTGGTAGGATTGAAACCTGGTTAGTAGGATGCACTACTATAGAACTACCACCAACATAATAACCTACTGCCTAGGGCGATGTATTAGTATTTGTTTTTACATTCGAGGGGCAATGGATAAAACATAGGACGCCGTTTCTCTACGCACATGACGCGCACAGGCTGGAGGATCATTATTTTTTTATAAAGAGTACATATTAATATCGTGAAGATATCAAATACACCCGGCCTCTCCAATAATGCATCACCCCAGCGGCAATACGGATGCACACAACCAAAAAAAGAAAGAAAAATTACAAAAAAGAAAGGTCCCGCTACATCGATCTATCTCTTGTTAGAGCAAGACTAACACCAACAAGATAACACCATAAGTCCAGTTTCTCCAAAAACGGCGCCTTTAAGAAGAGAACGGTGTACAAGCGTTATTGTCACCCGATTATAGATCTTAGGTTTTCACCGTGAAGAAAGTTCTCGCTCTCAAAACAATACTCCAACAATACCATTGCCAGACACAACCAATGAAGGCCACACCTTGGATTTTTACCCTCAAAGGCAAGACTATGAACTTCTCCTATGCAATCGCCCCCACATGCAAGCCACTCCTCCAAGAAAAGAAATGCCAAGCAAATTCTTCATCGCCACAGAGCTTCAAACCGCCATTGCTAGTCCTCAGATCAGGCCACCATGAACTTCTCCACCAGCACCATGGAACAAGAACATGCTCCATGATATTAACAGCCAGCGGAGCTTCGAAGCACTCCCTCTGAAACCAAATGGACAGAGTAAAACACGGTGCGCACGACCGAGTCTCCCGATCCAGAAAACTTAAGGTATGAGTCGCCCCATGG
The DNA here is from genome assembly GCA_910589775.1 of Avena eriantha. Taxonomy (NCBI): domain Eukaryota; kingdom Viridiplantae; phylum Streptophyta; class Magnoliopsida; order Poales; family Poaceae; genus Avena; species Avena eriantha. The sequence goes on along the minus strand of OU342744.1, from coordinate 127,895,672 downwards.
AGCTCGCTGATGGCTCAATGCACGGCGCCTAGAAAAATGCTTGATGGCGGTGTTGATGTAGAGCTCGCTGGGAACCCCAAGAGGAAGGTATGATGTAGAGCTCGCTGATGTACAGCAGCAAGTTTCCCTCAGTATGAAACCAAGGTTTAATCGAACCAGTAGGAGCAAGGAAACACCCCAAAGGTGTTACTAGCTGAGCCTTGGCAGGGCCCACTACCGGTGCTAGTAGCAACGTGGAGACCTGCACAACACAACCACAAAACTTTGTCCCCAACTTGCGATGAGGTTGTCAATCTCACCGTGTTTTGCTGAAAACAAAGGATTAAACGTATCGAATGGAAAGAAGTAATAGTTTGCAGAAAGTAAACACAAAGCAGTAAAAGATTGTAGATTGTATATAAAGTAAAGGACCGGGATCCATAGTTCACTAGAGGTGGCTCTCCTTAGATAGATAACATGTTGGGTGAACAAATTACAGCGGGGGAATTGACAAACACCGAGAAAGCAATACCTGCATATACTAATCATCTTGACTCCTTTGAGACTTTATTGGGCATTACAACATTATACATAGACCGCCATCCAACTGCATCTATAACTAATAATCCACCTTCAGGTTATCATCCGAACCCCCTCCAGTATTAAGTTGCAAGCAACAGATTATTGCATTACGAATTGCATGTAAAGTAAACAATACCCATCAATCTGAAATAGCATCTCAATATCCATCGGATCCCCGCAAACACAACATGCAGAATTACAAATAGATGATCGTGATCATGAACGGAGCTCACAAGATCTAAACATGAAAGCACAAAGGAGGAGAACCAGCCATCTAGCTATTAAATGGATCCGTAGTCCAAGGATGAACTACTCACGCATCACACTAGAGGCTTGCATGGTAATGAAGAAGGCCTCCAGGGTCAATTCCCCTCTCCGGCAGGGTGCCGGGAAGAGCTTCAGATCCCTCCCGATCTAGGGATGGAGATGACGGCGGCTACAGACTCTTTCGTGGATTTTTGATCGGGTACTTAGGGTTTTCGTCTCGAGGGCAATATAGGCGGAAGGAGAGGCCGAGGGGGTGCCGGGAGCGGCCACACCACCCCCTGGCGCGGGCCAGGCCTGGCCGCGCGGCCAGGTGGTGTGGTGGCCCCCTGGCCCCTCTCCGTCTCGTATTCTAGCACTTGATGACATCCGGAAAAATAGGCACTTTGGCTTTTGTGCCGTCCAATTCCGAGAATATTCATTTTCTGACTTTCCTAGAACCAAAAACAGCAGAAAACAGGCAGCTGGCACTGTGGCTCTTGTTAATAGGTTAGTCCAAGAAATCATATGAAAAGTACTCCAAAGTTGGAACAAAACACAAGAAAGTGGATAAAACCAAGCATGGAACATCAAAAATTATAGATACATTTGCAATGTATCACTCGCTGGCAGAGCCTCCCAGAACACGCCATTGTAATCAGATCGAGAAGGACATGCATCCAGCCAGTCTTCATCTCGACGGGACGAAGAACCCTAGGACCGCTTCCATTATTCTCAAGACTTACAAGTCCCCACGCCGCCAGTCAAGCTCCAGCAGGACGGCGGCAAAAAATGGCAGCACAATGCTCGTTTGCAGGAGCACGAGACTCCCGCAGCAGAAGCCCATCCCAGAGGTCTAGATCGAGGCCCAGAAGGCCCAGGTCATTGCCCAACCGGAGCACTAGATCGTGGCCCAAGGGGATCCAGATCGTGGCCCACCGAAGGTCCCCGCCCTCACTGCCGACGACCGCCACAGCGGCGGCGCGCCGCCCCTCCACTGCCTCCTGCCAGAGTCCTCAGGCACCAGCCTTGTCGCGCCGCCCCACGCCCTCCAACGCCGCCGTACCATCCCCCATGCGCCGCCACCACCGCCGTCTTCAAGACCGGGTGGGCAGCGGCGGCCTCTGCTTCAATACCGGCCGAGGCTGGAGGGGGTGCCGGAGGCGCCTCCGGAGCCGCCTGGGAGGGAGGCGACCCGGGAGGTTTCGTCGTTGTTTCTCTTTATCATTAGTTTATCTATATCTATACTATTTATAAAAGAGCAAACATTACAGTTAACTGTACCTATAATCAGTACCCCAGATCTATTTCCCTTAATGGGATCTACCGGTCTAAGCGCATCTGATGGAGGTCATGGGTGCGGTTAGCAATTAGGTTTGACGGAGTACTCCGCTCAACGGACGAAAATTTTCCTCCTCGCCTGACATGCAAGTCGCCCCTGAATTCCGCTGTACACGTTATGATCTTATGATCTCCTAATTACCTCCAACTCCAACAATCATCCGCACCTTGTCCATCCCAAGCTAAACCTTCCATCTGCGCCGTCTCTGACTTTTGTTCGGGCAGCGGAAGCGGATCACGAGGCAGGCAGCGGCGAATGCCGCCATGGAGGGCCTCCTGACGGTGGTTATCACAAGGTGGAACCCGCAGCGAGTGATTTGCAAGGACGGCATGGAGGCGGGGGAGAGGACCACGACGACTTCATTCAGGTTCTGAACGTTTTATGCGTACGTACAGGCTGCCTGCTACGTTTCAATTTCGTTTTGCCATTTTTTTCATGGGTATTTTGTTCTGAGATCGGGATTCACCTGACATGGTAGCGGCAGATTCATGGCTTGAAATTTGCACTGGTGATTCTATGTCCCTGCTGGCTTACGGTTTTGTTTTGTAATGCCTGAAATACAAACTCTGAAGAACTGTACAAAAAAAGATCTGATAATTTAACGATAGATGCAATGGTCATATGTTCATGCATATGTCAGTTGCAAATTCTATCCCTGTCCTTCTCAGCCACATCCAAGCAATGAAATGTCAGCACTTATATCTGTAAAAGTACACATCATAGAGCTATGGCAGATACCGATACAGAAAATTTTCATATACCCTCTCCTGATTATGTTTTATATGGAGGAATACTAATTATTATGCCAGGTGTCTATCCCACATTTTTTTAATGTGAATCATGTTTGTTGTCTTGGAGCAATATTCCTATTGACTTACGTACGACTAACATTCTTCTATCTGCTATACAGGATCAACCTCCCTTACTCCAAGAATTCCTGAACCTATTATAAAGTAGAAACTGTTGTTATGCATAGTGGATATAACATCTGCAGGTAGGACATAGTCCAATTAAGCAGGGAGGCAGTGCTATTTTTTATAACAAGACCTTCTTAGAATTTCTTTTCGTAGTTCTTATCGATACTTGCTTAGAATTCATATCTGTTGTTCTGGACCTAAGGAAAATATTATTTTCTGACAGGAATTTTTTCCAGTTAGGAAAGTACACTAGATGAACTAATGTTGATATTTTAATATAAGGATATATATATATATATTCAGTTCCAAAAGCATTTGAGGCTCATGCGATTGTTTCTCTTAATTCTTCTGTAGGATTGAAAGAAAATTTGAGGCCAAAACTAAAGATCCTGTTTTGTGACTCTTCTAGAGGTGGATGTTTCACTATGTTTATTTTAATATGTGTATATATTGTTGATATCATTCCTACTATCATCTTAATCATTTTTTTACCGGTGAAAGGGTTACTATTTGCATACCAAGTACCCACTTAATGGGAAGTCAGATTCAATTGGTTGAGAGTGTCGTGAAAGATCAATCGAGAGTAATCTACTAAATTCTAACAAAAGTTCATTTACAAGATTTACCTTGGTGCATTTTCTGTACTGCCCAACTTGTTGTCCACCCTTTTTCAAGTCTTGAGTTCCAGACATTTGTTGAAGTTCGCTAATGAATGAATCCTGGTGGTTTATAGAATCATCATTTTATTTATTGAGGGCAACTACGGCGGCCACTAGGCCAGCTTGAACCATTATCATAAAAAAAGCAAAGTCTCCAAAAAAAATTTACGTGCCTCGACATATGCTCACCTCCACATCTGTCATACCCGAAGTGTGTATTTGATGAACAAGTATGAATGAAGGACCCACATGTGTCATCTCACATTCATGTTGTTAATTTTGAAGGACCCATATGTGTCATCTCACATTCATGTTGTTAATTTTGAAGGACCATATGTGTCATTCACATTCATGTTGGTAGCAGAGACAATTGTAGAAGAGATAACAGAATGATGAATCATAACATCACATGAAGTTTATTGTCATAATACATTATGATTTGCATAAACTAATACATACGTGCATTGCACGTGCTGACTAACTAGTGTACTCCCAAGTTGAACCAGGACACGAGATAACGATTGAGGTCAAACTAGTAACAGGATTTTGATTCCTTTTGAATTCCACGGCTATGCATGCTAGGCATTTTGTTCAATAATTTCCACTCCACTAGTACAGAGATCTGCATCTAAAATCCAAAATACCAGTACAAGTTTACAATTATAAATAATCAACAAATAAATAGCTGGAATTGATCGGTCCAACGGGTCCCCAAGATCCCAATCTTTGCCCAAAAATGATATAGACAATATACTTGTAATCAAGAATGCACAGCTGAATACACTATTCGCAAAAAAAAAAAGGAAGCCTACATATACACATAGACAGCCCTTGGCGCTAGGCATTTAGGACCGCTTTCACTTGTCGCAAAATGGCTCCCTCTCAAAAAGAAAATTTCGAGAGGGTAAAAACACGATTTACCACTATGCACTACTGTATACAGATCGCGAAAAAGAATGGAGTACCGTGTGAAAAAAATGGAGCCTAAAGAGCTGGGGCTCGTCATTACTCGACAGCAACTTCCTTCCCCACCATGTCCCTGTTCACAATGAGCTTCCCATCTTCATCCCTGGTGAAAAGCTTGCCCACAAGCTCATGCCAGCTGGTTCTTTCTGCAGAATCAGGTTCTGAGATCGTTTCGCTGTGCGTATCAGAGAATGGTGCAGGGCAGACATCCTCATGGTTTTCCTCTTCAGAAATGTCTACCGCGTGAGGAACATCCAAGCTTTTGGCTCTCTCGAGTGCGCTCTTGTGTTCTTCCTCAAAACTATGCAACTTCGACATCTTTTGTTGAGCAGGTGGAGTTGTTGCATTCTCATTTTTCTTCATTAGCTGCGCAAAGACATAGCTATAAGCATAAGTAAATGAATATTGACTCTGGAACTTAAGAAAGCAGTGCTGCAAATGTAAGTTCCAGAAAACCATATACTAGCGAGAAACCCAAGGAAATTATGTTAGGAAATTCGGCACGCTAAACTGCATCGATAGTGTTGCTTCTAGGATTTTTGCCATGTTTGCTGTGAAGGAAGTGTGTCTGAGCAATGCGGTATATTCTGTCATTTTATTCCAAGTCAATTAGTACTGGTAAAACTAAAGAGTCTAAGACTCTAAGAGTCTATGATGTAGGAGTAATACATAACAAATAGTAGTGCTTAATCAAATTTAGGTTCCATTTCTCGTATCTTTTAGGGGAACAAAGTGAGCAGAAAAGTAGTACTCCCCCCGTCCACAAATAACTGACTTAGCTTTGTCTAGATACAGCTAGGTCAGTTATTTGTGGGCAGAGGGAGTGTTTAAGAAAGTAAGAAAAACATAAACTGTTCGCTTTTTTATCTCCACCCTACCAATTTTTTGTTCATGTCTAGATATTTGACCTTAGTTTGGACTGTTTTGGCAACCCTTTCGCCACTTGCAATGCAATTTGTTGCCATACTTGGCCAATACATGGGCAACCAAAAAAAATCCACACATCCCCTATCCAAAATTTTGGAGGGTTGGCCTGGATTGTATATAATTATCTTGAAAGGATCTCAAGCATGTATTGCCAAACTTCAAGTTCACTAATTCAAACAGTAAACATGGAGGGCTCTAAAAAGAACACCCAACTCCGAGTCTAGTAATCTAAACATAGGTACAGAAAGCCTCAGAAATCCATTAATTCCTATTTAAATTGTTTTCGTACTCTAATTTCATAGGCTAGGGAGGTTGATGGTACTGGTAAACGATGAAGGAACCAATCCTGCAGCAAAAACATTTCAATACATAGCTAACCATTCTGTGCTGAGCAAGGAAGAAATCCCAGTTGAGGTGCTAAGCATGCACACCGAATCCTGCATGGGATCTGGGCTTTGAGTGAATTCTGGACTGGTGGTTGTACAACAAGGTAATTCAAGGCAATAATTTAGGACAAATCCACAGAAAGGTTACCCGTGATATTACCAATTATGTCCCCAATTGTAGTATACCTAGTCACATACATAATATTGTATTACACCAAGTATCACACCAACATGCAAGCATAATAAGAAAGGAAGTACTCCCTCCGATCCATATTACTTGTCACTGAAATGGGTGTATCTAGACATGATTTAGTGCTAGATACATCCATTTCAACGACAAGTAATATGGATCGGAGGGAGTAATAAGAAAGTAGTAAGGAACAGATTTAGCAGCCAAACCATTATGCCATTAATATGGTGCTTACTTTTCGCAAGCTATGAAAAAAATTATATCCGCAGCATGTACCCATGAGCGTACCTCTAAAGCCTTTATTGATTCCCGCTCAATCCAAACAAGCGCATGATCGGAAGTTGTACTGCACGATAACACAATATGCTCAAATCGCCCTTCCACCGGAATAGCAGTTCTCACCTCAGGTGGGTATCTTGCACAACTACAAATGAGTAGTAGTTGTGTTATTATATTCTCAATGTGTCAAAGCCCTTAGAGATCTCTTTCTGAGAATTCTGCATATTATAATCTTCATATATGAGGATTGCGTAAAGAGTAAGACATGCATGCATTACAAGTGTTGGATTATGCATTACAGGACTCTGATTTGCAGGATCCCCAAAATGCAGAAATAGAAAAATATGTTGGATGGCACTGTCATGCCGTGTTGAATCCTGAAGGATTGAATATACCACATGAATTTGCACATAAATGGTGTTTGATTACAGTACAAAAAACGTAGGGATATTTCCAAGAGGTTTGTTTGTACAAAATTTTCCTATGAATGTAGCGCAAAGAAATCCTTTGGAAACATTCTTATGCAGTACAATCTTTATAAATGCAACAACCAACATAAGAAAAGTCACAAAGGATGACAATCCTCCAGAATCCTTTGAATCAGAGAGACCCTGCCTGAATAAGTTTCCACGATAAAACTGATTATCCCTAGCTGATGTGATGAGAAAGATGGTCAGTTTTTACATATCAATTTTGAAATGTTATACTACCTCCATTCCAAAATGTAAGACATTTTGTTAGGCTATTTTAGCCTACTAAAACATCTTATATTTAGGAACGGGGGTAGCAGTATTTTATACCTTTCTCTTCCTAGATTCATAATTTGCTAAATTCTTTCACTGCTTGTACAGCTAAACAAAAGGAGTTTGAGAAAATCATATAATCATGCATTGGTTTCTATATTTCTTTTCATTATCTCTTGGAATACACGGTATAAAACAGCAGAGGACATCACTGTTGATGGCTAGAGCTTCCTTGCTCTTGAAGGACAAAAATGTAGAAGTTTTGTTGTTTGCATTTCCCACAAACCATGGTGACGTGGAGTTCCTTTCTAAAGTATGAAAAGGCTAACATATGAAATTACCAATAACCAGTCCACAGCCAGAAACTCCCTTGTGCTAGACAAACATGAATATCAGGTTTATTGTTTCTAACATACCAACACGACTTAAATAGGAACTAGCAGTGACTATCCAAATGCACCACTTACCTGCAAAATTTCCTCTCCACGATATGATATATTCGACCAGGAGCATACAATCTTCTAGGATCTTTGAACCTTTTATTGTCTTGTTTAAATGTATCTCTCAAGCAAACAAGGAATATCAAACAGGGCAAGCTGTCCAAAGAATAAATGAAAAAAATCAACAATTGTATATATTTTCTTACAGATGGAAAGTATGACAGACAGGCCTGGATAATGTGAACAGGAGATATGTTACAGCTTACCAGAATACAGATCCAAATATATATTCCAATGGTGTTGGCGTTCTTGGCAAAAAATCATCCTGGCAAAAGACACCATACAGTTAGAGAATGAACTTGAGATGATATATACGCCAACGCAATTAGTGCTGCAAATGGCAACTTTAAGATTACAATGAAAAGATAGGATCAATTACGCTCATAAGCTATTCACTAGTTCAATCAAATCAAACAAGATGACAAAGGAAGTAGTAGTACCAAATCCCACTCCGCATATAGAAGTGTCACAAGTTCAAGCAACACAAATACGGAGTAGTAAATAGTCAGGGGCATATCCAAGTTTTTTGAGAAATACACCTTCTAGCAAATACTCCGATGAACCGAATTCATCCAACAACACGGCGAACAGTTAATTGCTTCCCAAATTACTCGTACGCTGAAGCTCATATGAGCTACCTTTGTTAGAGCAGCAGTAGGACATATGGCATTGTAATGTTAACCTTATCCTATCAGCTAGTACCTTTCTTTTCTTGATAGCACAACTGGCGCTGCCTAATTCCTAACGTTGAGCACAATCAAACTAGTTCACCTTTCACAGACATTCCAATCGTGCCACAAGCAAAGCACATTTGACCAAATCGTGCCTGCTACTCTGACCCGAACCATTCCAATTTCACACACACAAAAAAAATACTCGTAGTCAAAATATTCGGCGACAGGAAATTGGACAGCTAATATCTGACGGAGCAGAGCAGGTGGTACCTGCAGCACGATGGAGTAGATGACGTCTGCGTACTTGACGGCGAGGTTGAGGGACATGCAGCGGGCGGGCGCGAGCGCGTAGCAGCGTATGTGGCTCCTGGGAATATCGTCGAACGCCTTGAGGTTGTTGACCACGAGTATCGTCATGAGCGCGGCGATGCCGGAGCCGAGCGAGTGTCCCGCGAAGACGAGCGTGCAGCCGGGCCCTTGCTGGCGCAGCAGGTCCCGCAGCGTGTCCGTCTCTTTCTCCAGTATGAACTGCGCCGCCTTGAGCAGGCCGTAGTGCACGTACCCGCCGTCGAACATCTGCTGCCCGAGCTTGTTGTCCATGAGGACCTGCAGCAGAGCGCGAAGGAGTCAGTCGTAATCGTGCGGAGAAACGTGGAATGAACCGAAGAGACGGTGGGGGGTAGCTAGCTACCTTGTAGTCGGCGTTGCGGACGAGGTTGAGGCCTCGGACGGCGAGGACGACCTCGTTGCGCTGGCGGTCGGCGTAGACGATGTAGGGTGGGCAGTCGGTCTTGACGTGGGCGTAGGTGGCGAGCTTGTGGACGCAGTCGCTGCGGATGTCGTCGTAGCCGAGGCCGGGAGGCGCGAACTTGGGCTTGGCGATGTCATCCTCGTAGATGGCCATGATGATTTGGCAGATGCGCGGGACGGGCTCGAAGTCGTCCGGCGCGGCGAGGGGCCAATTCTCGCTGTCGTAGGCGCCGATGTAGGTGAGCCGCTTCCACGCCCAGCGCAGGCACCCCACGCACAGCACGCACTCCAGCCCGCACGACACCGACATGGCCGCCGCCTCGCCGCGGCGCGCCCCGCCCTGGTGAGCTCGGAGGTGGAGGTCGATCGCTTGGTGGGGTGGGGTGGTCTCCCTCCGGCTGCTGCCCTGCCGCCGCCGACGCTAGCTAGCTACCAGCTGCCGTGGGCGTTTCTGCGCTGTTTTCTATTGGATTGCTTGCCTTGATTGTTCCGGAAAAACGACGAGCTGGAGCGGTGGTGGGGGAGTGTCTGACGTGAGATGCAATTGCGCTGTGCCCGCGCACTACGGGATTTTTATCTCGCTTTTTCAACGCGGCTGCGCTCCGCGGGAGAGGCGAGGCGAGGCGAAGGCCCGCCCGCCCGCCGTGTTTGGGGATGATCTAAATGGCAAAAGACAGTTTGCCCGCCGTTCCTGGAAGCTTCGACTTCACGTTGTCGTCTTGTTTCGTTCCCACGACGCGTGTGTGAAAACTGAAATCAGAGGCTGCGATTTCGTCCAAGTGCACAGCCTGTCCAGCTACTGCTGCAATCCGTTGGATGTTTTGACCTGCATGTTGCAACAATCTGGAACGGAATAGAGAAATGCGGTCGGTGCCACACACGCACAGGAGAGACAAAAGAAAAGAAGATGACCGGCTGTCTGTCTGTACTTAAAAAACATTTACCATCTCGAGACCACGAGGCAGTGCCGTCGATCGCGGTTCTCCCGTCGACCTGCTTCTGAATTTTTGACCGTGCAAACAGAGACTCGGCGGATGCGCAGCAGCATGTGAGAACTAATTATCGTTGCCATTTCCCTCGAAAACAATTTATCGTTGCCAAGCTGATTTGACCTGGATCTGGGCCAAATCATATGGTCCACTGGTCCAGTAAGCGGCACGGGAAACAGGAAGAATGCGCCCACATCACAATGACCTGGGTCCTGGTCAAATACAGTTGGCCAACCAACATGAATGTCTTGGCAGTTGGCTCCAGCATGGAGACGACCCATCCAACGATGTAGATGATACTATTCGCTTTGTTGCGGCCACATGAGAACAATGAAAGAGTCTAAAGGCCACACATACCAGCATGTTACTAGCTATTTTATTAGTCAAATTATGCCTAGTCTAATGTATGGCAGGTCTCTTCTGGGATTCGCTCGTGAGAAGAGTCGTGACAGATTTGATAATCATTAGTCTCTCTTATTCAACATTGTAATTGATAGCCTTGATTTGCAAGAGGTATCTATGATTAGAAGACAATTCACTTGGGCGAACAGTCTTCCAGGACCGACATACGAAAAACTCGACCGCGTGCTTGTGGATACTGAATGGAAAATCCAAATTCCTTATGATAACTATGCGTGCGCTAGAGCGTATCGAGACTCTATCTAACCATGCTCATATTCTTTTGTCCACTGGTTCGTCGGTTCAACTGCGTAGACGTCAATTCAAGTTTGAACTTGATTGGCTACACATAGATGGCTTCCTTAAGATGGTTAAGAATGTGTGGGATAAACCAGTGAGAGATCCAACTCATATCCAAAGATGGAATAATAAAATACGTGCTAGACGTAAGTTCCTAACTGGATGGGCAAGACACATGGCTGGTATCCTCAAAAAAGATAAGCTTCGACTGTCAGCAATCATTGATGAATTAGAAGTTTTTGTGAAAGCTAGGCCATTATCTGCACATGAGATTGAGCTCAAAACTAATCAAATGCAAAGATGGCAAAAATTTTGAGGAAAGAAGAGCTCAAGTGGATTCGAATATGGGATACTTTCATGGTGTAGTAAACGGCAGACACCGGAAGAAACTTAGTCATTTCCTTATACAGGACGAGGGCGGTCCACGATCGAAGGCCATGATAAACTTGAATCAACTGGAATATTTCCGATGGAGATTCTTTTGGCAAGGTGGTAGTAAGAAACAAGAAGTATCGTCTGGCAAAATAGAGTGTGGTTTTGTTGGGGAACCTGCTACGCAAAACAAAAAATTCTAGTGCATAACCAAGGTCGAATACAAGGAGAGAGGTAATGGACCATACCCTCGAAGATCGAACTAGCGGAAGTTTATCGATGACGAGGTTGATGAAGACGAGCATCAATCCCCGCAGCAAGACTTATCAAATTGCGAGGTGATGTATTATCCCACGGATGGCTCCCACGATCTAGTGCTCCAAACGTAGCACCTCCACCGGTATCCACACGTACGAGATCAACAGCAACACGTCAAGGTGTGATCAAGCACATGGTCGAAGCGGGAACATGCCGATGAAGATTCGGCAGCGCTTCCATAGTCATGGCTAGATTAGATATAACTGATGGTTGAACTCGGCAGCGCTACCGCGATGGCGATGAAGATCTCCACGTGACGAAGACACGAGAAGAAGAAGAAGAAGAAGAAGAAGAAGAATAAGAAGAAAAAGAAGAAGAAGAAGGACATCGAGAGGAGGCGGCGACCGACGACAGAGGTGGATGTTGACAGCGCAGCGGTGGCGGCGATGGCGCGGCGGTGGGTGGCAGTGCTAGGGTTAGGCGTGGTGTCTCCAAAAACTTCTTCTGTTCCGATGTGAAAGTGGAGGTCAATCATGAGATATGTCTCCTCATCAAAAAAAATTGGTAGAGGGGTGGGCGGGCGGGAATCAAGATCAACGGAATCATGATGGACCTTGCCAACCTCAATCGGTGGGTCGTTGCTTGGTGAAGTTGAAGCCGCCGAATTCATGCCTCTAGCGCTCAAAGTTCCCACCGATGGCACCAATTGACGAGGGATAACCTCGACAATGTCCATCGTTATGGACTTGGGTTTGATAGAAATGAGAGCGTTGGTGATTTTGTCGGCATGTCAGACAAACAAGGGATACGAATCTTGTATGAGCTTTGTTGCAAAGAGATGATTACAAAGTTACCGATTTGCTAGATGCAATCTAACTCACGGCAGGTTGTGTCTACTCCAAGCTACGGTGGTTATTTCGTTGGCTCCTCCCAGCCCTTATATGAGAGGCTAGATCTCAGAGTCCAATACGGATTGGTTACAAGTTTGATTACAGCTACCCGACTATGTCGGTTTGTATCTCTGTCTTGATTAACACATTTGGTTCATGGGCTTCCGATGCTTTCCATGACTCTTTATTTCTTTGTGGGTCTTGGACCGTATCTTTAATATGTACCAGGTATATGAATTATAGGAACCTGATAAGTCATACCCATATCAGTAGCCCCCGAGACTCCGTCCAAATTGTAGATTCGGGTGTCTCAAAGATATTTTCGGTGTATGGACCAAAAGATTTATTCGAGTAGAACTTTTTATTTATAGATATTTATGTCATGGGGATTTTGGTAACACAAGTATGGTGCATCCGACGGATCAGGAACCAGTTAATTGCTCTTGGGCAAAAACATCGTGAACCTACTTCAAACTCAAGTCCCCAGACTTGAATTCGGTATGTACTGGCGTAATTTAGTTCAGGCCACGGAGGTCTTATCGGGTACTGAATTCCAGGCTCATATTTTATGGATACCCAATGCGTCCGTCGGGATTTTTCATTGTATCATGGATACGGATAATAACTAGCAAAGCGCATTCCGGTGCGGTTACTAGGACTCACAATACGGATCCTAGGGTCTTACCTTCATGTTAAGAGACACAACATTCAGACATATTATCGCGGTGGACACGGTCCAAGAATTTGTTGAGAATTTATCGACTGTCTTGTTTGGCTATTGGAATTTCTGAAGTTGTCATCTTGTTGATATTATTGTTTAATGCTCCCGATGAGAGTAACCATCTGAGGATACACTTGTGTAATGCTCATAGGTTTTTATTGTCTCCGTTGGAGGATTTTTGCTGTTTCTTCCATCCAGTGTGCGACTTGCGCTCCTGATGGGAGTAGCCCCTGAGACTACAGTCAAATATTTGTATTCGAGTGTAGGCTCAAAGCATCTTCATCCGAGGAGGTGCTTGACTCGGGTCTTGTTTCTATTGACACGAGTGTACTTTTTATCAGTTCCATCCATATTTTTTCATCGGGTGCACGGTCAATTATCATCTGAAGAATGCTTGCGTTCGAGCATAGGCTCAAGTCTTTATCATCTGAAGAAATTTTCGACTCAACATTTCCTTTTCTTAATAATATTAGGTGCACGGTCAGCGCTTCTGATGGAAGTATCCCCCGAGGCTAAGTTCAAATGCTTGTGTTCGAGCATAGGCTCAAGTCTTTATCATCTAAGGAATTTACTATGCTCAAGTCTTGAAGTTGTTTTTTCAGATTCCTTTTTTGAATGTATCTGAGGTTTTTCATTGCTTTCCATGATGTCATTGCTGACGATGATGGTATGCCTTAGTCATGTTCCAGTGCCACTGATGGGATATTTCAGTGGTGGGCCCATGATGCAGGCTGACGACGCGTGTGGGCTATGTCAGCAGTGAGTTTAACCACACGACCCCATGTTGCACGGGAACCGAGGTATCGTATGGTTTACTCCGAAACTACTACAGTGATTAATTATCTTTATGGTTGATTCCTTTTAACACTAGACACGTGTGATATGTCCATTTTGCATCACTATTCTATATCATATTTTACTGTTATTCATTGATATATTTCATATTAAGAGATGATACTTATGTTATTTCACCTGTTTTGCATGGTTGTTGACTTTTGGAGCATGGACTGCTGCAGTCAGGATTCTGATGGAAAATGTGCTGTTTGGAGGCAAAATTCACGAAGATCAGAAAATCCGGGAAAATACATGGAAAATCCTATTTTTCCAGAAGACGAAGAAAACCAGAAGGGGAAGTGGAGATGGGCCACATGGGGCCCACACCACCCCCTGGCACGGGCCATCCCAGGCCGTGCCACCAGGTGGTGTGGCCGCCCTGGTCCACTCTAGCCTCTCCCCTTTGGCGTATATTATGCTCCCGAAACCCTAAGACTCGGGGAGCAACCACAGAAAGATTCTATCGCCTCTACAGGGCAGAAAACACCGAGAGAGAAAGATCTCTCTGGCAAACAGAATTCTGCCGGGGGAATTCCTTCCCGTAGAGGGGAGATCGTCGCCATCAACACCACCATCAAGCTAGACTTCATCGGGATCATCATCATCACCACCACCACCATCATCATCACCAGCACCATCATCACCACCTCATACCGCTGTAACAATTGGGTTGAATCTTGCATAGTTCTTAGGGGAAACTTTCCTGGTGTTGATTACTCCTTGTAGTTGATGCTATTGAGTGAACCATTGAATTATCGTTTATATTCAGATTTTTACACATCATTATTTCATCTCTGATCATGATCCATATGATGTCTTGTGATTAGTTCGTTTTGTTCTTGAGGACATGGGAGAAGTCATGTTGTTAGTAGTGGAATTGTGTTGAGAAAGATTTAATGGTTTGATATTTAAGTTGTGGTGTACTTCTTCTAGTGGTGTCATGTGAACATCGACTACATGACACTTCACCTATATGGGCCTAGGGAATGCATTGTGTATTTGGCTACTAATCGTAGGGGTTGTCGGAGTGACAGAAACATGAACCCCGTTAGGAAACCTTTGCACAAGGGACGTCAGGGTCTTAGAGTTTAAAGTTGTGGTTAGGTTTCTACCTTAATTACTTTCTTATACTTGCGGATGCTTGCAAGGGGTATAATCACAAGTATGTATTAGTCCTAGGAAGGTCGGTACATTAGCACAGGTTCACCCACACAACACTTAGCAAACTAAAGAAGATTAATCAACTATATGAAGCAAAAGCACTTGACGATATTCCCATGTGTCCTCGAGAACGTTTGGTCATCTTAAGTAATACAACCGGCTTGTCCTTTGCTGAATAAAGGATTGGGCCACTTGCTGCATTTATTCTTATTGTGTTTTATTTACTCGTACTTTATTTACCCGCATTATCAAAAAACCCTAAAAATCCGTTTGCTAAGTATTTCCAGAGAATTCCTGCTCCAAGCCATAGCCAGCACATTCTGCTCCTCGTTGGGTTTGACACTCTTACTTATCGAAAATACTACGATGCACCCCCTATACTTGTGGGTAATCAAGACTATTTTCTGGCGCCGTTGCCGGGGAGTGAAGCGCTATTGGAGAGTGGAACCGATAAAGAAAACTTCTACTGTGAGTATTGTTTACTTCTGTTAGTTGTTTTATTTCAATATGGATAATTTGCTGGGTTCCTTATTTCGTAATGCTACTACCACTACGAAGGTAGTAGATGAACCACCACCTACTGAGAATGATACTTTTAAAATACCTACAAGAATTATTGATCGTGTTATGGATAATATTATGTTGGAGATGGAACTGTCCATCCCGGTGATCATTTGCTCTTTATACACGAATTATGCGGGGTGTTTAAGTGTGCGGTATTACAACAGATCAAGTCAAGAAGAAGTTATTCTCATTATCACTGAAAGGAAGAGCTGAAGAATGGTATAAGCTGCTAAAGAATGGTCAAGCTCTTGAATGGGAGGAAATAGTACCTCTCTTTTATTCAAAGTTTTATCCTCCTAGTGAGATTCATAAAGATCGGAATCAAATATACAACGTTTGGCCTCTTGATGGAGAGAGTACCGCTCAAGCTTGGGGGAGATTGAAGTTACTAATGCTCAAATGTCCCATTCATGAGCTCCCAACATTATTATTATCAATAACTTCTATGCAAGGCTTTCTCTTCATGATAAGGATTTATTGGATGCCTCTTGTGCTGGATCATTCACTCGCATGGAAGAAGAAGCTAAATGGGATCTTCTATACCGTATTCAAGACAATGCTGAAGCATGGGAGAATGACAAAGGAAGAAAGTCAGGTATAAATTATGATTATGAATGCATTGAATCTTTTATGGGAACTGATGACTTTCAAAATATTAAAAATGCTTATGGTCTAGACTCTCAAGCTATTGCTTTTTATTTTAAGGCTTTTGCTTCCTATATTGAAGTTCCTAAAAAGAAGTAGAATAAGTATCATGAACCATATAAAGATGTTGCTAAGTGTGTTCCTGCAAGAAATACTAAAGTTTATACTGCTAATCATGCTTTACCTGAACCTTATATTGAGAAAATACCTTTCCCAGTTAAGATAAAAGAACATTCTATGATAGCTAGTATGGTTAATGGAAGTACAAATAAGACTGTTGAACCTGATAAACAAAAGGATGATGAACCTATAATAGCAAATATGAAAGATTTTGTCGTTAAATATGTAGAAGATGGACACACTATCCTCTGTAAGGATATCCCTAATATTGTTTCACAAAGTAGTGTTATGAGAGCTAGTATTCCTGTGTTTTCTGTTAGGATAAGTGATCATTGCTACCATGGTTCTTGTGATAGCTATATCGTTAAATTTATGCATGATACTAAAAGTTATTATGAGAGAGGGAAGAATGTTCTTATGCACCTCAATAATATCAAGTTTCCTCATTTTATGCTTAAAGTCTTTATGTTGCACTTGTTTTGCCTTCCTATGCTTGTATCCTCTGGTTTTAACAACTTGTTTGCTTACAAAATTCCCTTGCATTGGAACTGGGTTAGACTTAAACATGTGTATTTTTTCTTCTTAATGCTCTCTTTCACTTCAATTCATATTCTTATGTGAGCATCATTGAAATTATCATGCCCATCTTAATGGCTATAAAGAAAGAGCTTTTTTGAGACAACCCAATATATTCTTGCTTTCTGTTTGTTTTTGTTTCTTTGAGTCTTGGAAGTTATTACTTCAGTAATAACCTCTCCTTATCCTTTTTGTTTGGTTTTTGTGTCAAGATCAACCTCTAATGAGAGAGAAGTAAGATATGGGGAAATTGTTGTCCCGAAACAGATTTTTGTGCTTCACCGTAAAAATTCATGAGAGATCTCTGTATGTAGTATTGAGCTGTAATTGTTTGTGCTTATGACCCAGGTTATTATTTAACTTTAGTTAGTTTTGCACCTTTTGATTTGAGTAACAGAAGATTTTCTAAAAAATTGATCTTTACCTGCTGGTCTGCTTTGACAGATTTTGCCACTCTTGCATTTGCTTCTTTAAATCGATTTTTTTAATTCTTTTTGGGTTTTTGGAAGGAGTTGCTACAGTAGCTTATGTTTTGATGGATTTAAGTTGAAATTGAACTTAAAAGGTTTATTACCTCGTTTATACTGATGTTGCTAATGAGAATTGTGTGAAAGAAATTTCCAGGTTATTGGAGAAAATGGTGTAATGAGAAAGAGAAAGGTTTTATGACTCGAGCAACATGAGTATGAAGATGAAGATATTGATGTTATTCAAGTGGTGACTCTAGAAGAATCTACTAAAATACCAAATTCAGAGACCTGCTGAGTCCGTTTTCGAATAGGTAATAGTGCTGGTAAGAAAAGTTCCGTGAAAACTCTATCCAGTTGTATTTTTGGAGTTTCTATCCAACAAGGAAAGCTACGAAGCGAAAGAGGGATAGAAATGGAGCCAGGGTGGCTCACACCACCCCCTGGCGCGGGCCCCCTGGCCATGCCAGCAGGTGGTGTGGCCACCTCGGACTCCGTCTCCAACCCGTTTTCTCCCAGTACCTTCCTTTTGTTGTAAAACTTCATAATATATAATCCCTCGGATCCCCCGAGGTTCCTATATCATGTTCTCGTCGTGTTTTTGTTTCGATCTGTTTCTGCCAGGAACTATTCTTGAAAGTTTAGAAGCACAATGGTGTCCGCCAAGGATAAGGGAAAGGAGCCTATGGAGGAAGATCTTCAAGACCCCGGGCAGGCGAAGGAGATCAAGAGTGAAGATGAAGCGGAGGCAAAGCAAAGCCAACAACCGCACACCGGCACTACCATTGCAAGCACTGGAGTGGTGGCAAACCCTGCCAGGATTAGAAGAACTGCACGGATGTCAACTGGAGGGAAGCCTCCGCGTCACTGTTTGGCCCCACAGACACCTTCTCCAAGCACCAAGAGTCCCTTCCATACCCTTATCCATGAGCATCATTACCAGAATATGCCCAAGGAGAAACTACCCTCCAATTGGGATATGCCTCGTCCTAACCATGCAGGAAAAGAAGACTTCAAGGAGGAAGAGTGGGGAAAGAACCGCAAGAGCTGGGATTCACAACCTGACATAATCATGCACCGCATCGAGCACAACTCGGAGTTGATTTGTAATCTCACCTTCGAGGTTGAGGACTTGGGGAAATTGATCAAAAAGCTCATCGAGAGAATACCACCACCACCGAAGGAGTAATTCGTCAACAGGTTTTGGCATCCCCTTGGTTTGTTCCAAGCTTGGGGGATAGCCGCGGTATCACATTGATACGTCCATTTTGCATCACCATTCTATGTCATAATTCACTATTATTCATTGATATATTTCATATTGAGAGGAGATACTTATGTTATTTCATCTGTTTTTGCATGGTTGATGACTTTTGGAGCATGGACCGCTGTAGTCAGGATTCTGATGGAAAAGGTGTTGTTTGGAGGCAAAATTCGCGAAGATCAGAAAATCCAGGAAAATATACGGAAAATCCTATTTTTCTAGAAGACTAAGGATGCCAGAAGATGGAGTGGAGATGGGCCACAGGGGGCCCACACCACCCCATGGCGCGGGTAGCCCTAGGCCGTGCCAGGAGGTGGTGTGGCCACCCTGGCCCACTCCAGCCTCTCCCCTCTGGCATATATCATCCTCCCGAAAGCCCAAGACTCGGGGAGCGACCACAGAAAGATTCCGCCGCCTTTGCGGGGTGGAAAACACCGAGAGAGAAAGATCTCTCCGACAAACAGATTTCTGCCGGGGGAATTCCTTCCCGGAGAGGGGAGACCGTCGCCATCAACACCACCATCAAGATGGACTTCATCGGGATCATCATCATCATCATCACCACCATCATCACCATCAGCACCCTCATCACCATCTCTATATTGCTATAACAATTGAGTTGAATCTTGCATTAGTTCATAGGGGAAACTTTCCCGGTTTACTCTTTGTAGTTGATGCTATTGAGTGAACCATCGAATTATTGTTTATGTTCAGATTGTTATACATCATTATTCCATCTCTGATCATGATCCATATGATGTCTTGTGAGTAGTTCGTTTTGTTCTTGAGGACATGGGAGAAGTCTTGTTGTTAGTAGTGGAGTTGCGTTGAGAAAGATTCAATAGATTGTTATTTAAGTTGTGGTGTACTTATTCTAGTGGTGTCATGTGAACGTCGACTACATGAAACTTCACCTATATGGGCCTAGGGGAATGCATTGTGTATTTGGCTACTAATCGTAGGGGTTGCCGGAGTGACAGAAACCTGAACCCCCGTTAGGAAACCATTGCACAAGGGACATAAGGGTCTTAGAGTTTAAAGCTGTGGTTAGGTTTCTACCTTAATTACTTTCTTGTACTTACAGATGTTTGCAAGGGGTATAATCAAAAGTATGTATTAGTCTTGGATGGGGCGGTACATTAGCACAGGTTCACCCACACAACACTTAGCAAGCTAGAGAAGATTAATCAGCTATATGAAGCGAAAGCACTTGACAGTCTTCCCATGTGTCCTCGAGAACGTTTGGTCATCTTAAGTAATACCACCGGCTTGTCCTTTGCTGCATAAAGGATTGGGCCACTTGCTGCATTTATTCCTACTGTCTTTTATTTACTCGTACTTTGTTTACTTGCTTTATCAAAAACCCCTAAAAATCAGTTTGCTAAGTATTCGCAGAGAATTCCTCATCCATACCACTAGCCAGCACCTTATGCTCCTCGTTGGGTTCGACACTCTTATCGAAAATACTGTGATACACCCCCTATACTTGTGGGTCATCAAGACTATTTTCTAGCGCCGTTGCCGGGGAGTGAAGCGCTATTGGAGAGTGGAACTGGTAAAGGAAACTTCTACTGTGAGTATTGTTTACTTCTGTTAGTTGCTTTATTTTCGTTATGGATAATTCGCTAAGTTTCTTATTTGGTAATGCTACTACCACTGCTAAGGTAGTAGATAAGCCACCACCTGCTGAGAATGATGTTTTCAAAATACCTACAAGAATTATTGATCGTGTTATGGATAATTACTATGTTGGGGATGGAATTGTCCATCCTGGTGATCATTTACTCTTTATACACGAATTATGCGGGTTGTTCAAGTGTGCAGGTATTACTACAGATCAAGTTAAGAAGAAGTTATTATCATTATCACTGAAAGGAAGAGCTGAGGAATGGTATAAGCTGCTGAAGAATGGTCAAGCTCTGGAATGGGAGGAAATAGTGCCTCTCTTTTATTCAAAGTTTTATCCTCCCAGTGAGATTCATAAAGATCGGAATCAAATATACAACTTTTGGCCTCTTGATGGAGAGAGTATAGCTCAAGCTTGGGGGAGACTGAAGTTACTAATGCTCAAATGTCCCATTCATGAGCTCCCCAACAATATTATTATCAACAACTTTTATGCAAGGCTCCCTCTACATGATAAGGATTTATTGGATGCTTCTTGTGCTGGATCATTCACTCGCATGGAAGAAGAAGCTAAATGGGACCTTCTAGATTGTCTTCAAGACAATGCTGAAGCTTGAGAAAATGACAAAGGTAGAAGGTCAGGTATAAATTATGATTACGAATGCATTGAATCTTTTATGGGAACTGATGACTTTCAAAATATTAAAAATGCTTATGATCTAGATTCTCAAGCTATTGCTTCTTATTTTAAGGCTTTTGCTTCTTACATTGAAGTGCCTAAAAAGAAGTGGAATAAGTATCATGAACCTTATAAGGATGTTGCTAAGAGTGTTCCTACAAGAAATATTGAAGTTTATACTACTAATCATGTCTTACCTGAACCTTACATTGAGAAAATGCCTTTCCCAGTCAAGGTAAAGGAACATTCTATGATAGCTAGTATGGTTAATGAAAGTATGAATAAGGCTGTTGAACCTGATAAACAAATGGTTGATAAACCTATATTAGCAAATGTGAAAGACTTTGTCACCAAGTATGAGAAAGAGGGACACCCTATCCTTTGTAAGGATACCTCTAATATTGTTTCGCAAAGTAGTGTTATGAGAGCTAGTATTCCTGTGTTTTCTGTTAGAATAAGTGATCATTGTTATGATGGTCCTTGTGATAGCTATATTGTTAAGTTTATGCATGACACTGAAAGTTACTATGAGAGAGGGAAAAGTGTTCGTATGCATCTCAATAATATCAAGTTTCCCCGTTTTATGCTGAAAGTTTTTATGTTGCGCTTCTTTTGCCTTCTTATGCAAGTTGCCTCTGGTTTCAATAACTTGTTTGTTTACAAAATCCCCTTGCATAGGAAGTGGGTTAGACTTAAATGTGTGTGTGTTTTTGCTTCTTAGTGCTCTCTTTCACTTCAATTCATATCCCTATGAGAGCTTCTTCAAAATTATCATGCCCATCTTAATGGCTATAAAGAAAGAGCTTTATGGGAGACAACCCAATTTGTTTTTGTTTTTAGTTTGTTTTTGTTTTTTTGAGTCTTGGAAGTCATTACTTCGGTAATAACCGCTCCTTATCTGTTTTGTTTGGTTTTTGTGTCAAGATCAACCTCTAATGAGAGAGAAGTAAGATTTGGGGAAGTTGCTGTCCCGAAACAGATTTTTGTGCTTCACCGTAAAAATTCGTGAGAGATCTCTGTATGTCGGATTGAGCTATAATTTTTTTTGCTTCTGCCCCAGGTTGTTATTTAACTTTCGTTAGTTTAGCACTTTTTGATTTGAGCAACAGAAGATTTTCGAAAAAAATTGATCTTTACCTGCTGGTCTGTTTTGACAGATTTTGCCAATCTTGCATTTGCTTCTTTATTCGATTTCCTTTTTGAATTCTTTTTGGGTTTTTGAAAGGAGTTGCTACAGTAGATTTTGTTTTGATGGTTTTTAGTTGAAGTTGGACTCAAAAGGTTTTATCACTTCACTTATACTAATGTTGCTAATGAGAACTGTGTGAAAGAAATTTCCAGGAAGAGGAGATAATGGTGTAATAAGGAAAAGAAGGGTTTTATGACTCAAGTAATAAGTGTATGAAGATGAAGATATTGATGATTCAAGTGGTGACTCCGGAAGGATCCACTAAATACCAAATTCAGAGACCTGCAGAGTCCGTTTCCAACTAGGTAACAGTTCTGGTAAGAAAAGTTCCGCGAAAATACAATCCAACTATATTTTTGCAGTTTTCAGTCAATAAGGAAAGCTAAGAAGCGAAAAAGGGACGGAACCGGAGCCGGGGTAGCCCACACCACCCTGTGGCGCGGGCCCATCCCTGGCCGCGCCACCAGGTGGTGAGGCCACCCAGGTCACCGCCTCCGACCCGTTTTCACCCAGTACCTTCCTTTTCATATGAAACTTCGTAATATATAACCCCCCGGATCCCCCGATGTCCGTATATTGTGTTTTCGTCGTGTTTTTGTTTTGATCTGTTTCTGCCAGGAACTATTCTTGAAGCTTTGAAGCACAATGGTGTCTGCCAAGGATAAAGGGAAGGAGCCCATGGAGGAAGACCTCCAAGACTCTGAGAAGGAGATCAAGAGTGAAGGTGAAGAGGAGCAAGGCCAACATCCGCACACCGGCACTACCATTGCAAGCATTGGAGTGGTGGCAAACCTAGCCATTGGAGGGAAATCTCCTCGTCACAGTTTGGCCCCACGGTCACTTCCTCCACACACCAATAATCCCTTCCATACCTTTATCCATAACCATGCAGGAAAAGAAGACTCCAAGAGGGAAGAATGGAAAAAGAATCACAAGAGCTGGGATCCACAAACTGAAATGATCACGAGCCGTATTGAGCACAACTCGGAGTTGATTCGTACTCTCACTTTCGAGATTGAGGACTTTGGGAAACTGATCAGAGAGCTCATCGAGAGGATACCACCACCACCTAAGGAGTAATTCGTTATCAGGTTTGGCATCCCCTTGGTTTGTTCCAAGCTTGGGGGAGTGTCGCGGTATCACATCACTATCTTCTATCTTTTTACCTTATTAGTAGAGTCATATCATGAATAGAGGAGTTATTATGTATTATGGTTTGCATTATGGATGTGTCCCCTCTCTCGTTAGATATGTATCCCTTGGTGTGAGTTGCCGTTATGGAATACTAATGAGAAGTTCTATCATTCACTCTTTTGCATAGCTTATATTAGTTTTCAATTCGTGGTTATATTATTGATCTTGTTGTTAGTATTGGTAGCACTCTGGGACCATTGAGTTAATTTAGTTGGTTTTGGCAAACCTGGCTCGGTCAGTAGCACACTATTTTTGAGAGTTGAAAGAAAAGATAGAAGTACTCTAGAGAAAAATAATTTCATCATCTTTCTTTCATGATTTGCTCATAAGTCTAGTATTCTCTAGTTAAGATATTTTGTGCTTCCAAGGAAGATTGCATGTTTGTCTTTATCACTTGTATGTTTGTTTGTTTCCTTCAATTCTTATACTTGCTACCCAACCTTGCTAGCCAAAAACATGTACTGAGAGGATTTCTTCTCGTGCATCCACCTCCTTAAACCAAACCCATGCCATTTGTGTCCACCATACCTACCTAGTAGCATTATTGCTATTCCAAGTAAGTTCTTGTTTTATCTACCACCCAAATTAAACTTGTTATGTGAAAATTAGTGATTAAAGCTCTCACGAACTTGACGGCACACTTTACTTTCTTGCACTTAATAAACTTGAACCATTGTGCTCACCTATGTTGCGTATATGCTTGCGCTTTGTAAGTTGTGAATTAGCAGAACCATGCTATCATGGGGAACGCTTTTAACATTGCACTGGTACTTTGTACCAAGTTGATATCATGTTCTTTTGTCTATGGATGTCGTCGGTGTGAAATGAAAGGGGAGCTTGTAAGTCCATGGAGTTATGCATATGTGTTAGAGAAACGCCTGGGCCGCTGGTCTAATCCATGCTGACATGGTGGAAACCTGCAGCATAACCATAATGAGTATCTATGAAGCATTCTTCTTATAAAAAAAGAGTCCGATATTGGAAAAAAAGAGAAAAAGAAAAAAAGAGATATTATGAAAAGATGAAAGAGAGAAAAAAGCACCATATTCCCATGGTAAATAAGAAGATTTCTGAGATGCTTGTTGTCTGCTTGCCTTGTCATTTTGATATGGGGATTCTTCCGTATCATCGGGCAAGGGGTACCTCGTTGGCGGTTCTCTATGATACACATATGCTTACGATGACAAGAACTTACCGGTGACTAAATTTGAGTAGCATGAGGAGCGACCCTCGTATTCAAGGGACATGAGATTCTCAACTTACAACTTGTCAATGCATATCCTCATTTTTGATCACTTTAACCTTAATCACCTAAAGATGCCTATGATAGGGGCAATGAGAGCTGAAAGCTAGTAAGTATCATAATTTTTGGGAGCTCTTTATGAGACTTGCAATCCCTGCTTCCCTCTTTGAAGGGCCTTTCTTTTACTTTGTAGTTGAGTCAGTAAACATATTCCCTTCTATCTCAGCAAGTATTTTGAGTTGATGTGTTTCATTCATTCATATGATGATTTATTCAATCATGTTTCTTATGTTCCTTGCTTTGCACGTTGCTCTTATCTTGAAGTTTACTACTTTGAAAGCTATCATTGAAAAGCTAGCTATTTGTGAACTCCAGCAAATTATCAACTATTCTTCGACCAAGAGCTGAGTTTGCCATTACCAATTATGATTCACTTTATGTATCTTTATTGTGTTTCCTTTAGTCATTGCAATTTAAGTTATATAATAGTGAGTTATCTTCTATTATGATCTATGTATTTGATGAATGTGATGCTTCTTGTCCGTATTCTTTTATCGACTCTTCACTCCATAAACCTGAGGCCATGTTTATTGAGCTCAGATCGCTTGAGGACAAGCGAAGTCTAAGCTTGGGGGAGTTTATACGTCCATTTTGCATCACTATTCTATGTCATAATTCACTATTATTCATTGATATATTTCGTATTGAGAGGTGATACTTATGTTATTTCATCTGTTTTTGCATGGTTGATGACTTTTGGAGCATGGAGTGCTGCAGTCAGGATTCTGATGGAAAAGGTGATGTTTGGAGGCAAAATTCACGAAGATCAGAAAATTCAGGAAATATACGGAAAATCCTATTTTTCCAGAAGACTAAGGATGCCAGAAGATGGAGTGGAGATGGGCCACAGGGGGCCCACACCACCCCATGTCGCAGGCAGCCCTAGGCCGCGCCAGGAGGTGGTGTGGCCACCCTGGCCCACTCCAGCCTCTCCCCTCTGGCGTATATCATCCTCCCGAAACCCTAGGACTCGGGGAGCGACCACAGAAAGATTCTGCCGCCTCTGCGGGGCGGAAAACACCGAGAGAGAAAGATCTCTCCGGCAGACAGATTTCTGCTGGGGGAATTCATTCCCGGAGAGGGGAGATCGTCGCCATCAACACCACCATCAAGATGGACTTCATCGGGATCATCATCATCATCACCACCACCATCATCTCCATCAGCACCCTTATCACCATCTCCATATTGCTGTAACAATTGAGTTGAATCTTGCATTAGTTCATAGGGGAAACTTCCCTGGTGTTGATTACTCTTTGTAGTTGATGCTATTGAGTGAACCATTGAATTATTGTTTATGTTCAGATTGGTATACATCATTATTCCATCTCTGATCATGATCCATATGATGTCTTGTGAGTAGTTCGTTTTGTTCTTGAGGACATGGGAGAAGCCTTGTTGTTAGTAGTGGAGTTGCGTTGAGAAAGATTCAATAGATTGTTATTTAAGTTGTGGTGTACTTCTTCTAGTGGTGTCATGTGAACGTTGACTACATGACACTTCACCTATATGGGCCTAGGGGAATGCATTGTGTATTTGGCTACTAATCGTAGGGGTTGCCGAAGTGACAGAAACCTGAACCCCCGTTAGGAAACCATTGCACAAGGGACGTAAGGGTCTTAGAGTTTAAAGCCGTGGTTAGGTTTCTACCTTAATTACTTTCTTGTACTTACGGATGTTTGCAAGGGGTATAATCACAAGTATGTATTAGTCTTGGATAGGGCGGTACATTAGTACAGGTTCACCCACACAACACTTAGCAAGCTAGAGAAGATTAATCAACTATATGAAGCGAAAGCACTTGACAGTCTTCCCATGTGTCCTCGAGAACGTTTGGTCATCTTAAGTAATACCACCGGCTTGTCCTTTGCTGCATAAAGGATTGGGCCACTTGCTGCATTTATTCCTACTGTCTTTTATTTACTCGTACTTTGTTTACTTGCTTTATCGAAAACCCCTAAAAATCCGTTTGCTAAGTATTCGCAGAGAATTCCTGATCCATACCACTAGCCAGCACCTTCTGCTCCTCATTGGGTTCGACACTCTTACTTATCGAAAATACTGCGATACACCCCCTATACTTGTGGGTCATCACACATCACTATCTTCTATCTTTTTACCTTTCTAGTAGAGTCATATCATGAATAGAGAAGTTATCATGTAGGATGGTTTGCATTACGGAAGTGTCCCCCCTCTCGTTAGATATCTAAGTATCCCTTGGTGTGAGTTGCCGTTATGGAATATTAAGAAGAAGTTCTATCATTTACTATTTTGCATATCTTATTTTAGTTTTCAATTCATGGCTATATGATTGATCTTGTCATTAGTATTGGTATCACTTTGGGATCATTGAGTTGGTTTTGGCAAACCTAGCTTGGTCAGTAGCAACACTATTTTGAGAATTGAATGAAAAAGATAAAAGTACTCTAAAGAAATATAATTTCATCATCTTTCTTTCTTGATTTTCTCATAAGTCTAGTATTATCTAGTTAATATCTTTTGTGCTTCCAAGGAAGATTGCATGTTTGTTTTTATCACTTGTATGTTTGTCTGTTTCCTTCAATTTTTATGCTTGCTACCTAGCAAATTAAACTTGTTATGTGAAAATTAGTGATTAAAGCTCTCACGAACTTGATGGCACACTTTACTTTCTTGCACTTAATAAACTTGAACCATTGTGCCCATATATGTTGTGTATATGCTTGCGCTTTGTAAGTTGTGAATTAGCAGAACCATATTGTCATGGGGAACACATTCAACATTGTACCGGTACTTTGTACCTAGTTGATATCATGTTCGTTTGTCTATGGATGTCGTCGGTGTGAAATGAAAGGGGAGCTTGTAAGTCCATGGAGTTATGTATGTGTGTTAGAGAAACGCCTGGGCCACCGGTCTAATCCATGCCTAATCATGGTGGAAACCTGCAGCATAACCATAATGAGCATCTATGAAGCATTCTTCTTATAAAAAAGAGGTAGAAATTGAGAAAAAGAGAAAAAGAAAAAAAGATGAGAAAAGAGGAAAGAGAGAAAAAAGTACCATATTCCCATGGTAAATAAGAAGATTGCTAAGATGCTCGTTGTCTGCTTGCCTTGTAATTTTGATATGGGTATTCTTCTGTATCATCGGGCAAGGGGTACCCCGTTGGCGGTTCTCTATGATACACATATACTTACTATGACAAGAACTTACCGGTAACTAAACTTGAGTAGCATGAGGAGCGACCCTCGTATTCAAGGGACATGATATTTTCAACTTACAACTTGTCAAGTATATCCTCATATTTGATCACTTTAACCTTAACCACCTAAAGATGCCTATGATAGGGGCAATGAGATCCGAAAGCTAATAAGTACCATAATTTTTGGAAGCTCTTTATGAAACTTGAAATCCCTTCTTCCCTCTGCGAAGGGCCTTTCTTTTACTTTTTTAGTTGAGTGAGTAAACCTATTATCTTCTATCTCAGCAAGCATTTTGAGTTGTTGTGTTTCATTCATTCATATGATGATTTATGCAATCATGTTTCTTATGTTCCTTGTTTGCACATTTGCTCTTATCTTAGTGTTTATTACTTTGAAAGCTATCACTAAAAATCAGTTATTTGTGAACTCCAACAAATTGTCAACTATTCTTCGACCAAGAGCTAAGTTTGCCATTCCCAATTGTGATTTACTTTATGTATCTTTATTGTGTTTCCTTTACTTATTGCAAGCTAAGTTATATAATAGTGAGTTGTCTTCTATTATGACTTATGTATTGATGAATGTGATGCATCTTGTCCGTATTATTTTATCGACTCTTCACTCCATAAACCTGAGGTCATGCTTATTGAGCTCAGTTTCGCTTGGGGACAAGCGAAGTCTAAGCTTAGGGGGAGTTGATACGTCCATTTTGCATCACTATTCTATATCATAATTTATTTTTATTCATTGATATATTTCATATTAAGAGATGATACTTATGTTATTTCACCTGTTTTTGCATGGTTGATGACTTTTGGAGCATGGACTGCTGTAGTCAGGATTCTGATGGAAAAGGTGCTGTTTGGAGGCAAATTCACGAAGATCAGAAAATCCGGGAAAATACATGGAAAATCCTATTTTCCAAAAGACGAAGAAAGCTAGAAGGGGAAGTGGAGATGGGCCACAGGGGGCCCACACCACCCCTGGCGCGGGCCACCCTAGGCCGCGCCACCAGGTGGTGTGGATGCCCTGGTCCACTCCAGCCTCTCCCCTCTGGCGTATATTATCCTCCTAAAACCCTAAGACTCGGAGAGTGACCACAGAAAGATTCCACCGCCTCTACGGGGCGGAAAACAACGAGAGAGAGAAATATCTCTTCGGCAGACATAATTCTTCCAGGGGAATTCCTTCTCGGAGAGGGGAGATCGTCGCCATCAACACCACCATCTAGCTGGACTTCATCGGGATCATCATCATCATCACCACAATCATCATCACCAGCACCATCATCACCACCTCATACCGATGTAACAATTGGGTTGAATCTTGCATGGTTCTTAGGGGAAACTTTCCCGGTGTTGATTACTCCTTGTAGTTGATGCTATTGAGTGAACCATTGAATTATCGTTTATGTTCAGATTGTTACACATCATTATTTCATCTCTGATCATGATCCATATGATGTCTTGTGAGTAGTTTGTTTTGTTCTTGAGGACATGGGAGAAGTCATGTTGTTAGTAGTGGAATTGTATTGAGAAAGATTCAATGGTTTGATATTTAAGTTGTGGTGTACTTCTTCTAGTGGTGTCATGTGAACATCGACTACATGACACTTCACCTATATGGGCCTAGGGGAATGCATTGTGTATTTGGCTACTAATCGTAGGGGTTGCCGGAGTGACAGAAACCTGAACCCCCATTAGGAAACCTTTGCACAAGGGACATCAGGGTCTTAGAGTTTAAAGTTGTGGTTAGGTTTCTACCTTAATTACTTTCTTGTACTTGCGGATGCTTGCAAGGGGTATAATCACAAGTATGTATTAGTCCTAGGAAGGTCAGTATATTAGCACAGATTCACCCACACAACACTTAGCGAACTAAAGAAGATTAATCAACTATATGAAGCGAAAGCACTTGACGATATTCCCATGTGTCCTCGAGAACATTTGGTCATCTTAAGTAATACAACCGGCTTGTCCTTTGCTGAATAAAGGATTGGGCCACTTGCTGCATTTATTCTTATTGTCTTTACTTTATTTACCTGCATTATCAAAAACCCCTAAAAATCTGTTTGCTAAGTATTTACAGAGAATTCCTGCACCAAGCCATTAGCCAGCACTTTGTGCTCCTCATTGGGTTTGACACTCTTACTTATCGAAAATACTGCGATACAGCCCCTATACTTGTGGGTCATCAACGTGGTGTCCCTAGGTTTCATCACGACACCACGCCTTCTGGATCCAACGGTCATGGACCTGTGGAGGTTACTTTATAAAGTGGTGAGGGGTGGATTTTTACTGCTCATCCCCTTCCTCCTCCCCTAGTCTACTTCTTCCTTATGCTCCACCTTTTCTTGCATCATTGCACTCCTTGCTACCGTACTTAGTTTCTTGCGTGCCACCACCTGCAAGCATGGTCGCATGGGTAGGAGCAAGGGTGCGTCCTCTGTTGCTGATGTTACAGCCGCCAAGACACAGTCTGTTGGGTGGGAACCATCAAGATGCTCTGCACGAGAAGTGTGTGATGCTCGCAAGCTTGGTCTACTCGCCGAGAGTTCTTTCAAGGTGCCCGGACAGGAAGCTACTCCTACGCCCGAACAAGGATGTCGGGTAATGTTCTTGTCTTTTCTCATTCGCAACCTTTCTCTTCCTGCCCATGAGTTTCTACGTGGGCTCCTCTTTGTTTACAGCGTGCAGATTTATCAGCTCATGCCCAACTCCATCCTCCATATCGCTGTCTTCATCACTCTTTGCGAGAGTTTCCTCGGGATACATCCCCACCGGGGCATGTGGAAACACTTTTTCTATGTCCGTAGAAATGCCTCCAATATTGTTGTCCACGAGGTTGGTGGTGCTATAATCTCCGTGTGCTCGGACATTGAGTACTTTTATCTCAAGGTTGCGGATTTTGTCTAAGGCTAGCGGTCAAAGTGGTTTTACATCAAGGACTAGAAGGTTGAGGGTCGGTGTCTCAAGTTAGAACCTTTTGACCCAGAGAAGACCTATCGGAGGCTTAGTTCCTAGGAATAATGACTGAGTGCGGAGGAAATGAAGGAGATCAAGCCATTGTTGGACATGATTGACCAATTACGCACCCGAGCTGGGTAGGAGTTGTCAGGTGTGCAAATTATTGCTTATTTCCTTTGGATTCGTATTCAACCTATTCAAGCCAGATTATTGGGTATATGGACATACTTTGGGAAGAAAGACTCGATGAGGATCTCCCAGAGAATTTTCCCATTGTTGATCTTGGGAAAAGGGTGAGATCCTTCACTACACTCATGAAGAAGGATGATGTGCCACTAGAGTGTCGGGTTATGCCCTATGGCCAAAAAACCTTCTTCCTGATGTAAGTTTCGCTTCCTCGGTCCTTAATTTCTGCTTCTTCCTTTTTTTATCTAATTTTTTTTCATATGGTTTTTTATAGGGTCATGATCATCTAGATACCCTTTCCCCTTTGCCTGAAAAGGGGGAATTGCCTGCTGGTGCGACTGTATCCGAAGAATTTGCTGAGCATGATGTATCGGGGATATTGGGGAACACGATGAAAATTCTATTTCTCATTCCTCACGTAGTCATACCGAAGTTGTTCCTTCCAATTCCTTCAGGCTTGTTGCCAGTCAAGGAAAAAGGAAACGTGGAGAAATGGATATACAAGACGCCGAATATTCGGATGACTCTAATGCGTCAAAACCAAAAGTGGTTCAACCAATCAGGGCAGCTCCTTCCATGAAAAGGGGGCTTCTTTGATTTGCTCAGAGCATAGGCTTGTAAGTACTTATCCTTGTTCAAAACGTTCTTTTGTTGTACTTCTTGACCAAAAATTCTTTATTTATTGGGTTAGTGGCAATGAAGAGGAGAAAGCTTCTCCAAATCTGCCTACTGCTGATGCAACTGTTGGGGCGGGTGCTCTAATTGAGTTACCCGTGAAAATGACGGAGTCGGCGAACCCACAAGGAGAAATTACGGGTGACCTACCCCCGAAAGATCTTGAGGTGACCCTCAAAGCTCCTCCCTGTAAGAAGTTGAAGGATGCTGGCAAAGGCATAGTCCTGTCAGAGCCCGGTCAAGCCTGATATGAATCATGTAAGGGGTTTCCTAATTTTTCTTTTTCAGGTCACATTCTTGGTTCACAATCCCCAAGTGTGTTGAACATGTTTTTATCTCTTTTCAGCCGATAATGTGCGAAATGGTCGAAATGGCCCGTCGCTTTATCAAGATTCAACATGAAGCTTATGTTTCCAAAGGTATTCCACTTGAATCCTATGAATACTCTGCTCTAGTAGTTTTTTTATTGAATAACTATCTGCTTCTATATCTGCTGCTACTGAGTCCAAGATTATTCGTGAAGATGCCTTGAGGCGGGCGGATGATCTTGAAGCTAAACTGAAGGCTGCCGAGTTAGAACTCAAAAAATCTTGGGAAGCATCTAAATCCGCAGTGGAGAAACAAGAAGCCGAAGCTGTTGCTATGGCAAGACGGGAGGAAAATCTTCAAAAGAGAATCAACAAACTGAACTCCTCCCTGACTAGTATTTGTTATCCTACCATGTAACTTTGACTTGTTTTTTTGACTTTGCCAATTGTAACTCTTATGCTTACTTTCTGTTTGTAGAGATCACCAATTATTCGGGTGTTGCGACCTCGGATCGTTAAGGATCCTAAGTCCCTGTGATTAACATGCTAGTCCCTGGATTAATAGCTAGCACTTCACAGTCGATGAATATCATGTAAAACACAAGTCATTATTACACGAATAATCCAGAGTATAATTATTACAACTTGCATAGCTTATAGCTAGCTCAAATAAAACAGCGGAAACAAAATAAAACTTGAGTCCATCAACGCCTCAGGCTAGCTACGTGAAGACCCGCGATCCCTACGCACCTTTCAATCTTCGGATTCTGCACATAAGACGTGCAGCCAACAAGTTGGGTCAATACTTTGAATGTATTGGCAAATTACACCAAGGAAAGAGTAAGACTATCTCTACATGCAAGGCTAAGAGTACGCTCTGGGGTTCATTTGCGTAAAGCCAATTTTATTATTGTAATAAGAAAAGAGGAAGGATGTTTTCCCTACTCTGTAAACTTTGATAAATAGTATAGGGTCGAATGGAACACGTGGATATTACTCACCAAGTGCCCAAATCAACCTAGCACTTGGATATTACGCACCAAGTTCCCAAAATCCCACCCAATAGCGATATTACTCACGCCTTGGGGTTTATAAAACGTTAGGTTTGGAAAAGAGAGGAAGATCTTTCAGAGGCTCCATCCTTCAGATGCTCAAAGTTGTTCTGTTTCCGTGAACACGGCTGATCGATCAGATTGCAATACTCTCGAGAGGTTGTGCACTTTCCCCACAATCCACGATCAAGTCCTTTTACAGACAAGACCATGGCGAAGCCTTCCCTTAGTAGCCCCTCTACCAGCTGGATCCAACCGTGCCAAGAACCTCCAAATGTTGGTACCCCGGTGAGGTTTCCCACTAAGTACTAAGCCAAGACAGAGCCCATATGTATTGTGGTTGCACGGGAAGCTTCTGAATTCTGAAACATGGCAAACTTCTTTGATTCCTGGGCGGCCGTCCTCCACCAAATTCTGACTCGTTGTCCTGACAACCATTCCGCCCAGAAGAAAACTTAGTTTTATTTTGAAGGGGGTTTTGGAGAAGAAAAGTTCGCTCGAGAGAGCTCCCATACTTAGAAAATTCTTGAGTCTTTCGAACCCTCCCAACGGTATTTGATATATATAAGTATATAGCATAGCAAGCAACTTAGAAAAACAGGATAACCTATTGGGATGAAAAATCCTAAGCATAGATCTACTCATGGCATACTACAAAACCGTACTTGCAAAATAGTACTAAGAAATTCTACCAAAACCCTACACATGCATACTATAGAATTTGAAGAGTAAAACATGCATAGTCAAAACTAGGACATAAACATGAACAAGTGGTGTAACTTGCCTTGATCCGAGCAGCAATCTACACAACAGTACTCCTCAGCGCACTCCGAGCAATCTAACGAAACAAACATGGATCCAATCACAATTTGCACAAAACAAGTCACGAAGTCAATTATGCATGCAAGCAACATGGTAATATGCAAGGATGGATTCAAATTTGACCAAGGGTTTTATTCAGGGGTGTTGTTGAGTTGGGGATGTCATTAGAATTAATTCCCCACAGATTTTAAGTATTTTGGGTTAAACCCTAAATAACCAAGCTCAATACTAGATCTACAACTCCAATCTACCTCGAGACAGATCTGAATACCCTAAGCATGATGTGATAATTTTCTACAGAAGGTATTGTCGAAACAAAGCCAACGCAACAAGAATTAACTAAAACGGAGTTACGGATAATTTTCTGGAATTAAAATACTCTAATCTAAACTTTAAATCCTACTACAAGATTGCTCTGACAAAACAGCAATATTATTGTAGATCTGTGTTCTACTCGAAAATATGAATCCAATAGTATATTATATGCAATTTTTGGACTAATATTCGAATTACTATGGATTTTACAAGATTGGAGAAATTTCTGCCTATTAAAATAAAAACAAAAAGGTGGCCAGCGACGCGGCGACACGTGGCGGCTCGGGACTGGCCAGCGACGCGCGCGTGACGCCGACGCGGTGCTGACGCGGCGACGACGCGGCGGCTGCCACGTGGCGCGGCGTGATTCGCCGGTGCCGGCTCGATCGATTGGGGCCGTTGGATTTAGATCCGAGGGTCGGAGGAGGGGGCTTACCGACGGCGGCGGCGACGGGCGGCGGTGGTGCATCGGCGGCGAGGTGCGGCGGTGAGGCGGCGTTCCCCCGGCCCGGTGGAGTAGTCGACGACGACCGGCTCCTCGCCGTGGATGCGTTCCCCGGGGTGGCGTCGGCTCCTCCTTCCCGAGGCGACGACGGGCGACGGCTGGAGGCGGCGGAGGCGGCGGGGCTTCGGCGTGAGATTGGCGGCGGCTCGGTGGCGTTTAGCGAAAGAAAATCTAGGGCTTTTGGGGAGGCGTGCCGGGGCTTTATAAAGACGCGATTTCTTGGCGTGTGGACTATGGATTCGCTCCGATTTCGCCGGAGGTGGTTGGCGCCGACGCGGAGACGGCGGCGTGTTCGTCGTGGACTCGGACGAAGGAGGCAGCTGACGGGTGGGGCCCGCCTGTCGGTGGCTGCAGGCGCGGGGGCGGGCTGGCGACTAGCGGCGGTGTTGGGCCGGCCCAGCCGGGCGTTTGCGGTAAGCGCCGCTCGCTCGCGGGCCTGCACGGTGAATAGAAAGCGGGCTGGCTTCGGCTGGCCCGCCTAGGTTAGGTCTCTTTTTTTTATTCTTTTTATTTTTCTTTTCTGTTTTCCTATTTGTTTAATAACTTTTGCAAACGGACTCCGAATTAGACGAAATTTTTTTCTAAAATTTTGTAAAA
This sequence comes from Avena eriantha, assembly GCA_910589775.1. Classification (NCBI taxonomy): domain Eukaryota; kingdom Viridiplantae; phylum Streptophyta; class Magnoliopsida; order Poales; family Poaceae; genus Avena; species Avena eriantha. Next base: position 127,860,376 of record OU342744.1, on the reverse strand, counting down.
AGAAGAGGGTTAGATTAGGACTATAAAATAACACTTTTGCAAGGGTTTTGGTGGTTCAAAAAGGTTTTACCCCTTTTAGTCTATAAGTGACTATGGGGTTTAAGAAAATATCTGATGCAGTTTTTGATATGTGATGCCATGATGCAATGTTATGATGCATGCTTCTAGTAACACTTGAAATTGCAAAATTTGGGATGTTACATCAGGCTCTCTGGCCAAGGACCAACATGTTGATCCTTTGTCGGATTCCTTAAGCATCTTGGAGGGGAATAGTGTTCGTGGCCGCAACCTACTAATCCGCTCCTGCCACGCGTTCAAGAGTCTTCACACGGAAATCTTCCCCAAGGAAGATGTGCCACTAGACCTCAACGCCCTGAGCGAGGTTTTCAATGCTGACCCGAATCCACTTGCTGGGTACGGGTTGATTTAGGCGAAGAATCGCGCAAAACCTGTGATGGCCCTAGCCTTGGCGTATGGCAAAAAGGTCAACTAGGATAAGGTTAGCTCCTCACTCCCAGTCACCAGCTAAGGCGAAGAGGTCCACCTCGAGCCATATTTTATGAAAATAAAGAAGTTCTCTAGGGAGCTTCTTGACATATATGAAGAAGAACATGATGTCCTTACTGCTTGTTACTCCAAAACCTGGTTGTTCCTCCATCCACCAATACTTCGGTTGTTTCCCAATTGACCAGCACTCCCGCGGCTACTAGCAGTGCCACCTAGTTTAGTTCTAGTTTGTTGGCTATTTTGAAGTGCTTGTAATGAATTCTTTGTATAGTTTTGTACTCTGCGGAGGATATTGACATTTTGCATCCTTGGCTGATTCGATAAGATTAATTATTCAAGTCATCTGATGGATTTTTCTTGTTGATTGCCGATGGCTCTGAAAATAGCCATCTTTTTCCCCATTTAAACATTGTTTTTATTCAAGCAATTGATAAGAATCTCTCTAGCCTTGCCACTAATGACTAGTTATCACAAAGATATGAAAACCATTGCTTTGAATTGTGTTATGGAGGAAATCATGCTTTTTAATGCAAAATCAGGAGCCATAAATGAAGATTTTGAGGAAGTCTACATGTCCAAGTAATCTTGGAGCAATAACCAGGCGTCAGGGGCCATAACAACAATTGGTACGGGCAGGGACTGTACCATGTGTCGGTGGCTTCGTCTCGTCAAACTCTACAACTTTCATGAAGGCGCTGATACATTGCAAATGTATCTATAATTTTTTATGTTCCATGCTTGGTTTTATCTACTTTCTTATGTTTTGTCCACACTTTGGAGTACTTTTCATATGATTTCTTGGACTAACCTATTAAGAAGAGCCATAGTGCCAGTTGCCTGTTTTCTATTGTTTTTGGTTCCAGGAAAGTCAGAAAATCAATATTCTCGGAATCGGACCGGACAAAAGCCAAAGTTGATATTTTCCCGGAAGACTCACGGAGCCAGAAGGAGAGTTGGAGAGGGGCCATAGGGTGGCCACACCACTCCATGGCGCGGGTCCCCCCAAGCCGCGCCAGGGCATGGTGTGGGCCCCCTGGCCACCCACCGACCTTGCCCTCTGGCCTATAAGAAGCCTCCCGAGACATAAACCCTAGAGAATCAAGCCTCCAGCCACGAAAAGTTCCGCAGCGCCGCCGCCACCGAAGGGGAGATTCGGGGGACAAAAATTCTCTGTTCTGGCACCCTGCCGGGACGGGGAAGTGCCCTCAGAGCCATCTCCATCGATCTCCACCACCATCTCCATCACCATTGCTGATTCCCATGATGAAGAGGGAGTAGTTCCCTCTCGAGGCTAAGGGTTCTATCGGTAGCTATGTGTTCATCTCTCTCTCTATGCATGATCTTATTGAGATCATGAGCTTGTAATCTATAGGTCTACCTTGCTACTCAAGTGCTTTAATGAATCTCTACTCTCCCCATGTGTGTGAAAGTGACAGCATGCTCACCATGGTGGCACTTAGGTTAGAGATTACAAATACTTGTTCTGAGTTATATTTGGAGTTCAATGTCTTTATGAAATTGTGGTGTTTGTTGGACTCATCTAGTACTCAAGGTGACAGTGTGGGGTTTTCTAGATGAGAAAGGCTTACTTTGAGGTGTGCTGTTATAGCCCTACCATCGATTAGAGTGTCCAACCGAAGAGTAGTTAAGAGTAGTATCATGAAGATAATATATTTATGAGAGAGTGTTCACTAGTGAAAGTATGATCCCTAGGCCTTGTTTCTAAGCATTGATACACCGTTTGTAATTAGATCTGTTATATGTTTGCTTGCTTCCATCTTCATTTCAGTTTTACTTTAGTCTTTTCCACGCCATCAAGCTATTTTCTACCACTGTTACCACTTATAATTATCCATACCACTTGTATTTCACTATCTCTTCGCCGAACTAGTGCACCTATACACCTGACAAGTGTATTGGGTGTGTTGGGGACACAAGAGACTTTGTATCTTGATTGCAGGGTTGCTTGAGAGGGGATACCTTTGACCACTTCCTCCCTGAGTTCGATGAACCTTGGGTGATCCACTTAAGGGAAAACTTGTTGCTGTTCTACAAACCTCTGCACTTGGAGGCCCAACAATTGTCTACAAGAATACAAGTGCATAGACATCAAGCTATTTTTTGGCGCCGTTGCCGGGGAGGAAAGGTAAAAAGTACACCGGAGGATTAAAGAAGAAGAACCTCCCACGGCGAACGCCTATTTTCCGGTGTGAGTGCTCGAAGTTATTTCCTTTAGATTCTGCATTTTTGTCTTTTTGTTTCTTGTTTTCACTAGTTAGGCTTAATGAAAACAACAACAAAATTAAAGAGCTTTATAGTATTTATCTTGAGTTAGGACATGACGTGTTTGAAGAGAAAATTAAAAAACCTATGGAACTTTATTTGCATGCTAATAGCAATGTTGTTAGTATGAATTCTTTGGACACCATTATTGCTAATGCTATGGAAAAGTCTAAGCTTGGGGAAGCTGGTTTTGATGAGTATGATAGTTTTAGTCCCCCAAGCATGGAGGAGAAAATCTACTTTGATGATACTATGCCTTCAATAGATGATGATTACAATGATGAATATGATATTTTCAGTCCACATACTATTGAGGAGGAAATTAATTATGACTACAATATGCCTCCTATATTTGATGATTATGGTGATGAGAATAATAATGATAGCTATTTTGTTGAATTTGCTCCCACTATGATTAATAAGAATGACTATTCTCATAGGGAGAGTAATAATTGTTTTATGCATGTGGCTCATAATAAGAATGTTTTATGTGATAGTTATATTGTTAATTTTATTCGTGATGCTACTGAAAGTTATTATGAGAGAGGGAAACATGGTTTTATGCACCTCAGCAATATTAAGTTTCCCCTCTTTATGTTGAAAGTCTTGAAATTGCGCTTGTTTTGCTTTCTTATGCTTGTTGCTTTGTGCTTTCATGACTTGTTTATTTACAAGATTCCTATGCATAGGAAGTGGGTTAGACTTAAATGTGTTTTGAATTTGCTTCTTGATGCTCTCTTTTACTTCAATTCACATTTCTTATGTGAGCATCTTCTCAAACTATCATGCCTAACTTAAAGGTGTCAAAGAAAAGTACATATTGGGAGATAACCCAAAAGTTTTAGATGAGTCTTGGAAGTTATTACCTCTGTAATAACTGCTCCTTATCCTTTTTATTTGCTTTTTGTGCCAAGAGTAACCTCTAATGAGAGAGAAGTAATGATTGGGGAAGTTGTTGTCCTGAAACAGATTTATGTGCTTCACCGTAAAAATCCGTGTAAAATCTCTGTACGTCCTTTTGGGGCGTGAAGTTTTGTTCTTCTACCCCAGGCTGTTATCTAACTTTCGTTAGTTCAACACTTTTCTATTTGAGCAACAGAAAGTCTTCGAAAAAATTCGTCTTTACCTGCTGGTCTGTTTTGACAGATTTCTGCCATTTTCTGCATTTGCTTCTTGTTGATTCCTTTTTGGGTTCTTTTTGGGGAATTGAGCTTTTTGAGGGAAGTGCTACAGTAGCTTGTGTTTTAATGGAAGTTTTATTCGTGTTGGAACTGAACCTTAAGACTTATTATCTTGAGTGCACTAATGTTGCTAATAAAGATTGTATGAAATTTTGTATGAAGGAAAATTTTCAGGTGTATGGAAGGAATGAGTAATGAGATGAAGGATGGACTAAAGCTCAAGCTTGGGGATGCCCAAGGCATCCCCTTCTTCATCAATAAAAATCCCAGGTTTCTTCCAAACACTTCATTTTTATTGTTTCATGCACAGTTGTGTTGTTCTTGGAGCGTCTTCTTTTTCGTTTTTGTTTTGGTTTTTCGTTTGCTTGTTTTTCTTAGTTTGCTGAATAAATTGGTTGGACCCCCTCTTTCATACATTGGTTTGCAAATAGTTTGGTTTGGATTGGAAAAGAGTAGGAAAGCTCATGCTAAGTGGTAAAAGGAGCTTGTTTTTGACTGTGGCCTATGCTTTGTCGTGCCATGCTTGATATTGTTTCGGCTTTATGCTTAGTATTCTTTGCTGTAGCATGACTTGTTATAAACGATTGAGATTGCTTAATGTGCCTTGGATGAATCATGCGTTGTTTTAGCATATTAAAGCATAGTACAGTGGTATTCTCCTTTGATGCTTTATTTGGGTTGACTTGGCACATGCTCACACCATGTTATGACTATCTCAAGTCACCATATCCATTACGATCCTTTAGTTTTCAACTTGTAGTATCACTTTATGCTTTTATCAATGATGTTTTGTTGCTCTGCATGATTATGGCCAATATTGCTCTCTTAGTTTGTCGCTCCCAGTCTTTTGCTAGCCTCTACAACCAAGTATGAGTTCCACTCATGCATCCAACTCCCTAAACCAAGTTATTCCAAAGAGTCCACCATACCTACCTACTAGCTTATGCTATTCCAAGTATATTCATGCTTTTTTTACCTTCCAAATTAAACTTGTTATGAGAAAACTAGTGATTAAAGCTCTCACGAACTTGATGGCACACTTTACTTTTTGCATCTAATAAACTTGAACCATTGGGTCCTTCTTTGTTGTGTATATGCTTGCGCTTTATAAGTTGAAATTAGCAGAACCATGTATCATGGGGAACGCTTTCAACATTGCACTTGTACTTTGTACCCCGTTGATATCATGTTCTTTTGCTTATGGATCCCGGCGGTGTGAAATAAAAGTGGAACTTGTAAGATCATGGAGTTTGTATGTGTGTTAGAGAAACGCCTGGGCCGCTAGCCTAAGCCATGCTTAATCATGGTGGAAACTTGCAGCATCACCATAATGAGCACTCTATGAAGCATCCTCAATAAAAACCTATGCAAATAGAAAATAAAAAGATCGCCGAGATGCTCATTGTCTGTTTGCCTTGTCATTTTGATTATGGGATAGCTCATGTATCATGTTGATGACCCACAAGTATAGGGGGTGTATCGTAGTATTTTCGAGGGAAGTGAAACCCAATTTATTGATTCGACACAAGGGGAGCCAAAAAATATGTATAAGCCTTAACAACTAAGTTGTCAATTCAGCTACACCTGGAAACAATCTTGCTCACATCAGTTTATCAGTTGCAATAGTTTTGTAGTAGGAATAGTAAAGTAATAGCAGTAGCAAAACAAAGACAGTAGTAACAAAAGCAGTAAACTGTGGGATTCGAGTGCGGTAGGCATAGGGATGGATGGACGGGCGTTGCATGGACAAGACAATTCACATAGCAATCAGAACATAGGGCAATTGTAGATAAATAAGATAAAGAACCCAAGTACTATACAATCCTAGGCATGTGTTCCATATATAGTCATACGTGCTCGCAATGAGAACTTACACAACATATTTTGTCCTGCCAGCCCGTTTGCAGCGGGGCCTCTAGGGAACTACTGGCAATTAAGGTGCTCCTTTTAATAGAGCACTGGAGCAAAGCATTAACACTCCGTGAACACATGTGATCCTCACATCAAAGCCTTTCCCTTCCGGTTATCCCGATTTCTATCACTTCGGGGCCGTAGGTTCCAGACAACAACGTGTGTATACAACTTGCAGATAAGACCAGAAACAATACTATCATAATGAATCAATAATAAGTTCAGATCTGAAATCATGGCACTCGGGCCCTAGTGACAAGCATTAAGCACAACAAGTCGCAACAAAGTCCTAAAGCACTAATAAAAGATACTGGGCACCATGCCCTAACAATCTGATGCCATTACATGAACGATCTCATCCAATCCCTACCATCCCCATAGCCTACAGCGGGGGATTACTCACTCATAGATGGGGGAAACATGGATGGTCAATGAAGATGATGGTGGAGATCGATGGGGATGGCTCAGGGGGCACTTCCCCGTCCCGGCAGGCCGGAACAGAGACTTTCTGTCCCCCGAATCTCCCCTTCGGTAGCGGTGGTGCAGCGGAACTTTTCGTGGAAAAACGTTGAACCCCCCGAAGTTTTTAGGTCAGAAGGCTTCTTATAGGCGAAGAGGGAGACCGAGGGGGTGCCTAGGGCCACCACACCATGCCCTGGCGCGGCCAGGCCTAGCCCACGCCTGGGGGTGTGTGGCCAGCCCTTGTCCCTCCTCCGTCTCGTATTCTGGCTCCTGGAGTCTTCTGGAAAAATAGGCACTTTGTCTTTTGTCCCGTCCAATTCCGAGAATATTCATTTTCTGACTTTCCTGGAACCAAAAACAGCAGAAAACAGGCAACTGGCACTGTGGCTCTTGTTAATAGGTTAGTCCAATAAATCATATGAAAAGTACTCCAAAGTGTGGACAAAACACAAGAAAGTGGATAAAACCAAGCATGGAACATCAAAAATTATAGATACATTTGCAATGTATCAACATCCCCAAGCTTAACTCCTGCTCGTCCTCGAGTAGGTAAGTGATAAAAAGAAAGAATAATTTTTGAGGTGACATGCACCATCAAAGACTTGACCAAAATATTTGTAAAACATTCAAAGTTGGGATCATAGTACTTCGATCATAACATGAAAGACAAAGTTCTAGCAATAATACAAAGAGACTATGATGCAACATAAAAAGGCACAAACAAAAGATTCATGAATAACAATGCCTTGCAAGACGTTTGTTTGTTTCACATAAAGAAAACATAGCATAGTGGCATTCAGCTTGTCCCTCAATAGAGTAGCAAATATAAATGCATAGGACACCTTCAAAGTTCATAAGAGTGACTAGATACAATAGTTTAAAACAAGCAATATCAAAGTATGCATCAATCAACTAATCTTGGGACAATGCACATAGAACTAAGAATGGCCACTATGCTCTCAAGAAAGTGCTCAAAGAACATGTGGAGACTCAACAAGGAAATGAAAAAGGTTTTGAAAAGTTTGAAAGGCTTCCAAATTCTGAAAGTATGGTACTCATTAGCTTTGAGCTCTTATTGCCCCTATCATAAGCATCTTTAATGTGGTTAAGGTTAAAGTGACACAACTAAGAGGATATGCTTGACAAGTTATAAATCAAAGTCTCATGCCCCTTACTTACGAAGGCCGATCCTCATGCTACTCAACTTCAGTCACGAGTAAGCTCTTGTCATTGTAAGTATATACGTATCATAGAGAACCGCCAACGGGGTACCCCTTGCACATGATACAAGAGCTATCCCATAATCAAAATGACAAGGCAAGCAGACAATGAGCATCTCAGCAATCTTTTTATTTACTATGTGCATAGATTTTTATTGAGGATGCTTCATAGAATGCTCATTATGGTTATGCTGCAAGTTTCCACCATGATTAGGCATGGCTTAGGCTAGCGGCCCAGGCATTTCTCTAACATACATACAAACTCCATGATCTTACAAGTTCCACTTTTATTTCATACCGCCGGGATCCATAAGCAAAAGAACATGATATCAACGAGGTACTAAGTACCAATGCAATGTTGAAAGCGTTCCCCATGATACATGGTTCTGCTAACTTCAACTTATAAAGCGCAAACATATACGCAACAAAGAAGGACGCAATGGTTCAGGTTTATTAAATGCAAGAAAGTAAAGTGTGCCATCAAGTTCGTGAGAGCTTTACTAACTAACTTTCTCATAACAAGCAAACATTTTATTCGGAAGAAAACAAGGCATATTGAATATGCACGGAAGTAGCAAATGATGCTAATAGGTAGGTATGGTGGACACTTTGGCAATATTTGGTTTTAGGGAGTTGGAAACATGAGTAAAACACACTCAGTGAAAGTGAAGGCTAGCAATAGTAAGGGAGCGACAAACGAGAGAGCAATAATGGCCATAATCATGCAGAGCGACAAAACATCATTGAGCAAAGCATAAAGTGATACTACAAGTTGAAAACTAAAGGATCATAAAGTCTTATGGTGACTTGAGATAGTCATAACATGGTGTGAGCATGCGCCAAGTCAACCCAAATAAAGCATCAAAGGAGAATACCACTATACTATGCTTTAATATGCTAAAACAACGCATGATTCATCCAAGGCACATTAAGCAATCTCAATTGTTTATAACAAGTCATGCTACAACAAAGAATACTAAGCATAAAGCCAAAACAATATCAAGCATGCCATGACAAAGCATAGGCCACAGTCAAAAACAAGCTCTCTTTACCACTTAAGCATGAGCTTTCCTACTCTTTTCCAAACCAAACCAGACCATTTGAACACCAATGTATGAAACAGGGGGGTCGAACCAATTTATTCAGCAAACTAAGCAAACCACGCAAACTAAAAACCAAAACGAAAACGAAAAAGAAGACGCTCCAAGAACAACACAACTCTGCATGAAACAACAAAAATGAAGTGTTTGGAAGAAACCTAGGATTTTTATTGATGAACAAGGGGATGCCTTGGTGTTGGGGGGATACCCCCGGGTAGGGTCACGCCGGGGTATAAAGGCCAAGTTAGCCGAGGTTCGGCAAGGTCAAAGCGGATGCTGGCCGGGTCACCTCAAGGCAGGCCGAATCACGGGGTAACCCGGACCGGGGGGCGTTCGCCTAACTAAGTTTCATCCGACTTAAGCAGTAAGTCGGAAGTGCATGTTTTACTTGTATGCAGGAACAGGTGTGGCCGGATCAACCATGATCCGAGCCATATCTAGCTTCCAGGAGAAGGAAGGAATCTCGCTGGTCAAAAGAAGCCCCGGTACGCACTACCTGAGTGAAGCAAGCAAGGACAGGACCACCGGGGCGTGGCCGACAAGGGTGGCGACGCCCATGTCGGCTGACGTAGGCGCCGCAGAGGCTCACATAGCTAAAGCATGAGTGACGCGGGGGGAAAGCACCCCGGTCGGCTTGCTACTTTGGGGGGAAGCATATTCTTAGGAATATGCTTTCACGTATGCCCTAGGCAGAGCCCGAGCTCCCTCTATAAAAGAGGGGCTAGGGTTTCAGTAGAAGGGGTTGGAAGATCTCTAGTTGATGGGATTTTCTCTAGTGGTGCTAGGGTTTTAGGTGCTATCTGTGGGTGAGAGTAAGAGAGCTCTTTCTTCCTCCTCTCGCCAATACAGCTCAAGGAGCACTTGCAATCTTGGAATCAAAGCAATACAAACTACTGCGTGGAGAATCACTTCACTATCCCTCCCTGGATTCCCCTAGCGTGTATTAGTCCCCACCTTTAGCCTATCCATGGCATCTGCCGTGACACCACCACGATAGTTGGCGCCCACCGTGGGGCTGGCGGCGCTAGCAGGGGTCAAGATCCGGACGGGAAACATCATCGGCACCGGCGAACGCATCGTCTCCGGGCTCGTTCAGCGCTTTGGAGCGTTGGACTTCGTCAGCGACAACACTGGCTGCTTCGGCACGCGCCCTCTTCCGCGCGATGGCCTCTTCGTCAGGCTCGGCACGCACAAGGTCTACGTTGTTGTGGACGTGTCAGGTGTTCATCCGTGTCACGTCATCGACGCGGGGGAGCCTCCCCTCACCGTGGTCCCCGGGACGCGTATCGCTCGCTCCTCGGACCATGTAGAGGTGATGATGACTGCGCCAGGTGCGGCGCGAGCAATGATCCGGCGCCAGATCCGGAGGTAACGCCTAAGGCACCGAGGAAAGGAAGAGGTCCTCCACTAGAGAGGCCAAAGAACATGTTGAGGGAAGCAATGGATAGCTTGGCAAACCCTGTAGTAGCAGCGATAGATCCGGCTCGAGCACAGGCCGAGCTAGAAGAAACTAGGCAGAAAATACTAGAGGGCACAAAGAAAATAGCCGCGGCTCAGCAGTCGTTGAATATGACACTGCGTGAGTACGCAAAGGCGAACAAGGTTGACGCTGTAAAAGTGAAGGGGAGAAATCTCATGAGCGAGATGAACAGAGAGGGTGATACTGGAATTGAGGTATCAGAAAACTGTTTGTCCGTGGGGCTGCCGAGGTACAATACCCCGGCAAAGAACCTCAGAGCAGCGGATGTAGCTGCATCCGAGTTGGAGGGTCTGACGGGTGAAGCCCGGGAAAGACAACAAGATAGGGTTAACGAGCTGGTTCGGATTGCGAACAGGCAAAACGAGCAAATGCTCAGGGCTAACCCGGAGAGAGCTGGAGCCTCCAAGATCGTCCATTCGGCGGTGGGTAACCCGGAGAAATCCGCTGGAGCCGCATCGTCTCCTCATGGTGGTCCAAGGAGAGAAGAGGTGGTAACCTCGGCCAGATGGAACAAACAGATCGTCCCGTATGACCTGACGCAGGCAGGGAAAGGAAAAGAAGCTCAGAAAAATGATGATCGACGGAGTGTGAGCCGAGGTGAAGCTGGCCGAGGTAACCGTGACCAAGGCAATGCCGGTCAAGGGAACGTTGTCAACGGCAATGCCAGACAGCAAAACTCGGCTGGAGCAGGACAACCGCAGCAGCGGAATATACCAAGGCAAGAGCAAAGTGCCAGACGAGGTATGCAACAGAAAGGCGCTCCAAGAGAGCAAGACAAGTATAATGATGGAGACTCAGAAATGGCAAACGCGGGATACCCAAGGACGAACTATCATGTGATAGGGTCAAGATTGGGGAGCAGGGATTTGATGCCGGATGATGCCAGGTTGAAACTGTATCGACTGTATAGGTCGGAACAAATTGAATGTCAAGGTCCACCGGGCCGAGCATGTTTTGGACCCCGGATCATGAAGGAGCCACCGGTACCGAACTTTCAGCTACCCAGGGGCACGAAGACGTATGACGGCAGTACAAAGCCGGAGGATTGGCTGGTAAATTATGCTACGGCTGTGAAAATTGCCACTGGCAACCTGAGATGGGCTGTACAATATGTACCCCAGATGTTGGAAGGCCCGGCAAGGGTATGGCTGAACAATTTTCCACCAGGAAGCATCAACTGCTGGATAGATTTCGAGGAGATGTTCATCAGCAATTTTTCGAGTACATATCAGAGGCCAAATAGGCCACAAACCCTAGCTATGTGCAAGCAAAGGCCAAATGAGACGGATCGGGAATTTTTAACCCAGTGGTGCACTGTGAGAAATTCGTGTGAGGGCGTGATTGAATCACAGGCCATAGCATGGTTTGCACAAGGGTGCAGGTATGGAAGCGAGCTGTGGATGAAGTTGCAAAGGAAAATGCCAACTACGTTGGCAGAGATGATCCGAATCGCAGATTCGTATGCTTTGGGTGATCCGACTCAGCCTAGGCTCGTATCAAACGAGTCAAACGATGAGTACTATCAAAGAGATGGAGCCGGATCATCCCGGAGAAATGAATACAGAGGAAAAAGGAGAGATGATAGACCGGATCATCGGTATGGTTCGCACCAAGTTGTAGCTGTGAATCAAGATCAGCCCGGAGCAGGGGGCAGTCAACGCCAAAAAACTGGAGGGCAGTGGACTCCGAGAAATGATGGCAAGAAAACTTGGACACCAGAGCAAAAGAAGCAGTGGCAAGAAAGGAAAGACCGTCCGAGGTATACTTATGAGTCGATGTTGGACCAGCCGTGTAAGTTTCGCACGCCAAATCCGAATAACCCTGCGGGTCATACGACGAGGCAATGTGAGTGGATGCGCAAGATTGAAGAAGGCGGTTCGGGGAATGCTCAGGCACCCCAGAATGATCAACCTCGGCAGGAGTTACCCCGACAGCAATTGCTCTCCGGAGCAAACACGCAACAGCTAATGTTGCCTCCCCCTCCGCCGAGGTATGATAACAATGAGAGAAGGGATGCAGTGCATCAAGTGGAAAATCAGCATCAGCCAGATCAGAGGTACACCAGGAATGAGGGGAGAAACGAGTACAAGGAACACCATCAGAGCTATTGTGTGTTCACCACTGAGGAAACCGATAGAAAAAGCTTGCAGCGTAGGCATATGGAGGTGAATGCAGTGATGCCTGTAGTGATGAGGTACATGCCTTGGTCCGATCAGGAAATCACCTGGAGCATCAGGGATCATCCCAAGCTCATGCCAAGCCCTGGTTCGTATGCGTTGGTGCTGGATCCGACATTCGTTGGACCTAGCACTAACGTAAGATTCTCAAAGGTGTTGATCGACAATGGCAGTAGCATTAACATCATGTATGCGGACATAATGCGAAAGTTGGGTATCTCGGAGAACATGCTCCAGGCCACGAGGACAACTTTCCATGGCATTGTGCCTGGAATTTCTTGTGAGCCCATAGGCAAAGTCCGGGTTGACGTCTTGTTCGGCACGAGGGATAACTGCCGAACCGAAAATTTGGAATTCGAGGTGATGAACTTGGAAAGTGCTTACCATGCATTACTCGGAAGGCCAGCCCTGAGCAAGTTCATGGCAAGCTGTCACGTTAGCTACTTGAAGATGAAGTTGCCCGGGCCGAACGGAGTGATTACCATTGCTGGGGATTTCCGATGTTCCATGGAGTGTGCGTCGGCCAGGTCAAACTTAGCCGAGTCACTTGTGATTGCGCAGGAAAAAAGGAAAATTCAAGAGGTGGCGGCATTGGCTCAGTCCGCGCAGCAGTATATGCCGGCGCTGAGTAACCCGCATGGAAGTGTCTCTTTCCAGGCCACGAAAGATACCAAGAAGGTCCCTGTTGATGACATGTTCCCAGAGCGCACCGTAACAATTGGTGCTGGGTTAAGTGATAAATAGGAAAGCGAGCTCGTTAGCTTCCTCCGTGAGAATCGGGACATTTTTGCTTGGTCCACACAGGACTTGCAAGGTGTTCCGAGGGAGTTGGCCGAGCACTCTTTGAATGTGAGACCCGGAGCTAAGCCAGTGAAGAAACCTCTCCGTCGCTTCGCCGAAGATAGGAGGAAAGTCATTGGGGATGAGATAGCTCGGTTGCTAGCTACAGGATTCATCATGGAAGTTCTTTACCCGGATTGGCTGTCCAATCCGGTGCTGGTGGAAAAGAAGAAGGATGACCCGAACGTGGCAGTGGTTTGGCGCATGTGTATTGATTACACGAACCTGAACAAGGCGTGTCCAAAAGATCCATTTCCGCTGCCAAGAATAGATCAGGTCATAGACTCAACTGCTGGATGTGAATTGTTGTCATTCATTGATGCATATTCTGGTTTCCACCAGATACCTCTGAATCCGGATGATCAAATAAAGACCGCATTTATCACCCCGTATGGGGCTTATTGCTATCGCACCATGCCATTTGGTTTACGTAATGCAGGGGCAACGTACCAAAGATGTATGCAAAAATGTTTGCAAGACCAAATAGGTCAAAATGTACAAGTGTACATGGATGATGTGGTTATCAAGACCAAGGAAAGAAAAACGCTCCTTGATGATATCAGGCAAACGTTTGCGAACCTAAGGAGGTTCTGGATGAAGCTTAACCCGGAAAAATGCACCTTCGGTGTCCCGGCTGGAAAATTGCTGGGTTTTCTTGTTTCCAGCCGAGGTATCGAGGTCAATCCATCCAAAATCCGGGCCATCGAATGAATGGAACTGCCGAAGTGTCTTAACGATGTCCAGAAGTTCACAGGTTGCCTGGCCTCGTTAAGTCGGTTTGTATGTTGGTTGGGAGAAAAGGCGTTGCCTCTTTACCAACTCATGAAAAAGTCGGACAAGTTCGTTTGGACGCCACAGGCCGATGAAGCCTTTACCCACCTGAAGAAAATGTTAGCCACAACACCAGGGCTAGCCTCATCACTATCGAAGGAGCCAATGTTGCTCTATATAGCCACAACCAACCGAGTTGTAAGTGCAGTGATAGTGGTGGAGTGCGACGAGGAAGGTAAGTCGGTGCAAAGGCCAGTGTATTACTTGAGCGAGGTGTTGTCAGCCTCAAAGCAGAACTATCCACACTACCAAAAGGTGGCATATGGCGTGTACATGGCCGCTAAGAAGTTAAAGCATTACTTTGAGGAACATCCTACCCGGGTCATATGTGAGGCCCCCATATCCGAGATAATGAGCAACAAGGATGCGAGTGGCAGAATTGCAAAATGGGCAATTGAGCTAGCTCCTTATGTGCCACAATATGACAGAAGAGAGGCAATCAAATCTCAAGCTGTGGCGGACTTTTTCGTGGATTAGGCCGAGGTGCAATACGAACCGCCACTTCTAGATCCGAACTATTGGCGAATGCACTTTGACGGATCAAAGACCAAAACCGGGCTAGGTGCCGGAGTTGTACTCACCTCGCCAAAGAAGGACCAGTTGAAATATGTGCTGCAGATCCATTTCACCGCATCAAACAATGTCGCTGAGTATGAAGCACTTGTGCATGGGCTTAGGGTAGCAAAAGAAATTGGGATACATCGGATCATATGCTTTGGCGACTCGGATTTGGTGGTGCGGCAAGTGTCGGGAGTGTGGGACGCCCTTGATCCAAACATGGCGCTTTACAGATTTCATGTGCAGAAAATATCTGGTTACTTTGAGGGATGCGAATTTCATCATGTACCCCGGGTGGAAAATGAGGCTGCCGACATGCTGTCGAAGCTCGGGTCAACACGACAAGCAATTCCACCGGGTGTAGCATTAGAGCACCTCAAGAAACCATCCATCAAGCCCTCCCCAGGAACCGACTCGATCTATGTCCCGGAGGACACGGAATCTGGAGCTATGCCCATGGACATTAACATGGGAAGTGGTGTGCGAACCCCGGGCACTGCCTCGGCAAACCCGGGGACTCCTTCAGTAAACCTGGGGACTGCTTCGCAAGACCCGGGGACTGCTCAGCGTGATCCGTTTGAAGTTATGCCGGTGGATCAGATGGAGATTGATGAGGATGTGTTCCCTGTGCGACCAGTACCAGCTTGGGCACAACCCATATTTCAATTCCTGAAGGATGGAACGTTACCCACTGAGGAAGTGCTGTCCAGACAAACGCAGAGGAGGGCAAAGGCTTACACGATCATCAATTCCGAACTATACAAAAGGAGTGTGACCAATGTCCTCCAGAGATGTGTTGACCCAGAAGAAGGGCTTGACATCCTCCGAGATATACATCAGGGGGAATGCGGGGATCATGCCTCATCCCGAGCCTTGGTAGCAAAAGCTTTCCGGCACGGATTCTACTGGCTAAATGCCTTAGAGCAAGCGGAAGATCTGGTGAGAAAATGTAATGGTTGTCAGAGGTATGCTACCAAGACACATATGCCAATGTTGGAACTCAAGACCATACCAATCACTTGGCCCTTTGTCGTATGGTGCTTGGATATGGTTGGCCCGTTCAAACCAGCAAGGGGAACTAGTGCACCTATACACCTAACAAGTGTATTGGGTGTGTTGGGGACACCAAACAAGTGTATTGGGTGTGTTGGGGACACAAGAGACTTCTTGTATCTTGATTGCAGGGTTGCTTGAGAGGGAATACCTTTGACCACTTCCTCCATGAGTTCGATAAACCTTGGGTGATCCACTTAAGGGAAACTTATTGCTGTTCTACAAACCTCTGCACTTGGAGGCCCAACAATTGTCTACAAGAATAGAAGTGCGTAGACATCAACGATGCATACACACAGATGTTATCATGTGATGATAAAGTATTAATGTCAATCAAGGTGACATTAGTAAGTTGCAAAGGATTTGGGACTGTAAAGTATAGACCCAAGACTTAACCTCTTCCATGAGCAAGCATGTTCAGGGTACCGAATATGCTGCCCATGATTAAGAACAAATGCAGCTAGTGTATTTGTACTCTAGTGCAAGTGGGAGACTGTTGGAAATATGCCCTAGAGACAAATTGTAATAAGGACTATTATCATATTTCACATAGTTTATGATTAAGTTTTATATCATGTTATAACTACATTGAGTGGAAACATCAATACACGTGTGATATATAAACAACCAGGGGTTCCCAGTGAAACTGTAGTCACAGGTTCATTGGTCAACAGATGATCATGTTTTTTGATCATGTGGCATTTATGCCAGTTGGAAATGGAGTCAACTCATTATGAGAATAAGATGATGAACCAATACCCAACCTAAACATCGTGACCTGATCATGTCATGAAGTTCAAGTTACAATGATTAGAAATGGATCCTCGTAGACTATTCCTTAGACCATGAGGCTATATCAATCACTGTCTCCCGAGAGTGCTTTGATAGCATCAAGCACCACTTGGTAATACAGTGGTTATAAAGGTGTGTTCAGGTACTCGGAGGAAACCGTTGAGGCAATATATGTCAAGAGCAGGATTTGTCCGTCCATGTGACGGAAAGATACTCAAGGGCCCATGATACGTTGCAAACGTATCCATAATTTTTGATGTTCCATGCTTGGTTTTATCTACTTTCTTATGTTTTGTCCATACTTTGGAGTACTTTTCATATGATTTCTTGGACTAACCTATTGACAAGAGCCACAGTGCCAGCTGCCTATTTTCTGCTGTTTTTGGTTCCAGGAAAGTCAGAAAATGAATATTCTCGGAATTGGACGGGACAAAAGCCAAAGTCAGTTTTTCACCGAGGGACACCTGGAGCCAGAATACGAGACGGAGAGGGGATGGGACCCGGCCACACCACCTGGCCGTGCGGCTAGGCTTGGCCCATGCCAGGGGGTGGTCTGGCTGCCCCAGGCACCCCCTCGGCCTCTCATTTCGCCTATATATTACCTCCGATACAGAAACCCTAAGGACCCGATCAAAATTCCACGAAAGAGTCTATATCCACTGTCATCTCCATCCCTAGATCGGGAGGGATCTGAAGCTCTTCCCGGCACCCTACTGGAGAGGGGAATTCACCCTAGAGGCCTTCTTCATCAGCATGCAAGCCTCCGGTGTGATGCATGAGTAGTTCATCTCTGGCCTACGGGTCCATGTAGTAGCTAGATGGCTGGTTCTCCTCCTTTGTGCTATCATGTTTAGATCTTGTGAGCTTCGTTTATGATCAAGATCATCTATTTGTAATTCTGCATGTTGTGTTTGCGGGGATCCGATGGATATTGAGATGCTATTTCAGATTGATTATTGATTCTATCATGTCTTTATTATTTCTGATCTTGCATGCTTTTCGTTGTTAGTAGCTATCTTGGCCAAGTAGATGCTAGACTCCAAGAGTTAGTATTTATGCTCGATAGTGGGTTCATGCCTCTAGTAATCTGGGGAAATGACATAAATCTCTAAGGTACTAGATGTGTTGTTGCTACTAGGGAGAAAACAACAATCCTTTGTTCATAGAACAATGGTATTGTTTACTTCACACGCAATGCGTAATGCAATTATATGTTGCTTGAAACTTAATACTGGATGGGGTTCGGATTGATAACCTAAAGGTGGATTATTAGTCATAGATGCAGTTGGATTATGGTCTATGTATAATGCTGTAATGCCCAATCAAATCTCATAGGAGTCAAGATGATTAGTATATGCATGTATGCTTTCTCGATGTTTGTCAATTTCCCTGCTGTAATTTGTTCACCCAACATGTCATCTATCTTAAGGAGAACCACCACTAGTGAACTATGGACCCCGGTCCTTTCTTTTACCATCAATCTACAATTGTTTACTGCTTTCTGTTTACTTTTACTTTCTTCCACACAATATGTTCAATCCTTTGTTTTCAGCAAAACCGGTGAGATTGACAACCTCACTTTAAGTTGGGGGCAAAGTTCTATGGTTGTGTTGTGCAGGATTCCAAGTTGGAAACAACACCTTGGAGGTGTTTCCTTGCTCCTACTGGTTTGATAACCTTGGTTTCATAACTGAGGGAAAACTTCTTGTTGTGCTTATCATACCTTCTTCTTGGGGTTCCCCCACGAGCTCGATATATTTTGGGCCATCGGTAACTGAGAGCCAAGCTCTCATACTTGCAAAATTCGCTGGTGAGCCCGAGCCAAACCCAGTAGAGGACATCAATATGATGAGGGCAGAAATAAATGAAGAAAAGCCTGAAGAGTTGGATTCTAGCAATCCGCCAACACCTGCATACACCATGGAAGATCTATTAAAGATGATCACCATAAAGAATCCCGGTCTAGAACAATATAACGATGCTACATACCAACAATTTAGACAAAAAGTAGCATCTACAGTTTGATAATTGGAAATGGAGTATAAGAGACTAGCTGATAAGCTTCCTGCTAAACTAGATGATATCTTTGAGCCCACTATTAAAATTAAAATTTGTGTTGATGAGATATCTGCACTTTGTGATCTTAGTGCAAGCATCTCAATAATTTCCAAGAGTCTATTTGACAAATTAAACTTGGGGTCTTTTAAAACCAGTGAAATGAGACTCCACCCTGCTCATAAAACTTATACACAAGTTGATGGGATAAAGAAAATATAGTTGTTGAAATTAAAGGAAGTCCTACTCTTATTAATCTTGTTATAGTAGACATGCCTGAAGATCCCATAGCACCTATAATTCTAGGTTGGCCATTGGTAAGAACTATCAAAGCTTTGATCAATCTATATGAAGGGAATGTGTGAATAGGACTACCATCTTGAGATCCTTTTATAGTGAAGAAGGCCAAACCTAATAATAAGGATGTTGGCATAATCACGCTAAAAGCCAATTACTTTGGATTGGGTGTTCCACTCACAAAACCTAAATGATCGCCATCTGGGTCAAGCTAATTGACCTTAACTAGAAGCGCTTCATGAAAGGCAACCGATGTGAAATAAAAGTTTTTACTCTTGTCTTAGTTTTTTTTGTTTCATTTTTGTTTTTAATAAAGAGTGTTCAAGAAGTCCTTTGGAGAGAGGAGAAGAAAATAAGGTAATCCTTGATCTTTTATTTACTAACATATGGCCCTTAGGTATTGCTAATTTTTATGAAGTCTATTTGCTGTTATTTTGCCATTTGCTAAGATGTGCAAAGGAGCTCGAAGTTATTAACCAAATTCCACAAGTTTTTCGGCTTCCAGACCACATAACGACCACCGGTACGACCAGGAGACCCTGTACCACGCGCCCGTACTACATCGCAGCTCTAGAAAGTAGAAGTGTTGATTTTTGCCGCAGGACTCAGTGGCCGTAACAACCACTGGTACGACTGAAGAAGGTCGTACATCCCGGCGGTACCTTACCCTCGAGAAAAACATCAACTTTCAAGCAAATGTACTGACCGAATAACTACCAGTAGTATGGGCACGCGTGACCGTACCGCGCGCCCGTACCAAGTGCACCGCCGGAAGGAATCCTTCGACCCCAAGGTATGTCACTTGGTACGGGCGGGCTCTGGTCGTACCGCCCGCCCGTACCATGTACTCGACCGTGATATGTAACTCTAAAATTCCCAAAACACAAATCTTTGTTTCTTCAACCTCCAAATTCCAAACCATCTCCATTGAATCTTCATTTCTTCTTGTTCTTTCTTCGATTCCTCGCACCCATTCGATCTAAGGTATGTTTCTCCTCTGATCCCTAGCTTATTTGTGACAAAACCTTGCTCAATCTTTCACCATTATCAATCCAGACTTAGGTCTTGTTCTTGAGCTAATATTGATATTGAGAATGTCTAGTTAGTTTTTAGAGGAGTTTCTTTTGTAACAAGTGTAGAGGGTCGTTTATGATATGTTTATATTGGACTAAATTTTTGATTAGCTTTATTATTTATTTTGTTTTAGATGAATACGGGGAGCCATACACGTGCAATGGCTGCGGAACAAACCGCACCCCCAATTGATACGCTAACCCCGAATCACTTGGTATCGAGTTCACCAAGGAGTTTTAGCTAAACCGTTTCAACCGTCTCAAGCTCCGAGAAATCAAGTACACCAAGTGGGTGTGTCCCTACATTCTGAACCAACTAGGCATTCACACTGATTTTGATTTACTTTGCAACTATGTTGGTTTGTATGACTTTGTTTTTCAGGATATCGCCACGTACCGCTGCTTAACGCTTGAGCTTCTCAGCACCTTGACACATTCGGTGTGCTCACACTATTGCCCTGAGGAGAAAATGCATGGAGTTGATTGTATCAACTTCCGTCTTATGAACTATGAGTACTCCTTGACACTCGACCAATGGGCTTACTACTTTGGGTTTGCCAACAACGCCACCTACATACGCTCCACCACCTTTGTTCTGAATCCAACACCGTTGGCTTACTTTAATAGAATGTGAATTCGTGGAAATACACCCAAGGGAAACCAAATTGATCACCATGTTGTTCGTTATTTGTTTTATGTTATTGATAACACCTTGCAGGCACGTTGTGAGTTTACTAGAGTCAATGAGGAGGACATGATGATCCCCGCTAAAGCTAATATTCCTAACTATAACTTAACACCAAATTTGGGTGCCCTTCTTTTGTTTTATCTTAAGCATCAAGCTCTGCACCCTCGTGGTTCCATATGCGGAGGAGTCATAACCATGTTGGCACGTCTCGCTTCACATCAACACCTAGGTAATATCCAACCATTGGCACGAGACCGCCATCTTGGTTTTTCTACTCTGAGAGCTTGTGGTATGATTTCTAGAACTAATGGTAGATACTTCGTTGATATACCTGGAGCAGATCACTTGATCCCAGCTCCTTTGCCTAATGGTCTATTCTCTATCGAGGATGGATGTTTGCGTTATGACGTGCATATTGAGGCAAGTCTACCCCAACAAGAAGTACACGCGATGAAGGACGAGAAGATGAAGAAGTAGAATAAGAAGGACCCGAACAAGAGTTGTAGCCACCAAACTTCTACACCACCTATGATGATATATATGCTCTCGAAGGAAACATCCAAAATACAAATAACCTCACCATCAACCTTCGAGACGCTACTGCCAACCTCTCCACCTAGTTCAATAATTGAAGCAGCCAATGGAACATGGGAGATTATCCACCACCACCACAATGAGCAACAAAAGGGCTTGCAAAAGCCTGAGCTTGGGGATGTGTCCCCCGATAATTTTATTTGTGTAATAATGAGGTTGTACTCCTGCTCCTTGTGAGCTTTGAAACACTCATGTTGGTTTGTTCCAACACTTTGCTTTTCTTTCATTTTTCTTTTTTTCTTTTCATAGTTCCTTGCTTGGTCGCAAGTTATTTTTTATTCCCTAGTCCCCATCCTTACAAAAAGATTTTTTCCCTTTTTCCTTTTTCGCGAAAGTGTATTTGCATTTTGCCTCTTCGCTTTAATTTTATTATGGGAGTGATTTTTACTTGAGTTTTGAAGGAACACGTCCCTATAAGGAAGATGATTATGAAGTCGCTCATGAGAGGTATGTCCTATGTCTCCCACTTTTGAAGTTTGAATTGTTTATCTTAGTTGGTTGATTTGATAAGATGCTATGCTAGTGGGGGTAATTCAAAATAGTTAGAGTAAAGCTTTTTATTTTTATGAATGATTCGTGGTGGAAACTTTTTCTCTAGTTCTTGTAGCTAACCGAGTCTTGCCTTGGAAATAATATTGCCAAAAAAGTACAACAATAAAAGTCTCAAATTTATGACTTATTTAATGAATGATTGCCTTGAGAGTTTACCTTTGAAGATACTTAACCCCAAAGATGTTTTCATAGACTTGATAGCACTCTTGAAAGGAGTTGTTTGATTGAAATGAAGTCTAGCGGTAATTGTGATGCATGCCAAATCTAACCTTGTGGATCAAACTGTGATACTATTTAAAAGAGTTCTATGTTTTTGGCGCACACCTTTGGATGCCAACAACTCCGCTGGCCTACGAACGATCAATGGTACAACCCCTGATTTCGGCTATGAGTTGACGACATGGGTGGCACTTGTCACCGTAATGGGCAAAAGTATTGGTACTCTCAAAGGTTGTGCAAAACATTGTTTAAAAGAATCACTCAATGATCCTTGTTGAGAATTATCCTTGAAAGAAGGAAGAAAATATATATATATGAAGATCCACATAACAAGTCCTTGGCATGGTCTCATTACTACTTTATGAATTTTCTTGAAACACAATGATTGGAATAGAAGTGTTTTGATAGTCTTGATTTACTGATGTGGGTGTCAATAAGACACTTCATGGTTATGCTACTTATGACATGAACTATCTTACTCAATTTTTCTATTATAAAACATCCTAGTGTTCCTTGGCAAGCTGAGAGTTAACTAGAGGAATCGGATTGATTGTTACACTCCTAGTTATTTATAATTATATTAAACTCTACTTTGATTGTCTTGAGTTATCAAAGCTTGAATAGTGTTCTGGCATCTCTCTAACTTTTATGAGCCTTTCAAATGGAAGAAGTGATAGACGCATATGACTACCAACCGTAGGTGAATTCATATTCTCGCCGTTTTAGTTTAAACGCTAAATTACTTGTAGTTTCGTTGTTTTTCTTGCTCGAGGGCAACCAAGGTTTGAGCTTTGGGGAGGTTGATGGCTCTCAAAATAGCCATATTTTTCTACGTTTAAACATTGTTTTTAGCCAAGCAATTGACAAGTATCTCTTGAGCCTTGCCACTAATGACTAATTATCGCAAAGATATGCAAACCATTGCTTTGAATTGTGTTGTGCAGGAAACCATGCTTTTAATGCAAAACCAGGAGCCATAAATGAATATTTTGAGGAAAGTCTACACATCAAAGTAATCCTAGAGAAAAAACCAGGCGGTAGGGGACATAACGACCACTAGTACGGGCAGGGCCCGCCCGTACCATGTGTCGGTGGCTTCGTCTCGTCAAACCGTACAACTTTCATGAAGGCGCCTATATATTTCGAGGTCCTAGCCGCCGCGCATTCTCAGATTGCATCACAACACCACCAAAGGAGATCCACACCATAGTTCATCCCCTCCATCTTTCATCCTCTCCATTATCCATAGCCATTACTTTGTACTTGAGATCTCCTTGTGATTCGGTGACCATTGTAATAATATTTGATTTTGATCTAAGTAGTTTGCATAATATTTTCTATCCTTGATCTTATTGTTATGAGTGAATAGTCCTCATGGGCCGCGGGTTGGGGTGAAACCTCACAACAATTATGTGCATCTAATCTATGGGAGAATTGTGTTTTGTTTAAATAAGATATTTGTATCTTTTGTTTCTTTGTCTCTTTCGTCGATATTTGGACTTGTAGGTTCCCAAGACCCCTAAGATCGATAAAGGCTTGAGGTGAGATACTTGGCTAGTGGCGATCTCATAGGAAACCTAGTGATATAAAGGGATGTATGGTCTTCACATAGCGACCCATTCGGGAACAACAATAACACCTCTCCTTAAGGATTTGGTTTGTGTTTTTCACTTAATAACTATTTGTAGCTCGGTACTTCGTGGTGCAACCGGTTGGATCAAAAGGCTATTGCTATGCATGTGACTCGTGGGGGCATTAATATATTAGGATGTGCTGCCCACAAATATTATCTCTTTTAAAACATTGCACATGATTGTGCCTATTATCATATTTTATCCCATATGATGTGTAGTTGTAGGTGAATCTTCAACCCCAACATGTCTCCATCCATTGAAACAACCCATAATATAAAGTAAACTAGAGTGGTCCGGTAAATGAAGTTAAAACAAAAAACAAAGTCTTGCAGACGTGTCCTTTATAATTACTTTTATCATTGTTTCCCAAGGCTCGATTAAACCTAGGTCTACTAGGGAAAAATACTATTATACTACATCCGTGAATCCGGATCGAAGGTATCAATTTCTTTCCCATATTTGCTTTCCTTTGATTTCTTCTGACGTGCCCGGTCCTTTGGCTATTCTTGTTTCATTGGTTGCCCTTATTCCTTCGAGTTCTCCTGATCCTTCGGGTCAATAAACTTCTCAGGATGAAAAGGATGTGCCCACCAATGTTATGACAATCACTCGATATGTTGATCCTTCGTTGTACTCCGACAAGATCCATCGCATCGAATAGCTTGAAGGGGAACTACGGGTGATAAAATCTTAGGTAGACGCCACCCTCTCCAAACCAAAAAAACCATGGAGCACAAGGAATATCTTCTTGAAGAAATTTTGAGGACGGGCGAGAATATGTTATGTGATTTTTTCTCGTAGAGCCCTCGACTTCCTGAATCTTCTTATTTTTCTTGGTGTAGAATAACTTTGCCCTCTCCAGGTATTCGCTTAAGTGTGGTAGAGGAGTCACAATGTCTTAAATCTTGGATGAGTGCTCTAATGGATGCTTCGTCGAGTGCTGGTATGGATTTCTGGACTGACCATCGACGGGGGTATACTTTGGAATTGCTTTAAGATCGGGTATCAGAGGTTGGGGAATTTGTCGAGTGTTGTCACCCTACTTTGGCTATGGTGTATGATGCTATGTTTCCCAAAGACCCGCAACTGCAGGGACTGGTTGCACTGATGTAGAAGTTCAAACATGGTGAGGTGATCCACCATTTTATCAAACTTCAACTTATTACAGGTGCCAAAGTTGCCCTTGCTTGGGTGCATGTTCATCATCCGACGCTGGACTTAGATGTTGTATCGGAAAGTCTTTCGTCTCCTTTGGGTGGTGTTGAAGTAGTTATGGCTCCTCATTATGCGGCTGCTTGGAAACCTACCATCCGAATTATTCGTCGGTGCCTTGATGCAGACGAAGAGTTTTTCCTAAATTTCTATGTATCGATAGGATAGAAATCCTGAAAAAAGGACATCTAAACTATGTAACATCTGTGTATGTATCATCTAAAAGTATAGCTTGTCGTAATATGTAACTTGATATATCTTGTTGATGGATAATGTCGTTGAGCCCATCGTGAGACCTTTTCGTTAGCTTGATGCCCTCTAGGATGGATCAATGATGGCCCAAAATATATCGAGCTCGTTGGGGAACCCCAAGAGGAAGGTATGATGAGCACAACAGCAAGTTTTCCCTCAGTACGAAGTCAAGGTTATCAATTCAGTAGGAGCAAGGAAACACCCCAAATGTGTTGCTAGTTGAACGTTGGCAGGGCACACTACCGGTGCCAGCAGCAACGTGGAGACCTGCACAACAAAACCATAGAACTTTGCCCCCAACTTGCGATGAGGTTGTCAATCTCACCGGTTTTGCTGAAAACAGAGGATTAAACGTATCGAATGCAAGGAAGTAATAATATGCAGAAAGTAAACACAAAGATGTAAACATTTTGTAGATTGAATGTAAAAGAAAGGACCGGGGTCCATAGTTCACTAGAGGTGACTCTTCTTAAGATAGATAACATGTTGGGTGAACAAATTACAGCAGGGCAATTGACAAACATCAAGAAACCATACAAGCATACACTAATCATCTTGACTCCTTTGAGACTTGATTGGGCATTACAACATTATACATAGACCTCCATCCAACTGCATCTATGACTAATAATCCACCTTCAGGTTATCATCCGAACCCCCTCCAGTATTAAGTTGCAAATAACATATTATTGCATTACGAATTCCGTGTAAAGTAAACAATACGATTGTTCTATGAACAAAGGATTGTTGTTTTCTCCCTAGTAGCAACAGCACATCTAGTACCTTAGAGATTTCTGTCACTTCCCTAGATTACCAGAGGCATGAACCCACTATCGAGCATAAATACTAACTCTTGGAGTTGCTAGCATCTACTCGACCAAGATAGCTACTAACAACGGAAAGCATGCAAGATCACAAATAACAAAGACATGATAGAATCAATAATCAATCTGAAATAGCATCTCAATATCCATCGGATCCCTGCAAACACAACATGCAGAATTACAAATAGATGATCTTGATCATGAACGGAGCTCACAAGATCTATACATGATAGCACAAAGGAGGAGAACCGGCCATCTAGCCACTACATGGACCCGTAGTCCAGAGATAAACTACTCACGCATCACACCAGAGGCTTGCATGGTGTTGAAGAAGGCCTCTAGGGTGAATTCCCCTCTCCGGCAGGGTGCCGGGAAGAGCTTCAGATCCCTCCCGATCTAGGGATGGAGATGACGGTGGCTACAGACTCTTTCGTGGATTTTTGATCGGGTACTTAAGGTTTTAGTATTAGAGGCAATATATAGGCGGAAGGAGAGGCCGAGGGGGTGCCTGGGCGGCCAGACCACCCCCTAGCGCGGGCCAGGTGGTGTGACCGGGCGCCATCCCCTCTCCATCTCGTATTCTGGCTCCAAGTGTCCCCCGGTAAAATAATAACTTTGGCTTTTGTCCTGTCCAATTCCGAGAATATTCATTTTCTGACTTCCTGGAACCAAAAACAGCAGAAAACAGGCAGCTGGCACTGTGGCTCTTGTTAATAGGTTAGTCCAAGAAATCATATGAAAAGTACTCCAAAGTGTGGACAAAACATAAGAAAGTAGATAAAACCAAGCATGGAACATCAAAAATTATAAATACATTTGCAATGTATCAACATCCCCAAGCTTAACTCCTGCTCGTCCTCGAGTAGGTAAGTGATAAAAAAGAAAGAATAATTTTTGAGGTGACATGCACCATCATAAACTTGGTCAAAGTATTTGTAAAACATTCGAAGCTGGGATCATAGTACTTCAATCATAACATGAAAGAAAAAGTTATAGCAATAAGACAAAGAAACTATGTTGCAATATGAAAAGGCATAAACAAAAGATTCATGAATACAAATGCTTTATAAGACGTTTGTTTGTTTCACATAAACAAAACATAGCATAGTGGCATTCAGCTTGTCCCTCATAGAGTAGCAAACATAAATGCATAGGACACCTTCAAAGTTCATAAGAGTGACTAGATACAAATAGTTTAAAACAAGCAATATCAAAGCTATGCATCAATCAACAAGTCTGGGGACAATGCACATAGAACTAAGAATGGACACTATGCTCTCAAAGTAGGTGCATAAAGATAGAAGGTGGGGACTCAACATGAAAGTAAAAGAAAGGCCTTCATAGAAGGAAGTAGGGATTCAAGTCTCATAAAGAGCTTCCAAAAATTATGGTACTTATAGCTTTCAGCTCTCATTGCCCCTATCATAAGCATCTTTAAGTGATTAAGGTTAAAGTGACACAACTAAGAGGATATGCTTGACAAGTTATAAACCGAAATCTCATGCCCCTTACTTACAAAGATCGATCCTCATGCTACTCAACTTTAGTCATGAGTAAGCTCTTGTCATTGTAAGTACATGTGTATCATAAAGAACCGCCAACGGGGTACCCCTTGCACATGATACAGGAGCTATCCCATAATCAAAATGACAAGGCAAGTAGACAATGAGCATCTCAGCGATCTTTTTATTTGCTATTTGCATAGTTTTTATTGAGGATGCTTCATAGAGTGCTCATTGTGGTGATGCTGCAAGTTTCCACCATGATTAGGCATGGCTTAGGCTAGCGGCCCAGGCGTTTCTCTAACACACATACAAACTCCATGATCTTACAAGTTCCACTTTTATTTCACACCGCCGGGATCCGTAAGCAAAAGAACAAGATATCAACGGGGTACAAAGTACAAGTGCAATGTTGAAAACGTTCCCCATGATACATGGTTCTGCTAATTTCAACTTATAAAGCGCAAGCATATACGCAACAAAGAAGGACCCAATGGTTCAAGTTTATTAGATGTAAAAAAGTAAAATGTGCCATCAAGTTCGTGAGAGCTTTAATCACTAATTTTCTCATAACAAGTTTAATTTGGAAGGTAAACAAAAGCATGAATATACTTGGAATAGCATAAGCTAGTAGATAGGTATGGTGGACTCTTTGGAATAACTTGGTTTAGGGAGTTGGATGCATGAGTGGAACTCATACTTGGTTGTGGAGGCTAGAAAAAGACTGGGAGCGACAAACTAAGAGAGCAATAATGGCCAAAATCATGCAGAGCGACAAAACATCATTGATCAAAGCATAACGTGATACTACAAGTTGAAAACTAAAGGATCATAAAGGCTATGGTGACTTGAGATAGTCATAACATGGTGTGAGCATGCGCCAAGTCAACCCAAATAAAGCATCAAAGGAGAATACCACTATACTATGCTTTAATATGCTAAAACAACGCATGATTCATCCAAGGCACATTAAGCAATCTCAATTGTTTATAACAAGTCATGCTACAACAAAGAATACTAAGCATATAGCCAAAATAATATCAAGCATGGCATGACAAAGCATAGGCCACAGTCAAAAACAAGCTCTCTTTAACACTTAAGCATGAACTTGCCTACTCTTTTCCAAACCAAAGCAAACTATTTGCAAACCAATGTATGAAAGAGGGGGTCCAACCAATTTATTCAGGAAACTAAGCAAACAAAGCAAACGAAAACCAAAAACAAAAACGAAAAAGAAGACGCTCCAAGAACAACACAACTGTGCATGAAACAATAAAAATGAAGCGTTTGGAAGGAACCTGGAATTTTTATGGATTAAGAAGGGGATGCCTTGGGCATCCCCAAGCTTTGACGCTTGTACTTCTTGGATATTTCTTGGGGTGATACGCATGGCATCCCCAAGCTTGAGCTTTAGTCCATCCTTCATCTCATTACTCATTCCTTCCATACACCTGAAAATTTTCCTTCATACAAAACTTCACACAATCTTTATTAGCAACATTAGTGCACTCAAGATAATAAGTCTTTAGGTTCAGTTATAACAACAATAAAACTTCCATTAAAACACTAGATACTGTAGCACTTCCCTCAAAAATGTCAATTCCCCAAAAAAACTCAAAAAGGAACCAACAAGAAGCAAATGCAGAAAATGACAGAAATCTGTCAGAACAGACCAGCAGGTAAAGACGAATTTTTTCGAAGACCTTCTGTTGCTCAAATCAAAAAGTGTTGAACTAACGGAAGTTATATAACAACCTGGGG
Organism: Avena eriantha; assembly: GCA_910589775.1. Classification (NCBI taxonomy): domain Eukaryota; kingdom Viridiplantae; phylum Streptophyta; class Magnoliopsida; order Poales; family Poaceae; genus Avena; species Avena eriantha. The sequence goes on along the minus strand of OU342744.1, from coordinate 127,831,318 downwards.
TAGAAGCACAAAAATTCACGCCTCAAAACAACGTACAGAGATTTTACACGAATTTTTACAGTGAAGCACATAAATCTGTTTCGGGACAGCAACTTTCCCAATCATTACTTCTCTATCATTAGAGGTTATTCTTGGCACAAAAAGCAAAATAAAAAGGATAAGGAGCGGTTATTACTGAGGTAATAACTTACAAAACTCATCTAAAACTTTTGGGTTATCTCCCAATAAGTACTTTTCTTTAACACCTTTAAGTTAGGCCTAAGAAGCAAGAAAAATCAAGTGTTCGAAGAAGCATTAAACCAAATTTCTTGCCCTTACCTCTATTACTTTTATTCTTAACCTTGGGAAACATATGATTGTTTGGTGGAGAAGCAAGGTGTATGGTCCCCTTTCCCACATCTATTATTGCTCCAAGGAGTTCTAATAGGGACCTTCCAAGTGTAAATTGTCCTTTTCCTGCACATTCAATAATAAGATAATCAGTAGAAATCATTTTTCCAAGGATCTTTGTAAACACTCCTTCAGCTACTCCAATAGGTAATATTGTAGCATTATTAGCAAGAAATATTTTTTTCCTCCTTCAGAAAGCCCCCAAAGATTCAAAGATTCATAAATATCTTTGGGCATAAGACAAAATTCAGAAATGATATCACAACGAGCTTGAAAAGTTTCATTATTTATATCAATATTTACTGTGGGGAGCCACTTTGATGGTTCAGAATTTATTGGAACATAATTATGATGCTCCCTAAGCGTATTATAGCAATCTTTCAAACTAGCAGTGCTGGTCTCAAGAGTGTTCAATCTAGCAAATGTGTTTGTGAAAGAAATATCAGTTTTGCTAGGCAAGTTGTAAGTAAAGACCAATTTATTTATAGCATTAACAGCATAATCTTCATTGCATTGGAGTAAATCTCCTCCCACAACAGCATCTAAAGAATATCTATAGCAAAGATCAATTCCAAGGTAAAAACTGCTAAGGAACAAGCTTTGAGTCATCAGTTTTTTCATGTAGATCAAAGATTCTAGACCTAGCTTCCTTGAAGGTCTCCTCAATTCCTTGTTTAAAAGTGAAAATCATTTCCTCAAGTGACATAGTGATTGGAGCAAGGCTAGACATAATGGCAACTTTAAGATAGAAACTAATTTTTTTGTTTTTAATAAAGAAAGCAAACTTGTCAGACTAATTTTCATGTGTTTTTGATAAAGAAACAAGCAAACAGAGAAAAAGTAAACTAAGCAAAACAAAAATAACAAAGTAAAGAGATTGGTTATGAGGGACTCCCCTTGTGAAGATGTCCTTGACTCCCCGGCAACGGCGCCAGAAAAAGAGCTTAATGGCCCAAAATATATCGAGCTCGTTGGGGAACCCCAAGAGAAAGGTATGATGAGCACAGCAACAAGTTTTTCCTCAGTATGAAACCAAGGTTATCAATCCAGTAGGAGCAAGGAAACACCCCAAAGGTGTTGCTAGTTGAACGTTGGCAGGGCACACTACCGGTGCCAGTAGCAACGTGGAGACCTGCACAACACAACCACAGAACTTTGCCCCCAACTTGCGATGAGATTGTCAATCTCACCGGTTTTGCTGAAAATAGAGGATTAAACATATCGAATGGAATGAAGTAATAGTTTGCAGAAAGTAAACACAAAGATGTAAACAATTTGTAGATTGAATGTAAAAGAAAGGACCAGGGTCCATAGTTCACTAGAGGTGGCTCTCCTTAAGATAGATAACATGTTGGGTGAACAAATTACAGCGGGGCAATTGACAAACATCAAGAAAGAATACAAGCATATACTAATCATCTTGACTCCTTTGAGACTTTATTGGGCATTACAACATTATACATAGACCGCCATCCAACTGCATCTATAACTAATAATCCACCTTCAGGTTATCATCCGAACCCCCTCCAGTATTAAGTTGCAAGCAACAGATTATTGCATTACGAATTGCATGTAAAGTAAACAATATGATTGTTCTATGAATAAAGGATTTTTGTTTTCTCCCTAGTAGCAACAGCACATCTAGTACCTTAGAGATTTCTGTCACTTCCCTAGATTACCAGAGGCATGAACCCACTATCGAGCATAAATACTAACTCTTGGAGTTGCTAGCATCTACTCGGCCAAGATAGCTACTAACAACGGAAAGCATGCAAGATCACAAATAACAAAGACATGATAGAGTCAATAATCAATCTGAAATAGCATCTCAATATCCATCAGATCCCCGCAAACACAACATGCAAAATTACAAATAGATGATCTTGATCATGAATGGAGCTCACAAGATCTAGACATGATAGCACAAAGGAGGAGAAGCGGCCATCTAGCTACTACATGGACCCGTAGTCCAGAGATGAACTACTCACGCATCACATCGGAGGCTTGCATGGTGATGAAGAAGGCCTCTAGGGTGAATTCCCCTCTCCGGCAGGGTGCCAGGAAGAGCTTCAGATCCCTCCCGATCTTGGGATGGAGGTGACGGCGGCTACAGACTCTTTCGTGGATTTTTGATCGGGTACTTAGGGTTTTCGTATCAGAGGCAATATATAGGCGGAAGGAGAGGCCGAGGGGGTGCCTAGGGCGGCCAGACCACCCCCTGGCGCGGGTCAGGCCTGGCCACGCAGCCAGGTGGTGTGGCCGGGCCCTAGCCCCTCTCCGTCTCGTATTCTGGCTCCAAGTATCCCCGGTAAAATAATAACTTTGGCTTTTGTCCTGTCCAATTCCGAGAATATTCATTTTCCGACTTCTTGGAACCAAAAATAGCAGAAAACAGGCAGCTGGCACTATGGCTCTTGTTAATTGGTTAGTCCAAAAATCATATGAAAAGTACTCCAAAGTGTGGACAAAACATAAGAAAGTAGATAAAACCAAGCATGGAACATAAAAAATTATAGATACATTTGCAATGTATCAATCAACTACTCAGGTCAAAGCATCTCCTTGACGTATTTCATGGCGGGGAAAGATAATTTTAAAGTTTGCGTTGAGTAGTGAAGCCCCGAGTATGGGAGTGCGATTATGTAATAATTTATTCAACTGAGACCCGGGCATCGGGTATAATAGCAAATACAGTAATGAAAAGTAGACTCAGTTGAGAGAACTTAGCTTTATTGATGTTGGGTACAGAGGTACATGTTTTGGTCTTATTTGGAAGTAAACATAGTTTTTCGGGTGAATAGCCTGGCTGTTGGCCTTATTGTAAGTAAATTGCAGGAAATAAATGTCCTAGGCGAAGAAACATTGTAGATGCACAACATTCTGTGGGTTGGAGTGTTTTGACTCTGGTCTTCTTATCTTGTAAGTGATTGATGACTGCAAGTGCACAGATCGTTTGTAGCTAGTTTCAAAATAAAGATATCGATCCCACAAGGAGCAGTAGGTTAAAGACTAAAATGCTATTAACTACAACTAAACAAAGTACTTAAGAAATAACTTTGAGATGCAAGAAAAGTAGAGTTGTTTTTGGGTTTTTGGTTGAACAAGGTAATTTAAAGTAAAGCAAAACTTAATACTAAAAGTAAGAATCGCGTGTGTAGTAGAACTTTGGAACTGCAATAGGGAAAAAGGCATTCTCGAGGAGTGGTGGATACACCGCTAGCAATTTAGACTAAGCAATCAAGATTATTATAACGAATATTTTCATAATGTGTATGTATGTGGGAGGAGCTCCATATATGGACAAATAGGCAGCAACCGCTGTTCACATCATCCTTCACAACCATAGCTGACGAATAAACGACATCAATCGTATTATCCCACTATTAAGGGATTTCTCCTGTGGCGTGGACATGGCTTAATGAGTTCTCCTTGATTCCCCAAGTTAGCACGTAAGGATTGACAACAGCTTTATAGTCACAGTAAGTGTTATCATCCCTCCATCTACCAACAAGTAATCCCCTTCATCGAGTCCCCATAGGAGGCAAATATTAAGGAGGTGTACAACTCCCAACATCAAGATGAAGACAATTAACACATACACATAATGATGTATAACATAATAATCTATATCTCATCTCAGTCATATGCTAGGGTTTCTCCATCTCCCCAAGAACTAGAGATCTACTCAGACATGGAGGCAATCAACATCATAGCAATGGTAATGGAAACAATCATAGATGAATAGTGCTTGTATAAATCCACAACGAGTACAGGAATTAGAACAAGATCTAGACAAGACGTAGATGGGATGGATGGAGATGGTGGTGATGCAGCGGTGGATGATGAAGATCGATGCCTTAGCCTCCCGAATCTGCGCAAGTTTGAGATGGATCCTTGGCGGATGAGTTCCCTCTCCAGATTCCTTCCAGAGGTTAGGTTTCGGCAATTTCTGGGTGTTTTGTATGTCGTCTCTCTGATCCAGTTGCACGGGGTGAAACTATTTGAGGAGGCGGAGGCACCACCAACTATACGGGCGGAAAATGTATTCCGGTCGTATAGTTGGTCATTGAACCATCTGTCTCCTTTGTTCGCTTCTGGTTTTCTTCTGGTATTATTAATATTTCCCAAGTAAGCAATTTACATTGTTTTTGGCTCCCTTTATCCTCAGTACAACTGCTCCAAGAATTGTATCATTGGATCCATCATCTGTCCTGATCCTGGTGAAAACAGACATAGAATGTGCGCGAGAGCGCTGTAAAATACCAAGATCCTACATCTACAATGCAAAATAATAATGTAAAACATGATGCAAATATGCACTCATTAGTGATGTGCAAGGATTTACCCGTGCTTATGGGGGGGGGGGGTTCGACGAGTGTGCTTTCTTATGCTGGATTGGGTTTGTTAACCACATAAGCTATATTCTTCGGGTTCGTCGAATGAACCTGGATTTTCTTTGTTTCCTTTGCTGCATTAAAGGATTGGTCTGGTATCGAGCTTGTTGCTTCTGGCATAACTTTGTGCTCATCAGTGATCTTCAGTTGGGCAAGCTCTATATCCATGCCGAAGGATTCAGAGATTTTGTTGAACTCGCAATCATAGTTGTCTGAGCGGGTGAAACTTCCTTTGACAGATATAATTCCGTTGGGTGATGGCATTTCCATCATGAGGTATGTGTAATGTGGTACCACCATTAATCTTGCAAATGTTGGTCATCCCAAGATTGCGTGATACTGCGATGGCCAGTCCATGACCTCGAAATCGATTTTTTTTCTCTTATGAAATTTACTCGGGTTCTAAAGACAATGTTAAGGTAGATTTTTCCTAAGGGAACCTCGGCTTTTCCCGGGATGATGCCATGGAAAGAAGTGTCGGTTGGAGCGAGATTGGTCAGAGAGCAGTTCATTGCGTCTAGTGTCTTTGCATAAATGAGGTTGATGTTGCTTTCTGCGTCCATATAGACTTTGCTCATGTCAAACCCGCCGATTTCTGCTTCAACTATTAGTGCCAAATGACCCAGTCGGGGGACCCGAAGGGGGTGATTAGCTCTACTGAAGGTGATTTCCTGCTCAGACCAGTGGAGATATTCGGGTGTAGCTAGTGGCATCCTTATCGCCATGTTAACTTGTCCGGTGATTAATTTTTATGTTCTAATGGATGGACGCCCCTTCTGGACCATATTCATTGCTCCTCTGGACCTTGGGTACTCGTTGTTATGCCCTCTATTTTCTCTCGGTTACTGTTGAGCTGCTATGGCTGTCGGTGGCGGTGGTGCGTTTAGCACCAAATCGTGGGAGCGGTGTTGTATACCTGATTTGTTGCCTTGGCTACTTTGATGCCAAATGATCGATTAAGTTCCAAGGATGTCCGACAATATTTCATGAGGTGATTTGATCGCCTTCTTCCGTCGGATTCAACGTAATAATGCATGTGGCACGGTCCATCCAACATCTGCACAGCTGGCATTGGGACTTCGCTCAGCTTCCTCGGCTAGTACAGCTATGATGTTCCGCTTGGTCCGACTTCCTCTTGGTTGCCTCGATAACCTCTATCATGGTTGTCCTCATTGATGTAACTAGCCACAACGTGGATTAGACCTCCGTAGCCGTCGTAGTTACACCATCTCCTGCTTTTGTTGTTTCACCTAGCACGATCTTCTTCGGGTGAGTGTCCCCGTTTGTTGTTGACTGCATCCTCATCGTCGGCCCATCGATTCGCCATGTACCTCAAGTGGGAGATCGTCTTGGGCTTAACCGGACCCATCTCTTCTATGAATTCTTTTTGGCACAAACCATCGTTGAAAGCATCAATCGCCCTTTCATCGGAGATGTTCTCAGCTGAATTCTTGATGATATTCCATCGTTGTATGAATGAGCATATTGATTCTCCTGAACTTTGCTTGCACGCCCTCAACTCCTCAATGGATGCGGGTCACTTAAATGTGGAGTTGAAGTTTTGGATAATTCCAGCGTTCTCTTTTCCACGAAACCGTAAGTCCATAACCATGGGCATTGTCGAGGTTACCCCTCGTCAATTGGTGCCATCTATGGGAAATCTGAACACTGGAGCCATGGATTCGGCAGCCCCCTCTTCACCAAGCAACAACTCGGCAACAGGGGATCCACACCTTCCCACCCATGTTTCGGTTCCTGTTGACTTCAATGGGGCACCGATCTCATAATCGGGAGCTTCCGCTTCTGCATGGAGGAACCCGAAAGCCTTTGCCTATCGGCCCCGATCTGCTCGGGTCCGTCAGTCACAACAGCAGCACCCACGGTGATACCTGCATCCTCCGTAGGCTCATCTGAAGAAGCCGCACCTCATCCAATAAACAGCAAATAAAGTAGCGGAAACTCCACAGATCTAGGGGATCTGGCCGATCTATAGGATGGTCTCTCCTTTGGGTTAGACTCCCAACTAACGGCACCACATGGCTCAAGCCCAGCAAACATCAAACCCAGTTAAGCCAACGAAAGCGTCAACTCTAGAATTAAAAAGGCCGAGACCTACCTAGAGCAGAATCCGTGGGATTTCACTGGTTTCCCAGACAATGTCTCTTATGCATCTAATGGAGATAGCAATAGCTGGTACAAGGCGCATCATCAAGTAAGGGAACATCGACACCTCGCGACTCCAACGGTAACCCGATCCTCGATCCAAATGATATTCTATCAGACACCGATGTAGGAAACCACGGAAACGATGGAGATCCACCCAACAATCGCATCACACAAGGAAAAGAAGGAACGCACGACAACGACTGGCTAACACTTTGGCTGTCATTAGAAACATGGCAAAAAGCGAGGGACGTAGTTTTGGGTGCGATCCCAATGATAGTGGATGCCACACACGAAGGTCTGATGGCCTATCAATACCTACTCCACCATAGAAAGGGGACTTACTCAATATGCAGAGGCAACTCGAGGAAAGGAGACGGCTAGCCAACGAATCCAACATCTGATGGGCGTAGCTAAGCTCCACCCGTAGATCCAGAAGCGTAACTAGGGGCGTCATACATTGCAAATGTATCTATAATTTTTGATGTTCCATGCTTGGTTTTATCCACTTTCTTGTGTTTTGTCCACACTTTGGAGAACTTTTCATATGATTTCTTGGACTAACCTATTAACAAGAGCCACAGTGTCAGCTGCTTGTTTTCTACTGTTTTTGGTTCCAGGAAAGTCAGAAAATGAATATTCTCAGAATTGGACGGGACAAAAGCCAAAGTGCCTATTTTTCCGGAAGTCATCAGATGCCAGAGTACAAGCAGAGAGGGGCCAGGGACCACCACACCACCTGGCCCGTGCCAGGGGGTGGTCTGGCCGCCTCTGGCACCCCCTTGGCCTCCCTTTCCGCCTATAAGATGCCCTCTACAAGAAAACCCTAAGTACCCGATCAAAAATCCATGAAAGAGTATGTAGCCGCCATCATCTCCATCCCTAGATCGGGAGGGATCTGAAGCTCTTCCCGGCACCCTGCCAGAGAGGGGAATTCACCCTAGAGGCCTTCTTCATCACCATGCAAGCCTCCGATGTGATGCGTGAGTAGTTCATCCTTGGACTACAGATCCATGTAGAAGCTAGATGGTTGGTTCTCCTCCTTTGTGCTTTCATGTCTAGATCTTGTGAGCTCCGTTCATGATCAAGATCATCTATTTGTAATTCTGCATGTTGTGTTTGCGGGGATCCGATGGATATTGAGATGCTATTTCAGATTGATTATTGATTCTATCATGTCTTTGTTATTTTTGATCTTGCATGATTTCCATTGTTAGTAGCTATCTTGGCCAAGTAGATGCTAGCAACTCCAAGAGTTAGTATTTATGCTCGATAGTGGGTTCATGCCTCTGGTAATCTGGGGAAGTGACAGAAATCTCTAAGGTACTAGATGTGTCGTTGCTACTAGGGAGAAAACAACAATCCTTTGTTCATAGAACAATCGTATTGTTTACTTTACACGCAATTCGTAAAGCAATAATCTGTTGCTTGCAACTTAATACTGGAGGGGGTTCGGATGATAACCTGAAGGTGGATTATTATTCATAGATGCAGTTGGATGGTGGTCTATGTATAATGTTGTAATGCCCAATCAAGTCTCAAAGGAGTCAAGATGATTAGTATATGCATTTATTGCTTTCTCGATGTTTGTCAATTGCCCTGCTGTAATTTGTTCACCCATCATGTTATCTATCTTAAGGAGAGCCACCTCTAGTGAACTATGGATCCCGGTCCTTTTCTTTACATACAATCTACAACCTGTTTACTGCTTTGTGTTTACTTTCTGTAAACTATTACTTCCTTCCATTCGATACGTTTAATCCTTTGTTTTCAGCAAAACACGGTGAGATTGACAACCTCATCGCAAGTTGGGGATATAGTTCTATGGTTGTGTTGTGCAGGTCTCCACGTTGCTACTAGCACCGGTAGTGCGCCCTGCCAAGGCTCAACTAGCAACACCTTTGGGGTGTTTCCTTGCTCCTACTGGTTCGATTAAACCTTGGTTTCATAACTGAGGGAAACTTGTTGTTGTGCTCATCATACCTTCCTCTTGGGGTTCCCAACGAGCTCTACATCAACACTGAGCCATCAAGCATTTTTCTGGCGCCGTTGCCGGGGAGTCAAGGACATCTTCACAAGGGGAGTCCTTCATAACCAATCTCTTTACGTTGATTCTTGGACTAAGTGCAAAGATGCTTTCATTGGAAAGTACTATCCTCCTGCTAAGATTATATCTATGAGAAGTGAAATAATGAAGTTTAAACAATCTGATAATGATCAATCATTATTGCTTTACGAATTGCTTACAGATCCCGGCGGTGTGAAATAACCAATCTCTTTACTTTGTTATTTTTGTTTTGCTTTGTTACTTTGGGTGCTGCAACAAAACTTCTGGACAATATGATGGTTAATTATTCTGAATGGCATACTGAGAGAGCTCCACAAGGTAGGAAGGTAAATTCTGTTGAGGAAACTTCCTCCTTAAGTGATAAGATTGATATTATTATGTCTATGCTTGTTAATGGGAATGCCCATATTGATCCAATTAATGTCCCTTTAGCTTCTTTGGTTGCTCAAGAAGAGCAAGTTGATGTGAACTTCATAAGAAATAATAATTTTGTCAACAATGCTTATGGTAATAACAATTATAGGCCCTACCCTCCTAATAATACTTATGGCTATAATGGTAAACTTGGATCACCTAGTGAAGGAAGAATTTTAGAAGTTGAAAGAGCCACTAAAAACTTCATGCAAATGCAATATGAGCAAAATAAACTATTCACTAAAACTATGGAGGAACAATCTACCATTTTGAAGAACATTAGCCATCAACTTGAGTCTAAATAGGGAAATTCCTAGTTTACAATTGAAACTCTCTAATGCTGAAAGAAATATATCATCTTTGTCTGAAGCTCAATCCTCTTTGATCAATAAAATGGCTGCTAAACCTGAAACTAATGATAATCCCTTTGCAGCTAATAATGCTATACAAGTAAGAATTGATGAAAATGTTAGACTATTAGCTGAATTACATGCTAAGTAGGAAAGAGAAGATGAAATTGCTAGAAACATTAGTGTTTCTACTATCACCACCACTAGTGTTGAGGCTAGTAATAGTTCTACTACTTTAGATGATAAATTTGATTTTGATCTTGATGGTTGCAATATCTCTGAAGTTATTAAGTTCCTACAAAAGCTTGCTAGAAGTCCTAATGCTAGTGCAATGAACATGGCCTTTACAAAACACATTACTGATGCTCTCATAAAGATTAAAAGAAGAAAAGATGAAACATAAAGCTTCTATTCCTATTAAACAAGAAGATGGTTGGGAACCCATCATTAATATGAAAGTGAATGGCTTTGATTTCAAAGATTTATGTGATCTTGATAGTAGTGTTTCTATTATGCCTAGAAGGATTTATGTTATGCTTGATTTGCCTCCACTTGAAGATTGTTATTTGAATGTCCCACTTGATGATAATGCTAAAAAGAAACTCATGGGGAGTCTTAATGATGTTCTTATTATGGTTAACAATGCCTATGTCCCCGTTGATTTCTATGTTTTGGATGTTGAATGCAATGCTTCTTGTCCTATTACTTTGGGAAGACCTTTTCTTAGAACTGTTGGTGCCATTATTGATATGAAAGAAGGCACCATTAAATATCAACTCCCACTCAAGAAAGGTATAGAACACTTCCCTAAGAAAAGAGAGAAGATTTCTTTTGCTTCTTCTATGAAAACAAAATTTGGTCTTAATGCTTCTTCATTTGAGAACACTTGATCCTTTCTTGCTTCTTATGCCTAACTTAAAGGCGTTAAAGAAAAGTACTTATTGGGAGATAACCCAAAAGTTTTAGATGAGTCTTGGAAGTTATTACTAAAGTAATAACCTATCCTTATCCTTTTTATTTGTTTTTTGTGCCAAGAGTAACCTCTAATGAGAGAGAAGTAATGATTGGGAAACTTGCTGTCCCGAAACAGATTTCTATGCTTCACCGTAAAAATTCGTGTAAAATCTTTGAACGTCTTTTTGAGGCGTGAATTTTTGTGCTTCTGCCCCAGGTTGTTATCTAACTTTAGTTAGTTCAACACGTTTTTATTTGAGCAACAGAAGGTCTTAGAAAAAACTCGTATTTACCTGCTGGTCTGTTTTGACAGATTTCTGCCATTTTCTTCATTTGCTTCTTGTTGGTTCCTTTTTGAGTTCTTTTGGGGAATTGAGCTTTTTGAGGGAAGTGCTACAGTAGCTAGTGTTCTAATGGAAGTTTATTTGGTGTTATAACTGAACCTTAATACCTTTTATCTTGAGTGCACTAATGTTGCTAATAAAGATTGTGTGATGTTTTGTACGAAGGAAAAATTTCAGGTGTATGGAAGGAATGAGTAATGAGATGAAGGATGGACTAAAGCTCAATCTTGGGGATGCCACGCATGTCACCCCAAGAAATATCCAAGAAGTACAAGCGTCAAAGCTTGGGGATGCCCAAGGCATCCCCTTCTTCATCAATAAAAATCCCAGGTTTCTTCCAAACGCTTCATTTTTATCGTTTCATGCATAGTTGTGTTGTTCTTGGAGCGTCTTCTTTTTCATTTTAGTTTTGGTTTTTTGTTTTCTTGGTTTTCTTAGTTTTCTGAATAAATTGTTTGGACCCCCTCTTTCATACATTGGTTTGCAAATAGTTTGGTTTGGTTTGGAAAAGAGTAGGAACGTTTATGCTTTTGTGGAAAAAAGAGCTCGTTTTTGACTGTGGCCTATGCTTTGTCATGCCATGCTTGATATTGTTTTGGCTTTATGCTTAGTATTCTTTGTTGTAGCATGACTTGTTATAAACAATTGATATTGCTTAATGTGCCTTGGATGAATCATGCGTTGTTTTAGCATATTAAAGCATATTATAGTGGTATTCTCCTTTGATGCTTTATTTGGGTTGACTTGGCGCATGCTCACACCATGTTATGACTATCTCAAGTCACCATAGCCTTTATGATCCTTTAGTTTTCAACTTGTAGTATCACTTTATGCTTTGATCAATGATGTTTTGTCGCTCTGCATGATTTTGGCCATTATTGCTCTCTTAGTTTGTCGCTCCCAGTCTTTTTCTAGCCTCCACAACCAAGTATGAGTTCCACTCATGCATCCAACTCCCTAAACCAAGTTATTCCAAAGAGTCCACCATACCTATCTACTAGCTTATGCTATTCCAAGTATATTCATGCTTTTTTTACCTTCCAAATTAAACTTGTTATGAGAAAACTAGTGATTAAAGCTCTCACGAACTTGATGGCACACTTTACTTTTTTACATCTAATAAACTTGAACCATTGGGTCCTTCTTTGTTGCGTATATGCTTGCGCTTTATAAGTTGAAATTAGCAGAACCATGTATCATGGGGAACGTTTTCAACATTGCACTTGTACTTTGTACCCCGTTGATATCTTGTTCTTTTGCTTACGGATCCCGGTGGTGTGAAATAAAAGTGGAACTTGTAAGATCATGGAGTTTGTATGTGTGTTAGAGAAATGCCTGGGCCGCTAGCCTAAGCCATGCCTAATCATGGTGGAAACTTGCAGCATCACCACAATGAGCACTCTATGAAGCATCCTCAATAAAACCTATGCCAATAGCAAATAAAAAGATCGCTGAGATGCTCATTGTCTACTTGCCTTGTCATTTTGATTATGGGATAGCTCATGTATCATGTGCAAGGGGTACCCCGTTGGCGGTTCTTTATGATACACATGTACTTACAATGACAAGAGCTTACTCATGACTAAAGTTGAGTAGCATGAGGATCGATCTTTGTAAGTAAGGGGCATGAGATTTCGGTTTATAACTTGTCAAGCATATCCTCTTAGTTGTGTCACTTTAACCTTAATCACTTAAAGATGCTTATGATAGGGGCAATGAGAGCTGAAAGCTATAAGTACCATAATTTTTGGAAGCTCTTTATGAGACTTGAATCCCTACTTCCTTTTATGAAGTCCTTTCTTCCACCATTATATATTGAGTCTCCACCTTCTACCTTTATGCACCTACTTTGAGAGCATAGTGGCCATTCTTAGTTCTATGTGCATTGTCCCAAGACTATTTGATTGATGCATAACTTGATATTGCTTGTTTTCAACTATTTGTATCTAGTCACTCTTATGAACTTTGAAGGTGTCCTATGCATTTATGTTTTGCTACTCTATGAGGGACAAGCTGAATACTATTATGCTATGTTTTCTTTATGTGAAACAAACAAACGTCTTGCAAAGCATTGTTATTCATGAATCTTTTGTTTGTGCCTTTTCATGTTGGATCATAGTTTCTTTGTCTTATTGCTAGAACTTTGTCTTTCATGCTATGATTGAAGTACTATGATCCCAGCTTGAATGTTTTACAAATACTTTGATCAAGTCTTTGATGGTGCATGTCACCTCAAAAATTATTCTTTCTTTTTATCACTTACCTACTCGAGGACGAGCAGGAGTTAAGCTTGGGGATGTTGATACATTGCAAATGTATCTATAATTTTTGATGTTCCATGCTTGGTTTTATCTACTTTCTTGTGCTTTATCCACACTTTGGAATACTTTTCATATGATTTATTGGACTAACCTATTAACAAGAACCACAGTGCCAGCTACCTGTTTTCTGCTATTTTTGGTTCCAGGAAAGTCAGAAAATGAATATTCACGGAATTGGACAGGACAAAAGCCAAAGTGCCTATTTTTCCGGAAGTCATCAGATGCCAGAGTACGAGACGGAGAGGGGCTAGGGAGCCACCACACCACCTGGCCATGCGGCCTAGCCTGGCCCGTGCCAGGGGGTGGTCTGGCCGCCTCCGGCACCCCCTCGGCCTCCCTTTCTGCCTATAAGATGCGCTCGGGACGAAAACCCTAAGTACCCGATCAAAAATCCACGAAAGAGTCTGTAGCCGCCGTCATCTCCATCCCTAGATCGGGAGGGATCTGAAGCTCTTCCCGGCACCCTGCCGGAGAGGGGAATTCACCTTGGAGGCCTTCTTCATCACCATGCAAGCCTCCAGTGTGATGCATGAGTAGTTCATCCTTGGACTACATATCCATGTAGTAGCTAGATGGCTGGTTCTCCTCCTTTGTGCTTTCATGTTTAGATCTTGTGAGCTCCGTTCATGATCAAGATCATCTATTTGTAATTCTGCATGTTGTGTTTGCGGGGATCCGATGGATATTGAGATGCTATTTCAGATTGATTATTGATTCTATCATGTCTTTGTTATTTCTGATCTTGCATGATTTCCGTTGTTAGTAGCTATCTTGGCCAAGTAGATGCTAGCAACTCCAAGAGTTAGTATTTATGCTCGATAGTGGGTTCATGCCTCTGGTAATCTAAGGAAGTGACAGAAATCTCTAAGGTACTAGATGTGTCGTTGCTACTAGGGAGAAAACAACAATCCTTTGTTCATAGAACAATCATATTGTTTACTTTACACGCAAGTCGTAAAGCAATAATCTGTTGCTTGCAACTTAATACTGGAGGGGGTTCGGATGATAACCTGAAGGTGGATTATTATTCATAGATGCAGTTGGATGGTGGTCTATGTATAATGTTGTAATGCCCAATCAAGTCTCAAAGGAGTCAAGATGATTAGTATATGCATGTATTTCTTTCTCGATGTTTGTCAATTGCCCCGCTGTAATTTGTTCACCCATCATGTTATCTATCTTAAGGAGAGCCACCTCTAGTGAACTATGGATCCCGGTCCTTTTCTTTACATACAATCTATAAACTGTTTACTGCTTTGTGTTTACTTTCTGCAAACTATTACTTCCTTCCATTCGATACGTTTAATCCTTTGTTTTCAGCAAAACACGGTGAGATTGACAACCTCATCGCAAGTTGGGGACAGAGTTCTGTGGTTGTGTTGTGCAGGTCTCCACGTTGCTACTTGCACCGGTAGTGCGCCCTACCAAGGTTCATCTAGCAACACCTTTGGGATGTTTCCTTGCTCCTACTGGTTTGATTAAACCTTGGTTTCATAGCTGAGGGAAACTTGCTGCTATGCTCATCATACCTTCCTCTTGGGGTTCCCAACGAGCTCTACATCAACACTGAGCCATCAAGGCGCACCATCAAGGAGAGGAACTTCATGGCTGCAGCATATTCTAGAAGCCAAAAGAAATGAGCTGACTCAAGATGTGACTTTTCCTTCGTGTTAGTGGATCAGGCAGGGCACATAAAAGTGAAAACAGTGCACGCCACCATTTTCGCTGCCCAAACCTATTTGCTCACAACTCAACCTGCACCCGACGATCCCTAGGCGGCTCTCCATCGCTCCGCTCTCATGAACCTCGGCATGGTGGAAGCATCCCTCGCACAAGGAGAACAAGGAATCGCCCAGCAACCCGACAAACCACCACACCGTCGCAAAAGCCCTAGGCATGTGGGACACGCCCAACAATCACGATCACCACATCTGGTGCACTTTCCAAACCCCGAGCCGTGGGATGACGCCAGAAACGACATTACACAGTGTGGGATCGACAGATCCACGGAAGATCGCATCAACTGAAGATACTATGACGGTGAAAGCGAGGATGAGTATGAATTGTGTGGGGCTAGTTTCTTTACCCAACGGGTTCACAAGACCCTAGTACCAAAGGATTTCAAACTTAATCACGACCACCAAAAGTACAACGGCCTCTAGGAACCCGAGGCTTCACTGGCCAATTACCTACAAACCATCAGACTCTAGGGTGGCTCCAAGGCTACCGTGATGCAGAGCTTGCAGCTGCACATGAGCACCACTGCCCAATCATGGCTCAGACAGCTGCCTGAAGAATCCATCAGCAGTTGGAACGACCTTGAGGATAAGTTCATCAGAAACTTCACACCCACGTTCAAGTGTCCCACATCCTTAGAATAGTTGCAGGCATGCAAATAGAAATCTGGGGAGCCAATATGAGCATTTATCCAAAGGTAGAACATCATCAAAAACTCAGGTGAAGCTATATCAAATGAAAGGGTGATTGATGCTTTCAACGACAACCTTCTCCAAAGAGAATTCATTGAGGAGATGGGACAGGTCAAACCCAAAACAATTTCTCAGTTGATGGACATGGCCAATCGCTCGGCAGGTGGTGAAGACGCAATAAACAACAAACTGGGGCGCTCACCCGAGGAAGATTGGGATAGGTGCAGCAATGACAGGAGAAGACAAAGCAACATCGGGTACATCGGGCCAAGCTATGTTGAGGCTGGCTTCTCTGGAGATGACAACCGAAGAAATGACAATCGTGGCAGCGGATACCACAGCAGCAGAGATGACGCTGGTGGAAGCCAACCGACACAGCAGTACTAGCCAAGGGCTCGAGAGCCTCCAATGTCTCCAATCCAGATGCTCGAGGGACCCTGCAATATACATTTCTACATCGACTCCAGGGGAGAAAGTGCTAAAACCACCTCATGAAGTATTGCCGCATGTTCCTAAAAATGCAGGAAGTCTGTAATGCAAAAGCAACTGAGGCAGCAAACCAAGGATACACCACTGCATCAGGGACCTTAGCTCTCAGTGCACCACCACCAGGGTCACCACCAGCAGGCCAGCCGTAGCCTACAACAAATAGAAACCAGGAGGATGAGTACTCGTGGTCTAGGGGAGCAATGTCGATGATCCAAAAAGGGCGTCCATCCAACAAAATTCATAAGCTGATCACATGACAAGTCAACATGGCGGTAACAATGCCACCACCTACACCCGAATATCTCCATTGGTTGGAGCAAGAAATCACATTCAGTAGGGCAGATCACCCACTTTGATTCCCACGACTGGGTCATTCGGCTCTGGTAGTTGAAGCCTAAATCGAAAGGTTCGACATGAGTAAGGTTTTTATGGATGTAGGAAGCAATATTAACCTAATCTACGCCAAAACTCTGCGAGCAATGAACTACTCCTTGACAAACCTGGAACCAATAGACACATCCTTCCACGACATAATCCCAGGCAATGCCGAAATTTCTTTAGACAAAATCTTTCTCGATATTGTCTTTAGATTAAGGAACAATTTCAGGCGTGAAAAGCTCGAGTTTGAAGTCATGGATTGGCCATCACAGTATCACGTGATCCTGGGGCGCCTTTTTAAAGGGAAATGGACGTCGCCTAGAGGGGGGTGAATAGGCGTTTTAAAATAATTACGGTTTAGTCTCTAATAAATGCGGAATAAAACTTAACGTTTAATTTATCAAGCCAAAACCTATATCCACAACCTATTCTAAGCAAGATAAACAACAAGGTGATAGCAAGATATAATACTTCAAGCATGAAGGCTATCACAATGTAAATTGCATAAGTAAAGGGCTCGGTTGAGAGATAACCGGTGGACGCGGAGACGATGATTTGTTTCCCGAAGTTCACTTCCAAGAAGCTACGTCTCCGTTGGAGAGGTGCGGGGGCGCACTGTACTTCGAACGCCACAAATGGCTCACCTCGAGGTGTGGTGGCACGATGCTCACCCAATGCCACACAAGGCCTCACCCCAAGATGCGAAGGCACGTAACCTACCGACGCCACAAAAGGCTCACCCTATTCTCCTGTGAGCTCGCCACAAAGGCCTACTCATGTTCCACTATGGGACACTTGAGGGCGGTCACCGAACCCGTACAAGGCTTGGGGCAATCTCCACAACTCAATTGGAGGGCTCCCAAGAAACGCCACAAAGGCTCCACAATGCCACAAAAGGCCAACACGCTTGGGGAACCTCCACAACTCAATTGGACCCCAAGAACAATGCCACGAAGGCTACAAAGCCACAAAAGGCAACAAGGCCACAAAAGGCTACAAGACCACAAAAGGTCAACAATCCAACCACACAACCGTCTAGGGTTCCAAGAACCCAAGAGAAACAAGCCCAAAGGCTTGAACTTGCCGAATCTCCGAGGAGAACTCAAACCTATGCACCAAATGCAAGAGGCAAGTCCTTCTCTCTCAAATTCCACCAAAGCTAAAAAAGCTATTGGGGAAATAAGGGAGGAAAAACACAAGAGGAGAACACAAAACTCTCCAAGATCTAGATCCCAAGGATTCCTTCACAAAGAAGGGATTTTGCTTGGTGGGACTTGTAGATATAGATCTCCTCTCTCAAATCCCTCAAAAAGATGCAAGAATCATAGGAGGGAGAAGGGGAGAGGGCAAGCTCTTCAAGGTCAACAATGGAGGAGAGAGAAAGCCAAAAACCGAGAAGAACAAGTGTGGGCCGAAGGGGAAAGGGGAGCTCCTTTTAAAGGGCTCCCCGATCTGCCCTTTACCCACAAAATCGCGCACGGCCGGTAGTACCGGCGGGTGGCCGGTACTACCAGTGGCACTCAACCAATGGTCCAAAAACAAGGTGCAAACGAACACAAAAATGAGGTCGGCCGGTACTACCGGTGGGTCACCGGTACTACCGCCTAGGCCGGTACTACCGCCCAAGATTCCGACCGAAGTTCCGTCAAATAGCGCAGACCAGGCACAAAGCATACTGAAGCGAAAACGGGGTTACTGGAAATTGGGCCGGAATTAACACCGGTACTACCGGCAGCATTTCTGCCCGAGCGGTACTTCCAGCGTCTGGCCGGTACTTCCGGTCAGAGAAACTTCAGAACCAGAAATGCCACAACTTTTGCATCCGAACTCCAAACGAGATGAAATCAATTTTGTTGGAAAGATAACGACGTGGAGAATATTGGATATCACCAAGGGAGAAAATACCATGAATATATATGTGAGATACCTCCCAAGGTGTGGGCCGGAAAACCCGCAAGATCAAAAACACAATGAGATATGCATGGGAAATCCGTTTTTTTGATGAACTAGAGCTTGTTATGAAGATAACCACAAGCTCTAGATCCTCACATGGACAAGAACCAAACAACAACCAAGAAATATGATGCTATGTATGCAAAGGTTTGAGCTCTCTCTGAAACATACGAACGAGTCACCTACTCGAGAGCCCCTCTTGAGAGTACGGCTATCTATCCTAAACCCGGTCTCGCAACACTACAAGAGACCGGTAAAATAGAAATCCTATCAAGATCATACCTTTGCCTTGAGCATCCCACTTGAGCTTGATGTAGACGATCTTGTCACCTTCAAGATGGAACACCTTTCTTGATTGCTCATGCTTGCTCTTGCTTGATGAAGACTTGCGAATGGCTCCCCCATACTCCATGGGGAAACCTCTTCTTTGACCTTGTCTTCATTACTCCATGAACGCCGAGGAGGCAAACTCCAAGCATGAGATCTTCTAGAGATGGTGCATCTTGAGCTTGCACATCAATTCTTGACGATGTCTTGAAGATAGCCATGAGGAACTCCATCTTCTTCTTCTTCTTCAAGACATACTTGATCTTCTTCTTCTACTTGATCTTCTTCTTCTACTTGATTCCAATAGGCACAAAGCCCTTGGACATTGCTTCTTCTTTTTCATCCTTGAAACCAACACATGGTCTAAGCGATGCCAATGGACAAACCTACAAGTGAAACTCAATTTGCACATTAGTCCATAGGGATTGTCATTAATTACCAAAACCACACATGGGGGCATACATGCCCTTTCACCTTTCATCATCAGTTGGGCAACGAACTAGTTGAATAGAGGCTACTAGGGACCATGTTTGTTTGCATACCACACCTGTATTAGTGTTTACTATTGATTCAGTTATAACACAGTATGAAATTGTTATGAACTAGTTTGAGATATGATAATAAACCCATTTATTATTTGACTCTACGGCATATCTCCTTTGGTCTCCCACTTGCACTAGAGTACAAATAATGTAGTTGCATTTGTTTACTGATCATAAACACATGTGTTTTAGACCATGCTTGCTCGTGGAAAAATTTCATGTCTTTCAATCTGATTTACCAGATCCATATGTCTTTTTGCAAATTATTAGTGTCTCGTAATCTTGACATCCATATCATTATCTCATAATGTATCCAAGTATTTTGTTTGGTGACAAAGTGCGACTTTGTTTCTTAGTATTATAATGACGGTTGATCAGTCATGAGAACTTTCATTATGTCATATATACTAGAAACACACTTAGTTGAAGTCGAACCTCATTAACCAAACTTGCCATACATTTTCTATTACCTAAGTAGTTTCCTACCCCCATATGTTTGTAGATCATTCTATCTTACTACGCTCCTGATAATGCACTTAATCTTGGTTCAGTGATTTGAATCACTTCAGAACCTGTTCTTATATCCAAGAACGTGGGTCACATTTTTGTTAAGTATACAACATGGTTATGTGGAAGAACCTATGACAGAAGCACATGAATTGAGGACACTCTCAATTCTTCTTTCTCAACCATCGTTGTTTTTACCCAATGTTTCATATAGTTTTACAAGTAAGACCATTTCTTTCTTGTTATATTCTGAACTCCTTTAGAATCCAAACTAGCACATTCTGAACTTTATTTTTCAGAATCTGAACAGAAACATATTGAATTTCAATGTTGAATCTATCTCCATATATTTCAAAGTCTAATACTGTGATCAACTTCATCCTACAATATTTCATAATATTACTAATATCAGTTATTTCATTCATTACATGTTAACCACATATATATGAATGATGTCACGCTCCCACTCAAAATGTCATCCACATATGAGACTTTTGTACTATCCTCATAGCTCCCGCTCAAATATATCATTCACACATTTGATTTAGAAAACTATTTAACTCTCACTTAAATACTTCACAAGTATTGGACTCCTCGACATTTTAGCAATTCCAAAATCATTTGATCATTTTATCAAATCGAGAGTTTCCCATTACGAAATTTTAGCATCTAATTGCTAAACATAAATCCATAGACTTAAACATTGCTACATTATTGTAGTCAACTATTGAATTTGTCAAGACAATCTTTACGACAGATCAAACTTTTCTTCTAAAGTTGCATTCTTTCAACATAACTCACAATTCTTTAGGAATGATCAAGTAACTCCTTACTTCCATAAGATTTGAGTAACATATTACTCCTTTAATAATAAATGTAAATTTCTATAGATTTCATTCTTAGTCATTTAGCGTATTTAGGTCCATCATCATTTCTTCGTAGTTCGTATGTATATCATATTCAATATGTTGAGTAAATTAATAGTGTATTTCCACCAAGTGGGAAAACACATCATTAAATCCTACTACTTTAAGTTAAGTTCTTAATCGAAACTTTATTATCATGATCATTAGTTTCACCTCCTAATGTGGCGTTTTGTTTCACAGAACATATTTCATTGCGCTACTCAACATTCGGGGTAAGATCAAATGTCTTGATTTCGAACTTCCATTTTCTTCCACCATCATTTTGTCAATAAACTTTTATTAACAAGTATGCCCCTAGACAACAACCAGTTTTTCCTCTCGTTATGAAAGATCATATTCACAGTTGCCTACAAATATTCTACAAAGACATGTATTCGTAACGACTTCATCAAAATCTCTAGAAAATCGAACGTGCCATAACTCCCATGGTGTTGTTTCCATGAATCATGATGATTCCCTATTTCATAAGTGTTTTATGGTTTTATAACTCCATCTTTTTTCTAATAACCTCCTTGTAAGGGATAAACTATTAACTTAGTTACAAATCATCTTGATTCAATCAAGAGAACTTGTTACTTTTGTTAATTCTACATCCACTCTGTTCCGACAATCCTTAAACATTTCAAATAGTCTTAGAGTCACGTGTCTTTTAGTAAATACTATTATTTACTTTAAGTCCACAATTATACTTATATGATAACGATTTCCACCATATTGTTGAATTATAATACATCATGTATGTATAGTATTTCAACAATGCATTATGCACGTTCTATTTTACCAGAACGCACTTTGTTTTAGTCATATTTGCCAAATGAGGCATGGTCCAGCATGTGCCGATAGATCAAGTATCCATCGGTTTCCAATTATCCATTAGTATGAATACATTGCATGAATACGACGTATTTATGACTTAAACCACTAGTGCCATACACACTAAGCTGGATATCTTTTTTGCGGTGTATTATAAATGTATACATATTATCATTAAGATTCCCATAAGAACAACACATTCATAACCTAAAATGTGACCATAATAGAAATCATTCATATTAATAGAACAACTAATCTGTTACATATATATATATGAATAATCGTCTTGCGAAATGCAAGACAAACTAATAGGTCCACAAACTTAAATCGATAACAAATATCTCCAATTTTAATAAGTCTAGAAGATAAATGTAGAAGGAGAAGTATCGTCGTCCATCAACATCCTAGATGCTTTCAACATGTCGTGTATCCTTATCTCTTCCACGCAACGCCCACGCAGATGGTCATGCTTTTATAAAACAAGACCAAGTATCAATATACTTGGTGAAACTGCAATAAGTGTTTTGTGAGAATTTATAAATTTGTATATGATATATACATGTTCCATTGATGATGTTGGGGGATACTCCGGATAGGGTCACGCCGGGGTATAAAGGCCATGTTAGCCGAGGTACGGTAAGGTTAGAGCTTATGTTGGCCGAATCACCTCAAGGCATGCCAACTTACGGAGTGACCCGACCCAAATGGTATTCTTCTAACCTTATCACGGCCGACATATAGCATATGTCGGCTAGCCTTTTACAAGTCGTTGGCAGGGACCCTCGTGGCCGAGTTAGCCAGGCGCTAGCCGGGTTACTACTTGGCTTATAGGAGAAGGAAGGAATCTCGCTGGTCAAAAGGTGGTCTCTGTCCACTGTAGCGTGAGCGAAGCGAACAGAGGGAAGGACCAGCGGGGCGTGGCCGACACGGACGACGTAGCCAATGTTGGCTGACGCCACCAGTGTCGGCTGATGCAACGAGGCAGAGGGGCTCAGAGAGGCTTACGCCTGGAGTTCGAACCAACCTGTTAAAGGAATAAAGAAGCATCTTGCTTTACCAAGGGGCATATTCGGAGAATATGCCTCCATGTATGCCCTAGCTTTGTAACCTGGGCTCCCCTATATAAGGAGCACCAGGGCCTCCATAGAGGGGGCGGTCATTTTGGTCTAAGGGAAAACCCTAGAGTGTAGTTGTGAGCAGTAAGAGAACTAGTCTCCTTCTCACGAACAACTCGAGGAGCCCTTGTAATCCTTCATCAACAAGACAGAAATATAAACATATGTGTGTGGAATCACCTCACTATACCTCTCTGGATTCCTATAGCACACATTGGCCCCATCTTTAGCCTATACATGACATCTGTCATGCCACCACCACGACAGTTGGCACCCACCATGGGCTAGCAGCGCTAGCATGAGTAAAAATCCGGACGGGAAACATCATCAGCACCGGCGAACGCATCGTCTCCGGGCTTGTTCAGCGCTTGGGAGCACTGAACTACGTCAGCGACAACGTTAGAAGCTTCGGCAGACGCCCTCCTCTACGAGCGGCATCTTCATCAAGCTGGGCGCCCACAAGATCTACGTCGGCGTCGACGAGTCCTGCGTTCACCCGCGACACGTCGTCGAGAGAGACAAACCACCTCTCAGCGCGGCTCGCGTATCACTCGCCCCGCTAGCTGCGCTGAGGTCCCGCTGAATATTGAATTCAGACGGGCATTGCATGGTATTAAGTGGACATTATGCCTACATTTATGCCAAGGATTGATGATGGGAGTCACATAGCTTTATTTGGGACCTTACACTTTTGGGTAGTTTCACTGTTAAATCTATGTATAAGAATCTAATGATTGGTCATACACCTTTTCTTCCGAACTACCTATAAAAATTAAGAAAATTCACTAAAGATAAAGATTTTCATGTGGTCCTTTATAAAAACATTTTGCTCACAAAGGATAATATTGTAAACGGAATTGGGTTGGATATACTAGTTTGTTTTTGTAGCTCACAGGAGTCCATTGAGCATTTGTCTTATGTGACGTATTGTTAATATTGCTTATGATCTTTTACCTCCAACTAATGTAGCGAACATGTTCGGCAATTGGTTGGATGGGTTGGATAGTTATACAAAAGCTAGGATGCACATTGATGTTTTAGCTTTATATTGGTCCATCTGGAGATGCAGAAATGATGTAATTTTAATAAGAAGAGAACTTTTTAACTTCTTGCAGGTTATTCATACGATGGCACATTGGGTGCAACTTGGGGCTTACTTCTTCCACCGTGGTAGCAGGATGCTATGGCTACTGGCTGCAATCGTCTACCGATGACCGCTCAGGATATCTTCAGTCAGACTGGTTGGCAGTATATTAGTCGACTAGAAGCTGCATAGTTATCTAATGATTGATCTTTCGCTGGTTAATTTATGTATCGACTTTTGCGGTCTCTTGATTTGTAACTTTACTGGATAAACTTATTAGTAAAAGATTGTGTGTATCAATTGATCCAGAGATCGGGTGCTATTCATCCATTTAAAAAAACATAGTACAGTTTTTTTATGAAGAGGTCCAGGGTCTCATCCTCTATTTTGGAAAAAAAAAAAAGAGGAATGGGAAAGCATAGGCCGGCAAATCAGCAATGACGTGGCAAGTTGGAGTAGCTGTTACTGGTACTGCTGCGTACCATTGTGTGACTACAATCGATATCAGCACAGTCATGTTGACGTGTACGTACAGCAACCAATACAGTAAGCCCGTCTAGGCCGACCCTGGCGCGCGTTCGAACCGGTCTGACCGGACACAGGACTGTGCGGCGTATCCGGAGCGACGTCCGGCGTGATCCATCGGCACACCAAATTTGTGCCGCGGATGACCGGGCGACTGTCCTCCCACACAGGCCAAGGGCCCGCATGGCAACGACCATCTTGCTATTGATGGAGGGAGGAAAGCAGCTCCAAGTCTAGCCGTGCCGCTTCGACGTTTGTCCTCCTGCCGCGCCGCCCAACGTCTCCTGGCGCGGCCACATCAATGTCGGCATTTCGAGCTCTACGCCGACATCAATGTTGCGGCCTTTTAAGATGGGCGCCCACGACCATCTTTCTTCCACGCTTGAGCCCTTCTTCCATTCAGCACCACCACCAGCTACACCACGCTAGCATGGCTGGCAGCATAAGAGCGAGGGGGAAAGGCTTGGACGCCCACCAAGTCCTAGGCGTGGAGGCCGGGGTCAGAGAGGGAGGCACCGGGGGAAGGCCAGAATGCCTCGCCACCTCCTCCTCCTTCGCCACTGTCGTCATCCGACAGCGAGCCAATCAACCATGTGGACGACTTCGAATTCGACGTCACCATCCACCTGGGCACGAACTGGGACAGGATGGGCAAGAGCCCGGCCAGGTTTTGTTGCAGGTTCCCAGCGGCACGACCGGGCAGTGGAGCGTCGATGTGCTGTTCGACCGCATTGGCCGGATGTACCTCGCCAACTGCTGGAGGGAGTTCGCCTGCGTGCACCAAATCCAGGTCGGGCATTTCCTCGTCTTCAAGTGGAACTACGAGGGCGTGCTCACAGTCAGCGTCTTTGACAAGACCATGTGCCATCGTCACTACCACTCCGACTTAGATGACTAGAACAAAACGAAGACATGTCCTCTTAGTTTATCTTTCAATGTATTCATCTAAATTGTATATGGAACAATGTACGACATGGCTTGCAATTCTATTACAATTTAAGCAACCATGTGTGCTATTTCTATTACCGGTTACAAATGGTTGTCCTGCTCTAGCAAGCTCGCCGGCTCTTCTTGGACGCGGTGGTGATGGCCAAAATTTGCCACCACAAATCGGATGGATCATGCCGCTGGACATCTTGGCCAGACAAACGGGACGACGACCCAAATTTTATCGGTGGGTCGCATCGGGAAAGAATCGGACCGGACGCTGCCCCGGTGGCCGGCTCGAGATGAGCTAAGGCTGGGTCTCGCGTAAGACAACGACTCGAGGTCAACTGCTCAATCTGTCGTAGTCACATCATTATCATCTCTATATGATGTGATTTACAACTATTTCAAATTAACCTCCCGAGCGAGTGCGACAATGACGCAGCATGGCTGCCAAGTTAACAGCTCACGCGTGGAAAATCTGGAGGTCGATTTGTCTACTGTAGTGAGGCCCCGGGCCAACAGCTCCCTGCACCAAATCTGTCATGTAAGAGCTGATTATAAGATTTAAAATTATATTTGTGCTTAGTTGGATGAGAGAGAAGAGGAGTTGGTACTTAGTTAAGAGACAGCTGCAGCACGTGCTCCTAGGCTTTATATGAGAGTGAAAAGTGGGCATACATTAATAAAGTACTATATATTTTAATCTCTAACTATTGTACATGTTGACTATTAGATTGACTTTAGATGACATGAACATGACTTATAGCCAACAGCTGGCTCTACTATTATTCTTTTGCCTAGTTGGAAGAGAAAGAATAGGAGAGAGAAAAATAATGGGCTCTCATGCAAGAATCAGCCCTATCACGTGCTCCTAGATACTTTGAGAGAGTGAAATGTGGATCATATAGTTCTAAAATAATATATTTTTATAGCTTACTATTATACATGCTAGCTCTAATTTAGCTATAAATGACATAATACTTGACTTATAACCAGTAGCTGGCTATACTATTATCCTTACTCTTATTTGCTCCGGCAATTACCGGTGTCCGTCGTGGGACCATCACGCATTCACGCCAGACGTCGATGGAACGGAGGTCCCGCCATTGTTTTCTCCTCTGGATTGATTGGGTTTGGTCGCTGGGAGCTCTCGGAGGAATGTTCAAAATATACTAGAATCGGTACCGGGAGATTACAGATGGCGAAAGAGCAAAAGTAGCAATGAAAGTTGGCACATGGCAACCGGGAGATTCCTTCCAAGCCAAGGCAAAGGCAAAAGATTACTTCCACGCAGACACGGTTTCTTCTTAGAAGATAGTAGATGACCGAGTGAGGTGCAAATTTTGTGTTTGTACATTTATTGCGTGTATGATTTTTTTTCTTTGTTGCGATCTTTCATCATTTTTACTTCTCTGCTCTATGTGTGGGATCGCCATTTTCATAGATTTGGAATTAGATTGGACAACAGTCCATGACATGTTGTCGTATTTCTTTACATTGGCATGACACATCGGTGCCATGTCTTTTCTTTACTGTAATATAATTTGGTTGTGTTCTGTCAATGACTTAACTCGCTCTTAAAATTTTGAGCAGCGCCACCCCCCGGAGCTAATGAAACAGCACGCACAAAAAGCATCCAGCCGGCCTTCCAATAGTGGCATAATGACATTATGATACATTAGAGCACTCATAATGTGTAAATGGCCAAATCTTAATTAGTCGAAAATTTGGCTTCGGTCTACAATATGGCGACAGCTCCACAGTGTGTTGATTCCAAATTGGCTATAAAGTGGGTCCAGGTACTGACACAACTTATATAAAATAGTGTTTTGGCTCACGGATGCAAATGAACCTATTATGAAAAATGCATAAAAACAAAATTTAAAATGTAAAAATTATTGAATTTTTCTGCATGTACATCTGAACATTCTATGTTGATACACAAGTTTTTTTTAGAAAAAAATGAACATTTATGTGGCCTGTGTAAAAAAGACAAAAAAATATCCGTGATTGCAGCACCGAAAATTGTCTTTTTTACATGGGGCAAAAAAAGTTCTCTTTTCCAAAAACTTGTATACGAATATATAATGTCTAGATGTACATGCATATTTTTTTCTAATTTTTTGATATTTTAAAATGTGCTTTCTAATAATGATATTTGCACCCGTATTTTCCCTTTCTTTCCGATCATTGTCTCTTCCCACCCATCTCTTTCTTTCCCGAGAGAAGGATATTTTAATCCCAAAGAAAGATTTGGCACACGAGCACCATCTTGCTCCGATTTCATACTTTGTCAAATTTGCTACGCTCACAATGTTAGGAATTAGTTTTAAAAGGCAAATACTAGATATGGAACCACTTTTGGCCACACGACTTTGGCTGCCCTTAGTGTCATCTCTCTTTTCTTTTCGATTTTTTGACTGTGTGTTTTGTCGATGCCTCGACTAGCTCTTGAAACCGTGTTGTTTGAGTATTTTCAGCAGCACCCCCAATAGCTTTTCCAATAAGGCTACTGAAACACCACACAAGAAACGACACCCAGTCGGCCTCCCAATAGCGGCACAATGTCTAGCGTGGTCCAATAATATTTTTGGCATTCCCATGCCGACCTTGACCAATAGGACCGGCATAGGAGTGCCAGACACGCTCGACAAACAACGCCATATTGGATTATGATAGGGGGATTCCACAAGGCAGCGACCAATATATTCTCCACCAACCACCTTGTATTTCCCATGCTCACTTCCTCTCTCAACTACACTGAATCGCCACCGCCCATTTTGACGCCGATGGTTCAACGGCGCCTACCCAACAACCACGTGTAACCCTCACACGTTTTGGCTATCTCATTATCATTTGGAAGACGTCAATTGCTATCTCAATCCGGTCGTCGACATATCGTACCACATCACGCCGTCGCCGCTTCATCGGTCGTTTGACCTCCTCACCTGTCTCTCCTCGACCGACCAACAACACTTTTTCGACCACCAGCGCATGTTTACTTGCCAACACACAGCTCCCATCGAGACCACCTTGCTCCTGCCTCACACAAGGTGTTTACCGTTTGCCTAGGTATGTTTCGTCTAGTTTTTTCCGCCACAGAGGTAATTTACGGACCCTCGCACATATAGGGCCAATAGTTGTTTGATTGCTTTCTTTAAGGGAATAGTTGTTTGATTGCTTCATTGTATGATTAATAGACTATGATGAATAACAGTGATAGACTGATGATCCCACGATTGATGCAAGAGGAACCATTGCATATGCTCAGATGTAAGAGGAATCCAATGCCTATGTCTATGTCTATGTGAGTGTTCATCATTTTGATACATTTGTATTTGCACGCATAATAGCCGGGTGACAAGCTTTCTTTAGTTCTTTACTTTGGCATGCCACATGGTGGCATGTCCTTTGTTTTTCATTAACTTGGTTGTGTGTTTTCTCGATGCCTAGACTCCCACTACATGGCATGGGAGAGGCAATGGAGGCGGGGCGACAACATGTCATGATGGGCCCGAGGTGGGCCAAGTGTTAGAAATAATGGGCTAAATAAATAAGCCCATATAAATTTTAGATTTTCCCTAAATCTCAAAACCCATGTGTGTGGAAGTCCATGTGTGATTTGGCCCAATTTGGTGGCAGCTCACATATGAGTGGAGTGGGAGCTAAAGTTTAGTCCCACATGGAAAGTTAGAGGAGAGTTACACCACCTTATAAGGTGGAGTGGTTCACCACTTAGTAAAGTGGGTGAGAAGAGGAGAACTACACGCGCGCTCCTCCGACGACGACGCCGCCGCCACCGCTCGCACGCACGCCCGCTTGTCTCGTCACGACGCGACGCGCGCGCCGCGGGTTGCGGGAATCTCGTCGAGCCGAGCTTTATTTTTGCTGCTTGGGAAAACTTGTGCGGTTTTAACAGACGTGTCAACAGTTAGCCTATTCGGGTCGCTCCCGGATCGTGGGCTATCTGACCCGAACGTGCGCAACGTGGGCTTGGTCCACGACGTGCCCTATGCGGGATTCCCGATCCGCTCTATATAAACTCCAGTGCGGCTTTCACCACGGACACACCGAAAACCAATCTAGGGTTTGCCAACCTCTCTGCTTGCGCCGCCACCGTAGTCTACTCCATCCCGCTTGCCGGCGTGCACCGACGGACGGGAGAGCAGGTCTCCGGAACCACTCGCCTTTGCGATCCTGTACGGGAGAGGGCGAATAAGGTTTTTGGGAAGCGCCCTGCGCGACTGCTCAAGTTCTGCATCACGGCTCGTCTTCCATCCAAGTCGGGCGGTGTTGCCTATCGTCGTCTTCGCCGCCGTCTGCTTCGACCAATCTTCCCCAAGGCTACTGCTGCGATTACTGCAATCGAACGGTACGTGCGACGTGCTGCTGTCTGGTTATTAATCATGTTCTACGAGTACATGTTTAGCTGCTGCCTGTTTCCGTTCATCTTGTTGTTTAGTACATCTAATATGTTCGAGTTACATGTGCGAGTAGCTGGTATTGTCATGTTTAATATTCTGGAATTAATCACGGAAATTGTGCCTAATTATCCAACAATCCAAAAACCTTATTATAGGCAATTTTCCGAGATAAACATGGGACACTTGGCCGATGCGATGAAGCCAGAAAAGTTTACCGGTGTTCACTTTAAGAGGTGGCAATATAAGACCACTATGTGGCTGCAAAATCTGAAAGTATTCGAGGCTAGTGAGGGTTTACCTGAAGGAACTATATCTGAACAAGATCAGAACAAGTTCAAGGAAACCAATCTTGCCTTTGTGGGATGCGTTCTGAGTGTTCTTGACAACAAGCTGTTTGATGTGTACATGCACTTCAAAGATGGCAAAGAGCTCTGCGAGGCACTGAACGCTAAGTTCGGTGTAACAGATGCTGGCAGTGAACTGTACATCATGGAGAACTTTCATGATTACAGGATGGTTAACAATCGTTCTGTAGTCGAACAAGCTCATGAGATACAGTGCTTTGCCAAGGAGTTTGAAATCCTTAAGTGTAACTTACTCGACAAGTTTGTGGTTGGGTGCATCATTGCAAAGTTGCCTTCTTCATGGAGGAATTTTGCCACAACTCTCAAGCATAAGAGACAAGAGATATCGGTTAAAAACCTGATAGCGTCTCCTGATGTTGAGGAGAAGGCTCGGGCTAAGGACATTGATGAGAAAGGAGGCGAGGGTCAGTCTAGCGCTAACATGGTGCAGAAGAGGACCTTTGGCAAGAACAAAGGGAACTATAAGCCCTCCTTCAACAAGCCTGAAAAGACTACAACCTTCAAGAAGAAGAAGAAGCCGAACAAGGCCGAGCTGGGTTGCTTTACCTGTGGAGAGCTCGGGCACTTTTCCAAGGACTGCCCAGAACGTGCGGATCATAAAGGGAAAAAGGGGAAGACTGTCAACGTCGTGACTGCTAGCAATGCTGATGGGTATGGTAATCTATTTACTATTCTTTCAGTTTTTCAATCACCATGTTAGTGGATTGATACGGGTGCTAATATTCATGTGTGTGCTGACATCTCTATGTTCACTTCTTATCAGGTCGCTCGGGATTCATCCGTCCTAATGGGGAATGGGTCACATGCTTCTGTTCATGATGTTGGCACGGTGGATCTGAAGTTCACTTTGGGAAAGATCGTGCAACATGTCCCTTCCATGAACAAGAATCTTGTTAGCGGCTCCCTTCTATGCAGAGATGGGTTTAAGGTTGTTTTTGAGTCTAATAAAGTCATTGTGTCGAGACATGGACAATTTATTGGTAAAGGATATGAGTACGGAGGGTTGTTTCGCTTTTCACTTTCAGATTTTTGTAATAAGTCCGTAAACCATATTTGTGGCGGTGTTAATGATGATACCAGTGTTTGGCATTCTCGTTTATGTCACACTAATTTTGGTTTGATGTCCAAGTTGTCCAATATGAGTTTAATTCCGAATTTCACTATTGCCAAAGGTTCCAAGTGCCATAGTTGTGTGCAATCAAAGCAACCTCGAAAGCCTCACAAGGCAGTCGAGGAGAGAAACTTGGCACTTCTGGAGCTCATACATTCTGATCTTTGTGAGATGGATGGTGTGTTGACAAAAGGTGAAAAGAGATATTTCATGACTTTGATTAATGATGCGACTAGATACTGCTATGTTTATTTGTTGCGCACAAAAGATGAAGCTTTAGACTACTTTAAAATTTATAAAGCCGAAGTTGAAAATCAACTAGAGAGAAAGATCAAATGTCTTAGGTCGGATCGTGGTGGTGAATATTTTTCCAAAATCTTCGATGAATTCTGTGAGGAACATGGCATTATTCATGAAAGGACGCCTCCCTACTCGCCTCAATCAAACGGGGTTGCCGAGAGGAAAAACCACACGCTGACTGACTTGGTGAATTCCATGTTAGCCACCGCTGGTTTATCTAAGGCATGGTGGGGGGAGGCCTTGTTGACAGTGTGTCATGTCCTAAGTAGAGTTCCTAACAAGAATAAAGATAAAACCCCTTATGAGGAATGGGCTGGGAGAAAACCATCACTTTCTTACTTGCGCACTTGGGGGTGTTTGGCTAAGGTCAACATACCGATTCCTAAGAAACGCAAACTTGGACCAAAGACAGTGGATTGCATCTTTCTAGGATATGCTCCGCGGAGTGTAGGCTATAGATTTTTAGTAGTTAAATCTGAGGTTCCTGATATGCATGTTGATACTATAATGGAATCTCGTGATGCAACATTCTTTGAGAATATGTTTCCTATGAAAGATATGCATAGCACTGCTAGAATTTCTTCTGAAATACTTCCTGAAACTAGTGCATCTAGTGAGAATTTTGAGCAACCACGTGAGGAAGAAGTCCTAGAGAAGGATGACAATGAAGCTCCTACACGGAGTAAGAGACAGAGGGTTGCAAAATCCTTTGGAGATGATTTCATTGTGTACCTTGTGGATGATACTCCCACTTCCATTGCAGAGGCAAATGCATCTCCTAATGCAGATGATTGGAAAGAAGCTGTTCATAATGAGATGGACTCGATTCTTTCTAATGGAACTTGGGAACTATCAGAACGACCCCATGGCTATAAGCCTGTGGGTGTTCAAGAAGAAGCTAAGGCCTGATGGTACTATTGAAAAGTACAAGGCTCGGCTTGTAGCAAAAGGCTACACCCAGAGAGAAGGTGAAGATTACTTTGACACCTATTCACCTGTTGCTAGACTGACCACCATTCGAGTACTACTATCCCTGGCTGCCTCTTATGGTCTTATCGTTCATCAAATGGACGTTAAGACAGCTTTCCTCAATGGAGAGTTGGAAGAGGAGATCTATATGGATCAGCCTGATGGGTTTGTGGTAAAAGGTGAAGAGATAAAGGTGTGCAAGTTGTTAAAATCTTTATATGGCCTAAAGCAAGCACCTAAGCAATGGCATGAGAAGTTTGATAGAACATTAACTTCTGTTGGCTTTGTCGTTAATGAGGCTGACAAGTGCGTCTACTATCGCCATGGTGGGGGCGAAGGTGTTATATTATGTTTGTACGTGGATGATATCCTTATCTTTCGTACAAACATGAATGTGATAAATGAAGTTAAGTCCTTTCTGTCTTTGATATGAAAGATCTGGGAGAAGCTGATGTTATTCTCAATATCAAGCTGATTAAGCACGAGAGTGGGATTACTTTGACGCAATCACACTATGTTGAGAAGATCTTGAGCCGTTTCGGTTTCGTTGATGGCAAGTCTTCCCCAACACCTTATGATCCCAGTGTCACATTACGGAAAAACAAGAAAGAGCCGAAAGAACAATTGAGATACTCTCAAATCGTTGGCTCGCTCATGTACTTAGCTAGCGCGACAAGACCCGACATCTCTTTTGCTGTGAGCAAGTTGAGTAGGTTCATGTCTAACCCGGGTACTGAACATTGGTGTGCACTTGAAAGGGTCATGCGCTATCTATGTGGTACAATGAGTTATGGGATATACTATTCGGGGCATCCAGCGGTGCTCGAAGGATATAGTGATGCGAACTGGATCTCGGATGTAGATGAACTCTACGCCACTAGCGGGTATGTATTTACCTTTCGAGGTGGCGCGGTATCATGGAGATCTTGCAAACAAACCATATTGGCAAGGTCGACTATGGAAGCAGAACTTGCTGCTTTAGACACAGCCACTATAGAGTCAGAATGGCTGCGTGGACTCTTGATGGACTTGCCGGTGGTTGAGAAACCTATACCGGCCATCCTCTTGAATTGTGATAATCAAACTGTTATTGTCAAAGTGAACAATTCTAAGGATAACGCGAAGTCATCAAGACACGTCAAGAAACGTTTGAAGTCTGTTAGGAAATTGAGAAACTCCGGAGTAATTACTGTTATGTATATTCAAACTGACAAAAACCTGGCAGATCCCTTTACAAAGGGACTATCACGAAACGTGATAGAAAGTGCATCGAGAGAGATGGGTTTGAGACCCATGGATGTTACACAGTAGTGGTAATCCAACCTTTTTGATCGGAGATCCCGTGAATTAGGACCTAGGAAAAACAAGCTAGTGGTGTGACGGAGGAGAGTATTAGACAACCCTCTCTATGTGAAGATGTACAACTCTCAAAAGCTGTAAGGCAGGCTGGCAACATGCCTTAATGTGTTTCTGTTGGCTATGATTAGCAAAGATGCTGTCCTACAGAGCATTCTTGAAAGAACACACCTATACGAGTTCCGATTGTTAAACGTCGCAATCTATGAGATTTGGGTGATCTCTAGTAAACTCATGAAGAGACCAAGTAGTATGACGCATATGCTACACCCGCGGGGTAGGCTACTGGTAGCCAGGTACTAGTTATGACTTTGTGTGAAATCTAAAAGCACCAAACTTGCAATTCAAGGTCCGTCCATTGTTCAAGTTGCTGATAGACGTAGCTCAAGGTTCTAGGCGGAAGTTCAACTTAACAGTCTCTGCTGAAACACTGGTATATAAACAAGTAGCAAGAATTGGCAAATCTTCAAATGGGCATTTGAGATCTGGTGGGGGGTTGTTAGAAATAATGGGCTAAATAAATAAGCTCATATAGATTTCAGATTTTCCCTAAATCTCAAAGCCCATGTGTGTGGAAGTCCATGTGTGATTTGGCCCAATTTGGTGGCAGCTCACATATGAGTGGAGTGGGAGCTAAAGTTTAGTCCCACATAGAAAGTTGGAGGAGAGTTACACCACCTTATAAGGTGGAGTGGTTCACCACTTAGTAAAGTGAGTGAGAAGAGGAGAACTACACGCGCGCTCCTTCTCCGACGACGCCGCCGCTCGCACGCACGCACGCTCGTCTCGTCACGACGCGCGCGCCGCGGGTTGCGGGAATCTCGTCGAGCCGAGCTTTATTTTTGCTGCTTGGGAAAACTTGTGCGGTTTTGACAGACGTGTCAACAGTTAGCCTATTCGGGTCGCTCCCGGATCGTGGGCTATCTGACCCGAACGTGCGCAACGTGGGCTTGGTCCACGACGTGCCCTATGCGGGACTCCCGAGCCGCTCTATATAAACTCCAGTGCGGCTTCCACCACGGACACACCGAAAACCAATCTAGGGTTTTCCAACCTCTCTGCTTGCGCCGCCACCATAGTCTACTCCATCCCGCTTGCCGGCGTGCACCGACGGACGGGAGAGCAGGTCTCCGGAACCACTCGCCTTTGCGATCCTGTACGGGAGAGGGCGAATAAGGTTTTTGGGAAGCGCCCTGCGCAACTGCTCAAGTTCTGCATCACGGCTCGTCTTCCATCCAAGTCGGGCGGTGTTGCCTATCGTTGTCTTCGCCGCCGTTTGCTTCGACCAATCTTCCCCAAGGCTACTGCTGCGATTACTGCAATCGAACGGTACGTGCGACGTGCTGCTGTCTGGTTATTAATCATGTTCTGCGAGTACATGTTTAGCTGCTGCTTGTTTCCGTTCATCTTGTTGTTTAGTACATCTAGTATGTTCGAGTTACATGTGCGAGTAGCTGGTATTGTCATGTTTAATATTCTGGAATTAATCACGGAAATTGTGCCTAATTATCCAACACCAAGGAGCGTCGGGCGCGATGGTGGACCGAGCCACATCTGGATGGACCCCACCCATGAGTTTTGCATGGATGGCAAGGGAGTTTGAGGGGACTTCCGTGGTGTGTTGGAGGTGATGCTACCGCGTTTTTGAGGAGGCGCGTAGTGGAGAAAACGACACAACTGTCAAATCGGCAACTGCCAAAACGCCCAAAGTTGCGGCAGATGTTGGGGCGCCATGAAGGCCCATGTTGTCTGCAGGACCATGCGGTAGTGGAGACATGAGAGCTCCGCGAGCGCCGAAGGTAGATGGAGACAAGGATGATGACTCAGACTGATGTAGTGTTAGCTCCTCAAGCATAAGAGCATCTCCAGCAGTGACTGCAAAATCTGGCGTTGCATATGCGTTTTGTAGCGCACCACAACAAGATGCAGCGCGCGGAGCCGACGCGTCCTCCACCAGAGGTGCCAAAAGCCAGAAACCATTTTTTCACAAACACAAGTCCTAATATGATCTAGAAAGTATGATATATTTACATAGTCTAGTGCAAACATAAAATAACAAGCGCAGATAAAAACATAGCGCAAACAAACGGAAAATAGACCTATCTAATCTTCGTCCTCCTCCAAGGTGGTGTCGTCGGACTCGGTCCAGAGGTCATCCCGTATCACATCGTCATCGGCGATCGTCGACGGGCCCTCCAGGTGGGCTTCGATGCCCGCGGGCGGCCGAGGTGCCACGCGGTGGCATCATAGGCGCGTGCGACCTCGTGCATACTCTCGTATGTGTCGAGCGTCAGGCGGAACCCAGGGCGCGCGGTTTGGTGTAGAAACGTGTCGTTCGACCGAGCGTGCACGCCCCGGAACCCCGACAACCGTGGTAGCGAGACGGCATGCCGGTTGTGGTCTCCTGCATGGGGAAGGGTGGCGGGGCGCGGGCGCGTGGACAAAAGGTGAGGAGAGAGGAAGCAACTCTAAGGCCACGTAGATATAAAACAAAATTTTCCTACGCGATGATCCTAAGATCTAGCCAAGATAAAAGGCCACGAGGATTACCACTAGACACGCGGTTGCGGAGCTGATGAAGCATATCACTTGATGCAGTGCAATGCTCATGATCCAATCCAATCCACAATCTTGAAGTGTTGATCGTACAACACCTCTGCCAGTATCCACATGTACGAGGAGGAGCACCGGCGATGGACTGCTAGGTCCGGTACGGCGACTGGACTGAGAAGGAGCTAGGGTTTCCAATACATGAAATGACCTAACCATGCCCTTTGGGCATCTGCGGCCCAATATATATAGGGAGTGAAAGTGGGTTCCACACACTTGTGGCCCATTCACTAAAGCCTCTATTACTCACTGTGAGTCCAACTTACTGACTCGGTTCGGGTCCAACCCAAACAGATTTCTAGTTTGGGTCCAACCCAAACAGATTACCAATTTGGGTCCAACCCAAAATTACTCCCGCTCTTAAGTGTGTGACCCAATAGGCTCATGGTGACCTAGACACGATTCGAGTCTCACTCGTAATCAATCAGTCGACAGCGGCTCCTAGTAAAACATGCTGACTCCCAAGTACCAAAGAGTCATGACGACATACCTTTAAATGTGACTTGCGTCTGAATCCCTTTTGTCTCACGATACATCTTGCCAAGCTATAGACAAATAATCTTCATCCTTCAAATAGCTCAACTCTCTTCTTGATCCGAGATAAGTGATTCATCCAAATAACTCTTAGTCGGACACCTCGGTTAACACTTAACCGAGTCGTGCATGACCATACTTTCCGAATCATATCATCTGAGAGGGTCCAGAGAATATCTCCCCATTCGGAAGGGCAAAATCCCATCTTGGTCATCCACATCACGCAACTTGATTCTTAACCGGCCCGAACTCTGCATTTATAACTACCATTTGACAGAATAACGTTTGTTAGAACCTAAGTCGGTGATCCACAACTCGGATTGTGTAATAATCTCAGGTCTAAGGATTACACTGATTGAGACATACAAATGACGACGTGTTCGTTGTATCTCAATTTGGGTCAGTTCGACTGGCTAAACTCTTTAGTCGAATCTATGTAAGATGGAATAGCATCACCATACCCATAACAAGTGAAATCGAGTCATCAGCCGACTTTCACATTAATATAAGTTGTGTGTGCAACACAACCTCAACAACATGAATACGTAGTTCGACAATCGAATCACATATTCAATGATATATATCAGAATTTCATATAAGGTAACAACTTTATGAATACATCGAGAATAACATCATACACGATTGCCTCTAGGGCTTCCCAACAACGCCGGCGAGGAGCGGCGCGGGCGCGGTGCGTGGTGAGCGAGCGGTGGGATTTTGCAGGACGCGCGCTAGAGTTTCGGTGGCGGTTGGTTGCGCGCGAGCGTCTCGTTTTATAGCACGCGCTGCAAGCGGCGCAACATATTTGGCGCGTGCGATAGCGCAAAGTCGTGCGCATGGCAAACTGAATAGCGCATCAGTAATCAGTTACGGTCACGGAGCCTTGTTGGAGCACGTGAAACTCTTACTCGAGGTAGGAATAGCGAGTCTCCACATTGTCGTGGTAGACGTTGGAGAGTTGTGTCCACAAAGCAAGGACAACCAGCGACGTGTTTATGTTGACGATTATGGCGAGAAGTGTTCGGGTGTGACGGCCGCTATTGAGACATGATCAGACAATGGCGTCGTTCCGAATCCAATGTGGCGTGGGTTCGATGGGCAGTCATCCTCAAGTAGATGATCCTCGAGGGCGTACCTATCCACAATGTCGGAGAACATACCACACCATTGGAGGTAGTTGGAGGTGGAGATCTCAACGGTGACCAGAAGATGACGCAGATGCTTGGGGTGATGCCTCGAGCGCCCAGAGAGAGGCTTTTGACGGCGGCCTCGGCTTCGGCCGCGAGATCTCCGGCGGTGCAATCTTGCAGCACCATGGGGAGAGAGGATCGTAAACCCTAATATGATACCATGATGGCAAATATAATTGTTGCACTTAGTGGCAAATATAATTGTTGCACTTAGATTGATTGGTGCCCGTGATAAAATATACTCCCTCCGTTTCAAATATAAGATGTTTTAGTTTAAAAGCGTCTAGATACTACTAGTATAGTACAAAGAGTCTTGGCTGCCAAGACCAATAGATTACCAATTTTTGAAAATATTAAAACTAGTCTTTTTTTTCTCGAAAGAAAACTATTCTGTTACATCTGCTGCAGACGGCACTACAAATGCCTCATGCATCGGTCGTCTGTTTGGTCGTTTGTAGGAAGTTAGAAACCCACGAGCTAACAGATCCGATGTTTAAGGGCATGCACGTTGGATCAATCGAGGGAAAACTAGAAAATGTAGTCCTAGACGACGCCCTCTATACAACGGTGGAAAGTCGTCGGCAGGGACCGGTTTTTTCCGGTAATTCTACCGACGGGCTGCTTCTCTCTCTTCCCTCTCTCACCTTCACATCATTAAAAATCTTACATGTCACCCCTTACAAACAGCTGATGGTGGATTATTGTACATGCCCTAACAACTCTTGATGAGGACAAATGTAACTGGATATAATATACTCTCAGGGCATGGGCAATGGTTTAGACACACACTGTCTGCGACTTGGCTCCACGTCACTGACAAAGAATATTACAGACACAATGTACAACAAATTGTCTATATTTAGCCATCTAGACGCACCGTAAAATATGGGGACAGTTAATCAATCGAGGAGCTGCCGACCCGATTGTTTTGGCCACGATAAACAACACCCTCCATACAATGGGGATGGGGCTGTCTACAAGCACAGATTTTCAAGGCAATAGCCCGTCTTTATTTCTACAAACGGAGTCCTTTTCTTTCCTTTCTCTCTCTTTCACATCATATAAATCTCCTACATGGCTAGCTTTACAGACAGCTGATTTGGACTATTGTACACGTCCTCGTTATCGGAGCGTCAAGCTTATACTTGAAAAATAGTCCAGAGTAGCATTTCTATTTTTAGGGTAGAGAGAAGTACTAGCTAACTTTGCAGGCCTTGAGGTGATAAACGGGCCTTGCAGGCCGGGCATAGCGCAATATTATACGGACCAGGCCAGTAGACAAGGCGGGCTGGTCCATCTATAGAGGCATAAATTACCTCTCAATCCAATTGCAGAGCAAACCGAAGTAGTAGAACCCAATCCCTCTGGGACCCACACCAAGTCGTCTTCTAACCCTGAAAAGAAAAGCGAAGTCCTCTTCTCCTCGCAGCTCCGAGTACGCCTGACCGCCATCGAGCCTCCGTCGACAAACCTCGCCGAGACGCAGTCCGCCTTCGACTCCGCCGTCCTTCCGTACATAGAGATCTCATACCGCCCCCCTTCCACCTCAACGTCCGCGCAGCAACTTCCAGACCGAAGCTCACGCCTCGCCCCTGCCAACGACAGGCCACAGATCGCGGATCTCCCCGCCGTCGGAGAACCCTAGCGGATCCCCTCGGAGGTAATTTGCGGACCCTTCGGAGATGTTATTTAGTTCAGTTAGTAACACGCGCAAAGCCCTAGCGCGGCGGGATCCTGCCTGCGGGTTCTGGGTAGATGCATGTCTAAATTGGCATGAGCGAGTGCTGGGTTTTTCAGTTCAGTCCCGTGTTTGTGGGAACTTCGGGATGCTGCTCTCTCGATTACGGTGTGATGTAGTAGGCGCTAGTGCTCAGTGGTGAGGCTGCCTAGGTTAGGTGCTATGGCTGTTCCCCGTGGTGTAGATTGGTCGCTTGTCATCGATTGCTAGAAGAGTAAGATAAGAAGGACGACTGTAGAATTTGGCCAGGTTGTATAATAAACTTTCCGTGTTCTGCAAACGAGGTCTTATTGTACTTCACCATTCATGTCTTTGGGGTGTTTGCGTATGACTGCGCGAAGGCCTACCTGTGTTCTGATGCGTTGTCTACCTGAAGTGTCATCCTGAATTGTGATGAAAACTTCACAAGAAGCTGATGGTTTTAAGCCTATTATTTGGTCATGACGTAGGGTTTGTGTCGGACAAGCGGCAAACTAATAGAAAGTTTGGAAGAGGTAAAATTTCCAAAAATTGTGCTGTGCTCTCCTTCTGGAGTATGTATTTTTTTTAAGTAGTAGAGACCACTGACCTTAAATTGAGATTTTTTTCTATCTGTGTGTGGATTCGTACTAGTACTGTACTTGCTTTCACCACAGTAGTACAGGTGAA
The DNA here is from genome assembly GCA_910589775.1 of Avena eriantha. Taxonomy (NCBI): domain Eukaryota; kingdom Viridiplantae; phylum Streptophyta; class Magnoliopsida; order Poales; family Poaceae; genus Avena; species Avena eriantha. The sequence continues at coordinate 127,790,657 of OU342744.1, read as the reverse complement.
CAATTGATAATATTAAAGTTGTTTATCCTGTTTGCAGGGCTTTCTACCTATTGAATCTCAAGCTTTCATTGGAATGGAGACATCTTTGGATATATCACTCGACGATATGATTAAGAACAGAAATGTGAGGGGAAGAGGAAGGGGAAGGGGACAGAGAGGTGGTCGAGGCAGAGGTGATGGCCAAAGGTCAGGCAGAGGTGATGGCCAAAGGCTAGGCCGTGGTTTAGGGCGTGGACGTGGTGCTGCCACCTTCCGTGGAAGAGGAGTGCCTTCACAAAGGCCACTTGGTGTCAATACTCGCTCGTCATCTTATGCTATCGCCAAGGCAAGCACAAAACTATCGCTGTTTTCTGTGTACCTTCAAGAACCCAAATTACAATAGATATGTGACAAGAAGTGGATATGAACTAAATAAAATGGGACAGCTCAGGGCTCAGCTTAGACCATATGTTGTATGCTTTTGAACTGTGGAGCTTCAAAGAGGATCTGAGGGTTTTCTCATTTTGAAAATTCCCTGAGAAGTGGTCCTTTGCTGCTCAGAATTTTGTGGTGAGATACGTGTCGGTTTATCCTGGTTAGTGCTGGTCTCTTCTCATGGCCAGCATGCTGATGGGCTATGTATTTACCTGCTGGATACTTATTTCACTGGATAAGGTCTTTGGTTCATACAGGGCTGTCAGCTAGCACCCATTTTATGCAATGGTGTATGGTTTTATTGTTTTGCTGATGCTAGTTGACTCATCAAATACTACGAATTGCTGAGTATTGGGAATTATGCTAACAATTTCTCATCACAATCTGGGTACTGTGGAATATCATCAGTCATTCAACAAAACAAAGGATTTTGCATGGACACATGATCTGTTTGAAGATAGCATGGTGGCTGCTGGACTTCCTGGGATAGAAACTGGTACAAAGCTATATATTTCAAACTTGCACTATGGAGTGACAAAAGAAGATTTACAGGTAACGGGATCATTATATTATGCACGATTGATTACGCAAGCTGGAAGCTTTAATTACATTTTAACTTTCTCAACCTGATCTCTGTCCACAACTGTGTTTTCAGGAACTTTTCTCTGAAATGGGTCATTTGAAGAACTGTGCTGTTCATTATGACAATAATAGGCACCCAACTGTAAGTCTCTTATAAATTTATGTTTACTACGACATACGAGTTCTGCACATGTTATGAGCAAGTGCCTCTGGTCATCCATGATGCATCCGTTAGTCGCATATTTGGTGTTCGAGTAATACATTGGTTGCTTGTAATGAAGTTAGGATCTACTAACTATAATCTAGTATTTAGTCCTGCGCACCCCACTGGTGATACAGACTCACAAAAAAACTCATAAAATTTGTATTAAATGAGAACATGGTATTAATCTTTGCTCCTGCAACTGTATTGTATATTTATTTATGTCAAACTTTTATCTTGTTTGCAAAATACCGATTGTTGCTTGGATTTATTGCTAGTATATAACTTTGATCTTAGAGCATGTGTCCTCCAATCTCTTCCCTCCCCCAGCACATACATGATATGCAGACAGAAGCTTTGTGTTGAACGGTCTCCTTTTTATATAGATCTTTTTCACTGGGGACTGATTTTTTTAACAAATCTTACTTTGGAGTCATTTGCCTACCAATTTAATATAATTCTCCAATTTATTAAGTAGACTGTTTGTCTACCTCATTCATCTTTTCCTTAATATAATAATATTTATAGTTTTATTGTCATTCTGTCTGTACCTGCCAAAAGTTAATAGAAATATGCAGGTGCATCTATTAAATTTTATGATAGACTACACACTGATAGTCCTACTCTATAGTTTTTCTTCAGAAAACTCATGTTACGTGTCAGAATACTATGTCATATTTTCATGGATATTCAACAGGGTACAGCTGAGGTGATATTCACTAGGAGGAGTGAAGCTGTTCAAGCATTGAAACGATATAATAATGTACGCCTTGATGGGAAAGAAATGAAGATCGAAGTGATAGGAGCAAATTTGGGATTGGCAGCTGTTTCTGCACCTCGTGTTAGTGTTGCTCCTGGTGCAAGGGGAAGAGGACAGAGAGAAGTTGTAATGATGTATGGCTCTTCTTTGCAACTGCATGTTTTTAGTTAGAGGATGCCTGTCACATTTGATTTAGTAATCACACGATAGTAGTTAGAACTTCTGCCCTTTTGTTTCTGACGGTATGATGTTCAATTCTTTTATTTTCAGGTCTCGTTCAAGTGGATTTGGTCGAGGTGCGGCTGACTCATCTAATTTCCTTCCTGGGTAGGTTCTTCGATTCAATATCTTCACAATCTCTTACTCTTACAACTGAATAACAAATACAAGTAGTGCAGCTTGCCTCTTATGACCAGTTCGCTAGCTTGTCTCAAATGGCCATTTTTAAGGAAAAGTTTGCTAACTGGTGGTGGCAAACTGACAATGAAATTTGTGTGCCAGTACCTCATGCTAAACTTTGTTCCCTGATGTTGTGCTTCATATGCTGTGGTGGCAACTATTTTTTGCCTGCACACCCTTCTGAACCTTGTATGGTAATGGTAGATATTGCTATCTGTTTTTCTCCATGGAGAGTGGATAGTTTTTTTGCCAGTAGACAATGGGTTTGCTGTGCACTTGTCTTCAATGAGCATCGGTGAGCTTTGTGCTTGCTTGGCACTCCCTCTGCCAAAATGTAGTGCATATGAGTTTTTTCAAAAGTCAAACAATGTTAAGTTTAACCAAATATGTAGAAAAATATATAAACATCTACAAAATCAAATATATATTTTTAAAATCATCATGAAATATACTTCCATATTATATTTATTTGACTTGTAGATGATGTTATATTTTAATACATAATTGGTAAAATTTTACATCCTTGACTTTTGGAAAAACTCATATGCACTACATTTTGGCATAGAGTACAACGATATGAGCTGGCAACTAATCTCGGTGCACCTACAGAATTATATTAGTTAATTTTTGTGTGTATAGTAGGCCCAAATGCTGCTGAATGTTGGTTGCCTGAGCTATTTTCGTTTGTGGAAGTCTTTCTGTACCATAATTCTATGGAATATTCCGTTACCATCAATGGACTATGTATTTTTTAGTCATAACATAGTGTTTTAATTACCTTGAACTGTGATTAACACCTTGTGTTTTACTTTCAGGTGGAAGCGCAACGGTTTTGCACAAAGAGGAGGACAAGCCCATGGTCGTGGTCGTGGTCGTGGCCGTAGCTTCGGCCGGGGTCGTGGACGTGGACGTGCTGTCTACGTACCAAAGGGGTCTCTGGGGAAATCAGTCGACCAACTGGACAAGGAGCTGGAGACGTATCATTCTGGAGCAATGAATGTTGATTAAGATTCTGCATCTGATCATGTTGAAGTTGGATGTAGGTTCAGGCTTGTAACTTGATTTGTTTGATGTTTGATTTTTGCTGCCAGAGTTACCATTGGCCCTCTCCCAGCTGTGTACACATATACGGCATGTCTACAACCAGCTTAAAGACTAGATTTGAAGTACAATTTCTAGTTACAATCTAGTAGCAGTTACAGTGTGCTTGGTGGCTACTGACTTCATCAACCGTTTTTAGGTGGCTGTGGCCTTCCTGTATTTGTTTCTGCTTCCTGTGAAGAGTGGATAATTTTAATTGTAAATTGGAATGTACGTGGGCTCAACTGCCTCGACAGAAGAAGTAGCGTGACACGATCGAAGTGTCAGAATGCCACATAGATACCCAGCCGCTAGGAGTATGGCTAGGGCTGGAAATGAAGCTTGAAGCTCCGCGGGTTTGATGAGTTCTCGCTCTTGACGAACTGAGCTGAGCAGCAATTTTTGCTCATTAATGAGCTAAACAATCTAAAAAACCCACTCGGCTAGCAAGACAAACTGAAACACTGGAGTCACTTGCTTGTTGCTGAATTCTTTCCATGGTCAAACCGAGTTGCGAGACACTAGCCTGCCACTTTCTTGTTTGACTGCACCTAAACTCCTAAAGCTTTACTCAGAGCCAGGCCAAGGTTCATTAGAAAATACTGGCATTTATTTTCTTCATGATTATATATGTACTGTCTAATGTCTACATCCAAAATACACACCAAACATGAAAATATCAGAGCAATAGTAGACCAATCAGTCATGTAGGCAGTGAAGCATCCCGGCAAAAAAAGGCAGTAAACATCCATAGAAATACTAACCCCAGTAATCATCCTCAACATCCAAGATCAGAAGCACAAGAAAACAGAGTGCGTGTATCCAAGTGGCTCTCAAGCAAAATTAACTACCGATGCAACGTACTACCCAGGAAGAACTGCCAAAGTAAGAGCAAACTGTTCGCGTCTATGAGTGGTATCATATCATACTACACAGTAGATTGGCAACGCACTGATTCTGTCTCCGGCAGAGAGCAAAAATATCACTGTAAAACTCGGTGTGCGCAGCTATCATTCCTCGTCGTCCTCGATTCCAGTTTTGGTGTCAGCCTTGGATCCACCACTGGCCCTGAGAGTGTCTGTGCTTTTGGCCTGGGACCGGGGGCAGGAGTGTGAAGAAGAACTGGCAGTGCCGGTGGGGTTGTTGGCCCGGGACAGGCGGCAGGAGGGTTCAGGACAACTCCGGGCGTCGCGCTTGAACCGAACCAGTATCACGGTCGAATTGTCCAACGACGCCGCACATGAATCAAGCAGTCTCTCACAGATGACAAGCGGATTCATTCCCTGCGTTTGATCACACCATATGTCAAGGCAACAGGAACAACAATTCTATCAGCAAATGCAAACCATGTAAACAACATGTATATATAATTGGTTCCAAATAGTAGTACCACGTATCAGCAGATGGGATTTTAGATATTACTATTACTAGAATGAAAAGCAGGAAATAATCGAGGAAATAAGACCCACAGATCGCAAGCGCGTGTTTACATAAGCAACCACCTCTTTACTTGTCTTGACTTGCCTGGAGAAGAACAAAAACAAGAGGCGTGTAATTTTATCACGGTAATAATATATAAACGAAATTCTAAGAGTATGAAACAAGGACAACAAAGATGTCTCTATCGGAGTAGTGTCTGGATCTATCAATAGCAGATTATGGTGAGTGGTAAGTTTGCTTTACTCTCTTATTAGTTTTAGCACTCTTCCATGTGAACAGAAAATTTAGCACAATTCCTATCGCCAGAAAAGTCTCACGAAGCACCAAGGCAGTTAAGTAGAGTAGTCAAAGATCCAAGCTGACATTTCCAAATAGCAAATCAACCCGATATGGAACCATCAAATGTACTCCCTCCGTTCCATATTAAGTGTAATAATTATCATACAAAACTGAACTGCACATGGCGATGAAGTAGCTGGAACTCATATTCCAGAGCGGATCGAATTTAACTCAACAAAAAATGTACAAACGTATGGTGATAAATACTACTGCCTAAGATGAATCAAGCATGACAGATAATAGTAGTTGGAGTGGCTTAGTTCTGGATGAAATATCGCACTTAGAAGTCATAAGTAAACAGCCTCTTGTATTACTTTTAGCTCAAGACTTACCAGATACCGTCGCTTGCTATGAGAAGAAAATCAATATCACCAGTCATGTTCTCCTATAAAAATAAATGGCCATTTCCATCAGAACCGCCCATCAGAAAGAAACTTACACTGGGCTCAAACAGCATTGTTACAAACTCACAGTGCGAATGTCAGGATTACATGTCACCCTCTGTCGTGCAGGTGTCATTTTTTTGTTCTTCTTGAATTTGAAATCACCTGAATGCAAGTAGTAAAAATTCCCATCAAACAATGAATATATTGTATCCAACAAACACAAAGGAGTGAGATTAATACTGCATACCAATCGCTCTGGATGTGGCCATTATTCCATCCACACGATGTACGCCGGGTATAGTCCCACAGCGTCGTCCTGAATCAAACCTAGGGATATCTTCCTGGAGTACTTTTCCTCCTGCAGCTTCAATTCTGTCTCTTTCACGTGGGTCGTTTGGCTTGTGATCGGTGGATAGATCAATTGCCTTCCAATAAAATGGATATACGAATTGTCAGGCACCACTTGAAAACATTCATTATGACAAAACAGGATGCCCCACCCAGAAATTTGACAAGAAAGTAGTCACTCCACCTGGCCATTCTTTGAGAGTACACAACGGGAATCACCAGCATTTCCAACAATTATCTGGTTGCCTCTAATGAGAGCCACGCATGCGGTGCTTCCTTCCGTTTGGGGCCCCTTATACTTCTGCCAAAAATAAAACCAAACTGAGGTATATAGCAGGAAAATCAAAATCATATGGAAAAACAGGATATCAAGAAACAATCAACCAGTGCCACAGGGGTTCTATGTGCCCTTCACAAAAGATGCAACCCAGTGTAAGAAAAAAAATGATCAACTCAAACACGGGAAAAGACTTGTTTGTCATAGAGTACCTCAATTTTGGCAGTATGATAACAACCAAGGTGCAATGAGACATAAGGAGAATCTGGCTTCCAATTCAATAAACCGGGCACTCAACACAACACAAATTGGGGTTATGAGTTAAACATATCAGTGCCAACTTCAAAGCACATCTCGGAGAAGTGCAATAGATCCTCCTCACACCCATCGATCTTTTCCAATTCATTTTTACACGTAATGATTTTTTTATGAGATTTTTTTTACGTAATGATATGCAGAGCATCCGAGAGATAATTATTTTATTAACTTCTTCGGCCGATAAACTCTTAAAGAACATTCAGGATTTGATATATCACCTTGAAGATCGCATGAAGACCAGTCTTGAGACGGGTTAGCAAATTTCCCTTAACAGGGTCAGGAGGAGAATCAGACTTCTTCCATTTTTCTGACCTTCTCAACGCCTCATCAATTCTGCATTAATTAAGCATTAAAGGATTATACATTTCATGTTTGCACATACAAGAAGTAAACTTATGTAGCAATTGCAACTATGGAAGGAATGAGTACAACATTTGCCCTCTTTCCAACGCTATAACACTGGCTCTTTCACCTTTCAATATTAAAGAAGTGCACACATCTGTGTACAGATCATGTGTACATGTGTCCAGTTGGTCATATTTCTTAACAAAATTTTATAGGGTTCACATGCTAAACTTCATCCCTCTACTGGTAATGTGTGTGTCTTCAAACATGTTCACATGTCACTTTCCATACTTACATAGCTAAAATGTACGGTACATGATTTAATCCTCTATTAGTAAATAACCTGAAGTACACATGCTCCATTGCGGTAGACGGATCGTTTTCATAGTCTGGATCATTGACAAGCTCAATAGGAAATTGCTTCGAACAATACAATGCTACTTTATCACCTGAAACATAACATATATAACATTGAATGACCATCTTATGTAACTTAAAATGAAGACTGAATCAGTCATATGCCTGTACAAGCTCATATATCGAAACAATGTGAAGACAAACAGTAGCTGAAATATCACTTCAATACATTTGTCTCACTGGAAACAAAGCGTGCACTAGAAGTACTGACTGTATTCGTAACATGAACCGATCCCTCCCCCAAAGAAAATGATCACATAATTTTTGGACCCTCGCGATCTATACTTTAGCATAATCCCTTTTGTCCTTATGGTATGTCAGCACAGACCCGATTGCAAAACTTGATCATGTATGTTCTACTGTACCAGCATTGCACGATCGTTTCATGATGATTGTATATAATACTGACAGATGAAATCACGACAGGCAGTAAATGTACAAAGCATGCACATAGACAATGTAATACACAGGTTCTCATATGGTATGTACATTTGGATAAGTACGAACGCTGTGAAATTTTAGTGAAATAATTCCTTCAATGAATGCATGAAATGGTCAGTTATGCTAACAGCTGAAGCGTTTGGAATATGTTGGAACAGTATGAGAGAAAGATTAAACCTCCATGGCCATCAAAGACACCAAAGAATGATGTGGAATCCGAACCATCTAGCTCTAGGATAGCTGTGTGCTGGAAATAAGAAGTGTAGGGATAGAATTCAGTATTTCGCAATGTGGTGAATGAGTGTAGTCTGTAATTGCAAGCAAAATCTCCGTAGAAACTATCATCAATCCCCATAATACCTACTGTATTACAAAGTAGTGCAATATTACTCACATAATCTTCCATTCCATCGCGAGGTCCTCTCATACATGATGCAGCATACTCAATTCTGTCATTCCCTTTTCCAGAAGAACTCTTGGCGTATGAATCAAACATTGCTGGGTTTGCTTTCCTGAAAGATTCCAGTATGAAAACAATAGCCTAGAACTCCTTATCAGCGAAAGCTGACAAACATGTAAACTGAATGACTGACACTACATTCCAGAATGCATATATACCAGCAAACTTGATAAGGAACGTGATTGAGAAAAACAGTTAACTGACTCCATTTCCGATTAATAATAATGAAATAAAGAGCAATTTCTGGACACCATACTAGACCAGGACGCAGAGTACACCAATTTAAGAGAAGAACAAAATCGATGGAAATATCCAGAGTTGAATACATTCAAGTTCCCATCGAGAAGAGGATAGGGAACACCGTCGGGTTTGGGTGCTGGTTTCGTTCTCGAACAATTGACCACCAGCACCGCAAAAGGAGAAAGCAGGGGCAACCACAAGAGATGCAGAAGAGAGGCGGACTGAGATCAACCATGGATTTTCGGTGCTCTTGGCCTCCTCCTCCAGTCCCCCTCTCCCAATAAATCACCACCAACCAGGATGTCACCGAACGTAAAAACAAATGCAGCAGCAACAGAGAAAACCGAGACAGGATCGACGAGGTGAAGAGAGACCACCATTGGGTCTCGGTGCTCTTTTAGCATCCTAGTGCTTCTCCAAGGAGATCACCGTCAAAGGGACATGTCACCCAATTTCAAAAACAGCCGCAACAACACAACCTGACGCAACGGAAGAGGCACGAGAGGCAGATGCAGATGCAAATTAAATCGAACAGAAAAGGGTCTCGGGATTCAAGCAAGAGCTGCTGCAGTAACCAAAAAACAAAACGAGACAGTATCGACGAGGTGAACAGAGAGTCAGAGACCACCGTTGCGTCTTCAGCATCCCCGTCCTCCTCCGAGGAAAATCGCCATGAAGACGCTACCGACTTCGAAATCGAAAACAGCAGCAAGCGACGAAAACCGACGCGACGCGACGCAGGAAACACGAGATACGCGACAGGATCGAGGAGGTACACGCAGAGCAGAATCGAACTAAAAAAAGGTTTCGGGATTCGACAGAAAAGCACAGCCCCTTCCCTGCTCGATCGACCAACCAGTAGCGGTCAAACCGCAGAGAGAAGGAACCGAGGACAGATACAGCACCACCGCCGCACGACGCAGGGAAGCGAGAACAGAGGAAGGCGGCGGCGAGAGGAGGAAGAGCCTTACCAGCCCTTGCGTTGCGTGGCGTGGCTGGGGTTGGGGTTTGGTGGGATGCGGACAAAACCAGGGAGGGGAAGAGAGAACGGAACGGAATTTACGGGGAGGGGGAGGAGGGAGGAGGGAATGCAGCGTGATCGCCTCTCACCTTTCCGCTGCTCCGGAGAATCAAAAGCGGTTGTGTTTTTGCAGAGCGGAGCAGAGTCAGAGCAGAGCGGAGCAGGGGTGCATGCAAATAAAGCAGGACCGGCGTCTTCCTTGGTCTCTCGTTTCCTTTTGTTCGCCCCAGCGCCGGCGTGTCCCGCGCCGTGGGATTGCTGTTTGCGCCAGCTGGCAATGATCCAACGGTCAGGCACGGCCATGTGCGCCTCGTGTGGCACACGGGGACCGCTCGGCAGGGTACATCTCGTACCCTTGGATCTCCGTCTGTGCCAGCTGGGAATGAACCGACGGCCTAGGAGCTATACACGCGCGTGTTAGGCCAAGTACAATGTAAGTTGCTTATGCTTAGCAAAATAAGCAGTTTTCTTACCACCCGTGCTTATCTAAACAGGAGAAATGCCTAGTTAAGCATTTATCTAGTATAAATAAATACCAGTGCTTAGTAAAAAACGGGTTTATTTCTTTAAGAACATGTCTAAGCACCTTGCATTGTAGATGGCCTACGAGGCCGGAAACAGGTGATCTAAAACGTCGTTTTGGTCCGTTTGGGTCAGGCCGCGAATAGATTTGGATCGTGGTCTGGTCTGTCCGACCAACCGCGTCTAGTGGTGCGATCCATCTGTTCGCAGTTGGCTGACTTTTTTTTAAATTCAAACAGAGACAATGCGCGCTAAAATCGGCAAATTTCATATATATATATATATATATATTTATACGTAATTTATATTCAAAATATAAAAAACTAGATTTAAACTAGCTTAGCCCTAAAACTACCGATCTTTGCCGCTGGCGCTGCCCCGTCCATCTAGGGATCGAGGTAAACGTACTCCGACAGTGTCCAGAGGTGCGCCGGTGGTAGGCCCAGAGCCGGCGCGGGCGCAACCTAGTCGATCACCTGCCCACGCCATGCTGGCCACGCATCCGTCTACTCCGGAGCGGTCGGAGCAGCCCACCCCTGTAGCGGTGGCTGTGGAGGCAGCCCCGCGTTCACCTGCGCCACCAGGCCCAGTGAGCTGGATGGCCTTTTGGTAGCCGTCCCATATGACGTCCTCGTCCTTCGCGCTGGCTGCGATGGGCTGCTCAGTGAAGGCGTCCTCGTCGTAGCCCCGCACCAGGAGCTCATGGTACTCCGGGGGCAGGTGCGCCGCGGCAAATGCAACATCGTCCTCCTCCTCCTTGATGACAACATCGAGGCCGTCGTCGTCGAGCTCGGCGACAGAGTGGTTGGCGGTGCCGTCATCGTCGAGATCGAAGGCGGGGAGGCCGCGGGACCCCCACGGCTCGAAATCGCCATGGAAGGCGCTCACTGTTGGGGATATTCTTAATAGGTATCACCATAGGATGTCTCTAATCCGGCTAAACCGGGTGGCCCACAGTTGGTAGCAAGGCCTGTAGCCTGCTAGGCAACCCAGTTAGACGGATCCAGAAGGGAGTCCCATGCCGGAAGAAGGAAGGCTATGGTGGAGTTACCGACCAACCCGGAGCCTTAGAGTACAACACACGAATACTATTTAGTATTAGTGTAGGACTCTATAACCTGTCCGGCAAGGTCCTTTCCCTGTAACCCTATGTTATGGCGCCTTTATAAGCCGGATCTATGGGAGCCTTTAGAGCACAAGTTCATAGAACACCACAACCTCACATAGCGAACCGATCTCTGTAACTCGACGTATTGCCATTATAGTAATTTATAGCAGGAGTAGGGTTCCGCCACCGTTGTGGGACCCGAACTTGCGTCAGCTGTGTTACCTCGTACCCGTCAACTCACCGCCTTCCCCCACCTCTATAAACACGCTCTGTGAGGACCCCTCCATGGCGTACTCATCGACAATACCACGACAGTTGGCGCCCTTCGTGGGGCAAGAGGCGCTCCGAGCTCTACACCGGGCGAGGTCCAATCTCTTCGTGGGAATCTATGACATTGTGGCCATTGGGCGTTTTCTCTTCTCTCGCAATGTTTTGATTCCCTCCCCCTCCCGGACGAGTTCTGGGTCCAGCCGAAGTTGAACCTCACACACTGCTCCATTGTTCCAATCAGGGACATCCATCTTTTCATCGGCGAAACCAGCTCAGGATTAAGCTCCTAGGAAGTTGGACACATGTCAGGGCCCACACGAACCGCCTACGGGCAGGACATGTTTGCAGAAGGATTAGGCTTGGATATCTCTTCGGAGTTTGCCGGCTTAGATCGGAATAACTCAAGGCCTACCCAAACCTCCCCTATGTAGGATATAATGGTGAAAGAACCCTACAGATCCGCTTGGCTTCCACAAGTATTAGAGAAGCGGAGGTCACACTTTGTCGGCGTCGTCACCATCTTTGATCTGGCTCGCTGCATTCAAAGGTCGGAGGAATCCCCACGTGAGTACCTCACTAGATGGTTAAGGGTGAGGGAAACCTTGGCGGGAGACCTACTCATGAGCTAGTGTACCACTTCATCGAAGGGCTCACACCTGGCACCCTTCTCCGGCATACACTTAGGAGGCGACAAGCCGCCAGCTTACTTACTCTCAACGAGATGACCGCAACTGTTAACAGCTTCACTGACACTGATGAGGAAGCCAATGCCGACATCACAGCCATAGCCAGAAAGACCAAACTCGTCGGCCAGGCCCCCTCTGGCTCAACCTCTACCATCGACAACATCGACGCTAACTCCAACTCAGTGCTTGAGGCACTTTATGCCGACATCAGCATGGATGGCGGTGGTTCGTTGACCAACTCGAAGGAATACGATGCTGCCATGAGGGAGATCGAGAAGGAGTTTGAGCAGGATGAGCATGCGGAGCAAGCCGTCACTTCCTGCTAGGTACTGGTAACCATCGGGAACATGATAGAAGAAGACCAGCAGAACCAGGGAGTCGGAAGAGCTCCGCCAGCAGCGGCCGATGTTGGAACTATGGTGGCCAATGGTAAAAACACTGTCGATCCTTAGGGTCCGGCAAAAGCCATGCCCCCTCCGGCTATCCCCCTGCAGCAGCCGCAGGAACTGACCATAGGGCCTAGTGTTGCCAACCAAACAAACGTACCGCCTCTGCCATCCATGTCAGCAAACGGCAAACCCTTGGTTACTCTAGTCGACACTACGATGAGCTCCTTGTCGAACCGCTAACGGTTCCCCATATACAGAATGTTACACAACTTGATGAGAAGCGCCAAGAAATCCTCGTGAAGGCCAAGTGCATCGTAGAACAGGGCGCTCAACTTGATAGGGATCTGTCCAAGGTAGAACAATCGATCAAGGCAGCACGAGCAATGGAGACTGAGTACAAGCAGCTTCTCAAGCATCACAAGGCAAATAAAGCTCCAGCTCACATTGTAGGGGACCCTGGTGTTCGGCGCAACTTAGGGTGGGCTCCATCCAAACTGGCAAAAGCTACCCCCTACATTGATAATGCTGGGAAGACAATCATGCCAACGCCCGCCCTCAATATGGTCATCGCCAAAAACTTACTTGAGCAGGATCTATCACCTGCAGTGGTGGATCAAGTCTACGACCTTGTCGCCAAGGCTTGCAAGCAACAGGAAAAGGCCACCTCACAGAGGCTTGAGTCCAACCCGGAGTTTTGCTAGTCCAGCATGAACACCTACCGCATACCAATATCTCCTCAGGATGCCAAATCCCACATAGGTTCTATGGAATGAAGACAGAGGGACGCGTGCAACAGGAATGATGCTATTCAAGCATCCTTCGGCAATGGAGACAAGGCTCACCTCTGACGCTCGCCACCACCCCTGCAGTATGGACATCGTGATGACCCACAACCACGCCACCGTACGAGCATGCCACCCCTAGACGTCCTCGGGGCGGCACCATTATATGCGACTAGGGGGAGCAGCCTCGGCCTTACGGAGAGCGCAGCGGCAACAACGGACATAGGAGCAAATCATACAAGGAAGACCCGTGTCTGGAAAGCAACTGCGACATCGCATGATGACTCATACGGAGGGAGCAGCAAGAAGGCTAACCCACTACCGCCACCACCACCATTGCCACCCAGCAGCCACCTTGCTGGAGCATCGCGCATGTCTCACAACTCGCGCCACAACTCTCTTTCCCATGGCGGAGGTCAGCACAAGCAACAACTGAAGCCGTATGATGCACTTTCACACCTTGATCGGATCCAGGAAGCCCGGGAAGAGCCATACCTGGGTCCATGTTGTTTTGGACTGGTTATCCGGGCCACAACCTACCCTAGGGGCCTCCGGATTGACAAGACCATCAAGCCCTATGGCGGAACTGCCAGGCCATCTACGTGGTTGCAGGACTACCACGAAGCGAGACAAATCGTAGGGGGAAACCCCAACATCACCATCAAGTACCTCCTACTAGTGCTCTCTGGCACCGCCCGACAATGGATCGTCGATTTGCTAGAGAAATCAGTTTGCAATTGGTTGGACATACATGAAGCATTCACCAAGAACTTCGAGGGTACATACAAACATCCCTGCACCATGGTGACCTACAGTGGTGTGTACAAGAGAAGGACAAATCGTCTAGGAACTACGTATCCCACTGGCTCGATATGAAAAACTTGTGCGCGGGAGTACATGATCAAACTGCTATGGCCGCCTTCATCGACGGTATGGAAAGGGGGTCCCTGCTCCGACATACGCTGAAGCACACTCAAGAAAAGGGTAATCTTGACCTCAACGCAATGATTGCCAAGGCTAGCAAATTTTCCACTACCGACGATGATGCTCGTGGGTCCTTAATTGCAGTGGCTATCCCCAACCAGTCCAAGACTAACGACAATAACAAGCAGAAGAATCCGCCAGAATACAAGCAAGCAGCCGACATGGTCGCCATGACTTTCGCTAGCAGAGGCGAAGGCGGACAACGTGGTCGTGGTAGGGGGCTGGTCATGGAGAGTAGCAGCGTGATTCTACACCCGCATCACCCCACGTTCCCCAGATGTAAGAAGAGTACCATGATATGCTGTGTTTTGTCCATCTCGACGCAAAAGGCAAGGCCACTCATACCAACCACCAGTGCAAGTTTGTCAACAACCTCAAGGAAGACCCCGAGTCGGGCTACAAGCAAATTTTAGAAGAACAAATCCTGTGGAAAGGGCAAGGGGATAAAGAAGTAGGAAGCATCCAAGGATTCGGATGACATGGATGAATACGTGGACCCCGAACCCGCCGACAAGGGCGATGGTAAGGGTAAAAAACCCTTTGAGAAGAAGGCTTAGGTCTACCACACCTTCCTTGGAACTCCCACCGTCCGGGCATAGAAAACCTCTCTAAGGATACCGATGGCCACCCTCCCCGAAGTACCATAGTATAGGAAGTGGTCGGAAATTCCTGTTACTTGGGATTGATAAGATCACCCAGACCTCATACCAATAGAGAACTAGTATGCCATGGTCATCAACACCCTGATTAACGGCAATGATTTCACCAAGTGCCTCGTGGACAGTTGAAGTAGCATCAACATTATGTACCTTGATACGCCACCCAAGATGAACTTGACAGAGACCCAGCTAAGGCGGAGCAACATGATGTCCATGGCGTTGTTCCTGGCCGGCAAGCTCAGTCCCTTGGTTGTACCACCCTTTTGGTCACCTTTGGTGATGTTAACAATTACCGCCAAGAGCGCATGACCTTTGAAGTGGTGCCCTTCAAGAGCGTGTATCACATCATATTTGGACGCGACATATTCCACTCCTTCCTCGCCAGGCCATGTTTCGTCTACAACAAGCTCAAGATACCTGGACCAAACGTCATCATCACCGTTGCCGGAAGCTTCAACAAGGCAAGGGAGTGCAAGCTGAGTGAAGTTGCCTTTGATGAAGTAGTCCTCTATGGTGAAGAGTTCAAGGAGATCCAGCGCTAGGTCGACGCCTCAGAGATGCCGGCTTCGAAGAAGCAGATTTCTGAATTCGAACCTGCATTCAAGGCCACCATCAAGACCAAGCAGGTGGAACTTGTGGAAGGAGACTCCTCCAAGACCACCTCCATTGGCATGGACCTAGATCCCAAATAGAAAAGCGCGCTCGTCGATTTCCTTCGTGAGAATATGGACATCTTTGCCTAGAAACCTGCCGACATGAAGGTGTACATATGGAACTTACTGAGCATAACTTAAACATCGATCCTAAAGCAAAATCGGTGAAACAACCTCTACGACGCTTCAGAGATGAAAAATGACGAGCCATAGGTAAGGAACTAGCTAGGTTACTGATGCACGCAAGAGCATAGATCGTTTGTAGCTAGTTTCGAAGTTCAGATATCGATCCCACAGGGAGCCCAAAGGTAAGTGTTTATTGGTGAAGTCTCTGTCACACCCAAAGTTGTCACAGGACTTTGAGTGAATTGACTGCAAGTGTTGAAATAAGAATGGGGTTTTGATCAAATGCGATAGATTTAAATAAAACTAAAACGTAAACTTCAGAAATATAAAGCATAAAAGTAAAGGATGACTTTGCTTGTTTGTTGTTTCCTGCAAATGGCGAAAGAAGGCACGGGGAAATTTAGTTCATGGTGATAGTGACTGTGCCAGGTGGACGAGTGGTAAATGTAACAATTATAATCCTATAGATAT
Organism: Avena eriantha; assembly: GCA_910589775.1. Lineage (NCBI taxonomy): Eukaryota > Viridiplantae > Streptophyta > Magnoliopsida > Poales > Poaceae > Avena > Avena eriantha. Next base: position 127,774,538 of record OU342744.1, on the reverse strand, counting down.
ATGTGTAGGCGAGCAACCCATAATTAGCCGGAACTCCTCTTGGTAGATTTCATCCCAACTTCAATAATCCTACTAGCCTGCTACCAAAACCATGATCAGACACTAGATGATTAAGACCCTTCAGGTTGCTTAGCGATTAAGCTCCTTGGATCGGACTAATGCAATAAGCACAGTGGTTACTCGTTATCCTCGAGTCAACTAGCTTTCCATTGATATCCCCATGTCACCCGAGGGTCGTCGGTCCACTAGCGAACAAGATCTTATCTGTGTAGAACAAGGTATCATGTTGTCTGGGCCCTTAATTGGACAACAAGCGTTAGGCATCCCACAGATAGTCAAGCACATATATTATAGTAATTAGAATCGATCACAAACTAATGGAAAATATATGAAGGCACATCACATCTCACCAATCCCATACATCTCCCACGCCCAAGGGAAATACTCACACATGAGAGAAGAATGGATCATCAATATAATTAAATAAAGGGAAATTGTCTTTGTATTACCGTGGAGATCCACAATAAGAATAGAAAAATATCCAACACAATTCAAGATGGGAAGAAACAATATGAAACCCTAGTCTTGCAAGGTGGAGATCCCTCTCTCTATCTCAAGTACAAGTAGTGGCTATGGGGTGTATTGGCTAGGAGGTCAAAGATCGTGGAGCGAGATGAAGAACGTCTTCTCCTTCTTCTCCGGATCTCTTCTTTGTCCCTTCTAGATGGTGTGACGGCTGCTGCGTTGTGTTTTCGTCCCCGGTCCCTTCATGGAAGTGGTCCCTTTTGACAAGACAGAGGCGGCGACAACTATACGGCCGAAAAAATATTCATGCCGTATAGTTGCTCATTAAAGCTTCTGCGAGCTCCCCTCGCGTGCTTCCAAAGTGAGACTCACTTGTTTTCTCCAGAATATTGTGTTTGTCTAGTTAGATCCTTCTTTTGATGTTCAAAACCTGAAACACACATTAAAAACCAAGTTTTCTTTGCTATCGAAGTATGAGCATTAGGTAAAGCCAGAAAACAATCAAATCCGAGAGAAAACCATCAAATAAAGCCATCAAAAATGTGTCGAATATCACAGCTATCAACTCCCCCAAGCTTAGATGTTGCTCGCCCTCGAGTGACAAGGAAATAAAGAAGAATAGTGGAGATTCGAAACTAAAAATAGAGGAACTCACAAGTTTGAATTGGTGTCAAATTCTTATCTTCACAATCCCTACAATCTTAAATATAATCATACAAGTTTCGCAAGATTGCACTGAGTCCACTTCCTAACCACGTGTATCTTGTTACCAAATAAATCACATGCCCAAGCAAGTGTCAAAAGTTTAGCTAGGAAAGTGAGACAAATTCTTTTGGTCACTCTCTTTATAGAGAGATGAAAACCTTTTGTTCTTGTTTGTTTACCAAATTAAGAGTACTCAAGTAGGCATCAAAGCATATAATTTAAGAACAACTCATCTCTCCCATGTCAAAATCTCAAGACTATCAAAGCACCTCTTTCTTTTCTTTTGCCATTCAAAAACTTTAGCTCTTTCATAGAGAAAACATGCCACTATTTTTGTCATGTTTAATTGGGGCTATTGTACACTTGTGACCATGCCAATAAATAATTGTTGAGCAATAATGGGCCAGAGGAGTACTACAACTTCACTTGGAACGTGAAACCATGAGGAGACTAAAAAATTTACCCGTCATAGCATTGCTGCTACAGACGTTTACATAACTCAATAGCCGAAATCAAGTGGTTTCCCACATTTAGATCGTTCGTTGGCTAGCGGAGTTAATAGTTCCCCATGGAGCACGATAGAGTTGTAATGACATGTGTAAAGCAATATCTTATGGTAATTATTAGAAAAAGTAGTGGCAAATTTCTACTACTTCGAAGCATCCTTTTCATCAAACAATTTCAATCAAGGGTACTATCAAGTCTATTTGTATTAAGCTCAAGTGGGATGGAGTGGTCCCAAAATTAAATTCTTTGGGCTAAACTTGGAGTATAGTCATCTTTAAAATGCCTTTTCTTGTTGTAAAAAATGTAGGAAGTATTTTAAACCAAGTTCTTTGCTCATTATTTTAAGGCTAAAAAGGAGACACTAGCAAAGGAATAGAATTTATAGGATAACAAGCTAGGTGGGGAGCGCCCTCAGTGCAAGCGAGTAAATATTTGTAGGATCAATTTAAGGTTGCAGAGAGGATGATGAAAGGAACATGATACCTCTTCTAACTTGCTTCATTCTTGTATTTGAGTCGAAACCCCTCTATGCTTTCCTATTGCCAAGTCACTTGAAATTAAGCAATCTCCGAGAGAAACAAAAAAACAAACTTGCAAATAAAATTACAACTAATTGTTTTGTATTTTTGATTTAGACATGCAAAGCTGAAAGTAAACATGCAAATTTGAAGTAAATAAATCAAAAGAAGAAACGAAAATATGAATGCAAAGTTTGGAGGTTTTCAAACCTCTCCCAAGCTTAGGCTATTGCCAGGCTCAGTTGTTGCCGTCTTTGGCGGCTGGTGCGGATACTGTTGGTAGTAGTCGGGGAAGTGATTCATGAAGTGACTAAAGTTGTAAGTAAAAGTGTTCACATCTTCATTCACATTCTGAAGAGTGCGGTCGATCTCCCCAACGTGCTAGTTGAGCTGCTGCAACTCCTGATAGGGGACGTAGTTGTACGCCTGTGGTGGCTGGTTAGGCCACGGGTTCCATGCTCCTCCTTGCTGCTGCTGCTGACCCTCCCAAGCAGGGTTATGTCCCTTCTCTTCCTCCTGCTCCTGCTCCTCATCATCCTGCTGCCCTTCTTCTTCCTCCTCCTCGGGATGGTGCTCGGCCAAGATCACCGTCACTTGGTCCTTGGTGAGGATCCAAGTGTTCTTGTCCACAATTGAGAAGGCCCGAGGGCAGGGCAACTGAACCTGCTCACCCTGTACATCATCAAGATAACTGAATTGATATGCTCGGAGCCTCTGGTTAGCATGGTAAACACCAAGGAAGCCACAAGGAGTCAAATATTTGACGTCCATAAGTTTGGAGCCATCAACAGGTTCCATGATAGGTAGTAAAATGTTTAATGCATAGGCAAGGTGGGTTACCAATCCACCAATGCGAATACCACCTTTGGTCTTGTTGCTTTGGTAGCGGAAGTGCTAGATGAGTAGAGCTGCAGGACTGGGGCTCTGCGGTGAAGTAGAGAAGAGAGCCATGGTGATCATTGCCATGTCCGCATTGGCTATGGCGCCTGTGTCACCTCTCCCCAGTAGTGTGTTGGCGAGGAACAGAGCATAGTAGCGAATGGTTGGGTTCTGAATGGTGGACATCTTCTTTTGATAAAAGTGCCTGCCACCATGAAAATAATAACCTCCCAAGTCGTTCCACTTGTGACGCTATAGAGGTTAGTAACATTGGGCTCCCTAGTATGGGGGAGGCTAAATGCATTGCAAAATTGTTTGAAATTTATTTCATAGTGCTGCCGGTTCATGGTGCAGCTGACTGTGCACATGTTACCTTTCTCCTTGTGGTCGTCGTAGAAGGAGGCAAGGAACTCGTGGGTGAGTTCAGTGTAGGTGCCGTGGCTTGTGAAGATAATCACTGCCAACCCCGACCTACTGCACATGAGGTTGAAGTCCTCCTTCAACCCTGCCGTGGTGAGAAAGTTGTGGTCGGCCCAACATGTGGGCAGCACCCTCCTCGATGAGACAATGTCCAACTTGGAGTTGCACGAAGCTCGGGACCCCGAGCTTGAGCCCTCACCCTGTTGGCGTTTGCTCGAACGAAAAAGGTTACCAATTTTGTTCATCGTGATGCACTGAAAAATTTCACCATAAAACCTTAGGCATATAGTTTCTATATGATATATGAACAATGCTACGTGGAAAAATTCAATCCTAAGGTGAGAAATTAATAGGAAAAACAAAATAAGCTTGAGTTCATCTACTAGACCAATTTAGAGTTTCAACCATGGAAATCTGAAAATAAAGCATGGATAGGGAGAGAAACATACTGATATGTTGATTCTCCCACTCAAACGAACGAAATCCGTGAAGAATCAAAAGTTCTAGGTGTATTTTGAGAGGTTTGGAGAGAGAATATGAGAGAAATAATGAGGACAGGAGGAATACCTAGTCGCCCCGGTGCGATTAAGTGGTCGCGCCGACCTATACGACCGGAACTATACGGGCAGGTGATGTTGCTTCGCCCGTATAGTTGCGCAGCGCCGCCAACTAGGGTTTCTTTATTCAGAAAACAGCTATATGAGCACAACTATACGACCGGATCAAAATGATCCCGTCGTATAGTTGGTCGTTAAACCGTCTGCCTCTCGAGATAAATTTCTAAAACTAGCTTCGATATCTATACGACTGGAACTATACGGCCAGAATTTTTATTCCTATCGTATAGTTGGTCGTTAAACTTTCAGTACCTTTGGGATGAAATTCTACGAAGGCAGCAATATCTATACGACCGCAACTATACGGCCGGAATTTTTATTCCTATCGTATAGTTGGTCGTTAAACTCTCAGTACCTTTGGGTTGAAATTCTATGAAGGCATCAATATCTATACGACCGTAGCTATACGGCCGGGATTTTTATTCCCGCCGTATAGTTGGTCGTTAAACTCTCAGTACCTTTGGGATGAAATTCTATGAAGGTATTGATATCTATACGACCGGAGCTATACAGCTGAAATTTTTATTCCCGCCGTATAGTTGGTCGTTAAACTCTCTGTGCCTTCAAAGAAAATTTGTTGATGGCAAAGATAATATACGACCGGAGCTATATGGCCGGAATTTTTTATTCCCGCCGTATAGTTGGTCGTTAAACCATCAGTAAACATCAAAAAAATTCTATTTCTTCGAGGATACCTTCTTATCCCATAACTTAGCGAAATACCTAGTTTTTAGCAGAAAAATGTCAGTAAAAACTATTAACCAACATTAGCATATTAAAAGCAAAATTTTAGCTTCTGCAAATAGAAAACTCAAACTTTTATTCTGATTATTATTCTCTACTTATTCAATCGACGTTTCTACTACTTTTTGACAGCTGCATCTTTACGGGCGCGCTTCCGCAAAAATGTCTGTGAAAAAGTGGTAGGAATGCGATGAACTTCTTATTCTTTATTCTACTAAATTGACGAAATATGGGCTGACTCCCATCAAACATTTATTAAGAATGGTTGAATAACTCAACCTCTTCTCTCTTCTTGAATTCTTACCTTCGGTTGCCCCTTATCAATGGCACTTACCACGTGAACTCGTTTAACCGGTGGAACATACCTTTCTCCTGCTTCTAGCTTCTTTGGAAAATACTGGATGATTTTAGCATAATAAACATTAAAGACTATCTTCCCTTCTACACAATCTATAGATGCACCTGCAGTAGTGAGGAATGGCCTTCCAAGTATTATAGATAATCTTTCATCTTCTGGCATTTCAAGAATAATAAAATCAGTGGGAATAACATGTTCATCTATTCTAATTGAGACATCCTCAATCACACCAACGGGTTGTTTAGTGGACTTGTCAGCCATCTATAAAGTGATAGTAGTAGGAGAATACTCCCCTAATCCTAACCTTTTATAGAGGGAGTATGGCATTACACTAACTCCCGCTCCTAAATCACACAAGGCATTGTGAATATCAGTTTTAGCTATTGGGCATGAAATAGTTGGTATTCGGGATCTCTAGACTTAGACAACAACTTCCCATTAGTAGGATAGCTAGTTACCATGGCAACAATTTAAGTTCTTTCTTTCTTTCTACTAAGAATATCACGAAGGAATTTATCATAAGTTGGAACTTTGATTGCATCCGCAAATGGAATTTCCAGACGAAGGTCACTAAGTGCCTTTGTAAAAGAATTATAAATTACCTCATCCGGCGCTTTCTTTTTTCGATCAGGATAAGGAAGATTTTTCTCACCTGACTTACTCTTGTCTTTTACCTTTTTTGGGGGGTCAGGCTCTTTCGTTACTTTCTTTTGTTGTTACTTATTGCTTTTCTTCTTTTCGACTACAACAACTTCATCTTCCTTACTTGTTTCTTTATCTTCTATTGGCTCAACCATCTCTACATCAGAGTCATAATGATCATCTTATGCATCATTTTGGTCCCCCTTGGTCTGCTCTTGCGTCTCAGTTTCATCTTGAGGATCCACCAATGTATCATCTTCTTGGCTTGCTTCGAGCAAGGCTTTTTCCTTGCGCTCCTTTTCAGCTTCATATTCCGGTGGTCCTAAGGGTCCGGCAACAACTGCACCCCTTCTTGTGACAATATTAGTAGAAACAGGAATATCTTCGTCTTCACGAATAAAAATTTGATAACCAGATGCTATTTGCTCACACTGGGTTTCAATCATACTAAGATACTTATGAAATAATTTTATTTCTTGGCCTATCTCATCATAATTTTCTGTGAGTTCTGCCAAAATCTTTTTATGTTTTTGGAAATGCCTATGCAAGTTATTATGAGATTTTACTTGTCGATGCTTTAATTCTTCAAAAACTTTTCTAGTTTCATCATCTTTAGTTAAAACTTGGAACAAATCTTGTTTGTTTTCCTTAGCAAGTTCAGAAGGTATACCTTTTTCTTTCATAGTTTTGTGTACCTCATGCATAAGATCAGGAGTTATCTGAAGTATCCCTTTTTCCGGCTTAGTGCAAAAATCAGGATTATAAAAAGAATCATTCTTAGCCCTAATAGACATTAATTCCAAACATTCTTTAATAGTTAAAGTATTTATTGATCCTCCTGCTGAGAAGTCAAGCAACTCTCTACATTGAGTATTGAGACCATGGTAAAATAAATGGAAAATTGTTAGTTCAGAATAACCATGATTAGGAATACTATTGATCATTCCAAAGAATCTTTCCCAGGCTTGTCGGTAGTTTTCTCCCACGTTCCGACTAAAATTGCCTATATTCTTTCTTAGTTCAGTTGCCTTTTTAAAAGGAATAAACCTGTTTATGAATTTAGTAATGCAGTTTTCCCATCATTTAATGTAATGGCGAGGGAGAGAGTATAACCAGTCTAGAGCTTTACCTTTAAGAGACCATCGAAATAACTTTAGACGAGAGAAGTCTCTAGGCAAACCTTTTGGTCCGAGCGATGTTATCACATCATCGAATTCTCTAATGTGTCTTTCTGGGTCTTCGTCTTCCCTTCCACTGAAAGCTTTCTCCTGCAAAATTTAATGATTCCACCATCAAATCGATATTCTCTAACTCCAGGATTAGGGAATTCTATTGGTTGTTTAAGAAATTCAGAACTTGGAGCACTGTATTCCCTTAGAGTTTTCTCAGGTTTCATAGGAGTTGTCCTGTAAATAGACATGATTTCCATAATATCACTCAGGTTTTCAACTTCAACTTTATTTGATCTTAAAAGTTTTTCAATAATTTCTTCGTGCCTTTGAGCAGGCACGCGCTCAATATAATCTGGCAGGTAGGTCCTACCAGAGCGTGTAGACCCTTTGTCTCCTAAGGAGAACATTTCATAGTAGCAACACCTAAAATGTCAAAAGACAAACACTTAGCGCTTAGCTCCCCAGCAACGGCGCCAGAAAATAGCTTGATGTCTGCAAGAGCATAGATCGTTTGTAGCTAGTTTCGAAGTTTAGATATTGATCCCGCAAGGAGCCCAAAGGTAAGTGTTTATTGGTTAAGTCTCTGTCACACCCGAAGTTGTCACAGGTCTTCAAGGGAATTGACTGCAAGTGTTGAAATAAGAATGGGGTTTTGATCAAATGTGATAGATTTAATTAAAACTAAAACGTAAACTTTAGAAATATAAAGCATACAAGTAAAGAACAACTTTGCTTGTTTGTTGTTTCCTGCAGATGGCGAAAGAAGGCACGGGGAAATTCGGTTCATGGTGATAGTGACTGTGCTAGGTGGACGAGTGGTAAATGTAACAATTATAATCCTATATATATGTGTGTAGGCGAGCAACCCATAATTAGCGGGAATTCCTCTAGGTAGATTTCATCCCAACTTCAATAATCCTACTAGCCTGCTACCAAAACCATGGTCAGACACTAGATGATTAAGACCCTTCAGGTTGCTTAGCGATTAAGCTCCTTGGATCGGACTAATGCAATAAGCACAATGGTTAATCATTATCCTCGAGTCAACTAGCTTTCCATTTATATCCCCGTGTCACCCGAGGGTCACCGGTCCATTAGAAAACAAGATTTTATCTACCTAGAACAAGGTATCATGTTGTCTGGGCCCTTAATTGGACAACAAGCATTAGGCATCCCACAAATAGTCAAGCACACATATTATAGTAATTGGAATCGATCACAAACTAACGGAAAATATATGAAGGGACATCACATCTCACCAATCCCTTACATCTCCCACGCCCAAGGGAATTACTCACACATGAGAGAAGAACGGATCATCAATATAATTAAATAAGGGAAATTGTCTTTGTATTACCGTGGAGATCCACAATAAGAATAGAAAAACATCCAACACAATTCAATATGGGAAGAAACAATCTCAAACCCTAGTCTTGCAAGGTGGAGATCCCTCTCTCTCAAGTACAAGTAGTGGCTATGGGGTGTATTGGCTAGGAGGTCGAAGATCGTGGAGCAGTATGAATTACGTCTTCTCCTTCTTCTCCGGATCTCTTCTTTGTCCCTTCTGGATGGTGTGACGGCTGCTGCGTTGTGTTTTCGTCCCCGGTCCCTTCACGTAAGTTGTCCCTTTTGACAAGAGAGAGGCGTCGGCAACTATATGGCGGGAACTATACGGCCAGAAAAATATTTCCGTCGTATAGTTGCTCGTTAAAGCTTCCGTGAGCTCCCCTCGCGTGCTTCCAAAGTGAGACTCGCTTGTTTTCTCCAAAATATTGTGTTTCTCTAGTTAGATCATTCTGTTGACGTTCAGAACATGAAACACACATTAAAAACCAAGTTTTCTGTGCTACCGAAGTATGAGCGTTAGGTAAAGCCAGAAAACGATCAAATCCAAGAGAAATCCATCAAATAAAGCCATCAAAAATGTGTCGAATCTCACAGCTATCAATTACTTAAGGCTAGTTTTATCCGAGAAGTTATTCACACCTAGTGGGTGGCCAATCTTGTACTTGTCCCCAAAAAGGGAACCAAAGAATTACGAATGTGCGTTTATTACACTGGTTTGAACAAATTGTGCCCGAAGGATCTGTTTGCTTTGCCTCGCATTGACCAAGTCATCGACTCGACGGCTAGCTCAGAACTTTTGTGTTTTCTAGATGCATACTTAGGATACCGCTAGATCAAGATGTGCAAGTCGGACCAATTGTGTCGTGGTGGCGTCACGGCAGATGCCATGGATAGGCTAAAGTTGGGGCCAGTATGCACTAGTGGAATCCAGGGAGGGACAGTGTGGTGATTCCACACACAGAAGTTTGGTATTTCCCAAGTTCACAAGATTACAGATGTTCCTTGAGCTGTATTGGGGAGAGGAGGAAGAAGGAGCTCTCTTACTCTCACCACTACCTATCTCCGAAGAACCAACTACTCAAATGCCAACCCCTTCTACAGAGGCCCTAGTGCTCCTTATAAAGGAGAAGCTAGGTCTCCAATTCGGGCATACGTGGAGGCATATTCCTGGGAATATGCCTCCTCCCAAAATAGCAAACCGACCGGGTTACTTTTCGCCATCGTAATCCATGCAGAGGCTACATAAGCCTCTGCGGCGCCAGCGTCATCCGACACAGGGCGCGTCACCCTTGTCGGCCACGCCTCGGTGGTCCTTCCCTCTGTCCGCTTCGCTCATGCTCCAGCGTACAGTGACCACCTTTTGACCAGCGAGATACCTTCCTTCTCTTGCAAGCCTGATATAACCCGGATCATGCCTGGTTAATCTGGCCACGCGGGTACCTGCATACAAGTTACATAGATCCTGCTGGCATACGACATACGTCGGCCGGGACTCAGTTAGGTGGACATCCTCCGGTCCGGGTTACTCCGTGATTCGGCCTGCCTTGAGGTGACTCGGCCAGCATTCGCTTTGACCTTGCCGTACCTCGGCTAACTTGGCCTTTATACCCCGGTGTGACCCTACCCGGGGGTATCCCCCCAACATTAGTCCCCGAAGCTGGTGCGGTCTTAGCAGCTCGGCCACAACAGGTTCAATTTACCGAGCCTTTTGCTCCCTTTTCCGAGTTACCTTATAGCCCGGATTTCATTGGCTAGCTTTTCCCTTGACACATTCCGAGTTTTCACTCGCTGGCCGGGTCACCCTCTAATTCTCTGGGTTATCCTTCCTTCTCTCGTACGCTTCCCCACGTCCCACGTGGAGGGTAATCATTATCTTGCCTCATTTTAAGGGCATGCGCTAGTTACTGCACTTAATGTCAGGTGTTACTGTTGCATACGTCACGTCGCGTCTGTCTCCTCGTTAACTGTATCACCACGTCGCGTCGTGGGATCCCCTGTGCCCTGTGGCCCTTCCTGGGGCTCGCCTCAGATTAGCGGACCCGCAGATACACGACCACACCGTGTGGCCTAGACGCACCGCACGATCCCACTACCCTCGCTGGGGCGTGGTTAAATAGGGGAAGGGCGCACCCCTTGGTCTTTTTCCCCTTCTCGTGCCCCTCTGCCTCTTCTTCTTCTTCCTAGCGACAGCGCCGCCGCCGCCGCATCTGCTCAGCCGCGCCACCATCGCACCGTGTTTTTTCGCACCTGCATCGCTGCCGCTCCCGCGCAGCTCCACCGCCACGGGTCCGTGCCAGTCCAAGGCTCTGCCCCCCACCTCCGATAGGGCCGGTGAGGACAGCGATCTAGACATGGCTAAAGAAGAGCTCGCCGTTGCTGAAGCAGAGATGGAGGAGGGGCGGAAAACGCAGAGCGCGGCGCCTGGGCTGGTTCCTGGGTGTGCCAGGACGACCTAGACTGGCTCTACCGCACGTACCGCATCCCCGAGGGCATAGTTGCCCGCCTCGCCTCCGAGGAGCTCGCTCCCTCACCCAATCCGGGTGAGTTCGTCGTGTTACTCTCCCATTTTCAGCGCGGCTTCAGCCTCCCCGTTAGCGATTTCTTTGATGACTTCCTCAACATCTATGAACTTCAACCCTACCATCTTTTGGCGAACGCCATTATGTCCCTTTCTTCATTCGCCTCCACCATAGAAGGGTATGTCGGCTTGTGGCCTACCAATGAGCTTTGGATCCGGTTCTTCGGTCTACGAAGGAACGTGATTCCGAATAAACAGCTTGACCCGGAGGACAAACATCTGACACAATTCGGTGCTGCCTCTATTTGTCCCCGGAAACTATCTGTCTTTCCCCGGGTCACGGGGCTTGACTCCTGTAAGGACTGGGCCCGAACTTTCTTCCATGTCAGAAATGGCACGGATGAAGACCTGATCCGGCTACGCCCCTATGCTCCAGGTCCTCCTAATCCGGATTTGTGGGGCCGGGTTTCCAAGAAACCCACCGTCTTGGCGAATCAAGTCAACAAGCGGTTCAAGGAGTTGAAGGATTTGGGGCTGCACAACAAGGACGCGATGATCACTTTCGTCTGCAGCTAGATCTCCCCTCTCCAGAAGCGCACACACAAGCTTTGCTATATGAGCTGGCGACTTGACCCCAACCGGACTTCTTCCTTTGAGCTGAACAACACAGAGATATTTCGCTGGGTCAAGGCCCTTTTTACAACTGATAAGGAGTTCTCCGCTGATTGGGAGTGAGGATTGGAGCATTATTGCCGGGACAAGCCTCCTCCTACGGTAAATCTCGTGATTCAATCTTTTTCCGAGTTATATTCTATGTCGGAGTATGTTGTTTATCTGATCCTTTTGTATTTCCTTCTTAGCTGTTTCTTCAGCAAACCCTCGAAGAGGGCATCGAGCCTTCGCTCAAATGGGCGAAGGATCGACTTGTCTTGGACGAGGAGGAGCCGGATCAGGAGATGTTCCTTCTGTTCCCTGATGCAACCAAGCGACCCACTGGTAACTTCTCTTCCTTAAGGATTGGCCTGATGATGAAGATGATTCTGACGTTGAGGTGATGGAAGCATTTGATGTTGTACCCATTTCTTACACCTTTTTGGCTTCAGCTAACCCGGCTAGGCAGATCCACGAAGATCCTCCTCTCGCCATGGGTGAGCCGGTCCCAGCCGCGTCAAAGAAACGGGCTGCCGCTTCTGCTGCTTCTTCCGGACCTTCTAAACCAACCAAGAGGCGAAAGAAGTCCGCAGACAAAGCTGCCACCAAGCCTCCGACTAAGGCCACGACTCGGAGAGCTCAGAAGCCCAAGGAGCCATTGACTTCTGATGAGTAAGTCACCTTCTTCTTCGTCCAATTCTCTGCTTCGTGCTTTGCTCTTCATATGCTTTTCCTTCGTTATAACTTATTATTCGTCGTTTGATTCGGCAGGGCTGCGGTGGAGGTTCCTCAGAGTGGCTCGAGCATTTCCTCCTCCTTCCGGCACAACCCATCTCCCCCTCGTGGCGACGATACACGCCCGCTGAGCCCCATTCAGGAGGGTTCAACCGCTGCTCCAGGTTCTAGCCCACCTCGTCTAGAGGAGGGCAACCTTGGAGCAGGGGGAAGTGGCTCCGCCGAGGCAGCAGATGCTCCCAGCTCCTCATCGGCTCAGTCGCAACCTGTCACCTCCGAGGTACCAACAACACCCCCGCCAAGATCAGCACCAGCACAAGCACCAGCGCCAGCACCAACAGCAACACTACTAGTACCCGCAGTAGCACCAACTCCTTCCGCCTCGTCCGAGTCTTCCAAGACTTGGCGAGAAGGCCTAGTTAGCACCATGGCTGCACCCAAGACCAAATCCACAGCTCAAACCTCAACCTCTCAGCAGCAGCCTAAGGCCAAGAAAACTTCTGACGCCGCCAGGGCAGCATCCATCGAGGCTGGACAGCGCACGCTCGCGTCCATGCTTCCGAAGAAAACTCCACCGAAGAAAGATGCCTCCCCCGTGCCAGCTAGCACGCAGCTTGCATTGCACACCAGCCCTTCTGCCGCCCAAGTTGAAAGGAGGGAGGCTCATGCCAAGGGTCTGATTGCGCCCCACATGCTTAGTGGAGAGCGATATCCCCCAGTCCTAATTGAATATGTCAATAACTGGAACAAGGCAGAGTTTGTCAATCCCAATGATGATCTTCTGGAGAAATTTGGGCCCGCGGAGTTTAGCGCTCAAATGAACACAGCAGCCAAGGCTATCAACCTTGCCAGCCAGATGATGGAGGTACGCTACTTTGTCTTTTCTTCAGTGTGCACAAGTGCTTAGAGATATATCCATTAGTCCCCGAGCCTCCGGGGGAGTAACTTGTTACTCGGCCGGATGCTCCTTAGAGAACTAGCGTAGCTCCTTAGTAACTTCGAATATGCACACACCTAGAGCCGAGTTAAGTTCCACTTGGCCCGGATCTTGTACACTTCGAATATGCACACACCTAGAGCCGGGTTAAGTTCCACTTGGCCCAAATTTTGTACACTTCGAATATGCACACACCTAGAGCCGGGTTAAGTTCCACTTGGCCCGGATTTTGTACACTTCGAATATGCACACACCTAGAGTCGGGTTAAGTTCCACTTGGCCCGGATCTTGTACACTTCGAATATGCACACACCTAGAGCCGGGTTAAGTTCCACTTGGCTCGGATTTTGTACACTTCGAATATGCACACACCTAGAGCCGGGTTAAGTTCCACTTGGCCCGGATTTTGTACACTTCGAATATGCACATAATTAAGTCAACTTTGCTTTCCTTAGGTCACCACCAATCGTCGGAGCGCTGAGTTCCAGCGCCTCTTGGACACACACAAGGGTCTACGCTCAAAGCATTCTGTACTTCTTGCTGAGTTTGAGAAAAGGGGTAAGTTTTCTCTTTGCCTCTTTTCCCATTTTTCTTTGTCTTTCCCCGCCAGACTAATTTGTCATTCGGATTGCGCAGCCGGATTAAAGGCCGAAAACACCATCACGAGGAAGAACTTGGAGCATATAAAAGTTAAGTCACTTTGGTTAATCTTCTTCTGCGCTCTTTCTCCTTTTCTTCTTGGCTCGGCAGATATTTATGCCTCGGCTCTGCCGGGTTAACACACCATTGCAGCATCCCTTGAAGATAGTGTGCACGTGCCTAATATGATGCTGCATTTTCTCGAACAAGCAGGGCAACATCAGGCCGAGCTCAAGAAGAAAGACGATGAACTTGCCATTCTCCAGGCCAAGGATGATGAAATTGCCAAACTTAAGGCTGAAATGAAAAAGCTCAAGGCGCTCCACTAGACTGAAATGGAGAAAGTTGACCAAGACTTCACCGAGGAACGAGAACGTCTCAATCTTCAACTTGCTAAAGATCAAGAGCTGCTGAAGGAGGCCGACGTCAAGCTTGAGTCGGCAAATGTTGAACTTGAGAAACTCCGGAAGAGGCGTGCTGATTGCACCATAGAGCTGACTCGGATCCACAGTCATATCTCTCGTAAGTTCTTTTCCTTCAGCCGACATGAATCTCTCCGGGTCAAGCTCCTTTACTTATTTCACTTGTCTTGTTCTCAGGAAAATTTCTAGAGGGCGATGTTATTGCGGTTGCTGAAGTTACCAAGTTCCGCCAGCAGAGGGGTACCCCAACTGGTCCTGGCGCGGAAAACATTCCCTATGACATGGAGGACTTGCTGGTCAGCCTATCCTCTCGCATCGAGATCGTGAAGACCTATGGTTTAGGTCTCCTAGATGCTGCAGTCCGGATCTTCCGTGCCCTTTGGCCTGGTGAAAGGGAAATGGACGTCGCCTAGGGGGGTGAATAGGCGTTTTAAAATAATTACGGTTTAGGCTCTAATAAATGCGGAATAAAACTTAACGTTTAATTTATCAAGCCAAAACATATATCCACTAGTTTCACAGAGTGCACCAACTACCTATGCTAAGCAAGATAAACAACAAGGTGATAGCAAGATATAGTACTTCAAGCACGAAGGCTATCACAATGTAAATTGCATAGGTAAAGGGGTTCGGTTGAGAGATAACCGATGGACACGGAGACGATGATTTGTTTCCCGAAG
Organism: Avena eriantha; assembly: GCA_910589775.1. Lineage (NCBI taxonomy): Eukaryota > Viridiplantae > Streptophyta > Magnoliopsida > Poales > Poaceae > Avena > Avena eriantha. The sequence continues at coordinate 127,759,522 of OU342744.1, read as the reverse complement.
TTCACTTCAGAAGCTACGTCTCTGTTGGAGAGGTGCGGGGGCGCAATGAACTTCGAACGCCACAAATGGCTCACCTCGAGGTGTGGTGGCTCGATGCTCACCCAACGCCACACAAGGCCTCACCAAGGATGCGAAGTCACGCAACTCACCGACGCCACAAAAGGTTCACCCTATTATCCCGTGAGCTCGCCACAAAGGCCTACTCACGTTCCACTATGGGACACTTGAGGGCGGTCACCGAACCCGTACAAGGCTTGGGGCAATCTCCACAACTCAATTGGAGGGCTCCCAAGAAACGCCACAAAGGCTCTACAATGCCACAAAAGGCCAACAAGCTTGGGGAACCTCCACAACTCAATCGGAGCCCCAAGAGCAATGCCACAAAGGCTACAAAGCCACAAAAGGTCAACTATCCAACCACACAACCGTCTAGGGTTCCAAGAACCCAAGAGAAACAATCCCAAGGGATTGAACTCACCGAATCTCCGAGGAGAACTCAAACCTATGCACCAAATGCAAGAGGCAAGTCCTTCTCTCTCAAATTCCACCAAAGCTACAAAAGCTATTGGGGGAATAAGGGAGGAAGAACACAAGAGGAGAACACAAAACTCTCCAAGATCTAGATCCCAAGGATTCCTTCACAAAGAAGGGATTTTGCTTGGTGGGGCTTGTAGATCTAGTTCTCCTCTCTCAAATCCCTCAAAAAGATGCAAGAATCATAGGAGGGGAAAGGGGAGAGGGAAAGCTCTTCAAGGTCAACAATGGAGGAGAGAGAAAGCCAAAAACCGAGAAGAACAAGAGTTGGGGGCCGAAGGGGAAAGGGGAGCTCCTTTTAAAGGGCTCCCCGATCTGCCCGTTACCCATAGAGTCGCGCACGGCCGGTAGTACCGGTGGGTGGCCGGTACTACCGGTGGCACTCAGCCAACGGTCCAAAAACAAGGTTCAAACGAACACAAATACGAGGCCGGCCGGTACTACCGGTGGGTCACCGGTACTACCACCTGGGCTGGTACTACCGCCCAAGATTCCGACCGAAGTTCCGCCAAATAGTGCAGACTAGGCAGAGAGCATACTGAACTAAAAATGGGTTCACCGGAAGTTGGGCCGGTATTAACACCGGTACTACCGGCGGCATTTCTGCCCGAGCGGTACTTCCGGTCAGAGAAACTTCAGAACCAGAAATGCACAAATTTTGCATCCGAACTCCAAACGAGATGAAACCAATTTTGTTGAAAGATAACGACGTGTAGAATCCGCTAGATCAAGATGTGCAAGTCGGACCAATTGTGTCGTGGTGGTGTCACGGCAGATGCCATGGATAAGCTAAAGTTGGGGCCAGTATGCACTAGTGGAATCCAGGGAGGGATAGTGTGGTGATTCCACACACAGATGTTTGGTATTTCCCAAGTTCACAAGATTACAGATGCTCCTTGAGCTGTATTGGGGAGAGGAGGAAGAAGGAGCTCTCTTACTCTCACCACTACCTATCTCCGAAGAACCAACTACTCAAATGCCAACCCCTTCTACAGAGGCCCTAGAGATCCTTATAAAGGAGAATCTAGGTCTCCAATTCGGGCATACGTGGAGGCATATTCCTGGGAATATGCCTCTTCCCAAAATAGCAAACCGACCGGGTCACTTTTCGCCATCGTAATCCATGCAGAGGCTACGTAAGCCTCTGCGGCGCCAGCGTCATCCGACACAGGGCGCGTCACCCTTGTCAGCCACGCCTCGGTGGTCCTTCCCTCTGTCCGCTTCGCTCATGCTCCAGCGTACAGTGACCACCTTTTGACCAGCGAGATACCTTCCTTCTCTTGCAAGCCTGATATAACCCGGATCATGCCTGGTTAATCTAGCCACGCGGGTACCTGCATACAAGTTACATAGATCCTGCCGGCATACGACATACGTCGGCCGGGACTCAGTTAGGTGGACATCCTCCGGTCCGGGTTACTCCGTGATTCGGCCTGCCTTGAGGTGACTCGGCCAGCATTCGCTTTGACCTTGCCGTACCTCGGCTAACTTGGCCTTTATACCCCGGTGTGACCCTACCCAGGGGTATCCCCCCAACATTAGTCCCCGAAGCTGGTGCGGTCTTAGCAGCTCGGCCACAACAGGTTCAATTTACCGAGCCTTTTGCTCCCTTTTCCGAGTTACCTCATAGCCCGGATTTCATTGGCTAGCTTTTCCCTTGACACATTCCGAGTTTTCACTCGCTGGCCGGGTCACCCTCTAATTCTCCGGGTTATCCTTCCTTCTATCGTACGCTTCCCCACGTCCCACGTGGAGGGTAATCATTATCTTGCCTCATTTTAAGGGCATGCGCTAGTTACTGCACTTAATGTCACGTGTTACTGTTGCATACGTCACGTCGCGTCTGTCTCCTCGTTAACTGTATCACCACGTCGCGTCGTGGGATCCCCTGTGCCCTGTGGCCCTTCCTGGGGCTTGCCTCTGATTAGCTGACCCGCAGATACACGACCACACCGTGTTGCCTAGACGCACCGCACGATCCCACTACCCTCGCTGGGGCGTGGTTAAATAGGGGAAGGGCGCACCCCTTGGTCTTTTTCCCCTTCTCGTGCCCCTCTGCCTCTTCTTCTTCTTCCTAGAGACAGCGCCGCCGCCGCCGCATCTCCCCTCTCCGGGTCCTCCTAATCCGGATTTGTGGGGCCGGGTTTCCAAGAAACCCACCGTCTTGGCGAATCAAGTCAACAAGCGGTTCAAGGAGTTGAAGGATTTGGGGCTACACAACAAGGACGCGATGATCACTTTCGTCTGCAGCTGGATCTCCCCTCTCCAGAAGTGCACACACAAGCTTTGCTATATGAGCTGGCGACTTGACCCCAACCGGACTTCTTCCTTTGAGCTGAACAACACAGAGATATTCCGCTAGGTCAAGGCCCTTTTTACAACTGATAAGGAGTTCTCCGCTGATTGGGAGTGGGGATTGGAGCATTTTTGCCGGGAGAAAAACCTGCAATATTGGATATCACCAAGGGAGAAAATACCATGAATATATATGTGAGATACCTCCCAAGGTGTGGAGCCGGAAAACCCGCAAGATCAAAACGCAATAAGACATGCAAGGGAAATCCGTTTTTGGTGAACTAGAGCTTGTTATGAAGATAACCAAAAGCTCTAGATCCTCACATGGACAAGAACCAAACAACAACCAAGAAAGATGATGCTAGTATGCAAAGGTTTGAGCTCTCTCTGAAAGATACGAACGAGTCACCCACTCGAGAGCCCCTCTTGATAGTACGGCTATCTATCCTAAAACCGGTCTCCCAACACTACAAGAGACCGGTAAAATAGAAACCCTATCAAGATCATACCTTTGCCTTGAGCATCCCACTTGAGCTTGATGTAGACGATCTTGTCACCTTCAAGATGGAACACCTTTCTTGATTGCTCTTGCTTGCTTTTGCTTGATGAAGTCTTGAGAAATGCTCCCCCATACTCCATGGGGAAGCCTCTTCTTCGAACTTGTCTTCATCAATCCATGATTGCCGAGGATGGTAAGCTTCAAGCATGATATCTTCTAGAGATGGTGCATATTGAGCTCGCACTTCAATTCTTGATGATGTCTTGAAGATAGCCATGAGGAACTCCATCTTCTTCTTCTTCTTCAAGACAAACTTGATCTTCTTCTTCTTCTTCTTCTACTTGATTCCAATAGGCACAAAGCCCTTGGACGATGCTTTTTCTTTTTCATCCTTGAAACCAACACATGGTCCAAGCGATGCCAATGGACAAACCTACAAGTGAAACTCAATTTGCACATTAGTCCATAGGGATTGTCATTAATTACCAAAACCACACATGGGGGCATACATGCCCTTTCACCTGGTGAAGATACTCCGGAGGGGTCCACTACTCTGATTACCATGTTAATGGATTGCAAGACCCAACTTGACCTCTGGAGGGAATCCGCCGCACGCGCCGGAGCTGGAACTGTTCTCCATTTTGTTCTTGCATGGTACGAAAAGTTAGATCTGAAGCTTCTTGAGTGCCTGCGCACCGGATCAAAGTGGTCGGATGACCCGGATTGGGTATCCCGACGCAAGGCTTGTGCCCACAACCTCATCCAATTTGCTCCCATCCATCAATGGAATGAAGGACCAAGTTTCCTTGGTGCTATTGACGACGAATATGTCGAAGATGGTTCGGGAGACAAGGAAGAGGATGAAGCTTCAGATATTGAAGAGAATGAATACGATGATGAGGCTGACGCCGGAGTTCCACCTGCTGCTGCTCCTTGAGCGTGAAAAAACACTTTGAAATTTATCAGATCCCCGGTATGCCGGGTGCAGATGTATTAAGTACACAGATTATATTTTGCTACTAAGTTGCTCATGCCGGATTAACTTGGGCATAGTCCCCGAGTTTCATTTTCTTGTTTCTCCAATTTCCTGGCCCGGCTCGTGTCTACCTTGATTCGGTTTTGTGACTTACGAGTCCGAGTTTCAAAAATTGACTTAACAATACTTGGAAACTTTAGGACTAGCTCAAAATAATTCAGCATAGTAAAAAAATATATAAAGTTAGTCCGAGTAACAAACGTCAGCTCGATTACGTTCTTCTCCTTAGTCGTTTTTCGTGTGCTGCGCAATTCCAGACTTATTCTCTTGCTTGCCATGAAGCCAAATCTTGTTGGACAGCAGCAAATCGAAGAGTTGAGTTTTTGGTGCTCACACACTACTAATCCGGCTTTGGCAGAAGCAACTTAAGCCAGCCGACATAAAAATAAATTACAAGTATAGAAGATTATTAAGGCAGTCCTCGAGTTACTGCTCGAGGTGCCAAGATTTCATTGATAAACTCATTGCTGGTATACATACCGACATATGAGATACTCGGATACACACACTTCTTTGTTAAGTGTAGAAGGGACGAAGTAGAGCTACATTGCATGGACGCTTAGATTCCTCCCCGGACCTGTCTGCCTTGTTCTTCTCCTGTGGTTTTGCATCGATGAGATAATAAGAGTCATTGTGCAATGCTTTGCTCACAATGAATGGCCCTTCCCATGGGGGGGGGTAATTTATGCATGCCAGCAGTACGTTGTACCAACCGGAGTACCAGTTCACCTTCCCGGAAGACCCGGGGGTTAACTTGCCTGCTATGATAGCGTCGGAGATTTTGCTGATATATGGCGGATCTGGACAATGCCAATTCTCTCACTTCTTCCAGCAGATCAACATCATTTTTCCGGGCTTCTCGCACTTCGGCTTCTGTGTATTGGGTGACGCTAGGCAAAACATGCTCTATGTCGGCTGGTAATATAGCTTCTGCCCCATATACCAGAAAAAATGGCGTATAGCCTGTTGATCGATTCGGAGTTGTTCTTAAACTCCACAGTACCGCTGGTAGTTCTTCTATCTAGTACCCCGCTTATCTTTTCAGCGGCTCAATGAGCCGGGGTTTTATCCCGGATAACACTAATCCGTTGGACGTTTCCACTTGTCCGTTCGATGCGGGGTGGGCTACCAAGGCAACGTCCAGCCGGATCTTCTTATCTCAGCAGAATCACGCAAATGCTCCTTCCGCAAAATTGGTGCCATTATCTATTATGATACTATGAGGATAGCCATATCTCAGAATGATATCTTTGAGGAATGTCACGGCTGTAGCTCCATCACATTTTATTATTGGCTTCACTTCAATCCATTTGGTGAACTTGTCCACCATAACCAAGATATGGGTCATATTTCCTTTTGCGGGCTTAAATGGACCAACCATATCCAAACACCATATAGCAAATGGCCAGGTAATTGGTATGGTCTTGAGCTCTGACATTGGCATGTGTGTCTTGGTGGCATACCTTTGACAACCATTACATTTTCTTACTAGATCTTCTGCTTGTTCCAAGGCACTTGGCCAGTAGAACCCATGCCAGAAAGCCTTTGCCACTAAAACTCTAGATGAGGCGTGATGCCCACATTCCCCTTGATGTATATCTCGGAGGATGTCAAGCCCTTCTTCTGGGTCAACACATCGTTGGAGGATGTTTGTGACACTCCTCTTGTATAGTTTGGCATTGATGATCGTGTATGCCTTTGCGCGCCTCTGAATTTGCCTGGAAAACACCTCTTCACTGGGCAAAGTTCCATCCTTCAGGAATTGAATATGGGCAGTGCCCAAGCTGGTATAGCTCGCACCGTAAACACATCCTCATCAATCTCCATTTTATCCACCGACATAACCTCGGCCGGATCGCGTTGCGCAGTCCCCGGGTTTTGCGAAGCAGTCCCCGGGTTTCCTGAACCACATCCCACATTAATGTCCATGGGTACAGCTCTGGACTCCGGATCTGCCGGGATGTAGATTGAGTCGGTTTCTGGAGATGGCCTGACAGATGGTTTTGTGAGGTGTTCTAGTGCTACTCCCAGTGGAATTGCTTCTCGGGTTGATCCGAGCTTAGACAATACATCGGTAGCCTTGTTTTCCAGCCGAGGTACATGGTGAAACTCGCATCCCTCAAAGTACCCTGATATCTTTTGCACATGAAATCTGTACAATGCCATGTTAGGATCCAAAGCGTCCCATTGCCCCGAGACTTTCTGAACTACCAAATCTGAGTTGCCAAAGCATTGGATCTGATGTATTCCAATTTCTTTTGCCACTTTGAGCCCATGCACAAGTGCTTCATACTCGGCGACATTGTTTGATGCTGCGAAATGGATCTGCAGCACATACTTCAACTGGTCCTTCTTTGGTGAAGTAAGTACAACTCCGACACCTAACCCAGTTTTTGTCTTTGATCCATCAAAATGCATTCTCCAGTAGTTCGGATCTGGCAACAGTGGCTCATATTGCATCTCGGCCCAATCCACGAGAAAGTCGGCCACAGCCTGAGACTTGATCGCATCTCTCCTATCATATTGTGGTGCATAAGGGGCTAGCTCAATTGCCCATTTTGCGATTCGTCCGCTTGCGTCCTTGTTACCCATTATCTCAGATATGGGGGCTTCACATATCACTTTGATTGGGTGTTCTTCAAAGTAGTGTTTTAGCTTCTTAGCTGCCATATACACACCATACGCCATCTTTTGATAGTGAGGATAGTTTTGCTTCGATGCTGATAATACCTTGCTCAGGTAATAGACTGGCCTTTGCACTAACTTACCCTCTTCGTCGCGCTCTACCACTACTACTGCACTTACAACTCGGTTGGTTGCGGCTATGAGCAACATTGGCTCTTTTGATAGTGGAGAGGCTAACACTGGTGCAGTGGCTAACATTTTCTTTACCTGGATGAAGGCTTCATTGGCATGCGGCATCCATACGAACTTGTCTGCTTTTTTCATTAGTTGATAGAGAGGCAACGCCTTTTCTCCCATCCGACATACAAACCGACTCAAAGATGCCAGACAACCAGTGAATTTCTGGACATCATTAAGACACTTCGGCAGTTCCATTCGCTCTATGGCTCGGATTTTAGTTGGTTTAGCTTCGATACCTTGGCTGGAGACAAGAAATCCGAGTAATTTTCCAGCCGGGACACTGAAGGTACACTTCTCCGGGTTAAGCTTCATTCATAATCTTCTTAGGTTTGCGAACATTTGTTTGATATCATCAAGGAGCGTTTTGCTTTCCTTGGTTTTTATAACCACATCATCCACATATACTTGCACATTTCGGCTGATTTGATCGTGCAATTTTTTTTGCATACATCTTTGGTACGTTGCCCCTGCATTACGTAAACCAAAAGGCATGGTGCGATAGCAATAAGCCCCATACGGGGTGATAAACGCAGTCTTTATTTGATCATTCGGGTTCAGAGGTATCTGGTGGAAACCAGAATATGCATCTATGAATGACAACAGTTCACACCCAGCAGTAGAATCTATGACTTGATCTATCCTTGGCAGTGGGAATGGATCTTTTGGGCACGCCTTATTCAGGTTCGTGTAATCGATGCACATACACCAAACCACTGCCACATTCGGATCATCTTTCTTCTTTTCCACCAGCACCGGATTAGATAGCTAATCCGGGTAAAGCACTTCCATGATAAACCCACCTGCTAGGAGCCGAGCTATCTCATATCCAATGACTTTTCTCCTATCTTCGGCGAAGTGGCGGAGAGGTTGCTTCACCGGCTTTGCTCCGGGTCTCACATTCAAAGAGTGCTCGGCCAACTCCCTTGGAACACCTTGAAAGTCCTGTGTGGACCAAGCAAAGATATCCTGATTCTCACGGAGGAAGTTGACGAGCTCGCTTTCCTATTTGTCATTTAACCCGGCACCAATCGTTACGGTGCGCTCTGGGAACAGGTCATCGACAAGCACCTTCTTTGTATCTTTCGTTGCTTGAAATGAGACACTCCCATGTGGGTTACTCAGCGCCGGCATATATTGCTGTGCGGATTGGGCCAATGCCGCCACCTCCTGGATCTTCCTCTTCTCTTGTGCAATCGTGAGTGACTCGGCCAGGTTAGACCCGGCTGACGCGCACTCAATGGAACGTCGGAACTCTCCTGCTATGGTAATTACTCCATTTGGCCCGGGCAATTTCATCTTCAGGTAACTGATGTGACAACTTGCCATGAATTTGTTCAGGGCAGGCCTGCCGAGTAACACGTGATATGCGCTTTCTAGGTTCACCACTTCAAACTCCAAATTTTCCGTTCGGCAGTTATCTCTTGTGCCAAATAACACGTCTACCCGGACCTTGCCAATGGGTTCACAGGAAATGCCTGGCACAATACCATGGAAAGTTGTTCTCGTGGCCTGGAGCATGTTCTCCGAGATACCCAACTTGCGCATTGTATCCACGTACGTAATATTGATGTTGCTACCATTATCAATCAGCACCTTAGAGAATCTTACATTGATATTTGGCTCGATGAACGTTGGGTCCAGCACCAGTGCATACGAACCAGGACTAGGCATAAGCTTGGGATGGTCCTTGATACTCCACGTAATTTCCTGATCTGACAAAGGCATATACCTCGTCACCGCCGGCATAACTGCATTCACCTCCATATGTCGGTGTTGCAAGCATTTTCTATCTGTTTCCTCCGTGGTGAACACATAGTAACTCTGGTGATGCTCTATATATTCATTTCTCCCCTCATTGCTGGGATATCTTTGATCTGGCTGATGCTGATTTTCCACATGATGCTCTGCATCTCTCCTCTCATGATTTTCATACCTCGCCGGAGGTGGTGGCTACATTAACTGTTGCGTGTTCGCTCCGGAGAGTAATTGCTGCCTGGGTAACTCCTGCCGAGGTTGATCGTTCCGAGGTGCCTGTGCATTCCCCGAACCACTTTGCTCTATCTTCCTCATCCACTCACATTGCCGAGTCGTGTGACCCGCCGGGTTACTCGGATTTGGCGTGTGAAATTTGCACGGCTGATCCAGCATTGCCTCATACGTATATCTCGGCCGGTCCTTCTTTTCTTGCCACTGTCTCTTTTGCTCGGGCGTCCAAGTTTTCTTGCCATCATTTCTCGGGGTCCACTGTTGCCCTCCAGTTTTCTGACGCTGATTACTCCCTGCTCCGGGTTGATCTTGATTTACATCAGCAACTTGTTGTGAACTATACCTGTAATCCGGTCTATCATCTCTTATCTTCCCCGGTAATCATTCCGCCAGGATGACCCGGCTCCATCTCGCTGGTAGTACTCCTCATTTGACTCGTTTGACACAAGCCTAGGTTGAGTCGGGTCACCCAAAGCATATGAATCAGCAATCCGGATCGTCTCTGCCAGTGTAGTTGGCATATCTCTTTGTAACCTTTTCCATAGCATGCTTGCATATCTACACCCTTGCGCAAACCAAGCTATGGCCTGTGACTCAATCACGCCCTCGCATGAGTTTCGCACAATGCACCAGCGGGTTAAGAACTCCCGGTCTGTCTCATTTGGTCTCTTCTTGCACATTGCTAGGTCTGTGGCCTATTGGGACTCTGATACGTGCTTGAGAAGTTACTGACAAACATTTTCTCAAAATCGATCCAACAGTTGATACTACTGGGTGGTAAATTGTTTAGCCATACCCTCGTTGGCCCTTCTAGCATCTGAGGTACATATCTCACAGCCCATCTCAAGTTACCTGTAGCAATTTTCACTGCCGTCGCGTAGTTGATCAACCAATCCTCTGGCTTGGTCATTCCAAGATTCAAACCTTGTCTTTGTGGGAAAGGAATTATTCTCGGAATATGGCAACCACCCCACCCACCCACCCTCTGGCGCACCCCCTAGCGATTCATGGCGATTCCTTCTAAATCCCCCATGCAATGGATCCTCGTGCTCTTGGTGATACTCTAGATTTCTCTCATGGCATGGGAATTGAATTGTAGGTTCGATCTTCCTTTTCCACCCATGTGCAATCCCCATCTCCTGGATCTGGTTTTACTCTTGTGGTCTCTTTTGGCCGAGCCATCTTTAGACTCGATCTAGACAATGTTTGCATTGGCCTTCAATCATGCCTTGGTGGAAGTAAATTTGGTTTTCATGTCAGCTTGATTCGTGATCGGACTTTTAAATTTGAAGTATTCTCCAGAGCTGTGGGTTTCATGATCTACAAACTCAGATACTTCGAATGCCCGGAATTTAAATGCTATTTCTCTCTGGGGGGTTATGGGGGTCCGAATTGGATCAAAGAATCGTTGGATTGGTATCAGGAGCAAGAGTTGGACTGGCCCATGATTTCTCGCCGGAGATCACGTCTCACCGGAGCCAATTCCACGCCGTTAGCCTCTCATCGGAGGAGAACCTACATGGCAAGATCGCCGGCAAACACGCTACGTGATCCGATCTCCTCGGATCAGACGCCAGCTTCCCGCCTGGAGTTTCTCTCAAACTCTTGTGAGATTCGGCCCACTGGTTCACCCAGCCCAATACTTTCACCCTACTCGGCCCACGTTATCTGCTCCAGATGCCTTGCAATGGGCCACTCAAGCCCGGAATGCCCATCTCAAGTTCGATGCAAATGTTGTTATGGATATGGACACATTAGGAAATATTGTTATACCATTTGAGAAAATCTAACGTTTATCGCATTAAACAAAAACGACCTGCGCATATCATCTCCTCCGAAAGAGGGCTTGTTGTTACGACTTCAGAAACAATACTCCTTGACCCCTCCGCTCTCCAGGAAAACCCTGTTCATTCCTCGCCATCGTCGCCACTATAATCTCACACCTGCAACCTCCCCCTCTCCTCCACAACAATGGCGAACTACCCCTGCGACCCCATCCTCCACCTTCCACCTGGAGCTGAAGTCATCCAACCCTGCATCCATCGCCGACGTCGGGGTTTTCACATTTTTAGTGGAGATGCCCTGCATCGGTGCGATGACATGGCAATTGTCATCCTTGAGCCTCCATCTGACCCTGATCAGTTCGCCGCGGATGCACACCTTATCAGGAACTACTTCAACGATCGCGGCCTCAACATTCGCAATTTCTCCAGGTCTGCCATGGGTGCCGCTCTGGTACAGTTCTCTGATACTTGTGCTAGGGATACTGCTATTGAGCGTAGTCCTTTCTTTGTTGGAGACAACATTCTTAGGGTGATCCCCCATAATAGAGGTATGAACCATAGAAACATGACTTTTACACATGATGTCTGGCTGATGATGGTTAATTTCCCTCAAGATGCATGGCTAGTTGATAAAGTTAGAGAATCTGTCAGTGAATTTGGAAAATTCTTAGTCTGGAACAGAGATTATTCTAACAGAGCTAGAGTCCTGGTTAAATTTAGAGTGCCAAACATGCTTGAAATTCCTATTAGCCTGGTCCTTGGAGACAATACCAGTGATGAAGGACATGGTCATTCCTGAACTGTGGTGATTTATGTTCTACAGGCTAGAGTGATTGGTGGACTTGGTGGTGATGAGGACCCTCTTCCACCTGATGGTGGTAACCCACACCCCATGCCCCAACCGTTTGGTGGACACTGGGATGATATGGTCCATGATCATGTTCTTGAAGAACCAGCAAATGCTGCACCCGTGATACCCAATGTTGTAATACCATATGGAAATGCTGCACCTGCTGCTGACATTGAACCAATGATTGCTACCCCTCCCCAGCTCAGTCCTGCACATGCTGATCATATTGCTGAACTTGAACCAATGATGGAAGCTGTGGACTCATTCAATGCCATCCATGGTCTGCTAACTGACATGATTAAGAATGCACACACTACTCTAGGCAACACTGATATCTCTTGTATCGATGGTGCTGGATTCCAAATTCTTGATGTGGATACTAAGCATGGAAAACAGAGGAAGTGTCTTCTGAAACTGTATGCAACATCCCCTCATGTGCCAGCCTCCTCTTCTGTTTGCATCACTGAAATTTCTGAGAATAATTTGGAAACCTCTCTGGATGCATCTATTGGTGGATCTTCTGCTGCCATTGAAGACAATATCTCCCTGGTGGCCAAACGCAAATTGCTGGCTCCAAAGGATGTGACTGCTATCAGACGCAGTAAAAGGATTGCCAACCAATCTGAGGGATACAAGAACAAAGATGCTGCAGATAAAGCCCAGGAGAAAGAATGTTCATCTCTGATCAATACCTCAGGAAAATCCAGGAAGGTGGCCAAAAGCAAAGCCCATCCTCATGAGGTGGTGATCATGGACCAAGATGCTCCACCTCCACCTGTCCTCCCTATTGACACCATCTAGTCTATTGGTATCAACCAATGCCTGATATCTCCTAGTGAGATTTCTGAGGACAAGCTCTTCTCTGAATGTGGCTAATGTCACTTCACCCTTCTGCATGTAATAATGTGTGTCATATATGTTTAATGACACACAGTTTTATGTTTCTGGAACTTCATCTACTTGTTACTATCTGGCATGTAATAAGCACTTCTTTATTGCTCATGATGAGCAGAACCATATCCCTATATCTGCTTAAGTACCTGGATGTTTATTTATCATCATATACATCATCAACACCTTTGTGGGATTTTCAATCTGGGTCCAAGATGCATTTTATACTTTCATTTGATCTGCCAGCTGTCCCCAATAAATACCTGATTAACTATGTTGATCAGAATCTGTGGAACCCTCACTTGTTGAATTATGAATAGGAACTGGATGATTCTTGACTGGAATGTTAGAGGCATCAATTCTGAGCTGAGACATGATCAACTTAGAGAAAAAGTTAATTCTAGCAATTGTGATATTATCTGCCTCCAGGAAACTAAAAGGGAAGATTTTGAACACTCCTATTTAAGGAAATTCTATCCTAGGAGATTTTCTCCCTTTGTATTTTCTCCTTCACTTGGTAATTATGGAGGATTAATTACTATTTGGAATGGTAGCCTTTTTTCAGGAGAGCTTCTTAGTCAATCGAAATTCCATCTAACTATGGCTCTTACATGTAAACACCCTGGTATCACCTGGATCTTGACCAATATTTATGTGCCTGCACACAATGAACACAGAGCTGAATTTTTCAATTGGATGCATAATATTGACACCTACAATTACCCATTCTAGATGCTAGTGGGTGATTTCAACCTCATTAGAAGCCCTGATGATAGAAACAGAGAAGGTGGGGATGCTCATAATATGATGCTCTTCAACAATGTGATCCAATCTCATGACCTTGTGGAAGTACCATTGAAAGGAAGAGCATTCACCTGGAGTAACATGCAAGACCCCCCTCTTCTTGAAAAGCTGGATTGGATTTTTACATGTCCTTTATGGACCACAACTGTCCCCAACACTATGGATCATCCACTCTCCAGAATTGGCTCTGATCATACTCCCATCAGTATCCAAGTGGGCACTTCTATTCCTAAAGCACAATTATTTAGATTTGAGAACCACTGGCTGGAATTTGATGGCTTGTATGATACTGTGAATACCCTCTAGAACTCATCCCTATATCAGTGATACTGCCCTTGCTATCAACTGCAAATTCAAACATCTCAGAGCTGGACTTAAAAATGGTGCAAAAAGCATTCAAACCTAAATCAGACTATTGAGAACTACACATTTGTCTTAGCATTACTTGAGGGAATTGAGGATCAGAGACCACTTGCTCCACATGAGAAGAATTTTAAAAAGATTTTGATGGATGATACAAATAAGCTCCTGGAGGCTAAAAGAATATATTGGAAAAGCAGAGCTAAAATCAGATGGGCCAAATTGGGAGATGATAACACCAGATTTTTCCATGCTGTGGCTACCCAGAGCTTCAGGAGAAATCTCATCACCCATATCAAGTCTAAAGACAATTTGATTCTGACTGAGCATGAACTTAAAGCTGCTGCAATCTGGCAATCTTACAAACACAGACTTGGCACAAGTGAAAATATCACTAATGACATCAACCTTGATGATTTGATTTCACCTCATAATCTTCTTCACCTGGATGCTCCATTCACAAATGATGAGATTGATTCTGTGATTAATGATTTTCCTTCTAATAAAGCACCTGGTCCTGATGGATTCAATGGTAAATTCCTTAAGAAATGGTGGCATATTATCAAAGAAGATTTTGTAAAACTGGTACATGAGTTCTATGATGAATCAGTTAATCTGAGTGCCATCAACACTGCCTTTATTACTCTCATCCCCAAGATTGATGATCCTGAGACCATGAATGACTACAGACACATTTCTCTGGTTAGTCTTCCACTTAAATTCATCACGAAGATAATGGCTAATAGACTCCAGAAGGTTATCAAAACCATTATACATAACAATCAATATGGCTTTATTAAAGGGAAAAATATCCATGATTGTCTGGGATGGGCTTTTGAATATCTTCACATCTGCCATGTGTCAAAGAAGCCAATTATTATTCTGAAGATTGATTATGAGAAAGCATTTGACAAGATTGAATATAATGCAATTATTAATATGCTGAATGCCAAAGGTTTTGGCCCCAAATGGATTTCCCTGGTAAGATCTATATTGTACTCTGCCTCCACCTCAGTGTTACTAAATGGTGTCCCAGGGAAAAAAAATATGCTGCAAAAGAGGTGTCAGACAAGGAGACCCCCTATCCCCCCTTCTATTTGTCTGCACAGCTGAATTATTACAGGAAATTGTCAATGATGCCTGGCATAGAAATGAAATCAGCCTGCCACTTGATAATGATTATGGGCAAAAATATCCAATTATTCAATATGCTGATGACACCCTGCTGATTATGCCTGCTGATAGTTTACAACTTAATAACCTCAAGACCAGACTCCAACAATTCAGCAATATGACAGGGCTCAAGGTAAATTATGACAAATCTACTCTAGTACCTATCAATATAATAGTGGAATATGCATGTCAACTGGCATCTGATTTTGGATGCAAATTGGAGAGTTTACCTTTCACCTACCTGGGTCTTCCTCTTGGTACCACAAGACCATCTATTGATAGCTTGATGCCCATTGTCCCCAAAATTTGACAGAAGACTATCTGGACTATCTTCTCTCATGTCATATACAGGAAGACTCACATTACTGAATTCTGTATTAAATTCTATGCCCATCCATGCCATGTGCTCTTTCAAAGTCCCTTTAACAATTTTTACCCATTTTGAGAAGGGTGGCAGACAGTTCCTCTGGGCAGGAAAAGATATCCACAAACATGGCAAATGTCTTGCTAAATGGGATTTGGTATGTAGACCAAAAGAACAAGGAGGTTTAGGTGTCATAAACCTCAGGGTACAAAATCAGGCCCTTCTACTGAAGAATATTCATAAATTCTACAAGAGGGCTGATATAGCATGGGTTGATCTTATTTGGAAAGCTTACTATCAAGGTGATTCTGCCCCACATTCATTGAATCATATTGGATCATTCTGGTGGAGAGATTGTATGAATTATGTGGATATCTACAGAGATTTGACTCACTGCAAAATTGGCAATGGAAAAACTATGCTACTATGGAAGGATCTATGGAAAGGTGAATGCTTTGAAGATAGATACCCACACCTACACTCTTTCTGCCACAATGATACTTTGACCATGGCCAAGGCCATCTCTGCAACTGATAATGATTTTTATGAACTTTTTCAACTCCCCTTATCCATTATTGCTCATGAGGAATTTACTGATATGTTGGAGAATATCAGAAACATAAACCACACAGAGGACCATGATTCATGGTATTTTTCCTGGGGGGAGACTTTCAAAACCAGAAAAATCTACAAAGCACTCATTGGGGCATACCCAACACCAAAACCCATACTAGATATTTGGAAATCATGTTGTCTACCAAGACACAAATTTTTTGCTTGGCTGCTACTGAATAAGAGATTAAACACCAAGGATTTAATGACAAGAAAAAACTTCTTCGTGGAATTCAATGATTGTGTAATATGTGACACCTGTCCTCAGGAAACCCTGCTGCATCTATTTTTTGAATGCACCTTCAGCCAAGGGTTCTAGTGGGCCTTGGGACTTGAATGGAACACAGATATGGAGATTCATCAGATGATCAATGATGCTAGAAGTAGATTCAGTCCCAATTTTCTTATGGGAGTTATCATCACTGGATGCTAGAGTATATGGGAGCAAAGAAATGGTTATATCTTTAGGGATCTAAATCCCTCCATCACTACATGTATTTCTTTTTTTAAAGCAACCTTCACCTTGACTATGCATAGAGCTAAGCCTAGTTTCAAGGAAGGTATGCAAGAGTGGCTTGACACGCTATGAATGTAACCATCTGTAACATTGATTGAGCCTGGCTCAATCTTTTGTACATTATAAAATTTATAAAATGACACAGTAGGGGACTTCCCTACTATTTTTTGTCAAAACAAAATCCTTTGGATTGGTGCTACCGTCATACGTTTTCGTGCCTCTAGGTAACTAGAAGTTAGGTACCGGAGGTTCCTTCATGATCCGGGGCCCAAAGCACGCTAGACCCGGAGGACCTTGCCCCTCAATCTGCTCCGACCTATAGAGCCGATCCAGTTTTAACCTGGCGTCATCGAGCATCAAGTTCCTGCTTCCCAACCTTGACCCTATCACGTGATAATCCGGCCTAGGGTATCCTACGTTCACCATTTCCGAATCACCATCATTGTATCTATCTTGCTCTTGTGGAGCGCCTCTGTGTTGCATACCTTGGCTGGCACTTCGCTCTTGACGTGGTATATTCCGCTGCTGCGGTTGCCCTGCACCCACCGAGTTGCGCTGTCCGGCATTGCCGTTCACAGCGTTTCCCTGACCGGCATTGCCTTGGTCGCGGTTACCTTGGCTAGCTTCACCTCGGCTGACACTTCGTCGATCCTCATTTCCTTGCACTGCTTTTCCTTTCCCTGCCCTTGTCGGGTCATACGGGACTATCTGTTTGTTTCTCCTCGGCGAGGTTACCACTTCCTCTCTTCTTGGGCCATCATGAGGGGACGATGCAGCTCCAGCGGATTTCTCCGGGTTACCTACCGCTGAATAAACGACTTTGGAAGCCCAGCCCTTGCCGGATTAGCCCTGAGAAACTCTTCATTTTGTCTGTTTGCGATTCGAACTAACTCATTGACCCTATCCTGATGTCTTTGCTGGGCTTCACCCGTCAAACCCTCTAACTCGGACGCAGATGCATCTGCTGCTCTGAGGTTCTTTGCCGGGGTACTGTACTTTGGCAGACCCACGGACAGAATGTTTTCTGATTTCTCAGGTCTAGTATCACCCTCTTTGTTCATTTCACTAATGAGGTTTCTCCCCTTCACTTTTACGGCATCTACCTTATCTGCTTTTGTGTACTCGCGCAGTGTCATGTTCAACGACTACTGAACCGCGGCTATCTTTTTCGCACTCTCTAGTATTTTCTGCCTAGTTTCCTCTAACTCGGCCTGTGCCTGAGCCGGATCTACCACAGGTGCTATGGGGCTTGCCAAGCTATCTATTTCTTGCTGCAGCATGTTCTCTGGCCTCTCTAGTGGAGGACTTCTACTTTTCCTTGGTGCCTTGGGTGTTACCTCCGGATCTGGTGCCAGATCCTTGCTCGCGCCAGCGCCAAGCGCCGCCATCATCACCTCGGCGCGGTCAGGGGAGCGAGTGATACGTTCCCCGCGAGCCGCGCTAAGGGGTGGCTCGCCTCCATCGACGACGTGCCTCGGGTGAACGCACGACACATCGACGGCGACGTAGATCTTGTGAGCGCCAAGCTTGCCGTAAAGGCTGTTGTGCGGAAGAGGTTGTTTGTCGAAGCAACCAGCATTGTCGCTGACGTAGTCCAGCGCTCCAAAGCGCTGAACGAGCCGGAGACGATGCGCTCGCCGTTGCCGATGAGGTTTCCCGTACGGATCTTCACTCCTGCTAGCGTCGCTAGCCCCACGGTGGGCGCCAACTATCGTGGTGGTGTCACGACAGATGCCATGGATAGGCTAAAGGTGGGTCCAATATGCACTAGTGGAATCCAGGGAGGGATAGTGTGGTGATTCCACACACAGATGTTTGGTATTTCCCAAGTTCACAAGATTACAGATGCTCCTTGAGCTGTATTGGGGAGAGGAGGAAGAAGGAGCTCTCTTACTCTCACCACTACCTATCTCCAAAGAACCAACTACTCAAATGCCAACCCCTTCAACAGAGGCCCTAGCGCTCCTTATAAAGGGGAAGCTAGGTCTCCAATTAGGGCATACGTGGAGGCATATTCCTAGGAATATGCCTCTTCCCAAAATATCAAACCGACCGGGTTACTTTTCGCCATCATAAGCCATGCAGAGGCTACGTAAGCCTCTGCGGCGCCAGCGTCATCCGACACAGGGCGCGTCACCCTTGTCGGCCATGCCTCGGTGGTCCTTCCCTCTGTCCACTTCGCTCATGCTCCAGCGTACAGTGACCACCTTTTGACCAGCGAGATACCTTCCTTCTCTTGCAAGCCTGATATAACCTGGATCATGCCTGGTTAATCCGGCCACGCGGGTACCTGCATACAAGTTACATAGATCCTGCCGGCATACGACATACGTCGGCCGGGACTCAGTTAGGTGGACATCCTCTGGTCTGGGTTACTCCGTGATTCGGCCTTCCTTGAGGTGACTCGGCCAGCATTCGCTTTGACCTTGCCGTACCTCGGCTAACTCGGCCTTTATACCCCGGTGTGACCCTACCCGGGGGTATCCCCCCAACAAATTGTCCACTTCATTCATCACACCTTACACACCTACTGCTGCGTCACGTAGCCTTTTGAGGCTGAAAACGTGGGTGCTACATACCAACAGACGATGCATCATTACCTACATGACCAAACAGGTCGTACACGCTTATGTGGACGACATCACGGTGATATCAAAGGAATCAGATGATCCTATTGCTGAGTTGCAGAAAACCTGAGCGGCCATGTCTTCCTTGGCTAGGGTCGCTAGCTGATGAGATAGAAACATGTTAGACAATTGACACTTTCAAAATGGAGAACTTAGAGCATATACAGCAACAATGAAGGAAACATGGTTACCTCTGGGCATTTACCGCATTCGTAGATGTCATAGGTGATGATGAAGCCACACTTCTTGTCCTTCACCTTGACGATGTCCTTAAGCCAGAACTTGATAGAATATTTGGAGAAGTTGTCCTCGGAAATCCGCATGGGATCTTTCCTCTCCTTAGAACATACATGCATTAGCTTGGTGCGGTGCTGCAGAGGTTGGATCCGCCTTTCGAACCAGCACATGGCTAGGTCGAGGCCAGTAAATCCTCCATCTATCAACCACTCTATTCGCCTAACAACGCGAGAGGGTTCGGTGTTAGAGGAAAGCATGGAAAGGGGCCTCTAGGTATTAGCCTCGGCGACAGCTCCGTCGATGAAGTTAGGGTAAGATTCTTGTCGGTTGGCCAGAGGGATGTCTGGGCCATAGAAATATGTCCTTTGCCAATTCTTGCAAGACTCGTGGCCGACAATGTCAGGGAATCGCCGACCAGGACGGATCTTAAAACTAATGGTTCCGCAATTCCGAAGTTCATCCTTGGAATCACCGGACTCTCTCTTCATGGTGAAGAAGTAAATAAACAGATCTAACCTAGGACTAATACCTAGGTATCCTTCGCACAAAGCTACGTAATTGCTAAGTACTAGGATGCTATTGCGAGAGAGGTTGTGAGGAAGAACCTGGAAGTGATTCAAGACCTCAAGGAAGAAGTCGGGGACTGGGAGGGAAACACCGCGTACCAGCTGCGCTTTGAGGTAGACCTTCTCTCCGGCTTGGGGAGAGGGGACGACCTCGTCGGCCGGTGCCGATTGCCAGACCAGCCCCTTTGTCAAAGGGAGGTAACCCTCATCGATGAACTCCTTTAGGTGCTCCACAGTAATATTAGATCCCCTCCACACTCCCACATGGGAGTTAGCCTCTTCCTCCAGGGCTTTGAGCACCGCCCTTTTCTGGTCATTGCTGGTGGTTTCCGCCATGGCGGAGATAGAAACTACTACCCCCTCTGGCAAAATGGATACAACCTTGCATGGCTCCTTGGATGCCTCAGGAGTCGCCGTCGTTAATAGGTTGTTGCTACTGCTCGCCATTGAAGTGGATTGGAAGAAAGAGGAGGTGGAATCTCTCTGCTAGGGTTTTCTCACTAGGAGCTCAAAGGGTTGCGTGGCGAGAGGAAGAAGACGATGTGGGGGAGAATGCAGGTAAAAGATTTGTCTTTGGCCACAGTAACAATTTATAACCCCTGGCATCAAGATTCGTGCGCAGGAGATCTAACGGTCACAATGTTGACGATGTGTGTGCGAACATGCACGGTATTTCGCCACGTCCCCTGTTTGCCGCTTAACGTGTCGGCTTTCACGCGCGAGAAAATCACTACTGATTAACCACTGACATATGTGAGTTTCGAGTAGGTTGTAGCCTACATCACCCTACTGATAGTGGCAGGGGAGTAATCACGTCTGAAGATTCCAGTGTAGGCGGACACTATCCGACTATGGAAGAGAAGACTGAAGACTTGACGATTCTCCGGCTTACATGTTGAAGACGGAGAAGATTGGAGGATTCTTTGGGAAGACTTCAAGATGTTGCTTGATGAATTGCTGGCATCACCTAGATGGAGCTTTCAGTATCGAAGGGCAAGACGGTGCAATATCTCAAAGTCCTCCGGGGCCACAGTTGGTAGCAATGCATGTGGCCTGCTGAATGGCCCAGTTAGACAGATTCATAAGGGAGGCCCATGCCAGAAGAAGGAAGGCTACGGTGCAGTTACCGACCAACCCAGAGCCTTGGAGTACAAGACACGAAGACTAGTTAGTTCTAGTGTAGGACTCTGTAACCTATCTGGCAAGGTCCTTTCCCAGTAACCCTAGGTTATGGTGCCTTTATAAGCCGAAACTGTGGGAGCCTTTAGAGCACAAGTTCATAGAACACCACAACATTGCATAGCGAACCGATCTCTATAACTCAGCGTATTTCCATTATAGTGATTTATAGCAGGAGTAGGGTTCCTCCACCATTGTGGGACCTGAACCTGGGTAAGTTGTGTTACCTCATATCCATCAACTTACCGCCTTACCCCACCTCTCTAAACACGCTCTGTGAGGACCCCTCCATGTCATACTCTTCGACAATACCACGACACTCGCGTGTCACGCCATGTGTTCCCAGGCAAGGAAATCTTTCTAGAATTCCTTATTCTGTTAGCCATGATCCCACTAGAGGGCTGGTGGGAGCTTCCGGATGCAGCGGTGGATCTCCTCCTCCAGCCCCTTACCCTCCTTGGGCACGGGCGGCACCGGCACCCGCTCCCGGTTGAGGTGCCAGCCCGTGGGGAGGGAGACATCAGGGTGGGCGATGCCTGCTCGCTCCCTCCATTGTCGCTTGCACTCCGCCACCCGGATCTAGCTGCGGTCATGGTGGGGCTCCTCCTCCACTTGGTGCACAGCGGGAGGAGGGCGAAGTCCTTGGGCCACGACAGCGGCGACACAACCCCTAAAGGAAGGCCGGTAGGCCACACTACAAGAATCTGGACGATCCGTGATGTTTTTTTATGACGCGACCTAAAAACATCGCAGATTCCTGACGTTCTAGAATGTTTTGTCATAACAAGCTCCAAACCCCTCTAGCCCGGTTATCAATGACGTTCCATGTTTTCGTCGTGGCAAATTTGTCGTAGATTTCGTCCTAGGCCCTAAAGCCCAGTTTGCCATTTCGTCTGGTGCCAAATTCGTCATGGATTTCGTCATCGCACATGTTCAACTCTTTTTATCCATCGACCCTCTTGAAAGGGAAATGGACGTCGCCTAGAGGGGGGGTGAATAGGCATTTTAAAAATATTACGGTTTACACTCTAATAAATGTGGAATAAAACTTAACGTTTAATTTATCAAACCAAAACCTATATTCACTAGGTTCACTAAGTGCACCAACAACCTATGCTAAGCAAGATAAACAACAAGGTGATAGTAGGATATAATACTTCAAGCACGATGGCTATCATAATGTAAATTGCATAAGTAAAGGGCTCGGTTGAGAGATAACTGATGGACGCGGAGACCATGATTTGTTTGTAGAAGTTCACTTCCAAAGAAGCTACGTCTCCGTTGGAGAGGTGCAGGGGCGCAATGTACTTCGAACGCCACAAGTGGCTCACCTCGAGGTGTGGTGGCTCGATGCTCACCCAACGCCACACAAGGCCTCACCCCAAGATGCGAAGGCTCGCAACCTACCGACGCCACAAAAGGCTCACCCTATTCTCCCGTGAGCTCGCCACAAAGGCCTACTCACGTTCTACTATGGGACACTTGAGGGCGGTCACCAAACCCGTACAAGGCTTGGGGCAAACTCCACAACAATTGTAGGGCTCCCAAGAACAATGCCACAAAGACTACAAAGCCACAAAAGGCAACAAGGCCACAAAAGGCTACAAGACCACAAAAGGTCAACAATCCAACCACACAACCGTCTAGGGTTCCAAGAACCAAAGAGAAACAATCCCAAGGGCTTGAACTCACGGAATCTCCGAGGAGAACTCAAACCTATGCACCAAATGCAAGAGGCAAGTCATTCACTCTCAAATTCCACCAAAGCTACAAAAGCTATCGGGGGAATAAGGGAGGAAGAACACAAGAGAAGAACACAAAACTCTCCAAGATCTAGATCCCAAGGATTCCTTCAAAAAGAAGGGATTTGGTTTCGTGGGGCTTGTAGATCTAGATATCCTCTCTCAAATCCCTCAAAAAGATGCAAGAATCATGGGAGGGAGAAGGGAAGAGGGCAAACTTTTGAAGGTCAACAATGTAGG
This sequence comes from Avena eriantha, assembly GCA_910589775.1. NCBI lineage: Eukaryota > Viridiplantae > Streptophyta > Magnoliopsida > Poales > Poaceae > Avena > Avena eriantha. The sequence continues at coordinate 127,736,361 of OU342744.1, read as the reverse complement.
AGAGAGAGTGGAAGAGTTAGCAAAAATAACCTCAAAACTTGGGGAAACTTTGGGGAAGAGGGGGCCCTTAAATAGGGCAAGAGAAATCTGCCCTTTTGGGCTAGATTCGGGCCCCACCGGAATTACCGTGCCCCACCAGTACTATCGGTAAATAGAAAAACAAGACACAGAACAAAAACGAGATTTATCGGAACTTGGGCCGGTACTACCGCTCAAGCAAAAACGTTGGACAACATTGCACGAAAACTTCAATAACTTTGGACTCCGGACTCCGATTTCGATGATCTTGGGCTCGTTTTGAAGAGAACAAAAATCTCTAAACGATTATGCAAAGAAACATCATAGTCCAACAAGGGAGGATAAAAATAAAATGGATAAAGGTATTACCTCTCAGAAGTGACGAACCGGTAAAACCTCCAGAACCCAAAACGCAAGAAGTTGAGCTTGGAAACTCCAATTGGGATGAAACCAATTTTGTTGGGAAGATAATAAAGAGTAGAATCCAACAAAAGGTGAAATATTGGGTATCACCAAGGAGAAAATATCATGAATATATAAGTGATATATCTCCCAAGCTGTGGAGCCAGAAAACCCGCAAGCTCAAAAACGCAATAGGATATGCAAGGGAAATCTGTTTTTGATGAACTAGAGCTTGTTATTAAGAAAACCACAAGCTCTAGATCCTCACATGGACAAGAACCAAACAACAACCAAGAAATATGATGTTATGTATGCAAAGTGTTGAGCTCTCTCTGAAAGATGCGATCGGGCTACTCACTCGAGAGCTCCTCTTGATAGTACGGCTATTTATCCTAAACCCGGTCTCCCAACACTACAAGAGACCGGTAAAATAGAAACCCTATCAAGATCATACCTTTGCCTTGAGCATCCCACTTGAGCTTGATGTAGACGATCTTGTCACCTTCAATACGTAACACCTTTCTTGATTGCACTTGCTTGCATTTGCTTGATGAAGTCTTGAGAAATGCTCCCCATACTCCATGGGGAAGCCTCTTCTTCGAACTTGTCTTCATCATTCCATGATTGCCGAGGATGGTAAGCTTAAAGCATGAGATATTCTAGAGATGATGCATCTTGAGCTTGCACATCAATTCTTGATGATGTCTTGAAGATAGCCATGAGGAACTCCATCTTATTCTTCTTCTTCAAGACATACTTGATATCATCTTCTTCTTCTACTCGATTCCAATAGGCACAAAGCCCTTGGACGATGCTTGTTCTTTTTCATCCTTGAAACCAACACATGGTCCAAGCGATGGCAATGGACAAACCTACAAGTGAAACTCAATTTGCACATTAGTACATAGGGATTGTCATTAATTACCAAAACCACGCATGGGGCATACATGCCCTTTCAATCTCCCCCATTTTGGTAATTGATGACAATCCCTTAGAGAGGGTTTAAATATGGAATTTAATGAATAAAATGGTTTCCCAACATAAAATACTACACAAGTATGTGATGTTGGTACAACCACAATATATAGAGCAAACTCCCCCACAATATAATGTGTGATGAACTTGAATTTCATTGCATAGATTGCCAACCATTATCGGTGGTTGAGTTTCCTCTATATATTAAACATGCAAAGCAACAACGAAGATGCAAGAGCATGCAAGGATAATGCTTAAGAACCAACTCAAAGCATAAACCAACTTCCCTTAAACCCTCTAAAACTTCTCCCCCATTGGCATCGATTGCCAAAATGGGTGAAAAGTTCTAGATGGCCAATATAGTGATAATTCCTCCAAAGGTGTGCATATGCACATATCCGATGATGAATCCTTGGGAGGAAGTAAAACTATATTGAGGAACCAAAGATTGCAACAAGAAAAGAAAGAGAAGTAGCTTCAACAAATGAAGCGAGCAACCCAAAAGACCCAAAAATACCAATTGACAACAACAATTGATACCAAAAGAAAAACACAAGATATTATGATACGAACAAGAGTGTTTAGATGAAATAAGGAAGCTCCCCAATCTTTGTGCACAATATAGAATCATCATTTGGATACATCATGCACAAATATGGAATCCTCACACCCCCCATAAAAATCCAAGACACAAAAGATGAGAACAAAGGCAAATGAGCATTCTTAAATGAATTTAAGAAGCTCCCCAAGGATTATGCACCAATTATAATAATTGTATTTGGAAACAAAGTGCACAATCATGGAATCCTCACTCCTACAAACTCATTTAACAATACACGGTAAGAGAGATCAAATCATGAGTGTGTGGAGATGCAAACAAATGGGATAAGCACTCATAGGAAAATAAATTTGGAAGCCACCAAAGAATCAACAAGAAATAAAGGGTGGTCTCCAAGGAAAACAAAAACAAACAAAGATTTATCTTCTCTTGTGTGTATAAGTTTCTAGGTGGAAAATATCACAAAGACATATGCCCACAAGGAATATGCACACACAAAATAGATACACAAGAAATGACATGAACAAAAAAATGAAGTCATATAATATACCAATAAGATTTTTTCTTGAAAGCATGGCCAAAGGCTCAAATATATCTTATTTTACATCAATGAGCTTCAAACACCAACACACTACATACATTCAACTATTACCAAGGGAAAAAGGAAATAGTTGGAATATATGGAGAAAGGCAACAAGTATCACAAATAGAAAATAACTATGAAAAACACTCACTATTGCACATGAGAGTGAATGAAGAAAAGATATGCAATAAAATTGCTAGATTGACATATTTGGGATAAGTGAATCATGATCATGATTTTGTATAGTCCCCATTATGTGCACTCATCTCAACATACTCACATTTGCAATAGAGAGCACTTGAACAAACCAAACAAAGAACCACAACATTACAAACACACAAATTCATGCCAACAAGCAACCTACAAAAGGTTGGAAACAAGATAAGTATGCATGAGAGAGATACTTGTTAGTGAGATATAGTTGGTAGGATGTAGAGGATATGAATTAGTCGATCATCCTAGCTTGCATCCAATTGACATGTAGACACCACTTCTTCCTTGTTCAAGATACAAGCACCAATATATCACCAATGTACCTAAGACACAATCAAGTACACTATGTTCCCAAACAAATTGGGTCCAAAGTAGTTAGTCCAACTACAATACATAGGAGACCCTCCACATAAATATGTGCATATTGATATGAAATTGAATTTCATGCACATCTTAGCCGATAGGATTTGGTGGAGAATCCCCTATATATTGGATCATAGAAAGAAAGAATGCCATAATATATTCATGAAGTAAATATACATGCACAAGACTTCCAAGAACCAAAAAGGAGATATAGTTTGAACTATAACACCAAGTAAACCAAGAAGTAGCACACAAGAGTGTGACACGACAAAAGGTGTCCAAATTGTATCAAAGAGCCAAATCAACACATGAAAGGACACAAATTCAACAAATGAACAAGGCAAAAGCCAAAGAGCGAAAGATGCACAAAACACACAATGCTCAAGGATTTATCTCATTCTAAAGGACCACAACAAGTAATAAAGAATGAGACAAATCCAGCTCTCAAATTGAGCAAGGTTCCAACATATAAACCAAACTCTCTACACTTTTCATGATGGCACAAAGTACCAAAAGAAAAGATCAAGCATCCAAGAACAAGAAACACTATATGGATCAAATTAAGAAGCATAAACATGAGTATTCTAAATAATATAGGAGAGCTCCCCATGAGTGGTGCATTACTTAGAATTTTGCTATTGAATGCAAAATGCACACAAGTGAGATCATAACTACTACCTACATTAAATAAAACACAAGAGAATACCAATAAACTAAAAGAATCCACAAGAGGCAAGGAAGACATGGGAGTAAAAGAAAATATTTTCTTGGCCAGAGATAGGACAAAGAAAAGCAAAGGCCAAAGTGAATATGATCAATAAATCTTACCATATATGGAGTGTCACTTGTCTAAGGACAAGAATTATGGGGAAAATTTTCCCGAGTTAATTTGAAAGGAAATCATGATCATATTCACACACACAAAAACATGTAACAAGATATAAAAGTTATGCTTGATGCTTCGAGAGAGATTCTTGATAGGTCCAAATAGTCACACAATTATTAATGATTAAAGTAACTTGAAGCAAGTGGTTTCCATGGAGGATATTGAGGTCCAAATATGAGGAAACACATATTAAGAAAAACTCTCACAAACAAGATCCAAAAGATGAGCAATAAAAAGCAATACAAAGGAATTGGAACTTGTTTGAGATAAATGTGCCACTTAGGAGCTAGAGAAATATAAATATCAATTATAAGTGACACTACCTCAAATGTCCACATTTTCTAGGTTTGTAATATGCACAAAGCATATGACTACCCCATAATGTGATAAATCAAGAATTCTCAACAAGAGGTAAGAACATCCAAATAGAGATGATTAATGAACATTATGGAACTTGAATTTCTCATGAGAAAGACATACCACATAGATACTAGATAAACTTGCAATATAAATACTAAGTGGTATTCCTCATGTATACACATTTTAGGATTGTGGAATGCCCAAGCGTAACACTCCCCCAAAATGGGATAGTCCATTAATCTCTCACAAGAGCCAAGAAAGATACCAAATAAATTCAACAAAGGCTCAAACACAAGAACACAAATACATGATGTGCCAACCAACATACACAAATATACTAGACAACACAATATGGGTATGAGGGAAGCACAACATGTACAAACACATATAATGGTACAAAACCAACACATGCACAAGGGAGCAAGTAACTTTCAAAGTAAAGGAGTTGAGCACATGTTACCGCAAGGAGGAACATTAGATATAAGATAGAAACAAGATAGTCCAATTGGCTTGACTTGACAAAAATAAATGATGAAGATCCCTCAATTCTTCATAATGTATCCAAGTCTCCAATGCCATCCAACCAACACCTATTGATCAAGTTTTAGCTTGTTGGTCCCCAACCAAGTTGGGTCCTCAGAAGTTAGTCACAATAGGCTTGGCCACCCAAATGGTTCTTTTCTTGACACCACTTTGGACACCGACATAATTGGCAACCACATTGCCCACCTCATCCTTACCAAGAGAATATGCATCATATATCAAGATAGGCTTGGATGAGGAGTTACCCATGGTGCATGAGGAAGAAAGGTGCCCCTTCTTGTCGCAAATGTAGCAAGTTCTTCTCTTGCTATCTTTCTTCTTGGAAGATGCCACCCCGTGAGGAAGAGCTTGAATCTTGGGAAGAGGCCCGCTTCTAGCTTGAGGTGGAGCTTGAGGCTGCTTCCCTTGTTGCTTCTTCTTCAATGGGTAACATCTCACATGATGTCCTTCTTCCTTGCACTTGAAGCACACAATGTTGGCCGGATTCTTCACTTGACCTTGGCCATTCTTCTTGTTGCCCTTGTGCTTTAACAAGTTGGTGGGCTTGTTATTGATGTTGGAGTTATATCCAAGCCCACTCTTGTCATTTGGGGATCTTCGCACACCCAAGACGTTCTTGAGTGTGGTCGTCCCTTCATGACACTTCTTCAAGTCATTCTTCAAAGAATTGACTTGAGCCTTGAGCTTCTTGCTTTCCTATACATGGTTAGTATCAACAACAATACTAGAGGAAGTAGATGCTATGTTGTTAGAGCAACAAGGAAAGGGATGCAATTCATCACAAGATATAGCAATAGCATGAGTGGATGAATTACAAGGACTAGCACATGGCAAAATGACACTAGGAGTAGATGTAGTGCCAATGTCCACATGAGGCTCACTAGATGTTACCTTTGATACAATAGCCTCATGAGCCAACTTTAGCCTACCATGGGAAACTAGAAGATCCTCATGCGATCTTGAGAGCTTAGCATGACTCTCTTCCAATTTCCCATAGTTGCTAGTTAGCAAAGCAAGTTGAGCATGTATCTCAGCATTCTCCTTCACAATAGATGCTTCACAAGAGATAGAGTTAGTAGCACAAGCATCATCAATAGTACTAAGAGTTGAGGGCAACTTGGATAGCTCTTTAGAGTATGAAGCTTTAAATTGCTCATGTGACTCGGTGAGTTTGATGAGCTCCCCCTTTATGACCCTAGAGCCATTGTTGAGGTGCTCAAAATACTCAAGGAGTTTAGCATAGGCAACTTCAAGATCATCATTTTTAATTTGGAGGTCACTTGCCATCTCAAGATCTCTATCATGAGATTTCTTCACCCTAGATAGCTCTAGGGCAAAGGTCTCCTCAAGAGATTCCTTGGTGGTTTGTTCCTCTTCAAGAGCTTCATTTAAGTTTGCAATGTCATTAGCATACTCACGCTCAAGACTACTCATTTTTTTCAATTGTGTTCTCATGCTCATAAATTAGTTGCTTACTTTCAATGGAAAAGTTCAAGATTTCAATGAAAGTAGAGTAAGCATTTTTATCATTATGTAGAGCACGAAGGACTAGCTCCCCCTTCTCTTTTAAATAGGCAACATCATCATCTCCTACATCTAAGTCAACATTCACATCATCATGAGGTGCATTGGGGTCCAAAGGAGAAGTTACCTTTGATTCCTTAGCCATGAGGCATAAGTGAATGTTGGGAGAAGGTGATGATGGGGGAACACTTGAAGCTCTAATCACAACCTTTCCTTGGCCCATACATTCTTCTATTTCCTCTACATGGTTAGAAACAACACAAGTACTAGAGGAAAGAGATGTACATTTATCATGGAAACAAGGCAAAGCAAGCATATCATCATATTAAAGGCATTTCTACAAGATATGCAAGGGCAATCAACACTAGGATGTAAATCACAAATAGTCCTACAAGTGTTCATGCCCAAAGATACAACATTGCAATGAGATAGATATGGAGGATCATGAATAGCAAGCTCACTATCCACATTGCAAGTTCTATCACCACTCACCATGTCATTACCTTATGACAACTCACATGTAGGTGGAGTGGAGGAAGATGAGAACTCATCACGGCCAGAGGTGGAGGGAACCCAATCATCCTCATTAAGCTTGGACACATCATATTTTGCTTGAAGCTTGGTCCAAATATCATGAGCATTCCGAAAAGGCATTATTGAGGAAAGAACTACAAAGCTCACAACATTAACAAGCACATTAGATGCTTGAGCTTAGAGATAAGAGTTTGTCTCCTCCTCCAAAGATAGATTTTGAGGATCCATAGGAGGAGACAAGCCCATATCTAGAATTCGCTCACTATTTGGATCAATGACCCGGAAATGACTAAGCATGCAAATGCACCAAACATCATAATTGTGCCATCAAAAGTAAATGTGTGAGAGTGCACTAAACCCCTAGGAGACATCCTTACTCTCAAGGCAGTGAAGCCTAATAAGCGAGAGACCTCGCTCTGATACCAATTGAAAGGGAAATGGACGTCGCCTAGAGGGGGGTGAATAGGCGTTTTAAAAATATTACGGTTTAGGCTCTAATAAATGCGGAATAAAACTTAACGTTTGACCTATATTCACTAGGTTCACTAAGTGCACCAACAACCTATGCTAAGCAAGATAAACAACAAGGGGATAGCAATATATAATACTTCAAGCATGATGGCTATCACAATGTAAATTGCATAAGTAAAGGGCTCGGTTGAGAGATAACGGATGGATGCGGAGACGATGATTTGTTTCCCGAAGTTCACTTCCAAAGAAGCTACGTCTCCGTTGGAGAGGTGCGGGGGCGCAATGTACTTCGAACGCCACAAGTGGCTCACCTCGAGGTGTGGTGGCTCGATGCTCACCCAACGCCACGCAAGGCCTCACCCCAAGATGCGAAGGCACGCAACCTACCGACGCCACAAAAGGCTCACCCTATTCTCCCGTGAGCTCGCCACCAAGGCCTACTCATGTTCCACTATGGGACACTTGAGGGCGGTCACCGAACCCGTACAAGGCTTGGGGCAAACTCCACAACAATTGGAGGGCTCCCAAGAACAATGCCACAAAGGCTACGAAGACACAAAAGGCAACAAGGCCAAAAAAGGCTACAAGACCACAAAAGGTCAACAATCCAACCACACAACCGTCTAGGGTTTCAAATAACCAAGAGAAACAAGCCCAAGGGCTTGAACTCGCCGAATCTCCGAGGAGAACTCAAACCTATGCACCAAATGCAAGAGGCAAGTCCTTCACTCTCAAATTCCACCAAAGCTACAAAAGCTATTGGGGGAATAAGGGAGGAAGAACACAAGAGAAGAACATAAAACTCTCCAAGATCTAGATCCCAAGGATTCCTTCACAAAGAAGGGATTTGGTTTGGTGGGGCTTGTAGATCTGGATCTCCTCTCTCAAATCCCTTAAAAAGATGCAAGAATCATGGGAGGGAGAAGGGAAGAGGGCAAGCTTTTAAAGTTCAACAATGGAGGAGAGAGAGTGGAAGAGCTATCAAAAATGACCTCAAAACTTGGGGAAACTTTGGGGAAGAGGGGGCCCTTAAATAGGGCAAGAGAAATCTGCCAGTTTGGGCTAGATTCGTGCCCCACCGGAATTACCGGTGCCCCACCGGTACTACCGGTAAATAGAAACATAAGACACAGAACAAAAACGAGATTTATCCGAACTTTGGCCGGAACTTGGGCCGGTACTACCGCTGAAGCAAAAACGTTGGATAGCATTGCACGAAAACTTCAATAAGTTTTGACTCCGGACTCTGATTTCGATGATCTTGGGCTCGTTCTGAAGAGAACAAAAATCTCTAAAACATTATGCAAAGAAACATCATAGTACAACAAAGGAGGATAAAAATAAAATGGAGAAAGGTATTACCTCTCAGAAGCGACGAACCGGTAAAACCTCCAGAACCCAAAATGCAAGAAGTTGAGCTTGGAAACTCCAATTGGGATGAAACCAATTTTGTTGGGAATATAATAAAGAGTAGAATCCAACAAAAGGTGAAATACTTGGTATCACCAAGGAGAAAATATCATGAATATATAAGTGATATATCTCCCAAGCTGTGGAGTCGGAAAACCTGGAAGATCAAAAATGCAATAGGATATGCAAGGGAAGTCCGTTTTTGATGGACTAGAGCTTGTTATGAAGAAAACCACAAGCTCTAGATCCTCACATGGACAAGAACCAAACAACAACCAAGAAATATGATGCTATGGATGCAAAGGTTTGAGCTCTCTCTGAAAGATGCGATCGAGATACTCACTAGAGAGCCCCTCTTGATAGTACGGCTATTTATCCTAAACCAGGTCTCCCAACACTACAAGAGACCGGTAAAATATAAACCCTATCAAGATCATACCTTTGTCTTGAGAATCCCACTTGATCTTGATGTAGACGATCTTGTCACCTTCAAGACGTAACACCTTTCTTGATTGCACCTGCTTGATGAAGTCTTGAGAAATGCTCCCCATACTCCATGGGGAAGCCTCTTCTTCAAACTTTTCTTCATCATTCCATGATTGTCGAGGATGGCAAGCTTAAAGCATGAGATATTATAGAGATGACGCATCTTGAGCTTGCACATCAACTCTTGATGATGTCTTGAAGATAGCCATGAGGAACTCCATCTTCTTCTTCAAGACATACTTGATAGCATCTTCTTCTTCTACTCGATTCCAATAGGAACAAAGCCCTTGGATGATGCTTCTTCTTTTTCATCCTTGAAACCAACACATGGTCCAAGTGATGCTGATGGACAAACCTACAAGTGAAACTCAATTTGCACATTAGTCCATAGGTATTGTCATTAATTACCAAAACCACGCATGGGGCATACATGCCCTTTCACCTCTCCTTCGTGCTTCAACCCTACTTGTCAGCTCAGTGTCGACGGTACGTACATAGTGTATCTCACGGTAGTGCTGGGTTCGATGCTGCTTCGTGATGTTTTCCGCCGGCCCTAGCTGTCAGTGCGTTTGATAGAAATTAAATAACACAAAAACATTTCGTGCAGGTAGACGGAATTGAATCGTCAACCAATCTTTTGCAGAACTATCTTGCAACCGATGCATCTGTCCATTGGTTTTGTATTGATCTACAACTCTATTCTGTATATTACATACTAGCACTCAATCATAGGAAAGCAACAACATGAACACAATCAACAAAAATATATACATAGCATATGGAGATAATATTACTTAGCATGTAGAGCACCAGGTTGACAACAAGTTCCTTACCACTACAAGTTCACTGACAACACATTACATTAATGGTTCATCCAACACCACAACATAAACAAGCAGATACTTTTTGGCATCACTATAGAACATTAACACAACCCATGAAGCCATGTAGCCCCTCATTTAAAAAGTTGAAGATGCACACATTCCCTCCCTTATTCCAGCGAGTTCGAGAACATTAGACCAGCCTCTTATCATATGGGCAGCATCATTCATGCCTTGGAAGAGGTTAACATGCTCAAAAGTGGTCTTGTAGGAGCATGCGAGTGGTAACACCTTTGGGAGATAGTGGTTGAGGTGTGTACGGTTGTAGCTAGCTGAAAAGTACTGTAGGAGAAGAATAATATTAGTTGTTGGCTAGAGTTCACTGTGCATAATAAAATTTAAATATTTAAATGTCAAAATTTAACCATTTTGGCCTTCCCACGGATGACATTTGACTTGTTCATCTTACACACATAGTATGGTATAGATGGCTTGTGTCATTTAACTAACACTTTGAGGGAAGCAACTTGGTCAGAAGTCAATTCCAAATTGTTTCCAAACACGCAATGCTCATCGAATTGCTCAACCCCCATCATACTTGGACCTAGAAAGAAAATATTAGAAAGTAATAATCTGTATCTGCATATATATAAATGTAACAAAACATGTATATAATGCTACACCTCTAGGAATAAGGATCCTCGGTTTCTCGACTACTCTAAATATTTTCATATAAGCTTTAGCTCTTCGCCTTGTTATCTTAGCTTTCATCTTGCGAAAAACTACAGCAACAAGTTTCTTCACATCATCATCAGATGAGACATCGATGACTACAACATCCTTCGTAGCCTAAATTAGACATTGCACTAATTAGAATGTTTAGTTTTTATGCCATATACAGTAGTAGTGCCAGTAGCATCAATTTTAGAACCTGCTCATGTATCTCCCTATCCTTCATCATACCTGCCCTTAAGAGTAAATACAAGAATTAAGTTACAATACAATTCTAATTAGTCAATTATTACGAGAATCAAATTCAATGAGTAAACTAAAGGGCACTTCTAGTGAACTAGATTGAGCCTTGGCGTAAGCAGCAATGTCGATGCGTGGAGCTCTAGATTGTGAGTACATACGCGCTGCCATAGAACAAGGAGGCGATGCATCGAACTAGAACTAATTAAACAACAACATCGATGCGGTGTCCTAGAACAAGGAGGCGATGCGTTGAACTAGAACAAGGAGGAGACCACATCGCCGGCCGTTTAACAAAGAGTTGACGCGGTGAAAGGGTGCTAGATTGAGGAGCACTTACACGTTAGTTTGCAGCCTCTGTTGCCACCATCGTCGTCGGGATTTGGTCATCTGCGGGGAGGGGAGAGGGTTTTCTCTAGCACGGATTTGGGGGAAGTGGTGTGGGATTTGGGAGTGGCATGGATGGGAGAGGGTTTTTTCTACCTGCTATGACAGGTGGGTCCCATGCGTGAGCGGTTTTGGTTCACAATGGCATTGTTTGGTAGGCTGACGAATGGGTCCCACACAGACTGAATAACAGCACAATTTTTCTACCAAGAAAAGAGCTTTTGTTTAGCCAAGTTTGACAGACAAAATAATAGCACAATGTTTTGGCTAATTTTCCAAATGAATAACTATTAATTCCATGAACTAAAGGACAATCATATTGATCAGTTCAAAGGCATGCACACAACCATTAGTTCAACACAAACCATGCAACACATGCATACACACAACCATTAGTTCAAGCATGCACCACAAAGCATGCACACACGATCATCAGTTCAACACACGCATGCACACATACATCAGTTCAAGCATGCACCACAAATCATCCAACACTCTGCCACCATAAGCTAGAACTAATCTTCGTCTGTATCATCTTGTACTTCATCTTCTTTGTCACTGCAGTACTCCTCAATGGTGTCATCTACTTCAGGCTCACTGTCAACTTCCTCCTATTCAATAGCTTTGCTTTTGCCTCTGATACGATCGAACATTGATGCATCTATGATGCCGCATCCATTGACAGAGGGTCGACGTTTCTTGAAAGGCAGAGCCTCAGATACAGTCTCATTGTTAGAGTCTACAAACTATTGGTATTCTACATCAGTATGCACCACCACCTCCTCCTCCTCCCTTCGGCAACATCAAACTTATGTCTTTGAACTATTTGTTGAACCACCCGCCAGTTTTTGCCCTTGGCTCTGTCTGGCACATAGAACACTTTTGTAGCTTGGGTTGCCAAGATGTAACTGTCATCTTTGTACCAAAAATTGGTAATGTTGACACTCCGAAAGAGTTTATCATACACCATCTCAGTATCCTTGCGACCCTCAAGCTGATACCAATCGCAGTGGAATAACACAAATGATCGTTGGTGTTCCAAATCAGAGTTAAAATACAACACCTTGATATCCTTAAGGACACCATAAAAATGGATATCCTTATCCAAGTGACAACCTTCAGTCATAACTCCACTGTTTTGTGTTTTCTTGCCCTTCTCACGATCAGCGGTGAGGAACCGAACACCATCCACAATACAAGCTAAATATGTTCTTACTTGGAATTCTAGGCCACACGCCAATGCAAAAAGTCTTCAGCCACAGCTTCTGGATTCTCCTGTCGCTTTTTCATGATCTGTATGTACCGCAGCAGAAATACAATATGGTCAAATCATGCATTGAAATGCTATATATAAAGGACAGAGATAAATGCAAAAGGAAACTAACATGGTCCTTGAACCATCTTTCAAATCCTTGCTCAAGCCTTCTTTCCACATTGGGCATCCCATACTGCAATCCAGAGAGTAACTCGGAATTAAAATATTTAGGTGTATGGCAATATTGGATGCATAAGTATGGGAGATCAGAACATACATGATATATGGCTTAACCTCCTCGCAGTTGTTTAGGACATACCGAGTCATCTTGTGTAGCTCCCTTTGGAGGGTCAAATGAGTATCATCGCTTCCTCCATAGCAGGTGACATGGCTTCCTCCAATCAAATTCACACCATGGCCAAACACATCACAAGCTGATTCATGTTGGTCTCCTACATTTCTTGTTGGTCGATTGAATCTTGTCACAATATCATCAAGGTATCTAGCAAAAAAAAGTCACGCACTCGGCAACAATGTAGGCCTATGCCAGTTAACCTTCTGGACGTGACATGTTCCTGACATATCTCTTCAGAGTACACAATAACCTCTCTATTGGATACATCCACCCATAGTTCACAGGGCCTCGGAGCATTGCCTCATCAGGTAAATGCATAGCCAGGTGGACCATCACATCAAAAAATGCCGGTGGAAAGTTGTGTTCAAGTTTGCAAAGAATTACTGGGATTTCATCTTTGAGCCTTTCCAACACCGACAGTTTCAAGTTTTTACTGCACAATTGCCTAAAAAATCTTCCCAGCTCTCCAAGTGTCATGTAGATACCGAGATGCAAATACCCTCGCATGTAAGCAACCAATATTCCCTACAACAAGATGTGGTAGTCATGGGTTTTAAGTCCTCTGATCTTGCGTGTAGGAACGCTGACACATTTTCCCATGTTTGAACAAAACCCATCAGGAAAAGTGCAGTCCCACAGATATTGACAGAAACCCATCTTCTACTTGTTATTCAGGTAATACGATGCATATGGATAGAGAAGGTCCTTCTCTATGTCTGTGGGTTGCACCTGTAGATCTCGTCTAATGCCTAGGGCTTCACAATCATACCTAGCCTTCAAGGTGTCCTTATTCTTCCTGTCAAGTTCAAGCAGTGTGCCAATCAAGTTGTCGCAGATGTTTTTCTCGATGTGCATCATGATGATATTGTGCCGAAGTTTCAACGATGCCCAGTAAGGTAATTGATAGAAACCATGCCGCCGGTTCCAAATCGGTGAAGGATCTGTTCGCTTCCTCATTTTGCTCCCAGGATCACATCTAGCTCCTAGTTTAAGATGCCTAACCTTCTCCAACTCAGCTTGTAACTCAACTGCAGTAAATTTTCCAGGCTTCGAGTGGTCTCATGAATGCCGGCAAGCTCGGTGTCTCGCCGCAAGTGGTGGCTCTTCAGGAGGAAACGATGGTGCCCAATGTAGCATATTTTGCTCTTTATGGATTTGGACAGAGGGTTTTTGTCACAATGCAGGCATGCATAACATCCTTTTGTTGTACACCCAGACATAGTGCTGCAAGATGAGTAGTTGTGGGTACACCAAACCACTGCTCAAAGTTCAAACGTTTTGTTTTGAAATGCATCGTAAGAGCGCACACCCTTCCAAAGCTGTTGCAAATCATCCAGCAGAGGCTCAATAAAGAGATCAAAGTCCTTTCCAAGACTCGATTTACCAGGGATTATAAGGCAAAGCATGTAGTTTGATGCATCCATACAACCCCATGGTGGAAGGTTGTACGGAAGGGAAAATACAGGCCACATACTGTAGCTCGTGCTCATGGTTCCATAATGATTGAAGCCATCGGTGGCAAGGCCGAGCCTTACGTTTCTAGGGTTAGCTGAAAAGTCCTCCCATGTTCTGTCAAAATCCTTCCATGCTTCACCATCAGCCAGATGACTGAGTATACCATATCTGGGCATTCTCCTTAACTTGTGCCACTGCATGTTCTCTGTTGTTTTCCTTGAAGAGAACAATCTCTGCAGCCATGGCGCCAAAGGAAAATGACGCAGCACATTGACAGTCGACGACCTTCTTTCCGGATATTTCCACCTTGAGGCGCCACACATAATGCAGTTGTCCAGCTTGTCATTGTCCTTCCAGAAGAGCATGGAGTTGTTTTTGCACACGTGTATGCTGTCATAGGAAAGTCCAAGCTCCTTCCGATAATTTTTTGCTTCACGGTATGATCTCGGCAGGGTATTGGGATCCAGCAGTGCATCAGCAAATAGCTTCATCCAATCATCGAAAGTAGTGTTGGTGATTCGGTGATATGCCTTGTGATGAAGGAGCTTCAAAACAATTGCAAGCCTGGAGTGTTTACTTCACGAGTAAAGCTTGCGCTTTTCCTCTTCCATCAACTTTGCAAACAATTTCTCATGTTTACCGTTAGTTGGGACATTAGCAGCAATCTGGTCTATAGTTAATGCATCGCTTGCGTGCTTAAGGTCTTGCAACATATCTGGAACACTGTGACCTCCATCATCATCGCCTTCATCATCCGTATACATATTGTCATTGTAATCACCGGCATGAACACCATTGTTACCACCATTGGGTGGATCTTCAATAATAGCAAGATCAAGTGGCTCTCCATGATGTATCCACCGAGTATACGTGTGCGACATGACACTAATGAGTAAGTGGTGATAAACAAGCCCTACATGTACTGTTCTCCGGTTGAGGCACTTACGATAGGGGCATGGAACCTCAACATTCTCGCCATATCCCTCCTTGACAAATCTAACAAACTGTTTCAGGCCAGCTTTGTAGGGTTTAGTAAATTGTCTGCCATGAACAATCCAACTCCTATCCATATGTTAAGAATTAAATACACAAATCACACTTTCAGAACAGGCTAGTGATTTTTTAGAACAGTTTTCTTTACAATGAACAAGCCAACTCATATCCATGTGTTGAACAATTAAAACAACAAATCTCATTTTTAGAATAGGTAGGTCATTTATCAAAACAATTTACTTTACCATGCAACAAATCCAACTCCTATCAATTTGTTGGACAATTAAACAAACTAATCACATTTTCCGAGAAGAAGAATCCTTTTTAAGAAGATTTTTCTGTACATGAACAATCCAAGTGATATCCATGTGTTGAACAATTTAAAAAACTATTATTTTTACCTTGGCAAAAACGGAGATGAGCGAGTTGAGCACAAAGATGGCGCCCGGAAGGGGAGCTACCGAGGTGCGCGGGGATGTCGGTCGGAAGGGGGGTCCGAGCGGACAGCCTTGGAGTGCGGACACCGAAATGGACGGGGAGACGCCGTCGCTGCGTGTGGTGGATCGGCAAAGGCATTGGTGCCCTAGCCACCGCCGCCGTGTGTGGTGGACCGGATTTCAGATCTGATTTTGAAACCTCCCGGGTGGAGTTCAGGTGAGTGTCTGGGCGGCAAAGAGGTGGGCCCCACAAGTCAGCAAAAGATTTTACTCTTGTCTAGCTCACACGTGGGGTTCATCGTAGGTGGGTCCACTGGTCAGGGTCCTCTTGGTTGCGTGTTCGAGACCTAGAGGTTTCTATTTTATTGAATTTCTTCGAACTTTATTTTTTCTCCATTTTGTCGAAACCGAAGCGACACATAGAGAGAGAATGGACAAGATAGGTGCAGATAGAGAGAGAGAGAGAGAGCATGCTCCATCGCTGCCTCTAGCGAGCTTTCTTCGGAAGCAGGTGTACGACTTATATATTCTCCAATCTACGGTGAGCTTCCTTCGCGTATATATAGGTGCACGGCGTGCCGCCTGATCTGACACGTATTCTGGGCGAATGTAGGGGATCTGCAACATCCACGGGCGAGATGATGGCGGAGCGAGGATGCAATCTGCCGTGGAATAACCGGCGGTGAGGCTCTACAGCAGTGGTAAGAATCCCCTTCACCGGGTATAACCAGCGGCAGAGATCTTCAGCAGCAGCAGCTCGATGAATCTGTAGGGTTTTCAGAGCTGCGTAAATATTACTTCTTCTTCATCGAATCTGTAGTGTTTTCTCTATGATTGCGTCATCCAATCCGTAGAGTTTTCTCTAAGATTAGTTCATTGAATCTCTAGAGTAAATCTAGGATGTGCAGATTTTGTTGGGTTCAATTTCTACAGATTTTTTTGTTTGTACAATTTGTGCTGATATTTTTGTTAATTACAATCTTCAGTATGTGTATGCAGAACAACAGACTAGTATAGTATGCACCTGATTAGTTTTTTTGCAGGATTATCTATGTAGAACTGCAGACTAGTTGTATTTCTGCACATATATAGTACTAGTTGTCGTTATAAAGTACAATGTAATCAGTGATAATATTAGTAACATCATATCATTTATTTTCCTAATCTTTTGTAATATTTGTGTTCAGAAAAAAAGGAAAATGGCTCAAAACGAATGTGTGACATGTCAGCAGCAACCTGCCTAGTGTCGGAGTGGAAACATAGACCATGTGATGTATTTTAGAATGAGGGTGAGATCACCCTTTTTGTAGAGGGATTTGTAAGTATTCTCGATTTTCATATACATATCTTATTTTAAATTTCCATATAAATTGCTTTATGTTCATGATCTTATGGGTTTTTTCTGTTTCACAAGTTTATGTAGGATATTCCTTGTTGATTCGCTGTATGCGACAATTCGCTCTTGGTCCACATCTGACCTGGATCCTTGCTTGGAGTGACCGCCATGATCAACACAGAACAATTGATGAATACTGCTTCTATGTGATGTATGGTGGGAATTTTGGGAGGTCTGTAGCATTATGTGGGCATATTGGAGGGGGTTTTGTGCAACTTATAACATTGAATAGAATGATGTTCTGATATTTGCATACAATAGAGTAGACATGTGCTTTATTGTTGAAGTGTCAAATGCTGATAATGTTGTCAAACCTTGGGTTGATCCAGACTAGTGTATGTATTGAATTCTTTGCATTGAAATGGTTTTTTCCTTACACGCATGACTAGTTTCTTAATTATATATGTTCCTTACACACAAACCTTCTTCAATTTCATATGCATGATTAGGGTGTTATAAGACCGAAGATTGTTGCAAGGTGACACTAGAGAAATCCATGTTTCAACACCCATGTAATATCAGTTGCTCTAAAATGAATTCCATATCTTGGGCATTCTACAAGGAGTTTGTACGAGACCTGGATGAAGATGAGGTCTTTGAGATCCCTCAATTCTTGGTGCACCGGGTGCAGGATGAAGATGATCTTCATCAGATGGTTAGTTATCACTTTCTCCTATGCTTTTTCCTTCTTATTTTGTAAATTTATCAGGGTGACCGTTAACTAAGATCTGTTATATATTTTTGTTACTTAGGAAATTCCTTTGAGATGCACAAGGGAACACCAAATCCCAAAGAAAGGGATCTATTGTGTATGCATGAAGAATAATTGTGACAAAGGCTTGAAAATCTTGGGGCGATATCACATATCAGAAGTATATGACAATTGCATTGAGTTCACCAACCCCTGGACTGAATTCTATGCTGAAAATAGAATTTGCCTTGATGATCTACTCGTTGTCCAAGTCAAGGTGATGAGGCACTATATCAAGCTAATTATTGAGGTGGTCACCGGTCTGGCAGAGGAACAAGAGGATGCGGAAGACGACAATGACGAGCAGCAGGAGGAGGACGAAGACGAGAGTGTTGGCTCTATGATGTTGGTTGTAGCTCAGAACTTTTGAATAAATCATCAGAATTTAAATTTCAAGAATGCATGCTCAGAAACTTTTGTGTTGTTGTATGTTAAACTAGCAAAACTCTTTTGTTCAAATCTATTAGGTTGTACCAACTTTATTATGTTTAATTATGAAAGAGAAAATATAAATGACATCTCTCAATTTCTCACATAGAAAAATGCACAACTAATTCCATATTCTCACAGGAACCGTCCCCACTTGTTGAACCGATGGCACTGCCACGATCTCCACGTAACCACGATGAGTTCTCAAACCGAAGCTGCAATTACCATGTTTCTTCTTCCTCTTCCTCGGTCATTCCTCTGCAGTTATTCCTGGGCGCTTCTTCTTCCTCTATTCTGGAACCATCGGTTCATCTTCTTCTTTCTCTCATAGGCAGTTCCTTGCAGGCATTTCCATTCACCCATTTCCTTGCAGGCATGGAAGATGGGAAACGCACAACAGAGACCCGCTTGGTCCCTGCCCATGGCACCATGACTTTGACAGTGGTGTACACAAATGATGAAGCGACTGTGGAGACAACTCTCACCAGGTATGAGCAATTGCTTGAGAAAGAGAAGTACAAGTTCATGGGGCTAGACTTGGAGTACACCCTTGCAAATAAGCGAAAAAATCCTCCACAAGAGATCACCGTCGTGCAAATCGCCATACATGAGTAGGTCCTCGTTTACCACTTTTGCAGGTATGTGAAATTTAAATTTGAGATCACCACTTCTATATCCCTTGTTCCCTTACATCCCTAAAACCATCTAACTACAGGAGTAAACCAACTGAGAAGCATTATCCGGCTATGGTCGAGTTCTTGTGTAGGAAAGGGATAACTTTCACTAGCCTGGATATCACAAATGACACAATTATGCTTTCTCGTGCGTTGATAAAAATCCTAGATGGGTACCACATCGACATCCAAAATCTGTACAATATCAAACAATACCCAGCGAAGGATGGCATGTGTGATCTGGCAGCAGAAATCATCGATAAATCCTATGCAAAACTGAAGAAATTGAAGCAACTCGAGCATGACTACTGGGAGTGGAAGCCGATGAGCCAGGTGTGCCTCGAGTATGCAGCCAGAGACGCCTACATGGCATACGAGTTATACAGTAAGCTCATTACCATGAAAGATGGGATGGTTAAGGCGGGGTTTTTTGCAACAGAGCTATGCCCTGGTTGCATGCTAGCCCAGGAGAAGAAGCACGAGGAGGACAGAAAGCGGTATCAGGACGAACAGGGATCTTGGAACGGTGGCGACAACAAGCGCTTGAAGGGGAAGCAAGTCAAGGATGACAACAAGTGGTGGTCATAAATTATGTGTTTGAACTAGATTTTAGTTTATAGTTTATTTTGTGTACGTAGTATATATTTTGGGATGTATAGATTAGTTTGGGATCTAAGCATTGGAAGAACTTGCATGCATATGTATGTGTTTTACTATATGATATATATGTACAAAAGTGTGATGGGTTGTTGATATAGGCATTATATCTAGGCCCCTGGTGAGCATATGGTCTCTCACATATATAGATCGATATGCATGCGCATGATCCATCATCTTCTTGGGCTCAAACTTTGAGATAGGTATCATCTAGGCAACTTCAGTGGATTTTGTGATGCACATTTTCCTTTGTGTGATGGATGACCACACACACATGCTCCATTGGATTATTCTGTGATGCATGCAACTTCTATCACTGATGCAACATGCAATGTGGAAGCTGCTTTTCCTATGTGTTTTTGGTCTCTGTGACCATGCATGGTTTTTAATTTGACACATGGATCCCCTAGAGACATTGCATGATGTAGTGTGTTCTTTTCCTGAACCTACACACTCATATATATCCACTAGAGTCACTAGTCCACATGTACATGACCACATTGCATATATGTACATTGCTCTTTTCCAAAACCACAATGATATCTATACACATATGCATGACCACACATGCATATACTACTCAAGTGGATTATGTGATGATGGTGCAACAATGCATGCAATGTGTGGAAGATCCTTTATTTTAATTCCTATGTGTTTTTAGTCTCTATATGACCATATGGATCTCTCCTAGAGTCATATTGCATGCATGTGTGTTCTTTTCCATATTGCATTATTGTTGATATATATAGATCCACATGATGACCACATTCCATGTCTGTGTTCTTTTCCAATATAACATTTTGATATATCTACATGACCACACATAACTCTGTGATGATGTAACTTATGTCACACTGGTGCAACATGCAATGTGTGGAAGCTGCTCTTCCTATGTGTTTGGTCTCTATGACCATGGTTGTACACATGGAACCCCTAGAGTCATTAATTGCATGTGTTCTTTCCTAAGCACATTGGATATAAATCCACACTCCTAGCTTCATTGATCCACACATGACCACATTGCATGTGTTCTATTCCAAAACCACATATCTACATGACCACACACACACTAGTGGATTCTGTGATGCAACTTCTGTCACACTGGTGCAACATGCAATATGTTGTTTTCCTATGTGTTTTGGTCTATGCATGTGACCATGCATGGTTTAATACATATGGATCCCCTAGAGACATTGCATGATTTGTGTTCTTTTCCTAAACCAGTACACACTGATATATATCCACTAGAGCCACCGATCCCATCACATGACCACACATTGCATATATATATATATATGTAGACTGTTCTTTTCCAAAACAACACAAGATGATGATATATATCTCTCTACCTATATGCATGACCACACACATGCATATACTCAAGTGGATTATGTGATGATGCACAACTTCTGTCACACTGGTCCATGCATGCATGCAATGTGGAAGCTCCTTTATTTAATTCCTATGTGGTGTTGGTCTCTATGACCATATGGAATATATCTCCTATAGAGTAATATTGCATGCATGTGTTCTTTTCCTAACCCACATTGAGATGACCACATTGCATGCCTATGTGTTCTTTTCCAATAATATACCACATTTTGATATATCTACATGATGACCACACATATAACTCTGTGATGATGCAACTTATGTCACATTGGTGCAACATGCAATGTGTGTGGAAGCTGTGCTTTTCCTATATTGGTCTTTCTGACCATGCATGTAGCTGTACACATGGAACCCCTAGAGTCATTGCATATGTGTTCTTTTTCCTAAACCACATTGATATCCACACTACTAGCTAGATGTCATTGATCCACATACATGACCAGATTGCATGTGTTCTCTTTTCCAAAACCACATTGTTGGTAATATCTACAACACACTGGTGGATTGTGTGATGCAACTTCTATCACACTGGTGCAACATGCAATATGTTGCTTTCCTATGTGTTTTGGTCTATATGACCATGCATGGTGTAATTTGACACATTGATCCCCTAGAGACATTGCATGATCGATGTGTGTGTTCTTTTACTAGTACACACTGATATATATCCACTAGAGACATTGATCCCATCACATGACCACATTACATAAACTGTTCTTTTCCAAAACCACAATGGTATAATCTCTAGCTACATGTACACATGACCACACACATGTATATACTCAAGTGGATTATTCTATGATGATGCACAACTTGTGTCACACTAGTGCAACCATGCATGCACTGTGTGGAAGCTCATTTATTAATTAATTCCTATGTGTTTTTGGTCTCTATGACGACCATGGATCTCTCCTAGAGTCATATTTTGCAATGATGTGTTCTTTTCCTAACCCACATTATTGATATGGCCACCAGAGGCATTGTTGATAGACCACATGATGACCACACATCATTGCATGTGTTATTTTCCAATAGTATATACCACATTGATATCTACATGTGACCACACACAAACTCTAGTGGATTATGTGATGCAACTTAACGCTTGTCACACTGGGGCAACATGTGCAATGTGGAAGCTGAGATTTCCTAGCTATATATGTGTGCTTTTGGTCTTTGTGACCATAATTTGACACATGGACCCCCTAGAGTATATATGATGTGTTCTTTTCCTAAACCACATTGATATATATATATATATTGACCACAACATGACCACATTTGCATGTGTTCTTTTCCAAAACCATGCATGATGACCACACACTCTAGTGGATTCGTGATAGATGCAACTTCTATCACACACTGGTGCAACATGCAATGTGGAAGCTACCTTTCCTATGTGTTTTTGCCTCTCTATGACCATAGTTTGTGACACACCCCTAGATAGAGACATTGCATGTGTTCTTTTCCTAAACTACATTTTTAGATATATCTACGTGATTCTGGTGATGCAACTTCTGTCACACACTGGCCGTGCAATATGGAATTGAAAGCTGGTTATTTATTATTTCCTATATGATGATGTTTAATTTAATTTAGTCTGACACACATGGACCCCCCTAGAGTCATGCATGTGTTCTAACCACATTGATATATCCACTATACTCTCTAGTCATTCACATGGATATGTGGAAGCTGCTTTAATTTTCCTATGTATTTTGGTCTGTGTAGTGATGCATCTTCTTTAGGCTCGAACTAATTTGATATAAATCATATGTGTTTCTATGACCTAAAACTAACCAAAATAAGGATAAAAGGCCAACTTTCAACATTAATCTGGAGAAATCCATTGTTCAAAATAAACCGCATTGTCTGCGCCCTGACAACCTGGCATTGAGAGGATGGGATCATGACAGTGTATGCGCCCTCTACCTCAATGCCCCCAAGACGGTCAACCATCTGCTTAAAGACTGCCCCTTCACGGCCGCGGTTTGGAGCCTCGTCTAGCTCTAGAGCAATAATACCGATGGGGCTCTAGGACTGGGGTTTCCCTCCATCTCGGATTGGTGGGACAGGCTCACCAATGGTCACCCCGTAAAGGAACGGCATACGATCAGCGAGCGTCTGCTTTACGTCATTTTGAACGCCTGGAAGGAAAGGAATCAAAGAATCTTCACAGGGACACGCATAACCTTCGTTGAGGTCGCGGAGATTGCTAGGGAAGACAATAGGCAACGGGCTAGGGCTTTCGCGACGGTAGGCGAGGCAATCCACGCGGATCCAAATTAGACTTTATTTGTGTCTTTTGTTCGTTTGTGT
The DNA here is from genome assembly GCA_910589775.1 of Avena eriantha. Classification (NCBI taxonomy): domain Eukaryota; kingdom Viridiplantae; phylum Streptophyta; class Magnoliopsida; order Poales; family Poaceae; genus Avena; species Avena eriantha. The sequence goes on along the minus strand of OU342744.1, from coordinate 127,712,741 downwards.
CCTATCCGGACGTCTCTGGCATGAACCTCACCATGCACCACACCCTGTACGTCTTGTTTGGGGTTTCCCTCTCACTTAATGAACAGGCAGTGCTCCTGCCGTTGCTAAAAAACCGCATTTTGAATCTTATCTAAATTTGAATATATTATCCAAAAACCTTACCTCTCCTGAGATCATTATACAAGCCAAAATAGAAACTAGTAGTCCAAAGTATTGCTTTTTTCAAGATTTATTCGTCAATAATTTATAGTTTTCTTCACCAAGGCTCTTTTAGGGAAGACTTTCTAAAATATGGTTAATTTATTTGAACCCTCCATCATGCCCCTGATGGCCAGGACACCAACCCCAAATTTCCAGGTCAGATCCTCGCTCCCACTCAAAATTTGGCACCAGTGCGGGAGAGTTTCTATGCAAACGAAAATTTCTCGAGCTGCAATTACCTTTGATCCCACCCGCACAACACCACCCAAGCATTCGCGGAAATGTCATTTACGTAATCTATTCCAAACCCTTTTATCCCCTCGATGAAATGAGACAGATCCAAATTCCCCCACCGCCCTCGGTGCTGCCCTCCCCCTTTTCCCCTTGTCCTCCCTGCCGTCCTCCCCCTTTTCCCCTTGCCCCTGTCCGTCCCTCCGCCCTCTACCTTTAATCCCTTCGTCTCCGTCCGTCCTTCCAGTAGTAACCTCTCTGTCACCCTAGCACAAACCCTAGCCCCTCCTCACCGTCCTGGTTTTCCACCATGTTCATCGACCTCGCCAGGTCCTCCACCTCGCCGACAATCGGCTGACCTTTTCTACCACCTCGTTGTACACTTCACCCGCAAAGTCAGCCAGCTCGCCGTCCATATCCCCGTCTAGCTCGCCGTCCAGCTCACCGTCCACCTCGCTGACAAGGCTCGTCACCACACGGACAAGGCCCGTCCACCTCGTCACCCACCTTGTCGACGAGGTCTACTACCTCTATGTCTAGATCGATGCCACGTACCCCGGGTCACTGCAAGAAATGCGGTATCAAAAAGTCCCTACAGCATGCAGGCAAGGAAACACGCTCATCCTCGATTCTCATGTTTTTTTTACTTTGCTTGAGAAATATTGTTCATTATCCTGTTCATGCCACCAATTTACCTTTTTTGTTGCAGTTATTCTCTCTTATTTGTTCTGCCTGTGAAATTGCTTGTGATTTTACAAGTCTTGTGATCAGGGTTGCATTATCCTGTCTGTTCCATTAGTTTGACTGCTTCATGACATGTCTGATGAGTAGAGTATAAATTGTTCATAGTAGTCTATTTTACATGATGATTGCTATTGAACAATCAACATCATATGTCATGACTTGTTTAATTGCCTATTTTAATTGCATGAAAGATGCCTATCCTTCTAATGTTTAATTGTCCTGCCCTGCTTATTAGTGCAACCAGCCAACCAATTGACAAGTGAGATTCAGAGTATTCAACTTATGATCAGTTTACATACAGATAAAGTTTGCATTATCTTAGTTGTTCCATTGGTTTGGCTGCTTCATCCTATGTCTTTTGATCAGAGTATAAATTGCTCATGGTGGACTCTATTACATGATGATTACTATAGAACAATCAGCACCATAAGTTATATTTTGTTTATTTGCAGGATAGTTGCTTATCCTTCTTATGTTTTATTGTGATTATCCTCTTTAACTGCATGTATACTATTTCGGCTTATGATTTGTTTGTGTGTGATAAACGTTGCATTATCTTGCCTCTTTGCATTAGTTTGGCCGCTTCATCATATGCCTTAGTGAGTTATCACATGATGAGTTCTATAGAACAATCAGTACAGTAGCTTATGTTTCCTGTTTAATTGCACTATTGCTGCTTATCCTGCTTATGTTTTATTGTCCCACTCTACTTATTACTGCAACCATTGGTGAATTGTCCAACTTGTTCAACGTCTTGTACCTTGCTTTGCTTTGGCTGCTTCATTGTTAGTCTTGTGATATGAGATTAAGAGTAGAAGTCCCTCATAGTGGACTGTTGGACATTATGATTAGTATAGAACAATCAATACCATAGGACATAGGTTATATTTGTTGGGTCCGCAGCATAGAAAAAACAAAAAAATCCTACGATGAGAACTACACGCCAAGATCTATCTACTAGGTACATAGCAACGGGTGGACATACATCCATCGAGAACTTACCCTCGAAGACAACGAGTTTTGTTAATGAGTAGGAACTCGTGGTTAATGTAGTCGTACACTTGCTGATCTCAAGATCGTGAGGAAGTCCGAGCGCCGCAACTCAGCAGCGCATCCATACTCGCACACACGTTCAAGCCACCGGACAACCTCCACCTCCTCGCTCCAGCGATCCAGCGGAAGCAGCAACTCCTTCTAGACAAAATGCCACCAGGAACATGTATCTCGCTAATCCGAGACCATGGGGGAATAATTCTAGAGGGGGAGAGAGATCCTTCACAAGGAGGTGTGAGGAAGAAGGAGGGAGAGGGTGGCCTTTTATAGGAGGAGGGGGGTGCCCATCCCCATGGCCAGCGCATGGGGGAGGTGACCCTTCACCTCCTCCATTCATGTGGTGGTAACCCCTCCACATTAAAATGCCTCTTCACATTCCCTTTTAAAGTCCCCACTTTAAATGCATTAAAATTCTCCAAGTTTAATGCTCTCTCATTTAATAAAACTCTTTTATTAAATTTATTGAGAATTTTGTTAATTACTTTAATTCACAAACATTCACATATAACCCCTTGCAATATTTCAATATCACATGCAGAACCACTTTCTGCAATTTCACCCGAAACAATTCCGGTTTCTATCGAAACAATTCATGAGCTTTGCAATTCTTTCGTCTGAAACATATGTGCTCCAAAATGGTGTCCGGTAACTCTTAAGTGTGTCACCCTACGGTTCGCGAATAATGCAGACATGATTGAGACTCTTCTCAGATCAATAATCAGAAGTGGGACCTAGAGATCCATACTAATTCCTACACATTCAACGATGACTTCTATGCTCGTGAGAACCTTTAACGCTAGTAACTAAATCCCTTTGTCTCGTGATATATTACATGTCCGAGATTCGATCATTGGTATCTCCATACCTAGTTTGATCTCGTTACCGACATGCACTTTTTTCTCGTTCCCGTGATATAACATTCTAGTGATCACATCACTTGCTTGCAAGCTATCTTAATGTGATATCACCGAGAGGGCCCAGAGTATATCTATCCGTCATCGGGATTGACAAATTCCACTCTTGATCCATGAGCCTCAACATAACACCTTCGTAGCACTGAACCCATCTTTATAGTCACCTTGTTATGGTGTGACGTTTGATGTTATCAAGATACTCTTTCGGTGTTAGCAATTAACATGATCTCATGGTCTAAGGATAAAGATTACTTCGTATGGTGTTATAGCAATATAAACATAATGAATTTGATCGTAATGCTATACTTCGGATGAATGTTCATCACACCATTCAACTAATGTTGTGACCTTGTTATTAACAACATCCAATGTCCATGATCAGGAAACCTTGATCATCTTGTTAATCAACAAGCTAGTCTATAAGAGAGGCATAACTAGGAACCCTTTTGTTTATTAAACACACATGTATTGATGTTTCCGATCAATACAATTATAGCATGCAAAATAAACATTTATCATAAACATGGAATAAGATAATAACCACTTTATTATTGCCTCTCAGGCATATTCCCTTCAGTCTCCCACTTGCACTAGAGTCAATAATCTAGTTTGAAAAACTTTGCGTATTGAACACCTATGGCTTTCTGGTGTTGCATATATGCGATTGCTAGTGGTTAACATAATCTCCGGATCTGACAGTTTCAGGTCCGTGTGTATTTGCATGTCTTTGCGTCTCTACGCATCACTCATTCTCAAATGAGATGGCATTTTATAAATTTGGTCCTTTGGTGAGACCTTTAGTTTGTTCGGCTCAAAATATGTTGATATTATTGTCACACAATATATCTTCATAGTATTAGCCCACTTTGAACCACACCTAGTTTGATAACAAACTACTTAACATAAATGCCCTCCTTTGCTGCTACTATAGCAGTTATATACTTAGCCTTTTGTTGTAGTATCCGTCACAATGTCTCAACTTTGGAACTCATCCAAATCTATCATGGAACATCCTTTCCATTACATTGTGCCACCCATAGTCTAAATTGAGATAAATTTAATTTGTATCTTGTGACAAAACTAGTATCAATGTAACACTTTACAATGAACTACTTTTAACTATTTGTCACTTATACATGATATATTCTTAGTTCTTCCAAAGCTCATAAGAATATCTTTACTATTGTCCAATGATCATCTTATGAATCATTCTGGTATGTGCTCATAACATTTAGAGCATAGGACATTCTGGATATATACATATCATGGTATAGTCGATCAAAATCTTCATGTGATTTTACTCACCAAGTGTTGAAACACTTAAATCTTGATACAATCCCTTCCATGCAGCAAGAACCTTTCTTGTTGTTTCCATATTGAACCCTTTCAATATCTCATATATGTATGTTTGGCACAACCATATTAGCGCCTCAATTTATCTATATAGATATTGATGCCTAATATTCCGGTTTTGCCCAAGTCTTTCATCGGACTCTTATTTTAATGAAATTATTAACTTGTGTCAATACAAGATACATCATTTCCAATCAACAATATGTCCTCTACATAATGTATTAGAAATATGTCTCAGCACTCCCACTTAATTTCTTGCAAATGCAAGCATCTTCATCATCTGCGATGAATTTAAACTCTTTTAACAGTTTCATCATGGTGAAGACTCCAACTCCGCTATGCTTACTTCAACTATTGAAGTTTGCATGCCCTTTTAGCACCCTTTGAATTAACAAAACCCTTCGGACCGTGTCATGTACACGTCCTAGGTAACCATTCTATTAGAAGAACCTTGTTTTGTTTATTCAACTACCATATACCAAATTATATGTAGTGGTCGCTACATTAATCCGTCAAGACTAAATATCGCTATGAAAGATCAAATCTTGTCGTAGTCAACTCCTTGAACATTGCCGTAAACTTATTTCCAACATGTCGACTATTTCATAGATGTTAAACATCCATGTCTATTTCTTTATAGGTCCAAACACAACCGATAGGCTTCATGCCTTTCCGGAGGGTCTTCCAAGTTCAGAAACTTGATTTCTCGTGTATGGATACTATCACGGATTCTATGACTTCTAGTCATTTTATGGAGTCACGGACCATCATCGCTTCTTTGCATGTAGTCGGTTCATCATTGTCAAAACAATAACGACTTTCTTATCAAATCTTACTATTTGATTCTTACCAACCCACACGGTTCAATAGGAACTCTAATCTCCAAGATCACACCTTTTGTAATCACGGGAGCCATGAGAATTGTGGCTGCCACCGGGACACTTTCTAGCGCTGCGCTACTTAGCACATATAGCTAAGGTTCAACAACCTTATCAAAGCTCTATTGTCCTCCCACTTAACTTTTCACGAAAAATTCCTTCTCAAGAAACTTGACGTTCCAAGTGACAAACTCTTTTGTCCTCGGTGTTATGGAGAAATTCCCAATAAATTCTTTGGGATAACCTACAAAGACGTACTTATCCGACTTTGGTTGTAAACATTTTACATATGCATAGCATACCAAAATTTAAGAAAAGACAATTCGGGTTTTATCCCAAACCATAACTCATATGGTGTCATTTCAACGGATCACGATGGTGCTCTTTTCAGTGTAAAAGCGGTAGTCTCTAAAGCTTTTAATTCTTAAAACATAATGGCAGTTTTATAAATGACACCTTTAATCTTACCATGTCAAACATGGTTTAATTTCATCTCTCGAATATACCATACTCCTATGGTTTATCGGGAAACTTGAATCATGGAACAGTTCCTCAAATCTTGGGTGTTTTGCTAAACATGTAACTCAAATATCTTCCTTTATGATCAAATCATAAACTCTTCTAATTTCTTGTTACAATGATTTTTCACTTCATCTTGAAAGTCTTTGAACAATTTTCAAATGTTTCATACTTCTTCCTTATTAAGTAAATATACAGATATATTCACTCAAATTTTCGAGGAAAGCATATGAAGCAAAAAGATCCATCGCATATGGCTACACATAATGGACTATGCACATCAGCATGCACAATTTCCAATAAGCTAGTCATACGTTTCTCTTTGGCCTAAGAACGGAGTTTCAATTATCTCGAGGAAAGTCTCACAAGCGTCAATTGATCAAAAACAAAGACTCCAAAAATCCATCAACATATTTCTTCATGTTTTCTTTCCAATATAATTTAAATAGTGATGTCACTTTATAAGTGATCTTTCAATCATTTGTCTTGCGACATTTTAGCAATAGTGTTTATGGATGTGATTTCTCCCACTAGACTTGTAAAAGTTCATCCATCCTTTATGGAATACGGTAATTATTTGAACAACCATTGTTCTCATATATCGGAACAAAATAAGTTATTAAAACAAATCTTGAAGGCTAGGTTTGACGACAACGAAAAACACAATAACACTTTATTTGTTTTCGATGAACATCATCACTTATTCTCTTGCTAGTTACTTAGGACATTGCAGTTCATGAATTGCATTGTCCTGTATGACACTTCATACCAACCAATTCGGTATCCAATACCTAAGAACCACATTGTTAAACAAGCAAGGAATACAACCATAACATGTATATCTTCTATATACCTAAGCTGGACATTTCCAACTTTTTATTTTCTGCCAAATATTTTATAGATTCTCTTTCAGCAATTCCTTTTCCTTTTAAAAGAATCTATCAACATCAATAGTGGTGTCATTCGCATGACACATAATACAAAGCGTATATAGTCAAACACTAATACCTTTGGACTTGCACTTTGAAGTGGACGACCATCATCAAATGTTTGGCATTCTTTTAAAATTCCATTCTTTAGTAATCTTTTAGTGTAGTAAACATTTTACTTACATCTTATATTCATCCTTATCATGACAACTTTCATTATCAAGCTACTATAGCTTATAAGGAAGAATGACGAGTATAATTTTAGTTCCCCAAAACCTTTTTGGGAGATCCGGATGCCTAGCATCTCTATCCTTCACAAATTCTCATACAATATGAGAACATGTATTTTGCTAAATTATACTCTATCATAATGCAACCAAAAACATTGTTTCAGATATCACAATATCTTTCACACATGATCGTTTTTGAAACAATTTTCAGCTCCTATATAATCTTGATATTGAAACAACTTTTGAATATCAATAATCATGGAGGAAAACATGATACTTTAGATACTAACATTGGAATTCTTACTCTTGATTTAATACTACTTATTAAACTTCATGCAGTAAATAGAGTTTGCTGAAAGTTTGCAATAGGACTTATAAACTTTAAATTGATATTCAAAACAATACGATACCAGTTCGTAAAGTAAATATCCAGAAATCTATAGTTCTATTATCTCAATTAAAACTAAGCATAAGGTAGTGAACAGACGCCAATGACTATAAAAAATTATGAAAATTCACTTTGATTGAGTTTATGACAAATTGAGTTCGATTAGTCCAAATTAGAAATGAACTCCCACTCAAAAACAACATCCCTCGTGCTTTTTTGGTGATTACATGAACCAAATCCACTACACCAAGTCTGATCATCACGTGAGTTGATGTAACTTCAAAGGCGAGCATCTATATGGGCATCATATCAACTATATGACTCATGCTTAACCTTTCGGTCCGTGTTCGAGGCCATGTCTATACATGCTAGGCTCGCCAAGTAAGAACCTTAGTACTCGCGTGTGTAAAACTGTCTTACACCCGTTGTATGAAAGCGTAGAGTCGAGTACACCCGATCATCACGTGATGTCTCGAAACACGATCCATAGAACGATGCATACTTAAGGAAGAACACATTTTTATCTTGATATCTAAATGAGGGATCATCTTACAATGCTACAGAAAGCGCCAAACTAGCAGTATAAGATGCTAATGTGTAAAGTGAGATGACATGGTCCATGCATTTGATCTCTATCATTTCCATCGTGGTATGATCTCTGTCATTCTTGTGTGTAAGGCCAAGGTCTATGGAACTTACACATTGAGTGTGTTGTAAGAGTATCTATCATACATCTACTTACAACAATACCATATCAAGACACTAGTCCAGCAACGATCTAAACTAGACGCCTCTAATTTATCAATTGCAAGTTTTACGTGGCTTAGGACTTTCGGAGATAGAGCCGTTCTCACCTACGAACATGAACCACAACGAAGATAACCAAGTTATTAGCAACTCGTTGTAAATCAGATATTGACTATAGTAGGAGAGACAGACACCCGCCAGCCACTTATGCAAAACAAGTTGCATGTCAGCCGTGGAACCGGTCTCATGTACGATGACATGTAAGGTTGGTCCGGGCCGCTTCATCCTACTATGCCACCAATATCCAAAATATATAGAAGATGCAATAACATGATCATCATCGCCCACATATAAACATATGTGTACTACCCGTGCAAAGCACCTACGCATAGATCAGGCTCTGATACCACTGTTGGGTCCGCAGCATAGAAAACAAAAAAATTCCTACGATGAGAACTACACGCCAAGATCTATCTACTAGGTACATAGCAACGGGTGGACATACATCCATCGAGAACTTACCCTTGAAGACAACGAGTTTTGTTAACGAGTAGGAACTCGTGGTTGATGTAGTCGTACACTTGTCGATCTCAAGATTGTGAGGAAGTTCGAGCGCCGCAACTCAGCAGCGTAGCCGTACTCGCACACACGTTCAAGCCACCGGACAACCTCTACCTCCTCGCTCCAGCGATCCAGCGGAAGAAGCAACTCCTTCTAGACGAAATGCCACCGGGAACATGTATCTCGCTAATCCGAGACCATGGAGGAATAATTCTAGAGGGGGAGAGAGATCCTTCACAAGGAGGTGTGAGGAAGAAGGAGGGAGAGGGTGGCCTTTTATAGGAGGAGGCCCCTCCCCATGGCCGGCGCATGGGGGAGGTGACCCTTCACCTCCTCCATTCATGTGGTGGTAACCCCTCCACATTAAAATGCCTCTTCACATTCCCTTTTAAAGTCCCCACTTTAAATGCATTAAAATTCTCAAAGTTTAATGCTCTCTCATTTAATAAAACTCTTTTATTAAATTTATTCAGAATTTTTTTAATTACTTTAATTAACAAACATTCACATATAACCCCTTGCAATATTTTAATATCACATGTAGACCCACTTTCTGCAATTTCACCCGAAACAATTCTGGTTTCTATCGAAACAATTCCTGCGCTTTGCAATTCTTTCGTCTGAAACATATGTGCTCCAAAATGGTGTCTGGTAACTCTTAAGTGTGTCAGCCTACAGTTCGCGAATAATACAGACATGATTGAGACTCTTCTCAGATCAATAATCAGAAGCGGGACCTAGAGATCCATACTGATTCCTACACATTCAATGATGACTTCTATGATCGTGAGAACCTTTAACACTAGTAACTAAATCCCTTTGTCTCGCGATATATTACATGTCCGAGATTCGATCATTGGTATCTCCATACCTAGATTGATCTCGTTACCGACATGCACTCTTTTCTAGTTCCCGTAATATAACATTCTAGTGATCACATCACTTGCTTGCAAGCTATCTTAATGTGATATCACTGAGAGGGCCCAGAGTATATCTATCCGTCATCGGGATTGAAAAATTCCACTCTTGATCCATGAGCCTCAACATAACACCTTCGTAGCACTGAACCCATCTTTATAGTCACCTTGTTACGGTGTGACGTTTGATGTTATCAAGATACTCTTCCGGTGTTAGCAATTAACATGATCTCATGGTCTAAGGATAAAGATTACTTCGTATGGTGTTATAGCAATATAAACATAATGACTTTGATCATAATGATATACTTAGGATGAATGTTCATCACATCATTCAACTAATATTGTGACCTTGTTATTAACAACATCCAATGTCCATGATCAGGAAACCTTGATCATCTTGTTAATCAACAAGCTAGTTTATAAGAGAGGCATAACTAGGAACCCTTTTTGTTTATTAAACACACATGTATTGATGTTTCCGATCAATACAATTATAGCATGCAAAATAAACATTTATCATAAACATGGAATAAGATAATAACCACTTTATTATTGCCTCTCGGGCATATTCCCTTCAATATTTTTGTAGCTTACTAAAGAGTTGTTTATTCATGATAGAACCACAATTGCATCCCATGGAAGAAACACGGCTAGAAAACATCACGAGAAACAATGCGTGGATGCAAAAAATGGGTCTTAGGCCCCTTGTTTATCCATCTCCCACCGAGTTCTCCCCTAAAAAGAGGAAGGATGAAGGCTCTAGATCTTACTATTATCCTGAAGAGGAGGGGGATGAGCTGGAGGTAGTCCCCTTACTTGCCTACTCATCTTTTGTTTAATTATTTGGTTACTTAATTTTCATATATGTTGTGCTTTTTTATTATCCTAAATTAACTATCTTTGAATTGTGTAGACTGAGAAGAGGAAATATAAGAAGAAACCTATCATCATGACAAGGATGGCTGCTGCTGGTGGATCATCTGCTCAGAAGCGCGTCTTGGCTAGCATGGCTACCTAGACAGAAAGTATGAGACATACCAGGTCCAAGGGGAATCCGCTAGAAGTATTTCCACCTCCAAGTTCTCCACGGCGCCCACCAAGACCGCCAAGTGTTGCGACCTCTTTGCAAGAAACTCAGAGTCCTGCAGATCCTGATGCTCGAGGAGAGAAGGTAGCAGCCCAAATCGAGATGGCAACACTCCATGGCAGGAAGACAGCAGTCCAAGACGAGTAGACAGCTAGCCTAGGCAAGCAACCAACTCCCCAAGGAAAGCACATTATTTTGTTTGAATGTCACTTATTATATGGTAGAACACTAACTCCACATTATATGTTTGTAGATGATTTTGGCCATCATCCTTCTAAAGACACTATTAAACATGATGATCCTCAAATTGTCTTGAGGGAAAAAACATGGGGAAGTAGCGTGAGAATGTGTCCAAAGGAGGAAAGCTTCCATTTGTCATTCCTCCAAGAAGAACTATTGCTTCCAAGTTTGCCACTGAGTGTGCAAAAATAGTCAGGACTGGTATGCCTATCTTCCCCCGCTAGAAAGAGTACAAGCAGAGGCCGGATGTTAGAACAAAGTTCTACGATAGAGTTTCCGTATGTTCTGTGACTCAACTGCCCTTTTCTTCTCATTACTGTTCAAGTATAGGCTGATGCACAATGTTTTATTTTACCAAAAGTTTGTCATGGATGCATCACACCTAGATGTGTAGGTTGCTTGCAACCATCAGTTAATGAGGCACGCAAGAATTCAAAGGCATCTCCTGAAAAAACAGTTTTTTGACCCCTTCCCACTGAATGAAGTAACAAGGATTTCTCCCATTGAACACATGAACAATGCAGAGTGGTGCAAGCTTGTTGATTCTTGGACTGACCCCAGGAACCAGGTCAAATCTTGTCTACTCAACTTCCCCCTGTTTGTGTTTAACCAGGACTGCCTCTTATACTCCATGCTCTCTCTTTGTGTAGGCCCATTGCCTAATAAACAGGGAAACAAGAAATAGACAACCTTATCACAGTGACTTGTTTTACTGTGACAACCGAGGCTTATCCAATCACAATGTGAAAAAAGCAATAGTAAGCCCTCCAGAATACTTTTCATCTTTCTCATCTTACAAAATTTCAATGCCATATTTGTCTTTGAAATGAGTATGGTCATTTGTAATTTGCTGGCTATTTTTCTAATGTTTGACTCTATTCCTAAAACTCAATAGACAACCAAGGAAAGCAAGATGGAACCTAATGGTACAGAAGATATCACTGAGGCTGAACAACCTCCTTCCACCGACACGGTGCACTATGCGCTGTCGCAGGACATCAACATCCATTCTTCAAGACCAGCCAAGACTCTCCCTGAAGCGCAACTCGGGGCTCAGAGAGCAGGGAATGCGATACTGCGCAGTGCCATCGTGGGGTTGCAAACGGAGAGACCAGATGGCGAGGCAGAAGCCCTGAAGGAAGCGCAGGAAGTGTGGAAGAAGCTATACCAGGTCCATCTTTGTCATCTTAATAATTCAATACCCTGTTTGTCCATGAAGATGTGCTTAGAATTTGCTTGCTACTTTTCTAAAGTTTGCTTCTATAACTGTCAGGCACCCATTGGAAGCACAGTGGTGCCATCTGCTATAGAAGATGGCATTGAGGATCAACCCCTTGCTTCCACTAATGAAAGCATCCATGTTTCAAGACCAACCAGCTCTCTCCTTGAAGCGCAACTTTTGGCTGAGAGAGCAGTGAATGAGGCACTGAGAAGACACATTGCAGCATTGCTGAAGGAGATAGAAGCAAAGAATGAAGCGCGGAAATCACTTCAGAACTTTACAGACCTTGTAAATGCATCACTTCAGAAATTCTTAGCTATATTAAGTAAGTGAACTGGTGGTGTGACTCAAAGCTTGTTAGGCTCTTTTCTTTATTTTGTTGGAAACTTATGTGCGAACCTATTTATGTCCCCTGAAACACGTGCCCTGCAATTTCTGTCATTTTGATCTGGACGGTGCAATCTAGCAAAGTTGCCAGCACTCTTCTCTGACGTAAATGAAAACGTCATGCTTGTTTTGTTGATGAAAATATTTCTGTCACCAATAGACGCCTACGTGGCGCACTTTCACTCGTCAACATCCTCGACGAAACAGGAACGCCATCTCTTCTGCTCTGACGAATTGAGTTCGTCATGTGTTGGAGATACGCGTCCAGCTCTCATTGGTACACGATTCGTGCTGCAGATGGACCATGTGTTTTCTTCCTATTGGTCCACGTGTCACCCTAACGACCGGCCACGCGTAAGCTGTCCAGCTTATTGCCGTGACGAAAACGAAATTTGTCTCTACCAGTGTGACAAAATGGGAAGGATGACATAAGCAAATGAAAGGATGGCGTCAACAAACAGCGCTAGCAGAATCAGGCCGTGACAAAAAAGGGTCAGGAAGTCGATGACATCGTAGACAGCGAACATGACATCAGCAAACATTGCTGACGGCCACCTGCGGCGCCGTCTGCCATGTGGCATCGTTCATAACGAAATAAAAGCGTCATGAAGGACTAGGCCGGTCCAGTTTGCCGCGACGAAATTGGAGGAACGTCACAGACGGGCCGTGACATTTTCAGACAAAAAACGTCACGGACTGAATTATGACGTGAGGTCCATGACCTATTTTTTTGTCGCAGAATTTGTCGTGGATGGCCATCTACAATGTTTTGGCCCTCATCCACGACGATATCAGATCTTCATGAACCACCCAGATTCTTGTAGTGCCACCCCCTGCCCATGTCGTCTTCTCGAGCCGGATCTACCCGCCTCGTGGTCGTTCTTGGCCTTCTTCATCCAGTTAGGTGTCTTCATCATTGATGTTGGCGTTGGCAGCGGCGGCGGTGCTAGAGGGATTTTTCTGGCGATGGCGAGAGGTGGGGTGTGCGGCACCGACGGGTGTAGGGGCTAGTTAAGTAGCCCCCATGTGAGCGCGTGCAGGTTCTCGCTCCTTCATCATCAATGCCAGCGCAGGAACTCAGGCAGCGTCTCATTAGTCACAGGCTGATCGACGTCCCATCGGCATTGATGTTGAAGGTCGCCACCGGTCAAACTGTCTCCCGCACCTCTGAATAGTTGCCACCACGTGACGCGCTCATACAGGTTGGGTCGTGCCCATGGAGATGCCCTTAGGTACCGCCCTGGACCCGCTTGACATAGCACAACTGACATCCTGTGGGGCCCACACGAAGGGTGCTTGGAATGGACGTGTCCTCTCCTTACTTCTCCTTTGCCGCCATAATCGTTCCACTGTGCATGCCTGCTTCCCTAGTCGCCATCCAAACCGACGAAGAAACAATACAACTCCATCAGCCTCCACGGACCCTGTGCTCGCTGGCTGTCAATGTTGATTCCTCTTCATTATGGGGCTCTTCTCTGGCTCACCCTCCCAATGCATAGGTCATCGCCTTCTACACCAGACTCTGGCTCCTCCCTGCTCCCGTCTCGCCCACTAGAAACCACGAGTACCGCACACCGCGAGAGAACCATCAAATTAATTAATTTTAGTGATGAAGTGAAACAACTATGACAACCACATGTGAGAAAATGGACAAGGTACTACTACGACTCGCAAGTCCAACTAACTAATCAAGTAGTAGGTAATATGATATAACAAAGGCATATAATGGCTGCAAGGTAACAAGTAATGATACGAGTAGGGTGAAAATGAAGTGGATACGGTCGAATATGAGTGAAATCATGTTCGTAACCATATTTTTCTCGGATGCAGAGTTGAAGCGGATAGTGTCTGGATACAAATATAGAATTGGAACATGTTGTTATGAATACAGGATAAATACGGTGTAAATATGGTTGGGAAGCAGATATATGTTCTGTGGGATGTCGTTTCAATAATAAGACTGACATATAGCACATATTAGGGACCAACTTCTCACTATAAACCAACCACAAAATGGCAATATTACTCGCTCATCGGATGAATGCTCGAAATTAACTCTATATATTGATATTTTCTAAAACTATCTTTCAAGGAAAGTATGTGCCTCCATGGGTTGGGCTATAGTTCTATACGATAGTTGGCATATGATTCTAACTATTCGGTATCAGATATTTTTTAGATAGTTGTCGGATATAACCGTGAAATACGTTATACCTTTGCATATGGACTGATACTAGCAAAACCACTTTCTTTTCCGTACCCTCCATATATGTGATTGTATCTGGGAAATACCCAACTGTATACTTATTTTCCTTTTGTAAGCATCTAATCATACGATTGGCCAGAAATAATTCATACCACTTTCATCCCTAATACGACTAACTAAAGCATCGCAACACAGGATAGCATATAGAGATACGCAAAGCGGCAAACTAAATAGGTAGCAGATATGGATGCTCGCTTGGTAACCTAGTCGAAGGTGGGGTAGAAGTGTAACGGTCAGGGAGAAAAAAACATATAGAGAATAAAAAAGTACGGAATCATCACAACATAAAATGCAATAAAGACAATGGATGATGACATGATCATGTTAAGCATTGCAATCCTAAACATAAGGAACGGCTTAAAGGCCAATTGAATATATCTCTATATATTAAGGCGCGTGAAGTTCGTAGCCTATTAGCGATCCAAATCAGCGAATCACCCCGATGGTACTGTTCATGGTCTATTTTTATCCAATCTTGTTGTCGATCGCGTCCTCACCGTCGGCCCATCGATTGGCGATATCCATCAACTAAGAAATTATCGTCGGCTTGGCTCGCCCTAGCTCCTCAATGAGCTCCTTTCGGTTTAAATCATTATTGAAGGAATCGATTTCCCTCTCGTTGGAGATGTTCTTGGCTGTAATTTTTTTATGATATTCTAGCGTGGATGTACGCGGGTATCGGCTTGCCCGATTTCTGCATGCACGCCCATAACTCCTTGATTGAAGCGGGTCGTTTGAAAGTGGACCTGAAATTGTGGATGAACTTGTCCTCCTGATCGCTACAGCTGTTGATTGATTCTTCGGGTCGCTTATTGAGCCAAGAACGTGCGGCTCCATGATGACTGCAAGTGCATAGATTGATTATGGCTAGTTTCGATATAAGAGTATCGAACCCATAGAGAGCTATTTGGCTAAGTTTTTTGTGCCCCATCGTCACCGTCTACCAAAAGATACTTGCAAGATGCCTTTGATTTCGAGTAAAGGGTGTTGGAAAGATTTTTGGTTAGATGCAGAAAAATAAATAAAACAAGTAAAAAAAGCACGTAACAAATTCGTTGGAAATGGTGTTTGAAATCAATAGAGCTAAAACATTCTCGGGAATGTAGGATACACCACTAGCATGTTGTAATTAATTATAATTAGGATAGCCTATTTCTTGTGTCATGTCATATATGGAGAGAGTTCCATAATAATATGTTCACCACGAGGCTAGTAGGCAGCCGCTTCTTGAGCCAGGTAATAAGGTCATCTCTAAATAACCACTGTGATACCTCAGAACAACAACTCATAAAGACCACCACAATTAAGGGTTTCCCTATAGATATCGTAATTAGGTTAGTGAATCTCTCTTTATTCCTCCTTAGACCATGCAGGTTATAAGCCATGCTTGCAGTCACGAGTAACACTGGACATACCACTAGTATGGAAAGGTCTAGTGGCAGTGTTCGGAAAAAGCGGTTCGTGACGTTTAAGCCGCACACCACTAACCTCACGCCATTGGTAGGTCGTAGTGGTGGCGTCGTCTATGAACGCCACCATTACCGCTCGTACTGGTGGCATTCGGTCTGAACACCACGACTAGGATACACAGTGGTGGCGTTTCACGCAAATGACAGTACTATATGTACTGTTTGTGGCGTTTCAACAAAGTCAAACGTCGCAAGTATATTTTTGATTTAAAAAAAGGTGTTGCATGTTACTGATTAAAGTCTGCAATATAACATCAATCTAACATCACGAAATGCATATTCACATAAGCAGGAAAATAATAATTTGGTTCACCACAAATTATTAACAAGTGGTTCAAAACATCACAAGTTGCATCTACACTAACAAACCATCACAAGGAACTAGATAGTCACTACGAATGATGATGTCAATGACAAACACTATCTGAATGTTATGGCATGGAGTAGTCCTATCGGTGAGGAGAATGGCTTGCCCAACTTGTAGATCATGATGAGTTTCAACAAAGTTCTTCCACTCCTGGATGTTGAAGATCATGTGGCCATCACTCACTGTCTTGTACGAGATGGCGCTTAGGGCACCCGTTGCTCCAACGCGTATTCTGGACAAGCCTTCTTTAGAAATTTGAAGAGAGGAAATCATTCTCAACAGTAGTTTCTAATTAAGATGCAGAAGTTAGAAATCTTATAATTATCATACAATACAAATACAATAGGAACTAAAGAAAGAATGATAAGTGAAAACATACCACATCATGTAGCTGAATATGCGTCTTGGTCAAGAGAGTGACAAGTGCTAGGGCGATGTAATAATGTTTTGATGGAACTATGTGGACAAGATAGCACTCTTCACTCTAGGTAAGTTTGCATCTCTGAGTGACAATTGTATAATCCAATGGTCTTTCTTGCTCCTCATTCCTCTCATCCTCGTCCTCACCGCCCTCATCCTCCTTGCCGCCCTCATCCTCATTGCCCATATCCTCATCGCCCTCATCTTCCTCGTCGTTCATATATGCAACAGTGATTCTTGGACCAGGAGCTCCCATTGCAAAAAATAGGTACTCACCAGAGGGGATTCGGTTTTTAGAAATGAACCTTTTCCATGAAGAACCTGTAAGGCGAGTCATTCCTCGCTCTTTGCGCATGTCGACAACATATGTTCGCCTAAGAGCTTCAAACTCCATGTTTTTCTTGTTATTATATTGATGTCCCTCCTTAAATTGCGCAGGATAGTCTAAACATGAAAAAACTATGTAAATAAATGATAATAGTATGGAAAGAAAATTCAATAAACTTAAATAGGAAAAATTATACATACCAATGAACGCTCAAATTAACCCCGTATGAGATAGACACTGAATAGCAAGCCTGACTTAGTATCATCGCTACAGCCTGCGAAACAAACTTGACATGGCACCATGTCCTCTATAAGGAAAATGTAGTTATTTTATACATACATGTCTCACATCATCATATCTAATATAAAGCACTTGTTCATTAATCACAAGGCTCGCTAAGATCAAAAGGGCCTCATATTTGCAGGAGGGAGTGAGTGAGCCAAGTAGGATGCACAAATTATTCCTCACATTTTAATCATTGGCCTAAAATTACATATTTTCTACATAACACAAGAATCATCTAGGTTGTGTACCCCTACTTAATTTTCTACCGCTAAAATCATGTACATTTGCTACTATATACTAAATCTATATTCAATCTGCACTAAATCATCTACATTAAACCATCTAAAATCATCTACACTAAACCATCTAAAATCATCTACTCTAAAACAAATAAAAAAGGAGGAGAGAGGGGCTCACCGGCAGTGGCTCGCGGCGACGTGCATGGGGCAGCGGGTGGAGGAGCGGATTCATCAAGATGGGGATGAGGCGATGACAGGGAGACATGGACAAGGCGGCGACGGGGAAGAGGAGGAGGGTGGAGGCGGGGGCGGCGGTGGCCGATGCGGTGGAGGCGGGCGGCGGTGGACGATGCATGCACGTGGGGTGCGGTGGAGGCCGATGCGGTTGGGAAGAGCGAGGGGGAGGTTGGGGGAAAGAGGGAGAGGGAGTGAAGGGGGAGATGCGGGTCAGGACGGTGCGAGGAACTTTTCGACTCTATAGTTAGGATAACATCGGCGTTTCTTTCCTGCGAACGTCAATCGAACTTTAGGCACTGGTGCCTGTGGGTCTGCTTTAGTAGTGGCATCTGGAGTACACTGAACGCCACCGTTAAGCTCTAGTAGTGGCATTCCGAATATTCGAGACGCCAACTATGTTGGCTCTTAGCAACGACGTGTTATTTCTAGGGAACGCCACTAGAAAAATGAGTACTATAGGAAATTTCCTACTAGTGTACTCCCATACATATCCTTAGGATTTCACCCTCTCTTTAGTCCCGAAGGGAAATGATATGTGGTCGACTACACATACCACCTAAAGAGAGAGATCAAACACAATATCATAAATTAATAGATCATGGAGACAAGTAATATACCATCTTTATTTCATTTCATAATAGTGCTAGGGTTTCTCCATCTCCCCAAGAACAAAGGGAACTACTCACACATGGAAGTAATCAACGACATCATCATAATCAAATGGATGGATAAAAGTATGGGGATGAATCTAGTGCAAACCACAATTGAATCTGGAATTACAATAAGATCTATGTATGAAAAATGAGAGTAGAAATGGTGATGGAGATGCAGCGGCTCGTGATGAAGGGGATGATACGATGTCCTCCAATGGTCCGTGAAGCAACAAGGATTTCCCCTTCTCTGAGTTCCTCCTCCAGATCCCTCTATGGTGTGGTATTTCGAGGATAAAAGTTTATGTGAATGTCGGATCTCAAATACGTTTTCGTGATGCGAGAGTATTTGACAGAGCGGATACGCTACCACACGGTAGGGGCGGGCAGTACGAGCAAGCTCTGGCCATACCAGTGGTCGTTACACGCTCTGGAGCTTTCCTCTGTGTTTGCCAATCTCCTAGGTGCAAGAATAAATCAATTAAATAACTTTTGGGATCCTGTTGAAATAAGGATAAAAGGTGCGCGAATGCGCGGTAAAATACTAAAAATCCTACTCTACTTTTGTAAAACAAAATGTAAATATGCTACAATTTTGGACTCATCGCTCCACTTAGATATAACTATAGGCTTGGCATAGGGGTGGCTTTTGAGCCGCCCTGTAACTTGGCGGTTTGTAGGCAATCGCATAACCATGCCTCTGATTCCCGAAGAGCGTCGTATTTTTGGCGACCGTGAGGTAATTTGAATTCCTCATCCATCGGCATCTTGCGAACCCCACGGATAAAGCAACTTGCGCCGCAAGGTTCACAATCATTTTCATCACTGTCTTCAGCATCTAAATATCTTTGGATGATGCGCTCGTCTCGCGATCTATTAAATCTTCGCTACGTGATGTTGTTCTTGGCGTCTTAATTGTGCGAGCTTTCATCGAATCGCACATGGTGCGGTGAGCTAGACCTTCAGGTGTGATCCATCTGCTGAGGGCTGCTGCGATGGTGTGGTGACCTATCGGGTTGTGCGGCGATTTTATTTATCTCCTTGTGTGAGCGAATCTCTGACCATGCTGAGGCCCCTAAGGGTGGAATGATGGATCGTTGTCGCTGGATCATTGGATGGTGGTTGCATGGTGAGTAAGTAGGTTTGAGCCACGGTGATGGCGGCTTTGGGTCTCTTGGCCTTTATTTTGACAGTGGAATCCGCTAACCTGAAAGATAGATCCAGGTCTCTCGTTAACTCGCGCCTCTTGTTCTCGAGGATATTATCCAGCTGAGAGTCGTCCCTCCTTGTATCAATATGTCATAAGAAGTTTTTATGGAGTAAGCATATTATATAATCATCAAATTTAATTAGTTGAGCACTTATTTCGAGTAACAAATGATCATTGCTTGATTTACTCTCTCTTTTTTTAATCTTGTACTTTCTTTTGGCTTGAATTTCTTTGATAGTTGAGTCTTTTTCTTTTCCATTGAGCCAATTAATTTGATAAATTTAATACTCTTTATGGCTCTTATAAACCTGAACTTGTGACCATAACGTGTTATCAAGGTTTTCTTATCATAACTAATTAATACTTCTTTGGTGTGGAAAACCCTAAAATCATAACAGTGGTACAAGTATCGTAGCAGTCATCCTAATTCATACATATAATATAATAATCATGGATCATAAATTACTTCAAAATTTTATAAAGTCTCAAAACTCAGTGGTTATAACTCTTCCCTTGAACCAAAGGAATTTGAAGATGATGCGGCTAATACAAATTCTGGAATTAAAGACCTAACATGCATCCAAGAAAGTAAACATGTTAAAACCAAAAGATAGATTACAAGGTGTTATAGATCTCTCTAAGCTTGGGATCAAGCCAGTGGGATCAAATAATCCCTCACAATTATTTGATACCGTGGCATTCTTTAGTTTGGAGGCATGGCGTTGGAGACAGCTGCACGAAGTTTCTTGCTCATCTCCTCCAAGGCAGATATGCGACTTAGGCACTTCTGCAGGTCAGAACGTAAGCGGAATATCCCCTCAGCAACCCTTCTTAGCATGTTATTGAGTTACTTCTTGCTTTCGAGATTCATGAGGTGTTTGCGCATGATCTCTCGATGGAGGAGTTCTTCCTTCTGATCATTCTCTATCTTGCGAAGACGTTGTTCAGCTTTTGGGCCTTGCGCTAAAATAGGCACGCCCAAGAGGCTGAACTCCCAATCTTCTTGTGGATTCATGCTCATGCGCGTGTTCATGGTGATCTTCTTGGTTGTAGAAGTGTGCGTCATAGTCTTCTGATAAGTTCCTACATTAGCTCGGTTAGCTTTCTTATGCTTGGATGAAGAGTAGTTGGTGGCGATGAACTTGAGCAACTTTGTGCACCCCTTCCCATGGGGTTTCCTTGCCTGCTCCTCATCTTCAGGCCTCACCATCACAAGATAATCTGGCTTCTTTCATTCTCTAGCCGTTTTCTCCATGAAGGTCTTGAACCCTTCTCATCATCATCAGAGTCGTAGGCGTACCTCTTGTTCTTTGGGCTTAGTCCTTGTGCTTCACGGTCATCGGCTTTAATGGAGGAAGTCTGAAAGTTATCACACAAAGGAGACATGAGGCCTAGAGGTTTGTCTTTGCCTAGAACTAGATAGCACATCAAGGAGATTGGATCTATTGATATAAGAGAGAAGAAGAACCTTTGTAGAGGCTTATGAAGGGTTAGAAACAGGGAAAAACCCGTGCTAGATGAAAAAGGGTTGGACAAGAAAAGAATCCCAACAAATTAGGAAGAAAAAGGGAGAAAAAGGAAGAGTCAGAAGCGGTAACGGCCACTGGTACAGGCGGGTGCGGTCGTACTACATGCTCGTACCAGGGTTTTTACTAGAAATTACCCCGACCGAGGTCGGCAAAACTTTACCGACTAAGTGGTACGGCGGGCCCTGCCCGTATGGTCCGCTCATACCGAAAATTACCGACCTTTCCATGTCGGTTTCTCTTTTTTTACACAAAATAAACGAAACAGAGGAAGAAAAGTCGAGAGGCTAACGACCACTGGTATGGGCACATGTGCATGTATGGCTTGGTCGTACCAAAATCAGAAAATCGGTCGGAAACATAACTCAGGTACTGACAGTTTAACGACCACTGGTACAGGCGTGTGCGACCGTACTGCCCACCCGTACTAGGTTAGAAAAACCAGCAGTGGCTTCATAAGAACGTGAGGGCTTCAAAATGCAAATAAAAATAGCAAAACAGCAAGTAGAACATAGGTAGGTCAAAATTTTGATTACCTTGTTCAACTAGTGGTAAGGTGATTACTTAGGTATCTTTTCCCCCTTTAATTTTTTAGTTAATATCTTATTCTTCCCTTTGAACAAGGTCGGTCGCAAGAAGTCTCTAAAACCATTACAAAAAGAAACCGAAAATTTTCTTTTGGGAAGTGTAGTCCCTGATGGTATGCAGATGGATGACACCTTTTCCGGTGTTTTGACCTCTTCAATATCCATAGATATGTCTACTTGTTCTTCTCTTCTTTTGAGGATCTACAAGTCAAAATCTTGCGAAAGCAAAGTCCAATGGATCATACTTGGCTTAACGTGGTCCTTTCAAGAATTTCTTTCCAGCCAGTATGATTAATATGCACTCTTACTTTTGAATCAATTATGTAAGATCTAAATTTATCACAAGAGAAGACAACATGGAAAAGTTACTTTTCTGCCATGGAGAATTCTTTTGAGTGCCATTTAAGGTACGACTAGCATGATGAATGATATTGAGTTCATCACCATCATAATAGCAAAGGATTGCTCCAACAACTTCATGACTAGCCTCACAAAATAGACCAAAAGGTTTCCTCCAATTGGGTGGCTTGATAATAGGGGCATCAAGAAGGGCTTGTTTTAGTATGGTGAAAGTAGTAAAACATTTTTCATCAAAATTAAACATAACATCCTTTTGTAAAAGGTTAGTAAGTGGTCTAGTAGTCTTAAAGAAGTTTTTAATAAATCTTCTATAAAATCCAACATGAACCAAGAAACTTCTAATACATGTTACAACACGAGGAGGGGGAAGCCTTTCTATTGCCTCAATTTTAGCTTTATCGACTTCTATGCCTTTTCATGAAATTTTATGACCGAAAACTATACCTTCTTGAACCATGAAGTGATATTTCTTCCAATTTAAAACTAGGTTAGTGTATTCACATCTCTACAAACCTTTATGAAGATTATGGATACAATGATTAAATGAGGTTACATATACCAAAAATCATCCATGATATTTTCAACATAGTTAGCAAATATAGTTGTCATACACCTTTAGAAGGTAGTCGGAGCGTTCCAAAGGCCAAAAGGCATTTGGCGATAAGCATATAAGCCAAAAGGACAAGTGAACATTGTCTTTAGTTGGTCATCAGGATGAACAACTGTTTGAGAAAAAACGAAATAGCCGTCTAAATAGCAAAAATGAGAATCCATAGCGAGCCTCTCTAAAGTTTGATCTATAAACGGTAAATGGTAGTGATCATTTCTAGTTTCCTTATTAAGCTTTATATAACAAATACACATCTTATGACCAATGACAGTTCGAGTTGGGACCATCTTATTATGTTCATTTGGAACGACAGTAAACCCACCTTTCTTAGGAACACAATGCACATGACACCCCAATCACTTTCCTCCACATGGAAGATTATTCCTACATCTAACAAGAAAATTACCTCCTTTCTTACTTCTTCTTTCATATGAGGTTTAATTAAGTCATCTTTTAAAGTCCCCGACCGGCTGAGCTCCTTCTTCCATAAATATTCTAGGAGTGGCTATCTAGGGGCTAATCCCTTTCAAGTCGCTCATTGAATATCCAAGGGCATTCTGGTGCATTATGAGGACCATCATTAAGTTCTCATCATCCTTTTCTGCAAGACTAGAACTTACAATATAGGAAAATTATTAGTATCATGAAGAAACCTATACTTTAATTCCTTAGGAAGGGTTTTGAGTGTAGGAGGCGGAAGGGACTAATCTCCTTTCTTTATAAGTACTTCAAAATATTGATTCATTTCAGGATCTACTTCAGGGGTTGAGTCAATATAATCATCAATCTCTATTTTATCTGTATCTTTAGGTATATTATTATCAACTAGGATCCTTGCTAAAATATCGTTGGGAGTTTCGATGAATATGGAGGCAAGATTAATAATGTTACCTTCTTTTTCCTGCCCATATTCATACTCGTCAAACTCTTTAATAGACGGCTTATGATGGAATTTTGAGAAATGGAAATTCATTTTATCTTCACCAAACTTGATAGATATAGTTTATTTCTTGCAATCAATATTTGCTCCTGTAGTATTCAAGAAAGTTCTCCAAAAATAATTGGACAATAAACATCAGCAGGCATCAACAAGTACAGAATCAATAGGGTACCTATAAGGTCCAATACAAATTGGACCATCTCTAATTATTCCCATAGGAAATTTGAGTGTTTTATCTGCAAGCATTATTGTCATACCAGTGTCTTCTAATTCAGCTAGCATGAGTTCGTTTTGGATTTTGAGATAAAAATTGTAAGGATTACATTAACATCTGTTCCAATATCATAGAGGCCATAGTAAGAATATCCACCAAAGCTACAAGGGAGGATAGGTTTACCAACATCCTTTGCTTTTACCTTTCCTTCAACGAATTGGGAAGCTTCGGTATCAAGCTCTATCATGTTGCAATGTGCGAACATGGTTAGGATATCTTCCTTAGTTGGTTCACCTTTCTCCTGCATACTTACTTGATTAGTTTCTCTTCCTTGTGCCCCTTATTCTAATTTTTTAGGAACATTTTCTCTTCTTCAAGTTGTTCTTGACATTGTTGAGCTATCATATGTTTTCTAGCCGTCCTTGGGAAAGAAAGGGGTTCAACATAAGGGGGTAACTCCCTCAATGGCTCTACGTGAGCTGCAATTTCTATCTCAACATCCTCCACTTGCTCAGGCGGTGGAGTGTATTGAAGCCAATCTTTCTTTGGAGCTTCAATATGTTTTGTAAAGGACTGAAGGATTTGAAAAATAATATCATCATCAAGTTGAAGTTCATTAGCAATTTCCTTTACCTTACCGGATTCTTTATAAGCGTTGAGACAATCATATTCAATTTCTATCCCTCCTTCACCGCCTAACTCAAATCCCCAAGTTTCTCTATTGCGACGAATTCGTTCTAAGAGTTCCCAAGCTTTAGTTATAGTTAGGTCCATAAAAGAACCTATGGAATTTGTGTCAATCTCATGTTTAATTTCTTGATGAAGTCCCACATATAAAATGTGTAGAACATACCATTCAGGTAAATCATGATGGGGACATTTATTAAGGATGGATTTATATCTTTTGAAAGCTCTTACCAAGCCTTCACCTAGGCGGTTCTTGAAATTTGTGATCGCCCTTCTTACTTCAGCGGTCTTCACTTTGGGAAAGAAACGAAATACAAATTCTCCTTTGAGCTTTTCCCAAGTGTCAATTTTCTTTGCAGGGCATATTCTATACCAAGCTAAAGCAGTGTTGGTTAGAGATTGGCTAAACAATTTAAGTTTCAATTCATCATCATAATAGCCTCTCAATTTGAGCGTCCAACATAACTCAGTAAAATACATTAAATGATTATAGGGATCCTCATCTTAATAATCTCCTGCAAAAGTTTTCTCTTTAATAATAGCAATAAAATGAGGATTAACCTCGTATTCTAGTTCCCTCTCACTCGGGAATTCTTTAATAAGTCCTCGATTGAACTTGCCGAGGTATTTGGTTGCATCGAGCTAATTCATCAGTCCGAGTGTAGTCATGGTTTTTACGTAAAACTAGTAAACAACCTTAGTAAAAAATTAGTAGAATAAGCAATTAAGAAGAAAGACCAAAAGCGCTTAGCCCCCTAGTGACGACGCCACAAAATAGCATGATGACTGCAAGTGCACAGATCAATTGTAGCTAGTTTCAAAATAAGTGTATTGAACCCACAGAGAGCTATGTGGTTAAGGTCTTTATGCCCCTCGTCACCGTCTAACGAAGGATACTTGTAAGATGCCTTTTATTTTGATAAAGGGTGTTGGAAAGGTTTTTGGTTGGATGCAGAAAAGTAAATAAAAATAGTAAAAGAAAGCACGTAACGAATGCATTGGGAATGGTGTTTGAACTCAATAGGGCTAAAGTATTCTCGAGGATGTAGGATACACCACTAGCATGTTGTAATTAATCATAATTAGGATAGCCTATTTCTTGTGTCATGACATGTGTGGAGAGAGTTCCATAAAAAGATGTTCACCAAAAGGCTCATAGGCAGCCGCTTTCTTGAGCCAGTTAATGAGGTCATCTCTAAATAACCACTACAATACCTCAGAGCAACAAATCATAAAGACCACCACAATTAAGGGTTTCCCCATGGATATCGTAACTAGCTTAGTGAATCTCTCTGTATTCCTCCTTATACCGTGCAGGTTATAAGACAATGATTGTAATCACGAGTAACACTGGACATACTCCCATACACGTCTTAGGATTTCACCCTCTCTTTAGTCCCTAAGGCAATTATATGTGGCCGACTACACATACCATTTAAAGAGAGAGAGAGAGATCAAACACAATATCATAAATCAATAGATCACGGACACAAGTAATAGATCATCTTTATTTCATTTCATAATAGTGCTAGGGTTTCTCCATCTCCCCAATAACAAAGGGAACTACTCACACATGAAAGCAATCAACGACATCATCGTAATCAAATGGATGGATAAAAGTACGGGGATGAATCTAGTGCAAACCACAAATGAATCTAGAATTACAACAAGATATATGTATGGAAAATGAGAGTAGCAATGGTGATGGATATGCAGCGGTTGGTGATGAAGGGAATGACGTGATGTCCTCCAATGATCTGTGAAGAAGCAAGGATTTGCCCTTCTCCAAGTTCCTCCTCCAGATCCCTCTCTAGTGTGGTATTTCGAGGCTGGAAGTTTCTGTGAATGTCGGATCTCAGATCCGTCTATGCGAGGCGAGAGTATTTGATGAGGCGTATGCACTGCCACACGATACGGGCAGGCGGTACGGGCAATATCCACCCGTACTAGTGGTCGTTACGCGCTCTGGAGCTTCCTTCCGCGTTTGCCAATATCCCAAGTGCGAGAATAAAGCAATTAAATGACTTTTACCACTTAGAAATACCATATTACTACATAATATGACAATTCCAATTGATATGTTCATAAGAGACTTAGTGATTCGGGATCCTGTTGAAACAAGGACAAAAGGTGCGCGAATGCATGGTAAAATACTAAAAGTCCTACTCTACTTATGCAAAACAAAAGGTAAATATGTTACAATTTTGGAATCATCACTCCACTTAGATGTAACTATAGGCTTGGCATAGCGGTGGCTTTTGACCCACCCTGTAACTTGACGGTTTGCAGGTAATCGCATAACCATGCCTCTGGTTCCCGGAGAGCATCGTATTTTTGTCGATCATGAGGTAATTTGAAGTCCTTATCCATCGGCGTGTTGCGAACCCAACGGGTAAAGAAACTCACGTCGCAAGGTTCACGGTCGTTGTCGTCATCGTCTTCGGCATATGAATATCTTTGGATGATGCGCTCGTCCCAAGATCTATTGACTCTTCGCTACATGATGTTGTTCCTGGCGTCTTGATTGTGTGAGATTTGATTGAATCGCATGTTATGCGGTGAGCTAGACCTTCGGGTGTGAACCATCTGCCAAGGGTTGCTGTGACGGTGTGGTGGCCTATCATTGTGTGAGCGAACCTCCGACCATGCTGAGGCCCATGAGGGTGGAGCGATGGATCGCTGCCCGCGGATCGTTGGATGGTGGTTTCATGGTGAGTAAGTAGGTTTGAGCCAATACGATGGCGGCGTGGGGTCTCTTGGCCTTTATGTTGACAGCATAATCCACTGACATGAAATATAGATCTAGATCTCTCATTAAATCGCGCCTCTCGTTCTCGGGGATAGTATCGAACTGAGAGCCACCAATCCTTGGTGGCACGTCTCTAGTTACACTCTCGGAATTGTGGGTGGAGCTTAGTTGTGCCTGCCAAAGGCTGGATACGTCGGCTTTCCTACTGCACTCGTCGAGTTGTCTCTTTAACTTTATCAGCTCTCGCTTCTAACGATGTTGTAGATACTGGTAGGCCATGCGTTCTTCGTGTGTGGCGTCCGGCCCCATGGGAACTACGCTGCTGACATCGTCTCTTGCTCTTTGCCAAGATTCGGTGGAGATCCGAACGGTGATTCAGTTCTCATTGCTTGTTCATACTCCTAGGTTCCTCGGGTAGTCGTGGTTGTTCTCAGGTGGTTTTGTCTTGTTCCCAATGCGAGCCTCCGAGTCATTTTCCATGGTCATGTCATCCGGATTGATGATGGGGTTGTTCTTGGAGTCGAATTGCTCTGATGTTATTGGTTCATCTTACATTGTTCCCGAACCATTGATGATCACGCATACATGTCTGTGCGTCAGGAACAATGAACAGGTTTCTGTTGCAGCCATCAGAGTCATAGAGACACCATCTGTAAGATTGGTGAAGTCCATCGAGTACTACTCTGGGTACGGGTCGACCTTCTTGATCCCAGAGTCGATGCTTTCTTCAGGTTCGTGGTTGATGTTGTTCGTCGAGTCCACGATGCGGGGTACCAGAGCCGGTGTCAGATCACTATCAGAATCGAAGGAGAGACCATCATATAGATCGGCCAGATCCCCCATATCCACGACGAGGTCGTAGTTGCTCATGCTTGTTGGGGACGATCTTGTCCCGTTAGTCGAGTCGACGGAAGACGCCGGAGTTGCAATTGATGCTGAGTTTACCACCGATAGACCCGAGCAGATCGGATATGAAAGGTGGAAAGTGACCTCTTATTCGATATGAAAGTTGAAACTTCCAAGCATCACACCTGTCTCCTGGTCGAGGTTGTCGAAGACCGGGAGAGGGGCGGGTGGGTGCGGAAAGATGTCGACGGAGCCGAAGCGGATCTGACCGCTCCCGATCATCGGGTTGCTCCTTTGTAAAGAGGGAGCCGCCGAATTCATGAATCCAACGTCCAGATTTCCCATAGACGGCGCCAATTGACGAGGGGTAACCTCAACAATGCTCATTGTTATAAACTTAGGTTTTAGGGAAAGAGGAGAGATGGTGATTTTGTCGGCTTATCAAACAAACAAGGAAGGCGAGATTTACTCGGGTTCAGGCCCTCGTAGAGGAAACCCTACTCTCGCTTGTACGATCTTTATTGATGGAGAGTACAAATTCATCGGGTTTCTAGATGTGATATAGCTTACAGCGGGTTGGAAGCAATATTACAGTGTCCTCCCTGTTGGCTCCTCCCAGCCTTTATATGAGAGACGGGTCTCAGAGTCCAGTCCGGGTCGGTTTACAGTTTGAGAGATAACTCTTTGACTATGTCGGTTGTACTGTGGGCTTCTTCCTTGATCATCATGTGTGGTTCCTGGGCTTCGGGTGCCTCTAGAAACTTCGGCTCCTTACGGGTTTCATGGGCCTTTCCCTGGATCTATACAAGGTATACTAACAATGGATATTATGCGGGTCATACCCATGTCAACCGTCAGAACATCGGAATCCTGAACTAGGTTTTCGTGTTCTCACTCTCGACGAGGGCGTATGCAATAGGAATAAGCTGGTTATTTGCATCTCATGCCACCGCTACCAAGAGTGCAGCCCTCTATTGTTCCATGAGGAAAATAACATCAATTTTGGAGCATCGGTCGACGGTGATGGAATGCTTGGATAGTTTGGTTAAACGTCCCGGAAGATATGGTCTAGGATGAAATGATTGGGAGTGCCATTCAGTGGGCCCTCTCCATCCTCATGAGACATGTCCTCGGGTTGCATTCAACAATTCGATGAAGCATATTCTCAGAACATTGTTGTACGCATGTAGATATGTGAGATACATCATCCAAAACAGAATCCATGGTGCACCCTCTTGTAACGATTTCACGGGTTCCATTGGTGTCGCCACTACCTTACTTTACTTTGAGACGGGCCATCTTCTTTAGCCTCAGCATCAACATTTGACAACGATTCACGTTGTAATCACTAGAATCAAGCTAGCTAGTCGGAGTGTCCCTCGATGCATTCATTGAGGTCAACAATCGACAAGAAATATGGCCCGATATTCTAGATTAGAACCGGCGGATCTTCTAGATGCACATGACTCACATCCTCGCCTCCGTATTTATAGCCATTGCGGACGCACCCTCTAAACTACCCACGGTTGAATGTCACGTCTAAGTTGAAGGACGTTGGTTGAGGCTTAGATTTTGATTTTGTTTTATGTTTGGTTTTGCTGCAGAGTTACCACAAGCCTCAGAGACTGAACTCGCGGATCAGATTTTGAGATTGACGAATTCACCACACGCGTCTCGTTGTCGACGAGAACATCGTCTCCCACTAAAAGAATATTATGTCTTTTATGCAACACACAGTATCAAAATTATGGTTTAAACTCTGGTGAACTAGAAGTACAACCACCCTCTAGCCATCCAATCAAAAATTGATTTGCGTATATCCGGGACAGGCACGGTAATTGCCTATTTGGGAACACAAATCCATCCTCGACGCGCGTACCAGAAGAGAGATATAGGCAACACATGAAACGGGGCAGGCACGGTATTTGCCTATTTGGAAACACAAATCCATCCTCCACGCGCATACCAGAAGAGAGACCGGACTCAGAAAGAAGGATTCCAAACCCAGACCCTTCGATGCGTTATAAATACTCCGACCCGCCATCCACGCCGCCACTCCAGCCTCCGCTTCTTTCTCTTCGATCGATCCCAAATCGAAGCAGAGCCATGGAGATGGAGGGGCTCGACGACTTCTACAAGATCCACCGCTTCAAGCCTTCGGACGAGGAGGCCGTGACCTACTTCCTGCCGCGCCTCCTCGCCGGCGAGACGCTGCCGCACGGCGCCGACAGGCTCATCCGCCACGCCGACATCTACGCTTCCGAGCCGAAGGACCTCGCCGCCGAGTACGCGCCCGTGCCTTCGGCTGTCAGCACCGGCGACCGCTTCTTCTTCACGACCTGCAGGCGCAAGAACGGACGGTGCGCGCGCGTCGCCGGGGCAGGCACCTGGGCCGTCCAGAAGACTGACAACGTCTACCACGAGCGCGTCAAGGTCGGCGAGGTCAAGCACCTGTCGTTCAAGAAGGACAAGGCGTCCACCGGCTGGGTCATGGAGGAGTACCGGTGCCTGCTGCCAGAGGCCATCGTCGCCGGCGGAGAGAAGGTGCTCTGCAAGATCCATTTGGCTCCGAACTCGCCCGCAGCTGCTCGCCAAGAATCCGAGGCCTACAAGCTTCGTCAAGAACGAGCAGAGCCGCCGGCGCAAGGACCAGAGCCCGTGACCGTGACCGCGAGCGCACAAGCACGGAAGAGGCCAGCGCCGGTCGCCGCCGCCGATCTTTCAACCTGCAAGAAGACGCGGATGGCCGCCCCCGTCCCCGTCCCCGATCCGGAACCTGAGGTAGACTACGAGGATTGTCCGGTGTGGTTCACGCCTGCAGCACCCGTTTCCTTGCCGGCTGCATCCACGGAGGTTCCCGCCGCGCCTGAAGCTGACGACGACACGGGCCGGCTCTCTTGCTCATGGGAAGAACTCCATGGGGGACAACCAGAAGAACAAACTATCCCGGTCCAGGCTGAGAACAACACCGAGCAGCTTGTTCTTGATAAAGACATCGAGCATCTTGGTGCATCACTTGACTGGGATGATGACTGGGAATCAGAGGCACAAGAGGAGCGAACTCTCACGATCGACCAGCCCGTGGCATCAATTGACGGGGAATTTTCAGAGGAGCTGCAAAGCCTTTTGGCTGATCATGACGAGGAAGAAGCAGTGTTATACAGGAGGTGCAATTACAATGCCGCCACGGCCGATCTTCACGCTCCATGGCTTGAGGGTCGCAACCAGTTCTTCTCGTTTGGAGCCGTGAACTAAACTCGATCTTGATGATTTTTTTTTTTTGATTATAGATCTTGATGAAATTCGTAGCAAAGTGTAATGTCATTATGTCAAGCTATACTGTATTCGAGGGTACTGACTGAAAGTTACTATATTAATTCTTAATTATATGATCGTCACGGATGTAACTTGGTGGAGATTTTCTTCACTTGCTCACACAAACTAGAATGGTTGCTGTTCTTGCTCGTGTGATAGATGATCTTCTAAACCTTGTATTGGCTTGCTCCATATTTTGTTTGCTATATGTTTTGGGATCGAATTTTCTGATCCTGATTGGCATGCATAAAGCAGTTCGATCTGTCACAATATTATTTTCAGCATGTACACAGCTAATTTGAAGAACCGATTTTCGTGAAGTTTTCCATAATTGTACAGACGTGCAATATTCTTTCAAATAGAGCTCTTTAAGCAATTTCAGTGATCCGTGAACAGAATCCACTTACGTTGTCACAGCATAAACTTTCCAGCTTAGCGAACTGAGGAGCATATCAAACGAAACAGTACATATTGCCAGTGTAGGAAGACAATCTCATCAGTCAACAACATACATTTAAGTACTAGCAAATTACTACTAGGTTCTTCCGTTCAAGAACGTCAGCAGATCACTCGGTTCACCAGAAGCTTAAGAAGACTCCTCGTCGGAGGGATCCTCATCAGTTGTCACATCAGACTGCTCGTCTTGTTCGCTGTCAGAAGGAGCTGCAGCAGTAAACTTGCTGAGTGCCGCGGTCTTGCTTGCTCTCTGAGCACGTGCCGCGGTCATGCTGGGAGTGGCTGGAACCCTACTCACAGATGTTACACCCAAGCTCTCCGCTTCGGCTTCCGCTTCTGCTTCGCTGTCATCACTAGACGATGGCGCCCGTCTAGTTCTTCTCCTGGCAGGAGCAGCCCGGACTGACCGTGGCGCTGGTGTTGGTGGCACCACCGGATTAGCATCCAACTTGATGCCACCATCCAGTCCTAGTTTCTCTAAGAGAACAGGAACAAGATACAATGCAAATCATGAGGAATGTGAGGTCACAGAAAAATCAAGACATCTGTTAATGTGTGTATGATGCGAATTGTCAGACATACGGAATATGGTGTCAGCTTGATCCTGTGGCAGTTCTTCTTCTGGGGACTCATCAAGTGACTTAAGCCTGGATGCCATTTGAGCAAGCTCCTTGATAAGGTCCTTATCAGAAGCCGCTGAAGCAGCCAATGTGCTTACCAATCCTCTCATGCATTTGATGGCCTTCTGCTCTGATTGCCTGAATCTTAGAAGCACAGCAACCTTGCACAGAGCCACTGCGTATGCCTTCCCAGGCGCGCTCTTCTTATCTTGGAAATTTGCTACCTGGAACATTCCAAGCATTTGATATCAGTTCACACAATTCTTGGTAGATTTTATTCCAGAATTTGGTACAATATGCTTGAGGCAAAATTTAGTTCAGTGCATCACAGAGTTGCAGTACAACTATAGAAGCATGTGGTGGATCTCGAAAGCTATTTACAGTACCTCCACTGCAATACGGATGGCAAGCCCTTCCTCGCTGATATCAAAATCAACGGATGGACTTGGTGACCTCGAAAGGCTTTCAGGACTCATAGTAGCTTGCTCTGTAGCTTCCGTCAAAAATAATGGAGTTTGTACCATTTGAACCATAAAACGAGCAGCTTGGACCGCATGCTTACGCCTTTTCGAAACAACAGGTCCACTACCCCCAGCATTACCGTATATACCTGGCCACAGGGCTCTCATGAGTGGCACAAATGCACTAGAGACACACCTCTATAAAAAAGAAAGATGCGGTTAGTAGTTTTAGTGTGAAATCTTTTTGAAATAATATCTGGAAAACATTGTACAATCTGTATTATTAACTTGCCTTGTGCTTGTCTGAAAGGGATGGATAATGCAGAAAGAAGACAGACAGACACTGTTTCAATCTGGATAAATAAAAGAATGTCAGGATGCTGCGGAAAATAATGAAAAATATATAGGGTGCAAAATGAGTAATTGACCTTCCGAGCTCCTTGGTTCCCTCCAAGAAATATAATCTTACAAGTTGAGCTAGGATAACAGGATGCAAATCAGAGGATATACTTGCATAGTTCTCACTCAGAAGAAGAATTTTTGCAAAACCTTCACCAAGAATGGTTGGGACATTATCATGATTATCGCCCTCTAGGCTGAATTCCCAGTCATCTTTATGAAATCCAGAAAACAGAATACTAAGAACTCCAACGTTTAGATCATCATCATTCAAATCAGAGATGTCCACAGGAGCAAACTGAGTCTTCTCATCGTTAGCATCTGGTTCAATGCCAATAGCTTGATCTAATACTTGTGGACCATGCCAAGTCACAAGATCAATCAAGGCCTTGGATGCCATGGCGCTAACCAGGTCAGGTCCATTGATGAATGATGAACGCAACTGCTTCACCAACTCTGTACCTGGTTGATTCTGTAACAAGCCAAAAAGACAAAGGCATCTTAAAGCAGCCCTCTGCACATCAACATGATTCTGCTTTGCCTGCATGGTTTAAGATCAAGGGTAACAAATTAAGAACCAGTGCTGAGTTCATGAACCTCAAGACCACAAGCAATTAGAACCTAGAAAAGTATATATGATATTAGCATATTAAGTATACTATACACCTAAGGGGTTGCATAACAATCAGACTTACTGCAGGAAGCAACAATGACTGAAGGAGTTCGGGAGGTTCAATTGCTTTGCCTTCCAGGCTTCGTAAGGTTGAAGTATTCTCTAGAAGAAGACCTGTCACCGCCAGACAGTGCATCCATTGCATGAAATCTGCAGTTCTCTCCCTGCATGGTCTAGCTAATTCTTCAACAACAGTGGCAATCACCATTTCGAATTCACCAACAGAAGCATGGACCTTTTTAGCCAATTCTGAGACTGCTTTCGCCCACTCACGGTCCCCTCCAAGACTCACACCATCTCCAATGGCAATCTGGTTACCATCTTCATCAACTTCATGTTCAAGAGGTATGATTAGAAGCTCGTAGAGAAATGAACCAGCAACTTTTCTGTTCATGCTATCAGAAAAGTCAAGCATTCCACCAAGCAACAACAGTTGCCGGGACGCAAAGTGATAATTTGATCCTGAAATGGAATTAGTTACATCTGAGCTTCATTTCTGATGGATTCAAGAAAAGCTAGCACATTATAATTTGCATGGTCGAAAATAGAAGAAAAAGAATGAAAACAGCACATGGCCCAGTCCAGTTTGTCTCTTAAGACCATTTGGGAAAATATTAAGTGTCACATTCAGGGATCAACCCTGAACCCACCAAGTAGCTTGTACTCAGAAGGTTAAGTACCAACTAGGCTATCATCTTTGTGGATAGTATTGTATGTATATAATAGGTGTTCTCCAGAGATAACAAATTGATAATGACATATAACTGATCTGAAAATATATTTACAACAACAAGTTGGGGTAGGCGATCTGAAAATATATTTAACCTGCGGTTGGACCGGTTAAGCCAGTCTCCTGAACATTCACGCACTGACCAGTTTTAAAAAGTAGACCATTATTCATGCTTACCAGCTGAAAGGTGCGCTTTTACCAAATCAACATACTCAGCAACTGTGCTAGGCAGGATACCCTCAAGAAGATCATTTTTATCCGATGCCTCAGAAGCATATACTGCTGCCTCTGTCCCAGTAGTAGTTGCAGCCTCTGAGCCTTTGACCTGAAGAATAATTGCTGAGCCTTAATACTCTAGTTTAAGCAAATAAACCATCAGCATATATTTGAAAATTATGATGATTTTCACCCATGAATAAGCCAGTATCAGTAGGTTTAACGCAATAACTTTTACCCTTGCTGAATTCAAACACTTCCTCTGAATATTAACAGAAAGCATGTTTTCTAATACACACTAAAAACTACATCCAAGAACATGGAAAGTTGGTAACTGCAGGCACCATTAGTCCTGTCACCGTCTGAATTTCCAAATAACAGGTGTTTATGAGATGGAGTATTACAACATGTAGCCTACTTGAATGACAGAGGGAACCCTATGATGAATGATTTTTGCACTAGATCATTTAGTTTCGCACAAATTGCCTATTTCATTCAAAGGATTTTGTACGAATTTTGGAGGTGTAGCCCTAAGAAAATTTCCTAAGTGGTTTTTTATTTGTAGGATAGCATTGCAATGAATTTTTCTAACAATTACATCGCACTACATTTCACAGGAGCAATGAACTCATTCTCCATTATGGAGATTTTTTTTAGACAAATCACAACGTAACAAACATGCACAGTAGCCAGCACTAAGCATACATGATAACCAAGTCAAGGATAGAAATGAAATGAGCATGCATATCGTTCAATCTCAGAGATTAAGGTTTCGCCATGAGCATAGTTCTATGATTTGCAGCTGTTTTCCGGGCTTGAAAAACTTAGAGCAATAATATTTACATGCATCACTATCTCCTCATAGGAACGCTATAAATGATATTTCAATAATTGTGGTACATGGCAAACTAAAACGGATTGATGCTTACTTGAGCTTCAGCCTGCAAATGCCGGCACATGACTTTCCAGTAAAGAGCAACCTCAGCATCCATAACCTTAATATTGGAAACTTGTTCTGCTAAAGATGCAGTGCAGGTGATGATATCAAACAGCAGCAGAAGAGTTAGGATGGGAAATCAAACGACAAACTTTATGAACCTAATAATTGATCCTCTGGTGTACCCTATAGTAGAAAATCAGTTTGAGAATAAAACAGCACTTTGGCTGGGTTGGGTATGCATGTTGCTTTCCTTTTTCTGTTTCAGGTTTACTTATTTCATTGAAGTACAATCACATGCTCCCATCTTGGAGAATCAGTCTTCACTATTGTCATATTCAAATTAACGGAAATCTGCAAAGAACTACTCCCCCCGTTCCATAATATAAGATGTTTTAGCTTTTGCGAAACAAATGTATAGACATCTTTTAGTGTATAAGTTCACTCCGAACCTACAAACTGAAAGATGCCTAGATA
Organism: Avena eriantha; assembly: GCA_910589775.1. NCBI lineage: Eukaryota > Viridiplantae > Streptophyta > Magnoliopsida > Poales > Poaceae > Avena > Avena eriantha. The sequence goes on along the minus strand of OU342744.1, from coordinate 127,675,863 downwards.
CATTTGTTTCACAAAAGCTAAACCATCTTATATTTTGAAACAGGGTAAGTAAATTACATACAAAGGCGTGTGGTTTTCTTGAGATTTACCATCATCAGCAGTATTTGCAGTGAAGTACTGCCTGATAGTCTGCCCATCTTGTACTCGCACAGCACCATCCTTCAGAAGAACATCCATCACAGATTCTCCAACTGACTCATAAGTCTCAACGTCAAGAAGCCTGAGAAGGGCGATGACATCTCCACCACAATGCTTTACAAGCCACTCATCCTTTAGCATCTTCAAGCATTCATTGTTCACAGACACGGACCTATCTGAGAGACCTCTGCGAAGGAGAGTTGTCCTCTGCTTGATGCTGAACCAAAAGATAACCATCAATTCACTCACATGCTAAAGGATGTGCATTTCATAAATAAGAACTGGTCAGTTGGCTTCTCTACTTCCAATGGAAACAGCTGCTCACCTAAGACTCTGTAGGGGAAATTTAGTTGAAAGCACAGAATATGCTGCTCTCCGGACTGATTCATTCGTGTCCATCGTTGATTCAATGATTGACTCCAATGTAGCATTTGATGGTGGAAGAGACAAAATAATTGCTTTCCGGACATCCTGATCAAATGAAAACAATAAGTCAATCAGATGAAGAGGCAAATGTAAAATTGGTATTTGGGGTACTGAATTGATCTGACATACAGCGTTTTGTTCTTTCTCCAGGGTCTCAAGAAAGACATCGATGATACCACCATCATCTTCGTCAACCGCAAAACGTGACACTGCACGAACAGCGAAAACCCGAATTGCAGGGATCTTATCTTGAACCCGAACCTTCATGCCCTCAATCACTTCATCCCAAATCTCATCACTCACCTCAGCATCATCCGGCAGCTGCATTATAATCTACGAGAAAAAATGGAAAAGTCAGCGAGTAAGTAACTTAGGTCGAACTGGTACTCCTCACACTACCTGAATGAGGAATTGCTCAGATTGCAATATTGCTCACAACCAAATTAAAACGCTGACAGAAACTAGTAACCTAAACAGCATGGAAGCAGCAGGTGTCTAAAGTTTTAAACTTTTTTTTTTGAATCTATAAGGGTTTTAAAGTCACGACTAACGTTTTATTGGAGCAGAGTGATACAAACAGATGGAAATTAGGTTCGGGCTAAGAGGTGCAGAATCAAACGCGGCATTAACCTAGCTTGCAACAGAAACTTTTCCTCAAATAGTAATGAAATCTGAAGTTAGCCAAACCGAAATCACGCATCTAGAGTAAATGAAGTAGCTCTTAAATGCGGTGAAAACCTGTCACACAACCAACAACCAACACACCTCGGAGATGATTTGGCAGGAGCGGAAGCGCGCGGGGCGGTGTGCGGCGGCGGAGCCGACGAGGAGGAAGCGGAGGAACCCCTCGAGGAACCCGTCGCTGCCCCCGGCCGCGGATGCGGAGGCGAAGGCCGCCGCGAAGCGGGCGACGCGGTCGGAGGCGGGGGAGCGGCGGAGGATCTCGAAGAGCGGGGTTAGCGCGGTGCAGAAGGCGGGGAGGAAGCGGCCGCCGGCGGAGGAGGAGGAGCGGAGCGCTGAGAGCTCCCGGAGCTTGCGCGGGTGCACGGCGAGGGAGGCGCGGCACTCGTCGAGCACGCGCGCCACTTCGCCCGCGAGGCGCCTCGTCTCGTCGGCGCCGGCGACGGCCGCGGCGGGGGACATGGTGCGGGGAGGAGAGGGGGAAGGGGAAGGGAGGTGCACGGGTTGGAATCTGGGGGATGGGAGGTTTGAACTGTGGAGAGGGAAAACGAAATTTAGAGCGGGATGCGAGACGTGCTCCCGGGGGGGCCGGGGGGGGGGGGGGGGGGGGGGGGGGAGCGTGTGAAGAATCGAAGCGATGGCAGTAGAATACCGTGAGATAAGAATGGGCTGGTTTTAATGGGCCGGTAGGCAGGCCGAACTCCGTAGTATTACACTTTTTCCCCAAGCGATCCCCTCGGGATAGATTTTCATTATCATCAGATTAAAAAAAACATACAGAACGGCATCTAGGTGCAAAAGAAAGTAAAATAGCTACTCAGTGCCGCTCGCAAGGTAACACTACTAGAAAAAGGGCTAATGCCGGCGGACTAAATTCGCCTGCCACCGGTGCACAAAGCCGCACCGGTGATGCTCACACCGATGGTATCTGCGTAGCGTCGACCAATATCATTAAAAGATCAGATTTTTAAAAAACTACCACCCAAAGTTTTGGATTTATAAAAATACCACCCAAAGGCTGTTCCGTTGCTGCTTTCTACCATCACCGTCAACTCAGGGTTTCATTGTTCAAAATAGCGTTTGAAGATATATATAACGTCACCATTTCAGTAGCCGTTCATCTCCAATTTGAGCAGCATAACGCATGTATTCCATCCCAATTTCCAACAACAATTCAATACCAAAATTTAGTAGCACTACAGCTAGATATAACAAGACATATGAACACAACCTTCAACACCATATTGAGATATATAACAGCACCAAATTAGCAGCCCCACGACTAGATATATAACACATCTTGGACACAAAGTTCACCAAAAGTAACAGTTAATTGTTCGCACATTGTCCACGACATGACGGTTCTATCCTCAATGATCTAGTCAACAAAACTAACAGCAAAATACCGCAGTTCATAGAAAAGTACTATCTAATCATCTACCTAATGATGAGCCTTCGGCTGATCCTCCAGGTGAGATTGCAGCAATACTTCTAGTTGTTACACCTGGATTAGTTAGAGAAAGCGACGCCATGCTTCTAGTTGTTACGCGTGGGCCTGAATGTAGCATTGGAGAGGCTTCAAAAACTTCAGATTTGGTTGTCCTATGAAGCACAACATCGGATAGTAAAGAAAAAAAGTTGCAGCACATATAAGAACGAAGCGAAAACATTGCACCACATGTAAGAACCGAAAATACTACATTATCTTAGCTTTTTTCCTTTCTTTGGACGAGGTGGTGGAAGCTCTTGTTCTAGTTCAGCTTGAGTAGCAGTACAACTCTTCTCTATATGTCCAAACTGATAGCATCTTTTGCATTGATATGGTCCTCTTTTTCCCGGCTCTCCACTAGCCTTGATTCTTTGTTTCCTTGGCCTGCCGGCAGCCCTTTGTAAAGGTGGAGGAATCATTTCAAAACCAACATCAACCTTAGGCCATTCAGACATGCCATTCATTGGAGTGATTTCAAACTAATAAGTCATCTTGAATCTCTCTACCGAATAGTAGTCATGCACAAAGTTCTCATTCTTTAGTTGTCTAACTTTTCCAAGCAAGTATAAAGCACGAGGGCATGGTTTTATGAACACCTCCCATTGTCCATAGCCACATTCTCTTTTCTCAAGGTCAACCGCATACCTTCATGTCTTCCCTTCTTTTGTCGTTCCTGATATTTCAGCTGACATGGGGCTACTTTTCTGGATATCATAGTGCATCACTCGAATCTTCATGTTCAACTCATGTAACACACTTCGGAGGATGAGGCCTTCAAGTCTTTTGGCTATTTCTTTCCTCGTGTACATCTTCTCCTGGATCATCTCCCTAATTTTGTCCATTAGAAAATCAATCGGAAAGTCTCTGTAATCCTTGATCCAATTGTTGAAACATCCTGATATGTTGTTGTTAACATAATCAACTTTGCACTCTTTGGAGAATTTAGATCTGCTCCATATAAGCTTGTGATGCATATCTAAAAAGGGAATTGCTTTAGGACAATCGGCTGCAATTTTCTCCATCAATGCATCATGTCTATGAGTTGTACATGCCCATGCACATGGCCACGTGTACTTCAGTACCTCACCTTTTAAATTCTTTCAAAAATTAGCCATTAGGTATCTAAAACACTCACAGTGCTCTGCATCCACTCCAAAGGCTTTCTTGACACCATATGCTAATCCCTTACAAGCATCGGTGTGGATCGTCAACCCAGGTGGAGTGCCAACTGCTTTCTTTAGGTTGCTCATGAACCATGCCCAATTGGCATTGTTTTCCTTCCTAAATATACCATATGCAGATGGATACATCTAGTTGTGCCTGTCAATGGCAGCTGCTGCAGCTAATTGTCCATTGTACTTACCGGTGAGGTGAGTGAAATCAACACCAAGATATGGTCTGCACCCAACCAAAAAGCCATCAACACATGCTCTAATGCACACAAACATCCTTGAAAAATGCATTTGTCCATTGATCTTCTTGCAATTGATCTCAACAATACTTTCTGGACAAGTTTCTTCCAGAGCTGCTTTGAATCTCCATAACATTGCGAAGCTCTCCTCCCAAGTACTATGAAGCTCATTCATTGCAGATTTCTTCCCAGCCCACACTTTAAAATATGACATCTCAATGTGGTATTGTTTTTCCAATCTTTTCTGTAACTTCTTTGCACTAAGAGTGGGATCCTCTTTCACAATATCTTTTGCTCTTCGAGATATCCAAGACGTGGAAGCTTGATGTCCCTTTAGTGTTGCTGAACCGGAACACAAGTGATCATCCAATGACGATATTTTTAGCACCTATAAATAAATATAATTTACAAAGTTAGATAAGTCTTTGACACATGTGCTACAAATAAAATAATCAACAACCATTATAAGGTAGCAAAGAAATAATACTAACCATGAATGTGTTGCCACCATGAAGTTTCTTTGCATAAACTCTCCACTCGCAGTTTTCATCTGCACACCTTGCTCTATACCTTTTTGTGTCGCTATGTTCAACCATAGTATCAAAGTTATTTTTTATGGCATATGTTCTCATAGACTGGATAAACTCTTCCTTGTCTCCAAATGTGTCTTCTTTCTTAATGATTAGATTCTCTGGATCATGTGTTGTGTGAGGCGCAAAATAATCACCTATCATACTAGCCTCATCATCGGGAACACATTCCGAATCAAACTCTTGAGTTAGCCTTGTCCTCTTTCTTTTCGGCACCTTTATTTCACTATTTTCTGCTGGTCGTGCATTATCAACCTTTTTGAAGTACCTCCACTCTTCATTTGCTCCAGCTGGCTCATCTCCATGAGGATCACACCCAAAAGTCATGAAGTGTTCCTTCTCTTTCTCTTCAGCCATTGTTGGCCCTGTAGCTGTTTCTCCATATTCTGGTACTTCTTCCCATACAAATCCTTCAACTTTGATCTCCTCCTCAACCACGTTTGATGTAGCATTTGTGTCCTCACCAGCCACATTCGCTGCAACACTTGTGTCCTCATTATACACGTTTGATGCAGCATTTGTGCCCTCCCCAACATCATTCGCTACCGCAGACCCCACATGCCCCTCCTCACGTGCACCAACTACCATGAAAAATTTAACAACTTGAAATCCCCTTAGCAGCGCACCGGGGGTAAATGGCCATAGCGCTGGTTATACCTGGGCATTTTTCAGGATCGGCCGCACAAACTCCGCCCACACATTTTCAGGCCTAAGCTCGGCCCGACTCGACAGTCAGGCTTCCAAATCAGGCCCGAGCCTGGCCCGCCAAGTGCACAAACGTTCAGGCCGCGAGCCAGGCCTCTTCTTATTTTGCGTTTTCTCCAAGCCCGAGCCTGGCCCGTGCACTCACCGGGCTATAGATCTGAAGGCTAGGCCCGACCCGTCGGGATTTTTTCGGGTCGAGCCAGGTCGGGCCGGCCGGGTCGGGCTGCCTATGCCCGGATATAGCGCCGGCGTGCTGGCTTTATGCGTGGGTAGTACTACACGAACACGTCGAGGGTAATCCGATGGTCGTGCGAGCGCGTGGGCTCTATGCGCCGGGGGTACTAACCCGTGGCGCCGGTGGAAGTTAAACTTAGCCTTGGCACGCTGCACCTAACGTGCTGGTATAACGCCCATGTAGCACCGGCGCGCATGCCGTAGGCGCCGACGATAGTAGGCTGTAGTAGTGGCGCGCGCTTCAATGCGCCAGCGGTAAATAATAAAGGCCCAAAAAAATTCCAGCAGGAAAATCAATACACAGACAGTATATATAATACACAAGCAGTATAATATAGTTACAAGCAGTATAATACAGTCACAAGCAATATAATACTCACAAGCAGTATAATACATAGACAATATAATACGAGTCATCGTCTAGCTAGATTGTATGTCTCATGTAGACGGTTTTCACAGACCCGGAATCCTTACCAAGCTGTAGATACGGTGTATTTTCCATGCACCTGACACACGTCTTGTGTCCATGGCACACCTGAATATATCCGTACCTGAGATAGTTCTACACAGTCATGATCAAAGCGACTCTCATAGGGAATATTCTTCTAAGAAGGCGTCCCATGTATCTACCCCTTCGTCTGCCCACCACATATCTAGATCCTCCTTCAATAGCTCGAGATATAGGTTGATATCGCTCCCTGGTTGTGTCGGCCCTTGAATTAGCATATTCATGTGTATGTACTTCCTCTTCATGCATAGCCAGGGGGAAGGTTGTACGTCCATACAAACATGGGCCAGGTGCTATGTGTGCTACGCTGGTTGTCGAACGGATTCAGTCCATCGGTGCTTGCACCAACCTTATATTCCTTGGCTCTTTCCCAAAATCTAGGTATTCAGCGTCTAATGCTTTCCACTGGCTTGCATCCGAAGGGTGTGTAAGCACTGGGTTTTCCATCCGCTCTGGATCATTTAGCACTACCTCCTTTCTTTTCGCGTGCCAGTGCATGAGCTTTGCTTCCTTGCGGTCCGCGAAGTACCGCTGTAGATGGGGCTTGAGCAGGAAGTACCACACAACTTCTTAAGGAGCCTTCTTCGTCCCTATCTTGTATCGACCAGCTTCGCACACTGGACATATGGTCTTGTCCGCATTCTTGTTCCGATAAATGATGCAGTCATGGGCAGGCGTGGTATTTTGTGTACGATAAATCGAGAGGGCACACAACTTCCTTGGCCTCATCTAGACTATTAGGACACGTGTTCCCTTCAGGAAAGCGGTTTTTCATGTATTGCAGGAGATCATCGATGCTTGTGTCGGTTCATTCGTGTTTTGCCTTCATCCGCAGAATATTGAGTGTTACTCTCAAGCGGGACTCCTCGGACCACGACTTGCATCATACAACAGAGTATTCGAGTCTATCTCTAGTTGCGCTAGCTTAAATTTCCGTCTATCAGCGGCTCTAGTGTTGGTTGTCGTCTTGTTGAAAAGTCGTTCTTAAAGATGAGGGTCCTGCATGACTGAGGTTAGCGGAGAATTCGTGTCTACGTCTTCTACATGTTGTTCACCCTAATATTGATCTCCATCATCGTGTGTGGCAGCCTCTTCATCATCATCATCATCATGATGCCATTCTTCCTCATGATGCTCTTCTTCATCATCTTCATTGTTCTCATGATGCCCTTCTTCATCATCACTCATCCACCGAGTGTGGCCCTCCATGAAACCACGCCTGAGAAGGTGGTCCTGCAATATGCCTGAAGAGGGGTTGAACAAGCAACTATAGCTTGCATCTTCGACATGGACATCCTATGTCTGTGCGGTTATTTCGATGCATGTCGGTCGTCGCATGTTCCACATATCTATCCACGACGCTTTCCCTCATTGAGATGACCATTGTCGCCTACACGACAAGAGAGAATTCATTACTGGAACCATCGTTGGTTGGATTTCATGGAAAATTTCGGCATGACCCTGCTAGAAACACGGTCTACGGGAAGCGCCAGAAATTTGCCGGAATGGAAATGAATCAATATTCCGGTAAAACATTGGCAACTCATCACTTTCATGTCATCAAATATGTCCCTAATCATTTTCATACACAATACAATTCCATAGATATGCACACAAATTTCGTGACCTCATCATATGCCAAATGGCCAATGTCATCCGCCCATTCTTAGTTAGTCACCTATTATGTCGATAAGTATAGACGCGCGCGAGATGACACGTCTACCGAATCGGAGAGAGTGTATTATGTTCTAGATCTAGATCTATGAGTGGTGTGGAGGATAGGGAGAGAGATCTATATCTATCTAGAAGGGTGGTGCGTGTGGGAGGGGGAAGATTTGCTAAAATATGAGATATGGTTGGTTATAATAGCTAAAATAGGAGGAAGGGAGTGAAAAAATGAGCTGGAAAAAGAGGAGTCTCGAGCTAGAGTGAGTTGGGAAGAGAGTAGAGTGGTGGAAGGGAGTGCATTTATTGCAACTTGCCAGGTTATCGCCGGTGCGCACGTCGCACGAGACGCCGATGGTACCTCATTAGCACCGGCGCATTGCGTCCTTGACGCGTTGGGGGTATACGGTGGGCTCGGGGTGCGAGGCTGGGTGGGTCCCAGCATGTTAGCGTCGGCGTGTGCTATAGTTGCGCGCCCGTGGTAAGTGGCATTAGCGTTGGCGCTTCCGATTCAAAGGCGCCGGGGTAGTTGGTGGGCCAGAGGGTGCGGTGGGTTGGGGTTGGAATTGGGCCCACCACTTTAATGCCGGCGTGTTCTTTCTCGGCGCGCTATTGGTAAGTTGCCTCAGCGCTAGGGGTAGTTGGTGGGGCTGGCTAGGCGCTAGCATCGGCGCGCTTGGTGGAGCCCCGGCGGGGTCATGTCCCACTGGGGCGCTTGTATTTTTTGTGTTGGGGCTACGCGTTTGGATGGAGGACCGCTGGGGGTAAAATGTTAGCACCGACGGAGTTGGAACTAGACGCGCTGGTAGTATGTAGCATTGGCGGGCCCATAGTTTAGTGCGCCGGCGGTAGGTTTTTTCTATAGGCATTTCCCTAGTAGTCTAACGCTCAAAAACTAAAGGTTTTGGTAAAACTATACCTGGGCATGGGTAGCTTGGCCCGACTTGAAAAAATCCCGACGGGCGGGGCTTTTAAGGCCCGCGGGCTAGGCCGGGGATTTGCATGGGCGGGATTTTTCAGGCCCGTTCCGAGCTCGGCCTAGCCTAGAAAATGCCCAAGTAGAAGTAAAAGTACAACTAGAATAGAAAGAACAACATCACGATAAGGAAAAACACGCGTGACTAACTAGCAGCAGGCCATCAGACATAACACCAAACATACAACAAAACACATTGAATACCTCTAGATGCTAGTAGAAGACCAGCTCGAAAGCATCAGAACATCTTTATTCAAAAACTTCTAGGGTTCCCTTGGTTCTCTTCATCTTCAGAAACCTGCTCATGCCTATCACCATCTTGGATAAGTAGCCTCCTAATGCGAGGATCATCAGGATTTCTTCCATTAGCTACATCTACTAATGCATCAGCTCCAGCTCTTAATGCATTTTGGTCCACTAGGGGTGGATACCTGCCCAATATTTCATAAAATTAGAATCATGTCATATTGGATCAACAAGAGAAGAGATCAATTTACCCTCAAAGCATGCTCTATTACGAGTTTTCCAAATATCCTAGCAAATTGCAGCAATGCCAGTGATTTGAACATTTCTACTGGCAGGGAAATGTTGGGGAAACCACTAGAAAAACTGGGAAAAGTGGTTGGTTTATCCGCAACCCCAACAGACTTAGCAACACAACTCCACACAAACTTGGTTGCGGGGCACTCAAAAAAGGTGATGATTGTTTCAGGCATCTCACATAACTGATGGGCGATGTTCCCTATCCAGTTTCTTTTTCTTATATTATCTTTAGTAGAGATGGCATTATGCGAAATCAACCAAAGCCAGATCTTGAGCTTGAGTGAAATTTTGGATTTCCAAGGGTGCTTGAAGGATCTCACAATCCCATTACTGCAAAGCTTTTTGTACATAGATTTCACACTAAACTAGCCATTTTTTGTCCATTTCCAAGTTGGCTTATCTTCCTCGATGTTCACAGACATTAGCACAAGCATGTCTTGCATATCTCTCATTTGAGCATGCAATTCAATAGATAGCCATCGTCTAAAGCAGAATCTCCACTTGTTATCTACTTTAGCTATTGTCAAGTTTTTCTCATTGTAGATATCAACTAAATTAGAAAACTTATCTTTCATATGGGTCTGTCCACACCAAGCATCTCTCCAAAAATCAGTTTTCCTCCCGTTTCCCACTTGCATCTTTCTGCCACATAGATAGAGCTCTTTCACATGTATCATATCAGGCTAGAAAGCAGAGTCTCTAGGTCTCTGTTTAGAGTGAAAGATCCCTGCATTGCCCAGGTATTTATTCCTCATAAAGCTCTGCCAAGGACCAGATTGCATTTTCGGAAAGATCTGCCAAGGAACAGATTGCATTTCCATCATCCACAACCACTATCCCGTAGTCTTAAACTTGTTCTTACAGGTGCTTTGCGCCCGGATGCAGCTCCAGTTCTGCGTATTCCTTTCCTACAAATTACTCCACACGTCAATTCTAACAATAGCACACTTGAAATAACACCACAAATGGACTTGTCTTCAATTTTTATTAAAGCATAAAGCATCCCATATTTCATGTTTTCCAGACACAGAAATACTCTAGAAAATAGCAGCTACTGCTACTGCCGGCATTTTGTTTTTTTCCAGTAAACTCTTCCAGCCAACTAATGGAATAGTCGTCATCATTTGTGAACTAACAGCTAAGGCCAAGTGCACAACCGACAATGGAGTATCCAGCAAGAGGATAAGAAAAACACATGATCAATTGTTTCCTGAAGTTTTAAATCTCTCCACATGGCTAATGATAGATGTGAGATTCGAAACATTTTTATGGCTTTTATTGATGGTTTTCTCCCAGATTATATCGTTTTCTAGCTTTACTAACGCTAATACTTCGGTAGCAAAGAAAAATTGGTTTTTAATGTGTGTTTTAGGTTTTGAATGTCAACAGAAGGTTTTAACTAGAGAAACACAATATTCTGGAGAAAACAAGCAAGTCTCAATTTAGAAGCACTCGAGGGGAGCATACAGAAGCTTTAACGAGCAACTATACGGCGGGAATATTTCCCGACCGTATAGTTCCCGCCGTATAGCTTCCCCCGCCTCTGTCTTATCAAGAGCGAAAACTTCCATGAAGGGGCCAAGGGCAAAAACACAACACAACATCCGCCATACCATCCAGAAGGGAGAAAGAAGAGATCCGAAGAAGAAGGGGAAGACGTTCTTCATCTTGCTCTACGATCTTCGACCTCCTAGCCAATACACCCCCATAGCCACTACTTGTACTTGAGAGAGAGAGGGATCTTCACCTTGCAAGACTAGGGTTTGAGATTGTTTCTTCCCATCTTGAATTGTGTTGGATATTTTTCTATTCTTATTGTGGATCTCCACGGTAATATCAAGAAGATTTTCCTTTATTTAATTATATTGATGATCCGTTCTTCTCTCATGTGTGAGTAATTTCCTTGGGAGTGGGAGATGTAGGGGTTTGGTGAGATGTGATGTGCCGTCACATATTATCCATTAGTTCGTGATTGATTCTAATTACTATATTATGTGTGCTTGACTAACTATGGGATGCCTAATGCTTGTTGTCCAATTAAGGGCCCAGACAACATGATGCTTTGCTCTACATAGATAGGATCTTGTTCGCTAGCAGACCGGCGACCCCCGGGTGACACGGGGATATCAATAGAAAACTATTAGACTCGAGGATAACGAGGAACCACTATGCTTATTGCATTAGTCTAATCCAAGGAGCTTAATCGCTAAGCGACCTGAAGGGTCTTAATCGTCTAGTGTATGACCATGGTTTTGGTAACAGGCTAGTAGGATTATTGAAGTTGGGATGAAATCTACCAAGAGGAGTTCCGGCTAATTATGGGTTGCTCGCCTACACATATACTTGTAAGATTATAATTATTACATTTATCATTCGTCCACCTGGCACAGCCACTATCACCATGAACTGAATTTCCCGACGCCTTCTTTTGCCATCTATAGGAAACAACAAACAACCAAGTTGTTCTTTACTTTCATGCTTTATATTTCTGAAGTTTACATTTTAGTTCTATTTTAATACATCTCATTTAATCAAAACCCCATTCTTATTTCAACACTTGCAGTCAATTCACTCAAAGACCCGTGACAACTTCGGGTGTGATAGAGACTTCACCCATAAACACTTACCTTTGGGCTCCTTGTGGGATCGATATCTATACTTCGAACTTGCTACAAATGATTTGTGCACTTGCAGACATCAAGCTGTTTTCTGGCGCCGTTGCATGGGAGCTAAGTGCTAAGTGTTTGTCTTTTGACATTTTAGGTGTTGTTACTACAAAATGTTCTCCCTAGGAGACAAAGCATCTACACGCTTTGGTGGGACCTATCTACCGGATTATATTGAGTGTGTGTCTGCTCAAAGGCGTGAAGAGATTATTGAAAAACTTTTAAGATCAAATAAAGTTGAAGTTGAAAACCTGAGTGATATTATGGAAATCATCTCTATTTATAGGATAACTTCCATGAAACCTGAGAAAACTCTCAGACAATATAGTGCTCCAAGTTCTGAATTTCTTAAACAACCAATAAAATTCCCTAATCCTGGAGTTAGAGAATATTGATTTGATGGTGGAATTATTAAAAATTTGCAGGAAAAAGTTTTAAGTGGAAGGGAAGATGAAGACCTAGGAAGACATATTAGAGAGCTCGGCGATGTGATAACATCGCTTGGACCAAAAGGTTTGCCAAGAGACTTCTCTCGTCCAAAATTATTTCGTTGGTCTCTTAAAGGTAAAGCTCTAGACTGACTATATTCTCTCCCTCGCCATTACATTAAATGTTGGGAAAACTGCATTGTTAAATTCATAAACAGATTTAATCCTTTTAAAAAGGTAACCGAACTAAGAAAGAATATAGGAAACTTTAGTCAGAACGTGGGAGAAAAACACCCACAAGCATGGGAAAGATTCTTTAGAATGATCAATAGTATTTCCAATCATGGCTATTCTGAATCAACTATTTGCCATTTATTTTACCACGATCTCAATACTCAATGTAGAGAGTTGCTTGACTTCTCAGCAGGAGGATCGATAAATACTTTAACTATTAAAGAATGTTTGGAATTGATGTCTACTAGGGCTAAGAATGATTCTTTATATAATCCTGATTTTGGCACTAAGCTAGAAAAAGGGATACTTCGGATAACTCCTGATCTTATGCCTGAAGTATGCAAAACAATGAAAGAAAAAGGTATACCTTCTGAACTTGTTAAGGAAAACAAAGTAGATTTGCTACAAGTTTTAACTGAAGAAGATGAAACTAGAAAAGTTTTTCAAGAATTAAAACATCGACAAGTAAAATCTCATAATAATATGCATAAGCACTTTCAAAAACACAAAAAGATTTTGGCGGAACTCATGGAAAATTATGATGAGATTGGCCAAGAAATAAAATTATTTCACAAGTATGTTAGTATGATTGAAACCCAGTGTGAACAAATAGCATCTGGTTTATCAAATTTTTCTTTGAGATGATAAAGATATTCCTGTTTCTACTAATGTTGTCACAAGAAGAGGTACAGTTGTTACAGGACCATTAGGACCACTGAAATATGAAGCTAAAATAGAGCGAAAGGAAAAAGCCTTGCTCGACGCAAGCCAAGAAGATGATACATTGGTGGATCCTCAAGATGAAACTGAAACACAAGATCAAACCAAGGAGGACCAAAATGATGCACAAGATGACCATTATGACTCTGATGCAGATACGGTTGATCCAAAAGAAGAAAAAAGATAAGCAAGGAAGATGAACTTGTTGTAGTAGAAAGGAATAAAAGCAATAAGCAACAACAAAAGAAAGCAACAAAAGAGCCTGACCCCCCACAAAAGGTAAAAGACAAGAATAAGTTAGGTGAGAAAAATCTTCCTTATCCAGATCAAAAAAGAAAGCACCAGATCAAGTAATTTATAATTCTTTTACAAAGGCACTTAGTGACCTTCATCTAGAAATTCCGTTTGTGGATGCAATCAAAGTTCCTACCTATTCTAAATTCCTCCGTGATATTCTTAGTAGAAAGAAAGAAATAACTGAAACTATTGCCATGGTAACTAGTTATCCTGATAATGGGAAGCTATTGTCTAAGTCTGGAGATCCCGGAATACCAACTATTTCATGCTCAATAGGTAAAACTGATATTCATAAGGCCTTGTGTGATCTAGGGGCAGGAGTTAGTGTAATGTCATACTCCCTCTATAAAAGGTTAGGATTAGGGGAGTATTCTCCTACTACTATCACTTTACAGATGGCTGACAAATCCAGTAAACAACCCATTGGTATGATTGAGGATGTTCTACTTAGAATAGATGAGCATGTTATTCCCACTAATTTTATTATACTTGAAATGCCAGAAGATGAAAAATTATCCATAATACTTGGAATACCTTTCCTTAGTACTACATGGGCATCAGTTGATTGTGTTGAAGGAAAGATAATCTTCAATGTTTATGATGCTGAAATCATCCGGTATTTTCCAAAGAAGCTAGAAGCAGGAGAAAGATATATTCCAATGGCAAAACGAGTTCATGTGGTAAATACCTTTGATAAGGGGCAACCCAAGGTAAGAATTCGAGAACAGAAAAGAGGTTGAGTTACTCAACCATTCTTAATAAAATGCTTAATGGTAGTCAACCCATCTCGTCAATAAAGTAGATTAGAGAATAAAAAGTTCATCGCATTCCTACAACTTTTTCACAGACATTCTTGCGGAAGCGCGCCCGTGAAGATGCAGCTGTCAAAAATTAGTAGAAATATCGATTGAAGGAGTATAGAATAAAGATAAAAATAAAAGTTTGAGTTTTTCATCTACAGAAGCTAAAATTTTGCTCTTAATACACTAATGTTGGTCGACATTTTATACTATCAGCTTTCTGTCAAAATAAGGTATTTTGCTAGGTTTTGGGATAAGAAGGTATTCTCTAAGAAATAGATTTTTTTTGATGACTACTGATGGTTTAACGATCAACTATACGGCGAGAATAAAAATTCCAACCATATAGATATCTTCGCCATCAACAAATTTTCTTCGAAGACACAGAGAATTTAACAACCAACTATACGGCGGGAATAAAAATTCCGGCCGTATAGCTCCGATCGTATAGATATCAATGCCTTGGTACAAAATTTTCTGAAAAGTACTAAGAGTTTAACGACCAACTATACGGCGGGAATAAAAATTCTGGCCGTATAGGTCCGGTCGTATAGATATCGATGCCTCTCTTAGAAATTTATCCCAAAGGTACTGAGAGTTTAACGACCAACTATATGACGGGAATAAAAATTCCAGCCGTATAGCTCCGGTCGTATAGATTTGATGCTAGTTTTAGAAATTTATCTCGAGGGACAAACGGTTTAATGACGAACTATATGGCGGGATCATTGCGATCCGGCCGTATAGTTACGTCTGTATAGCTATTTTCTGCGTAAAGAAATCCTAGTTGGTGGCGCCGTCGCAACTATACGGGCGAAACAACATCACCTGCACGTATAGTTCCAGTCGTATTGTTTGGTGCGACCACAAAATCGCACCGGGGCGGCTAGGTCTTTCACCCCTCCTCATTATTTCTCTCATATTCTCTCTCCAAACCTCTCCAAATCCATCTAGAACACTTGACTCTTCGTGCATTTCGTTCGTTCGAGTGGGGGAATCAACGGATCGATATGTTTATCTCCCTATCCATGCTTTATTTTTAGATTTCCATGGTTGAAACTCTCACATTGATCTAGTGGATGAACTCAAGCTTATTTTGTTTTTCCTATTGATTTCTCACGTTAGGATTGAATTTTTCCACGTAGGATCGTTCATATATCATGTAGAAACTATATGCCTAAGGTTTTATGGTGAAATTTTTCAGTGCATCACAATGAACAAAATCGGTAACATCTTTCGCAAGAGCAAGCAACAACGTGGCGAGGGCTCGGGATCAGGATCCCGAGCCGAGCGCAACTCAAAGTTGGCCATGGTCTCATCGAGGAGGATTCTGCCCACACGTTGGGCCGACCATAGCTTTCTCACCACGGCGGGGTTGAAGGCGGACTTCAACCTCATGTATAACAAGTCCGGGCTAACGGTACTTGGCTTTGCAAGCCAGGACACCTACGCCGAGCTTACCTATGAGTTCCTTGCCTCCTTCTACGACGACCACAGGGAGAAAGGTAATATGTGCACGGTAAGCTTCACCATGAACCGACAACACTATGAGATAACTTTCGAATAATTTTGCGATGCTTTTAGTTTCCCTCATGTTGGGGAACATACTGTTACTAACCTCTATAGCGCCACGAGCGTTGAAACTTGGGAGGTTATTTCTGTCAATGGTGGCACCAACTTCTACCAGAAGAAGATGTCCACCATTCAGAACCCAACCATTCGTTACTACGCCTTGTTCCTCGTCAACACTTTATTGGGGAGAGGTGATACCGGTTCCATGGCCAATGCGGACATGGCAATGATCGCCAATGCTCTCTTTCCCATTGCGCCGCAAAGCCCCAATCCTGCAGCTCTACTCATCCAGCACTTTCGCCACTAAAGCAACAAGACCAAAGGTGATATTAGCATTGGTGGATTGGTAACCTGCCTTGCCCATGCATTAAATATTACAATTTGTTGATGGTTCCAAACTTATGGACATCAAATATTTAACTTCTTGTGGCTTTCTTGGTGTTTACCAAGCTAACCGGAGGCTCCGAGCCTATCAGTTTAGTTATCTTGATGATGCATAGGGTGAGCAGGTTCCGTTGCCTTGTCCCCAAGCCTTCTCGATTGTGGATAAGGACACTTGGATCCTCACCAAGGACCAAGTGATGTAGATCATGGCTGAACTTCAGCCTGACGAGGAGGAAGATAAAGAAGGAGGGCGGCGGGATGAGGATGAGCAGGAGCATGAGGACGAACAGGGGCACAACCCTGCTTGGGAGGGACAGCAGGAGCAGTAGCAAGGGGGAGCTTGGGACCTGTGGCCCAACCAGCCACAACAGGGGTACGGCTACGTCCCCTATCAGGAATTCCAGCAGCTCAACCAGCGTGTTGGGGAGATCGACCACACTCTTCAAGGAGTGAATGAAGATGTGAGTTCTTTGACTCACAACTTCAGTCACTTCATGACCCACTTCCCCGACTACTACCAGTAGTATTCGCACCAGCCGTCGAATGACGACAACAACAAGCCTGACAATAGCCTAAGTTTGGGGGAGGTTTGAAAACCTCCAAACTTTGCATCATGTTTTTATTTCTTATTTTGATTTATTTTATTTCTTCAATTTTGCATGTTTATTTTCAGTTTTGCATTCCTAAACCAAAAACACAAAAAAATAGTTGTAACTTTATTTGCAAGTTCATTTCTTTGTTTCTCTCGTAGATTGCTCAATTCCAGGTGACTTGGCAATATGGAAATACAGAGGGGGTTCGACTCAAATACGAGAACAAAACAAGAAAGAGGAGGTATCACATTCCTTTCATCATCCTTTCTACAACCTTAAATTGATCCTACAATTATTTACTCGCTTGCACTAGAGTCACTACCCGCTTAGCTTGTTATCCTATAAATTATATTCCTTTGCTAGTGTCTTCGTTTTAGCTTTAAAACAATGAGCAATGAACTTGGTTAAAAATACTTCCTATATTTTTACAACGAGAAAAAGCGTCTGAAAGATGACTTGAGTCCATGTTTAGCCCAAAGGATTTAATTTTAGAACTACTCCATCCTATTTGAGCTTAATATAAATAGACTAGATAGTACCCTTGATTGAAATTGTTTGATAAAATGGATGCTTCGAAGTAGTAGAGATTATGTCACTACTTTTTCTAAATAATTACCATAAGATATTTCTTTACGCGTGTCATTACAACACTGTCATGCTCCATTAGGAACTATTAACTCCGCTAGCCAACGAACGATCTAAATGTGGGAAACCACTTGATTTTGGCTATTGAGTTATGTAAACGTCTGTAGCAACAATGCTATGATCGGTAAAAAATTTAGTCTCCTCATGGTTTCACGTTCGAAATGAAGTTGTAGTACTTCTCTGACTCATTTATTGCTCAACAATTATTTATTGGCATGGTCACGAGTGCACAACACAGTCCCAATTAACGTGTTAAAAATAGTGGCATGATTTCTCTATAAAAGAGCTGAAGTTTTTGAAAGGCAAAAGAAATAAAAAGGTGCTTTGAGAGTCTTGAAATTTTGACATGGGAGTAGATGAGTTGTTCTTAAATTAAAAATTTCGGTGCCAACTTGAGTACTCTTAATTGATTAAACAAACAAGAACAAAAAGTTTTCATCTCTCAACAAAGAGAGACACTAAAATAATTTGTCTTACTTTCCTACCTGAACTTTTGACACTTGCTTAGGCATATGATTTATTTGCTAACAAGATATACGTGGTTAGGAAGTGGACTCAGTGCAATCTCGTGAATACTTGTATGATCATATTTAAGACTGCAGGGATTGTGAAGAAAAGAATTTGACACCGATTCAAACTTGTGAGTTTTTTTATTTTTAGTCTCGAATCTCCGCTATTCTTCCTTATTTCCTTGTCACTCGAGGGCGAGCAACATCTAAGCTTGGGGGAGTTGATAGTTGTGATATTCGACACATTTTTTATGGCTTTTATTGATGGTTTTCTCCCGGATTTGATTTTTTCTAGCTCAACCTAACGCTAATACTTTGGTAGCAAAGAAAACTTGGTTTTTAATGTGTGTTTCAGGTTCTGAATGTCAACAGAAGGTTTTAACTAGAGAAACACAATATTCTGGAGAAAACAAGCAAGTCTCTCTTTGGAAACACTCGATGGGAGCATATAGAACCTTTAACGAGCAACTATACGGCGAGAATATTTTTCCGGCTGTAAGTTCCCACCGTATAGCTACCGCCGCCTCTGTCTTCTCAAAAGGGACAACTTTCGTGAAGGTACCAAGGGCAAAAACATAACATAGTAGCCGCGATACCATCCAGAAGGGAGAAATAAGAGATCCGGAGAAGAAGGGGAAGACGTTCTTCATCTCGCTCCATGATCTTTGACCTGCTAGCCAATACACCCCCATAGCCACTACTTGTACTTGACAGAGAGAGAGGGATCTTCACCTTGCAAGACTAGGATTTGAGATTGTTTCTTCCCATCTTGAATTGTGTTGGATATTTTTCTATTCTTATTGTGGATCTCCACGATAATATCAAGAAGATTTCCCTTTATTTAATTATATTGATGATCCGTTCTTCTCTCATGTGTGAGTAATTTCCTTGGGCGTGGGAGATGTAGGGGATTGGTGAGATATGATGTGCTGTCACATATTTTCCATTAGTTTGTGATTGATTCTAATTACTATATTATGTGTGCTTGATTATCTGTGAGATGCCTAATGCTTGTTGTCCAATTAAGGGCCCAGACAACATGATGCTTTGTTTTACATAGATAGGATCTTGTTCGCTAGCAGACCAGTGACCCCTGGGTGACACGCGGATATCAATGGAAAACTAGTAGACTCGAGGATAACGAGGAACCACTATGCTTATTGCATTAGACCGATCCAAGGAGCTTAATCGCTAAGCGACCTGAAGGGTCTTAATCGTCTAGTGTCTGACCATGATTTTGGTAAGAGGCTAGTAGGATTATTGAAGTTGGGATGAAATCTACCAAGAGGAGTTTCGGCTAATTATGGGTTGCTCGCCTACACATATACTTATAAGATTATAATTGTTACATTTATCATTCGTCCACCTGGCACAGTCACTATCACCATGAACTGAATTTCCCCGCACCTTCTTTTGCCATCTGCAGGAAACAACAAACAACCAAGTTGTTCTTTACTTTCATGCTTTATATTTCTGAAGTTTACATTTTAGGTCTATTTTAATACATCTCATTTAATAAAAACCCCATTCTTATTTCAACACTTGCAGTCAATTCACTCGAAGACCTGTGACAACTTTAGGTGTGATAGAGACTTCACCCATAAACACTTACCTTTGGGCTCCATGTGGGATCGATATCTAAACTTTGAAACTAGCTACAAATGATCTGTGCACTTGTAGACATTAGCTAATATAGGTCTAAACAAACCCCTCTTAAAGTTTATGTTACCCTATCCAATTTCAAAAGATTTTCCAACTGTGATGCCAGGTTCCATACAAATTGAGTGAAGTCTAGGAAACTACTAGCCAAACTAAAGTCACTAAGCTAGTTATCATCCTAGAAATTTGAAGAATCAGCAGAGAGGAGCTCACCTCTGCTATGCCTTTTCCCAACAGCACTAGCGGCTGGGTTGTGGAGTAGCTTACCTTGCTCTCCTCCTGTCCCTCCTCTTCTAGGTCTGCTCTCATGTGGGCTTTGGGCCTCTTGGGCCAGATAACGATTAAACACTCCCCTCAAGATGGGTGGTAGATATCTATCAACCCCATCTTGTCACATGCCAAGTTATAATCCTTTGTTCCTAGCCCCTTTGTCAAGCAATCTGCAAACTACTGCCTAGAGCTGACATATGTAAGGCTAATGATCCTAGCATCAAGTTTCTCCTTAATGAAGAAGCGATCAATTTCCACATGTTTTGTCCTATCATGTTGGATTGGGTTATTTGAAATACTTATAACTGAGTGATTGTAACTCCACACTCTCAATGGTCCCTTCCTTAGAAGTTTCAACTCACTCAAAAGGTACTTCACCCAGAGCATCTCGCTTACCTCTTGAGATAAAGCTCTATACTCAGCTTCTGGTGTTGATCTAGACACAACCGTTTGTTTTTTTCTTATCCATGACACCAAATTTCCTCCCACAAACAAACCTGATGTTGATCTTCTATCATCCTAACAACTAGCCCAGTCAGAGTAACTATAGCCATCCACCTCAAGATGTTTATTTTTTGCAAACCACAACCCCTTTCCTGGAGTCCCCTTCAAGTATCTCAGGATTCTATGCACTATATCAAGATGGACACTCCTTTTCTCATCCATGTATCTGCTAACCACACCCACGGCATATGTAATGGCTGGTATAGTATGACACAAATACAATATCCTCCCAACAAGTTTATGATAATATTCGTTATTCACTAGTTCACCTGATTGTGATGTCACTTGATGATTTTGTTCAATAGGGGTAGGAGCTGCACGACATCCCATCATTCATGTGTCACTCAAGAGATTCAAGCTGTATTTTCACGGACATAAAGATATCCCCTTCTCTGTCCGGGCAACTTCTATGCCAAGGAAGTATTTTAGATCACCCAAATCCTTTAGCTCAAACTCCTTGCTCAAGCCCTCCTTCAATCTCTTTATTTCCTCCTGATCATCCCAGTGATGATAATATCATCCACATAAACTACAAGGATGGTGATCTTCCGACTGGAGTGTCTGTAGAATACTGTGTGGTCACCATTATATTGACCATACCCCATACCACAAACAACATGTTTGAACCGATCAAACCATGCCCTCGGAGATTGCTTCAATCCATACAAGGATTTATTCATCTTGCATACCTTCCCCCATAGTCTTCGAGGTGCCAAAACCTAGTGGTATCTCCATGTACACTTCTTCCTGCAGTTCACCATGTAAGAAGGCATTCTTGACATCTAATTGATGCAACTTCCATCCAAAGTTAGCAACACAGGATACCAATATCCTTACTATGTTCATCTTTGCCACTAGAGAAAATGTCTCATCGTAGTCAATTCCATAAGTTTGACTGAACCCTCTGGCGACCAACCTGGCCTTATACTGTTCCACCTTTCCCTCAGGATTTTGCTTCATGGTGTAGATCCAATTACAACTCACCGCTTCCTTTTGTTTTGGCAACATGGTTAGCACCCACATCTTATTCTTCTTAATTAAGTGCTTCCAACTTCTCAATCATCACTTCACGCCACTTTGGATCTTGTTTTGCAGCCTTCCAATCCTTTGGGATTGACACAACTTGTAGAGAGCTAACAAACGCCCTATAGGAAGCAGACAAAGCCTCATAAGACACATAGTTTCCAATGTCATGTTCATCGACAATGGTTTGTTGAGCATCCATTTTGCAAAGAGACTTCCTTGCCACTTCACCCTTCTTTGCCGCTTCGTGTGTCCCCTTTTGCAAAGCAATAGGTAGATCCACCATCTCGGGTGAGCTTGCATTACTAACTTGTTTCCCCTCTGGACATGTGGCTGTAGTCCAACTGTATCAGGTGAGCTCCCATCAGTGTCTTGATGCTCCCCATGCACATGTGGTTGCCTTCAATAGTACACCCTCAGATTTTGTGGTCACCGATCCCTAACAGTCCATCGATCGCTAATAGGAAGTTGATGGGCACCGACTTGAAGTGTGCCTACACTTGGTTGGACCTGAGCATGCACATTATCATCAATGTTTGTGCCCACATGATCAGTAGTACGAGGCACAACCTTCTCCCCCTCATGACCATCTTTCATAGTGTGTAGATGGTCAAGCTTTGTAAAGGACAAGCTCAGATCAGTCGGTTCACCATAGAATGTCTCAGATTCCCTGAAGGTGACATCCATACTTACAAACATGTGCTTTGCAGAAGGACTCCAACACGTATACCCCTGCTGACTAGAGGAATAACCCACAAAAAACACATTTAATGATCGTGGGTCCAACTTCCCAATAGATGGTCTATGATCCCGAAAAAACATGTGCTGCCAAATAACTTAGGAGGGACAACAAACTTATTTTCCCCAAACAACAACTCACATGGGATTTCATACCTAGTATCCTGGAAGATGTTCGGTTGATCAAGTATGTGGCAGTCATGACTGCTTCACTCCACAAGAACTTGGGCACATTCATCATGTACATTAGCGAGCGAGCCACTTCCAAAACATGGTGATTCTTTCGCTCTGCCACACTATTTTGAGGAGGGGTATCTAGGCTAGATATTTGATGAAGAATACCTTGGTTAGCCAAGAAGGCCCCAAAGGTGGTGTTCACATACTCTGTGCCATTATCAGTCCTGATCACCTTCACCCGCACCTGAAACTAATTCTTCACATATGCATGAAAGTTTTGAAAACAGCGAAACACCTCATCCTTGTGGCGCATCAAGTAAACCCAAGTCATGCGAGAATAGCAGTCAATAAAGGTAACAGAGTACTTTATTCCATTCACTGACACCACTGGGTAAGTCCATACATCCGAATGAATCAACATAAAAGGAGATATGCTCCTAAGCCCCTTATTCACATATGAGGCTCTTGTGTGTTTAACATATTCACAAGCATCACATATTAACTTTCCCTTGCCTATTCCACACATAATCTTCTATATTTAAATACGAGATCCTCACTACCCTATTTCTCTCTACATGCAATTCATCCACATCACCAAGTCTTCCTGTGAGCAAACCCCGATCAGTTTCAGTTCGTTCCATGTTCCGTTTCGGTTCCTGATGGAATACACAATTCTTTTTGGAATTGTTTTTGTTTAGAAAAGCAACATCAACCGTATAGCCCATCCCACATGTAGCCCATCTACTCATGTGACGGAAGTAGCCCAACATTGTTTATCTTCTCCGTCGACCTCCAGCCACTGAACTCCACCATTGACGCCTCATGCTTCGTCTCCCCCATCAATTCCGTGAATGCGCATTGTCATCCTGCTCCCCGCGATCTCCATGAGAAATAAAAATCGCAGAGGAAACTACTGGAGGCACTCGGCTTCCTCCTCCATTTTATCTTCCACTCGTCCCTATATCTCCCTCAATGCATGGTCTCCCAGGTCTCCATGGCACATCCTCCATGGAGAAAAGAAAATAATGGACATCATGATCCATAGCTGCCGCCTCCTTTGGTTAGACATCACATTGTGGTCTGCCGTGTAGGAATTGGTCGACCACACGACGATGGCCTCGTGACCGGTTCAGAAAATTTAGTCCCCAGTCAATATATTATCATGCCCTATGAGATCTCTCCACAGGTACATACTTTCTTCACGGTTTATTTCGTCATGTTTTAGATTCTGTTTATTTATTTGCAAGCGCTCATACTATTTCATGCTCACCCACAACATATATGTTTTGTTAGGACAACTGAATGCTTTAGTTTGATGCTTTATTTGAGTTGGTATGCGGTGCAAGATCAAAGAAATTGATGCCTCAGCAAGTGCCCCCTCACCCCGTCCCGACCATGCATGAGCAGGGTCAGGTTTATGGATTATTACCTGAGTGTTTGTTTACCACCAAATGAAGGAAATCACATGGAACGGGAGCATATACTTGATTTTGTTTTATTGGGACAGACATATATTTTTGTGACAAAGATTGTGCTTTCATAGGGAAGCATCTACCTCTGAATGTCCTTCTGTCAGTGTGTGTGATTCTCAGGCAGAAGTTGAATTAGAAGTTTTGTATGAATTCATCACCGCTTACATATTTTGTCAGTTGTTTTTGCATAGATTTCCAATAGTACATGTATAGAAAAAGATAATTTGTTCATGCAGCAAAAGGCCTAACAGCTTGGCCATTATATTTTCTGTCGTAAATGCACTGTGAATATGATGCGGTAAGCAGGTATGCTCATCTCTCTTAACTTGCTATATTTTCTTTCACTTCTAATATGTTACCTGTCTTGAATATTCTGATATATCATTTTCTACCCTTTGTTTGAATACAGAGTTAAGTGGAATCTATAATTGAAGTGTTGATGTGCTCACGGCGCATATGTATGTTCTCTCATCTTCCATCCGTGCTTTTCTTTCTAATATTCGTTTCATGCTTTAGCAGGTCATGACAATAATTATCAATTCACTACTTTGTTGCTTATCTAGAAACAACCTATTTCAAGAAGGTAAGGCAATGCTTTCAACTTTGATGGTCTACCTGAGAGTACTATGTTTCAATGTCTGTGCTTCCAATTGTTCAATAACTAATGATTATCGCCATATCAGGTCACAAGCATCAACTCCACACACGCATTTGTTGATGTAGTACGTTACTACAACATCTATGCTCCCATACTGTGTTGTGAAGCGCACTTAATCAGGCTATTTATCATGCAAATATTTATTTATAGTGACCTGAATGTACAATGGATTACAGGGAGCAATGGACAAGTTTGTGCTAAGTTGGACATAATTATCCCTCTCCTCATATTTATTTCTGTAATTTATCTTACTTATTATTAATTTTCATGTATCCCTCAATTGTTCAAAGAAAAAATTAGATAGTGAATCGTCGGTGCCTTTATTTTCTGCTCGCATTTTCTCACAACCACTATATATGGATTTGCGTGCGTTGTAATTTCTAAACTATGTTAACTAAATCTACACAAATGATTAATTTTATCCTAATTACAAATATTCAGATTAAAGATAAGGTTCCTTTGTTGTTAGACCAATCACAGGTTAACTGTTACTGTTACCAATTATAAAATCTGATAGAACACTATGTTCTTTCAAAGTAACAGGAGCATGTGCCTCAATAATTATATAGCATTTCCAGAATATCTTCTCCATGAATAGGAAGCTGACAAATACGAAAATATGTAGTTGCAATCTATATCCGATAGTCTTCACTAAGATGTGTCCATCTATAACTTGAGTAAAGTAATAAAGTGGTTCTTTATATTCTTTTTAGTAATATGATATAGTTTTTGTACATGCAACACTCAAATTTATGTTATGTTGAAACCAAAGGCACTTCCATTTTAGTATTTTTCCAAAGATATACTTATCAATTCCCGTAGCAACGCGCGGGTATCATCTAGTATCTATAAATATTCTACTCATCCTATCAAATGATACATGTCCCATCCTACAATGATGGATCATTGCATGCTTCTCCTTGTCCTCCATGGTTGCAACATAGACCAAATCTGGTTGCACCCCATTGTCCATGTACCAGAGCCCCCTACGCCTGGTGCCAGTCCCAACCATCTGCCTTGTCCGTCGCTCCTGAATCAAGACACCAAATGTGTCAAGAGTCATGCTACAGTATATGTCATCAATTAGAGAACTCAAAGAGACCAAATTGACAGGAAACGCTGGCACATGTAAAACTAAGAATAGGGAGATGTTTGAGGTGCACTTTATTGTGCCAACCCTGACAACGGGTTATGTTGTACCATCAACAGTTTGAATAGTGCCCTTGTGAGTGGAGGATCCTTATTGTAAGACTTAAACACAGAGAATTTACCCGCATCATGCTTAGATGCACCAGAGTCTAGAACCCATTCTTTATTATTCTCATTAGTAGCAAGAGATGCTTTTTTAGAATTGCCTTCATTTGTGGTGGCCAAGTGAGCAAAATCTCCATAGAAAGCACCATCTACTTCTGCACTCTATGATGTCCCACTTGCACTCTGTTGTAACCCACTGTTCCCTTCAACTGCCATATGTGGTCTCTGACCCCCTGAGTGTCCCGAGTATCCACTTCTGCCTCTAGCAGTCCGGGACCCTGAATTTCTTGAGTATCCACCTCTACCTCTAGGCATCTTGCCACATCCCCCTCTACTGTATCCCCTGCCTCTGCCACGAGTTGGGAAGTTCCACTTTATGTGACCTATCTCCCCACAGGTAAAACAACCCTTGGTCTCATTCCACTCTCTCTGCTCAGTAACGACATATGTAGAAGCTGGCATAACCTTCTCGAAAACTTGATATAGATTGAGTTGCACATCCTCTTGAGTCATCGCTGCAATGGCCTCTTCAATAGTAGGCAGGGAAGTTTGATGTAGCAAGAATGCTTTCCTGCCATCAAAATGACGGCTGAGCCCCTCCAAAATTTGTAGCACACGTCTATGTGCCATCCATTTGTTCCCTGACTCGATGTTGGCTGCATCATAGAGCTCGAGGGGGTCACAATTATCTTGGTCCGCCCCTAATGTCTGCAGCTCTGCCACATATGTCATCACTAATTTGTCTTCTTGGCGGAGGCGAAGAATCTTACCATCGGTCTAAGCAATGAGCATGACATTGCCCTTGTCCGAGTATTGGGTGGACAAGGGCTTCCATATCTCAGCAATAGTGGATAACCCCTCCACGGAGCATCCAAGGGAGGGCACCACCGAGTTTACAGCTAACCAATAAGCAAGGAGTTGATGGTTTTCCACTTCTTCCCCTCTGCACTAGTCTTGTCTCCGGGTTCTTGAATAGTACCTAACAAGTACCCATTCAGATCCTTCTGCTCCGCAACAAGCATTGTCCTCCGAGACCAACTCAGATAGTTGGCAACACCCTCAACTTTGAGGTCAGTTGGTACCAACACAAGCTTCTGGACCACTTCCCCTTTAGGAACGATGGCCTAGAGGTCGAGCCAACTGTCCTGGAGGTGAGGAACTGATGTCTACGCACTTCTATTCTTGTAGACAGTTGTTAGGCCTCCAAGTGCAGAGGTTTGTAGAACAGCAGCAAGTATTCCCTTAAGTGGATTACCCAAGGTTTATCGAACTCAGGGAGAAAGTGGTCAAAGGTATCCCCTCTCAAGCAACCCTACAATCAAGATACAAGAAGTCTCTTGTGTCCCCAACACACCTAATACTTTTGTCAGGTGTATAGGTGCACTAGTTCGGCGAAGAGATAGTGAAATACAAGTGGTATGGATAAAAGACAACGGTGCTAGAAAATAGCTTGATGGCGTGGAAGAGACTAAAGGCAAACTGAAATAAAGATGGAAGCAAGCAAACATGTAATAGATCTAGTTGCAAACGGTGTTTAAACGTTTAGAAACAAGGCCTAGGGATCATACTTTCACTAGTGAACACTCTCATATAAACATCTTCTCTTTATGATACTACTCTTAACTACTCTCTGGTTGGACACTCTAATCCATGGTAGGGCTATAACAACACACCTCAAAGTAAGCCTTTCCCATCTAGATAACCCCACACTGTCACCTTGAGCACTAGATGGTTCCAACAAACACCACAATTTCATAGAGACATCTAACTCCAAATATAACTCATAACAAGTATTTGAAATCTCTAGCCTAAGTGCCACCATGGTGTGCACACTGTCAACTTCACACACATGGGGAGAGGAGAGATCTATTAAAGCACTTGAGTCGCAAGGTAGATCTACTTGATTACAAAGCTCATGATCACAATATGATCATGCATAGAGAGAGAGATAAACACATAGCTACCGGTAGAACCCTTAGCCTCGAGAGAGAACTATTCCCTCCTCATAATGGGAATTAGCAACAGCGATGGAGATGGTGGTGGAGGTCGATGGAGATGGCTCCGGGGGCACTTCCCCGTCTCGGCAGGGTGCCAGAACAGAGACTTTCTGTCCCCCGAATCTCCCCTTCGGTGGCGGCGGCGCTGCGGAACTTTTCGTGGCTGGAGGCTTGATGATTTAGGGTTTTTGCATCAGAGGCAATATATAGGCGAAAGGAGAGGCCGAGGGGGTACCTGGGGCGGCCAGACCACCCCCTGGCACGGGCCAAGCCTGGTCGCGAGGCCACGTGGTGTGGCCGGGCCCCAGCCCCTCTCCGTCTCGTATTCTGGTTCCTGGTGTCCCTCGGTGAAAAACTGACTTTGGCTTTTGTCCCGTCCAATTCCGAGAATATTCATTTTTTGACTTTCCTGGAACCAAAAACAACAGAAAACAGACAGTTGGTACTGTGGCTCTTGTTAATAGGTTAGTCCAAGCAAGTACTCCAAAGTTGGAATAAAACACAAGAAAGTAGATAAAACCAAGCATGGAACATCAAAAATTATGGATACGTTAGCAACGTATCAGGAAAGTCGTGAGCTTATCCAGAGCCTTGGCTAGACTCTTGGCATCCATCTTCACTTCTGCAATCAACAGTCATGCCTATTCTGCCTGACTGCGTGTAATAGGTACTTCGTCCTTACCGAACAGCCGCACACACCCAGCAACAACTCCTCCTCCTTGCCTTCCTTCTTCCGCTACTGCCCTTCACGCAACAACTGCACCTTCCACCACCACCGCTGCACGCAATGGCGTCCTCAGCATAACCTTCTGCTGCCACCGCCGCCAACCACCGCAGCCTTAGCTCCGCGGTCCTCGGCAACCTTCATGCCACCAATGCCCCTAGTAGCCACAACTCTAATACCATGAAGAATCAGCAGAGAGGAGCTCACCTCTACTGTGACCTTTTCCCAATAGCACTGACGACTGTGTTGTGCAATAGCTTACCTTTGTCTCCTCCTGCCCTCCTCTTCTACGTCAGCTCTCATGTGGGCTTTGGGCCAGATAACGGTTTAACAAAACTTGTTCTACATCCATTTCGAATATGGAATTTAGAATGGCTCGGAAAAAATTGATGTAACTTCAAGCAGACCTTGCTAAAAAAGGAATCTCCATTCTTAAGAGTAACAAGGCTAAGAGTTCGAGTCTGTAGATACTTTTGTCTACGAATCGACTACCACAAGCCATCACTATCAAACAATTTACCATTTGGATATCAATGCAATGTTCATCAGATCCAAGTTTAAAATGCACAAGCCATATACCATATATATACTCCATGATTTATACGAGAAAATCCCAATCCCGCAAGGAGTTAACAGTCAAATACATAGTGTACACCATATCAGTATACATCCATTCACTTTCATTTTGTGTCTTATAGGTACGATTGATCCATCTTAACATTCAAACAGGTCCAACACATGATTCTCTATGTCATCGAAATTGTACTTTATGTACTTTCTTGGATTATGATCCAGAAAAACCCATACCTTACCATATGTGTGCGATAAGCTGGAAGAACCTGATGTAATATAACTAACCGCAACTGTTGTCTAAGTTGAGGGTTGGGAATTTTCCTTGTCATTTGGACCCTGGTTATTTCTTCAAATGCCGAATTGAAATTCTTTATGCCCTTTCTCACCCGGTGGGATGTTCCAAGATCATCAAGTGGAGGACAATGATCCCTCAACTGAAACAGAGCTCCAGCCCATGATGCTCGAAGGTATGCCGTCGTGTACTTCTCCACCCGTACCGCATTCAGTTCGTGGTTCCAATCATCCCCAAAGGACATCCTCGGGCCCACAGACCGCAAGCTTGTGTGCACAAACATTGCATTATTCATTACAAAAATATACCTCAGGCATCCGTCCTTGTAAGATTCAACATTCTCCTCGATTTTTTGTTGCAAACGAGCGAGCAGCTTGATCACGTACTGTTCCTAGCGGCTCCTAATTTTCCCTGTGTCACCCCCTTCTCCTCCCCCTCCGTAAGGGGTAATAGAAGATTGACTATGTCATTGTACTCAACTAGTAGTTTGATAAAGCCCATGACATGTTGTGTCAATGGCAGTATACCTCCATCAAGTACTCTATTTTGGTACAGTTTATAGCTGGAAAGCACATTCAGGAACTCCAAAAAGAGACTTGATGCTGCTTCCCCAAGCTTATCTTGAAGCATTCTGGCCTCCCGACTAACCACATCATTGGCATCACCGGACAAGAGGCCTTCTATACTCGGCTGAAGCTTTAAAAATTCCTCATGCATCTGTAGAAGTAGGGTACTTTATGAAACTGCTGGTCATTCACATTGGCACTAGCAATCACATTTCCGACGGCGAGCAATTGTCTAGTACACCGAATGGTGGCGCTAGAAAAGCAATCCTCCTCCGACTTGCTATCACACCCAAAAATCTCAGCACAATCCTGGTGCTCTTCTTCTTCGAATCAGCCTTTCGCCCCGCTTTATAAATAAAGCACACGGGTGAGACCGCTGCTGGGCCAGACAGCACAACGCCCAAAGACAGATACACAACACGATAGACGATGCTGGGGCATCAGCACACACACACCCAAACTAAAACAAGGAAAAAACACAAAGGAATGGAGACGGAGACGAATCGACTAGACGAGGAAGACCGCCACCGCTGCACCCTCCGAAGAATGCCCACCACGCTCCTAGCCCCGACTCGCCAAGCACCAAGCAGCACCCTCAAAAGGGAAAGCGACCGCTGCTGCCCGGACTAGATACTGGCCCTAGGATTTCCCCCGGCACACAAGGGAGTGGAGGAAGGGAAGCCACGACGCCCTCCAGGAAGGGAGATGCCACCCGCGGGCGGCACCGCGTCCGTGTCGGGCGAGCCGACAAGGATTTCTCCCGAGGTCCCTACCCACAACCCCCGGACGAGCCGTTGCACAGGAGACCCACGAGGGCGAGGCCTCGCCACCACCAAAACTTGCCGCCCACGAGCATGCGCCACTCTGGTCCTGTCTTCGACATCATTGTCTCACCGAGCAAGTCGACGCGAGGTCTGCAACATCGCGACACAGGTAGGAAAGAGACATGGCCCACAGTACCGCGGCCACGCGGGAGGGAACCTCCTCCACCGTCGGAGGCGGTAGTCGACCGGACGCGGCCGCAGACAAACCAGTCCTCCAAAAGTCCGGCCGAGTCCAGCAGACCCATAAAGCCTCCGCGGAGGCAAACCAGTCCCATGGCGGTCCGGCCGAGCCCCACCGGGCCTGTAAAGTCCGCCACCACGCTGCAACAGGTCGGCCAAGGAAACCGCGGATCCCGTCCCCCCTACCCGCCACGACCTGCACAGTAGCCAGAACAGAGTCGACCGGCCCGCCTGACCTAGATCCGGGCCCAAAAGGGCCTGATCTAGGCCACCATGACCCTTCCCGCCCCGAGCTCTAACTGCCACAGCTGCGTCACGCTGCCCCGCCGCCCGCAGCCACACCGCCGCGCCGACACGCCCCCAGCCGCCGCCGGACCTCCGCCGCCCCAGGCACACCGCTACCAAAGAAGAGGCTCCGACCCCCTCCAGCGCCGCGGGGATAAGAAGGCTGCCGGCGCCACACGGGCAGCGCCCAATGGCCCTGGCCGCCAGCGGCGACGGGAGGGAGGAGAGGGACAAGTCGAGAGGGCCGGGTAAGGAGGCGGTGCTCCCGTCGCCCTCGGGGGGGGGGGGGGGGGGGGCGAGAGGAGCGACCCGGTTTCCTCGGGTGTAGTAGGAAATCGTATGCTGAGCAGCACAATTAATGAACCAAAGGTCATCCTGGTGCTCTTTAGGAAGGACTATGCCGATAATGATTCTATGTGCCTGGGTCCATACTTTCTGTTTCTGCCCATATAGCTGCAGACTGCACCCACCATTAGTAGTAAGTGATGTTGCATTGTAGCCTTTTGGCCCAATCTGAATACCGAGGAGACAAAGGCATTGCATTAACGTGTCGTGGCGTGTCTCTCCATAGGCACGGTAGAGGTTCGGTATGTGGTTAGAACTTAGAAGGACCGTAACCTCATCAATTTTCTTTACCATAGAAGCTCTGCCTATCCGCGCTGGCAGTGGGGGGGGGGACCATAGAAGCTCTGCCTATCCGCGCTGGCAGTGGTGGGGGGGGGGGGGCTGATCTTCAACGGTGTAGTTATGTTGTACAAGAAGTTGTTATAAACGCAATAAGAAGGTAAAGAAGTAGGGAAATGAAATCACAACATAAAGATACATGATTTAACGTGAAAAACCTCTCCCACAAAGAGAGCAAAAACACGAGTGCCAGCCAACGAAACTTTGCTATAACTGAGATTGTTTACACAATGCCGGGAATTTTATAGATGCAACTTATCCCAGCCAACGGGTCACACGAGGTGTATATAACGGTAAAAACCTAGTTTTTCAACGATCCGTACCGGGGGTGGGTTTATCGCCTCCCCGCACCTCCAGGCGTCCCTATTTGGCACAATATGTACCCCACTGCGCTCGTCAGAAGTTAGCCTACTTAATAAATTTGGATCATACTTCAACAAGAAGTTAAGAAATCATCTTATGTCCAAATTATAATGTCTCGAAGAGCACCGGAAAGTGATACCAAAAAGTATCAAACACACAATCAAAAAGGATCTCGAACAAGAATATAGGAAGCATCATCCCATCACTCTTCAAGATTTCCAGAAGGAGCATATATACTGCTTTCCTCTTGAGTGTTACTATAATTTCCTAATTGAATGGAATATTTGCTGAAACAAAGAACACGATGTCCAAACCTGATATTTATTCCAAATTAATACTGACCCTCTAAACTTTCAGCATAGGTAAACACCAGCTTATAAAAAAGTAGAAGATGCTATCTTCATTGAACATTGACTCCCCACAGAAGTTTTTTATCTCCTGTACGCGTTTTTTCTCTTCAAAATGGGGATATCATCCCGACCTCTGCATCGACCGATGCATATGGCCTTTATTACTTTATTAAAATTATTAAAAGAAAGTATTACAAAGTTTCCAGCTCATGGATCACACAAAGTTGAAACATGCACCAGCCATCTAAAGAAACCGAGGATCAAAAAAGTCACATCATCAACATGTGATTTTGTTGTCAAAACGCCAGACGCACCAGGTGAATAAGTCATGTGCAACCGTTTCCAAACGGCTGCACCCAATAGCCCTGGCCGGCTTCACTCCTCCGGCTGAAGGAAACACCACATACGGATCCAGTGGATAGTTATAGGAATAACCTGCATGAAAGAAGAGTTTGATGTTCTATTAAAAATCAGGTCATTCCTAATGTTCCATATAGCCCAAAGCAAAGCACAAATACCCGCTCGTATTTGAACTTTCTCTAACTTATCAACACCATGTAGCCAATTTTCAAATAGAATTATTAATATTTTTTGGGGAACTATATTAAAAGCCATATGGATTATACGCCTAACTACTTTAGCAAACGTACAATCAATGAACACGTGTTGTATAGTCTCGTTTTGATCAAAAAACAACAGTTCTAGCTTCCTTGCCAATTTATTTTTGCTAAGTTATCTTTTGAGCAAAATCTTGCTATTTAGAAACCACATAAAAATCTTAATTTTTAGTGTCACCTTCATTTTCCATAAATATTTACGTAGGAACCTTGTGTTCCTATTTAGTAAGTCAAGATACATGGACTTGACCGAGAAGAACCCGATGAAGTTAGATTCCATTTAAACTTATCTTCCTCGCCTTCAAGATGTATATCCATTAATCGATTCACTAAATGTAGCCATATTGACCATCTAGGTCCGGTTAAAGTTCTTCGGAATGCAATGTTTAGAGGGTTATTAGATAGAACGTTTGCTACGGAAATTTCTTTTCTTTGCACAATGGCATAAAACGGCGGATACTGAACAGCTAGAGGGGTCTCTCCTAAACAAACATCCTTCCAAAAATATGTACTACAACCGCTCTTAATTGTGAATGACCCTCTGGAAAAAACTCTTCTTTTATCCTCATAAGCCCTTTCCAAATGAAGAGTCGGATGACTTGACTTCCACTTGTGATAAATTTGTACTCTCTTTGATCTAAATTAATGGACTCGGATTTATTTGGATGTATCTAGTTCTAAAACATGATAAGATACATCAAATCTAGATAAATCTAATTCCATTAATTTAGATCGGAGAGAGCATTTAAAACTTACAGACTAGCCCATGCAGTGTAATTGCTTGGCTTAGCGCAATATAACGCTGAGAACTAAAGCTGAGATCCATGGATACGATCTTAAAAGAAGGCTCCATTAAATTTGTTATATACTTAATTTTATATTCAATTGGAAAAACGTTTAATAGGTTTACACAAACTGACTTATCTATGAATCAAACATGTATTGTAATTTTCATGAGTTAGTGACAAATAACCATCCTTACATCTATTGATTTATCGTATTATGACAAACTATGCTCTATGAAAACATTTAAGTAAGCCAAAAGAGGATGAAAATATAGCACTAACTACACTTCGCACATAGTAACTTTCCAAGGAAAGTATGCGAGGAAAAGGATTTTCCCGATACAAGTGATGGTTACGGTGAAACAGAGGAGGCATGACTTGCAAAGTTGAGTGCCATGTCACAATTTCTAGCATATTTCCAGATTATATATCATGGTTTATGAATTTTCTTCCCAATAGGCAACTGTACAATGCACATAATATGATGTTGTTCATAGTTATGTGTTGTTGTTTATAAATTATGGTTATACATTGTTGTGTATGGCTACTTTTTGTTATCCCTCCGGTCCATATTATTGTTCTCAACTTTATCTAGATTTAGACGTATCTACTTATGTATTTAGACTAGATACATTCGTATCTAGAAAAAATTGAGAACAATAATATGGACCAGAGAGAGTACTCAAGTTGATATGTTATAAATGCAGATATTTTCACTCGCGGGTACCTACTTACCCTGTTGGGTGACAGGTATGGAAAAAACTTGTACCACAAGTATGTGTACGGGTGATGGGATATCAAAACGGACGAGTATGGGTATGAAGTGGCTTCACCCGTACCCATACCCTACGGGTGTCATCCCTAAACGTACCTAGTATGTCTCCACCTAGAGTACTCTCGGTGCACCCATGTGTGCTGATCCGTATATTTTTTCCACAACTTATGAAATAAATCCACAATGCAATACCATATATATTTGGGTTTATTATGACTGTGGCCTCAGTTCACTCGGAAATTGGTATTGTGCCACTATGAATCGGACAATTGAAGATATGCCATCAGCTGACACAGTCTCGTTATGTCAGTGCCCCTAGTTCCATCTGACGCCGACCACTATTTGAAGGAGATATGCCCTAGAGGCAAATAATAAATAGGTTTTTATTGTCATATCTCAATTAGTTTATAATAGTTTCATATTGTGCTATAACTGTGCCAAGTAGAAACATTGGTAGTGGTATGAAACAACAAAGTCCCTAGTAGCCTCTATTCATACTAGTTTATTGGTCATGAGGATGATCTCGGTTTCAAGATCATGGGCATTTATGCCAATTGACAACGGAATCATATCATTGGAGAATGATGTGATTGGACATTCCTCGAAGGATTGCAACACGATCAAGTCATATAAGTTCATTGTTGCAACAGCTATAACTAGACTCCTTTTCCTTAGACCGTGAGCTCATATTACTCACTGTTTCCCGATGCTACTTAGACTGCATCAAGCGCCACTTGGTAATAAATGGTTATAAAGGTGTAAGTTGGGTATTCCGAAGGAACAGAAGATGACATGTGACTGCAAGACCTGTCGTGGTGGTGTCACGGCAGATGCCATGTATAGGCTAAAGGTGGGGACTAATACACGCTAGGGGAATCCAGGGAGGGATAGTGAAGTGATTCTCCACACAGAAGTTTGTATTGATTTGCTTCCAAGGTTACAAGTGCTCCTAGAGCTGTATTGGCAAGAGGAGGAAGAAGGAGCTCTCTTACTCTCACCCACAGATCTCACCTGAAACCCTAGACCACAACAGAATCGTAGAGAGACCAACCAACCCCCTCTACAGAAGCCCTAGCCCCCCTTTTATAGGGGAGGCTCGGTTTCTGCCTAGGGCATACGTGGAGGCATATTCCTAAGAATATGCCTCCTCCCAAAGTGGTAAGCCGACCGGGGTGCTTTTTCCCCCGCGTCACACATGCTTTAGCTACGTGAGCCACTGCGGCGCCCTCGTCAGCTGACACAAGCGTCGTCATGCTTGTCGGCCACGCCCCGGTGGTCCTGTCCTTACTCGCTTCGCTCAGGCAGTGCGTACCGGGGCTCCTTTTGACCACCGAGATTCCTTCCTTCTCCTAGAAGCTTGCTGTGACCCGGATGATGGTTCATCCAGCCACACCTTTTTCCTGCATACAGGTAAAACATACACTTCCGACTTACCGCTTAAGTCGGATGATGCCTAGTTAGGCGAACGCCCCCAGGTCCGGATTACCCCGTGATTCGGCCTGCCTTGAGGTGACCCGGCCAGCATCTGCTTTGGCCTTGCCGAACCTCGGCTAACTCGGCCTTTATACCCCGGCATGACCATACCCGGGGGTATCCCCCCAACATTAGTCCCCATAGCTGGTGCGGTCTTAGCTGCCTTGGCCGCTAAGGCCATACCAGGTTCAATTTTGTGCTCCGACCATTGTTGCCGAGTTACCTCTGTACCCCAGACTACTTGGATTTACGTTCCTTCGCACATTTCAAGTTTCCACTTGCCGGTCGGGTTACCACAGTTCCATCCGGGTCTTGCTTCCTTCTCTCGTACGCTAACCCATGTGAAGGGTAATCATTATGTCGTCTTATTTTAAGGGACGGTACAGTAACCGCCGCAGTAATTGTCAGTTATCACTGTGCGCGGGTCACGTCACGCCTGCCTCCTCGTTTACCGCATCAGCGCGTCACGTCACAGGACTCTTCCGCCCTGTGGCCTTCCGTGTGGCTCCTCACTGATTGGTTTGGACGGGTAATACACGGCCACTGCGTGTGGCCTGTCCACAGGGCGCGATCCCACTCACCCCTGATGGGAGTGGTTAAATAGCGGAGGGGCGCCTCCCTTAGGATTTTTCCCCGCCGCACCCCTCTGCCCGCTGCTATTCCTCTTCGTCTTCCTCGCGACCGCGCCGCCGCCAGCACTGCCAAAAAGCAGCGTCGCCGCCACACTTCTCCGTTGTGCCTCTGCGTTACCGTCACTGCGACGCAAATCTCCCGCCAAGGGTCCTCGTCAATCCAGGCCACTATCCCCCGCCGCCTCTAGCGCCAGCGAGGGCTTCGAGGAGCAGATGACGGAAGAAGAACTCGCCATTGCTGAACAAGAGATGGAGGAGGACGCCGCTGCTACGGACCGCGGCGCGTGGGCCGGCTCCTGGGTCTGCCAGGACGATCTGGACTGGCTCTACCGGACCAGACGCATCCCCGCCGGCGTCACCGCTCGCCTCGCCTCCGCCGAGCTAGCTCCTTCACCCAATCCCGGGGAGTTTGTTGTGTTCCTGTCTCACTTTCAATAGGGATTCGGACTACCGGTGAGCGATTTCTTCCACGATTGGCTCAGTACCTACCATCTCCAGCCGCACCATCTTCCAGCCAATGCCATTACTTCTCTCTCTGCCTTTGCTTCTACGATCGAAGGCTACGCCGGATTATGGCCCACAAAGGAGCCGTGGATCCGGTTTTTTGCCCTTCGTCACAATGTTATTCTCGACATCCACACTGATCTGGAGGTCAAGCGGCTCACTCAGTTCGGAGCGACCTCCATCTCACCCTGGAGGTTCTCTGTTTTCCCCCGGGTCACAGGGCTAGAGTCCTGCAAAGGGTGGGCCTGGACGTTCTTTTACGTCCGGAACACAGGCACCGAAGATTTGATCCGGTTGCTCCCCTATACACCGGGTCCGCCGAACCCGGATCTGTGGGACGCCGTTCCCAGGAAACCTACGGCCCTGACCAACCAAGTGAACAAAAGGTTCGCGGAGCTGAAGGAGCTCGGGTTGCGCAACGAGGATGCAATGATCACTTTCGTGCACAACCAAATCTCCCCTCTCCAGAAGCGCACCCACAAGGTGTGCCATATGAGCTACGGCCGCGATCCCAACCGGACTTCATCCTTCGAACTGAACAACACGGAGATTTATCGCCGGGTTAAGGCTCTCTTCACCACTCACAAGGACTTCTCCTGTGAGTGGACTTGGGGGATTGAGCATTTCTGCCGTGACCGGCTTCCTCCCGCGGTAAGTTTCATGCTGCAAACTTACCCCGGACTAATCACGTGTCTGCTATTGTTGCATTTTTGACTCGTTTGTTTACTCTTTTCCTCAGCTATTCCTTCAGCAGACGCTCGAGGACGGCACCGATCCAACCCTTAAGTGGGCACCGGACCGGGTGACTTCGGATGAGGAGGAGCCGGACCAAGAGATGTTTCTCCCCATGACCAACGCCACGAAACGACCCACGGGTAACTTCTCTTCTGCTAGAGATTGGCCCGATGATGAAGATTACTCGGATATCGAGATAATTGAACCCTTTGAGACTGTCCCCCTTTCTTTTGCTTTTTCGCCATCAGCTCACCCCGGTGGTCATATCCACTAGGATCCTCCCCTCGCTACGGACGAGCCAGTTCCGGTGGCGTCGAAGAAAAAGCGCGGGGCTTCCTCAAGCTCTTCCTCCGGACCTTCCCAGCCTACTAAAAGGCGAAAGAAGGCCCCAGCACGAAGGGCTCGGAAACCCCGAGCAGCCGAAACCTCGGATGCATAAGTCCTTCTTTCTTCTGTAACTCGTTCTTCCTTACTTCGTCGTAATTTTTCTTCTGACGTTACTTGATTTCACAGGGCTTCGGTGGAGGTCCCTCAAAGTGGATCCAGTATCTCATCACCTCTCCGGCCTAGCCCTTCACCCCGTCGTGACGATGAGTCACGTCCGCTGAGCCCTATTTCGGAGGGCTCTGCGGCCGCTCCGGGTCATCCTAGAGCGGGGGGAACCGGCCCAGTCGGAGCAACGGCATCCACCGCCTCGACAACACCTCAACCAGCAGCCACTGAGGCTACTTCGGCCCCAGCACCAATTCCCGTACCAGCAAAAAGACCAGCACCAACTCCAACTCCGGCATCAGCACCCACTCCGGCTGCGAAAACATCAGCGCCGACACCAAGTCCAGCAACGAGAGTACCAGCGCCCAGTTCCTCTGCATCTTCCGAGTCCTCTCAACCTCGGCAGGGAAAAACCGCTGCTACAACTTCTTCTTCCCAGCAAGCCAAGGGCAAGAAGATTCAGGACGCTGCCAAGCCCAGTGCTGCCGAGCCTGGGCAACGCACCCTTGAGTCAATGCTTCCCAAGAAGACATCAGCGGCAAAGGACGCGCCTGCCGAGCCAACCGAAGCCCAGCAGTTGGTTCTGCACACCAGCCCCGCCCTTGCCTTGGTGGAGAGGAAGGAAGCACATGCAAAGGGCTTGGTGACGCCCCATATGCCCACGGGAGAACGGTACCCACCGAGCCTGATGGAATTTGTTATGAATTGGAACAAGGCCGAGGTAGTCCAGGAATCTGATCTCCCGGAAAAGTTCGGTCCTGCCGAGTTTTCCGCTCAGATGAACACCGCCGCAAAGGCCATTAACCTCGCTGGACGAATGATGGAGGTACGTTGCTCTCTCCTTTGCAAATTGTAGATAATAACCATTAGTCCCCGAGCCTCCGGGGGAGTAACTTGTTACTTGGCCGGATGCTCTTTTCTAGAACTAACGTAGCTCCATGATAACTTCAAACATGCACACTCCTAGAGCCGGGTTAAGTTCCACTTGGCCCAGATTTTAGTACACTTCGAACATGCATACACCTAGAGCCGGGTTAAGTTCCACTTGGCCCGGATTTTAGTACACTTCGAACATGCACACACCTAGAGCCGGGTTAAGTTCCACTTGGCCCGGATTTTAGTACACTTCGAACACGCACACACCTAGAGCCGGGTTAAGTTTCACTTGGCCTGGATTTTAGTACACTTCGAACATGCACACACCTAGAGCCGGGTTAAGTTCCACTTGGCCCGGATTTTAGTACACTTCGAACATGCACACACCTAGAGCCGGGTTAAGTTCCACTTGGCCCGGATTTTAGTACACTTCGAACACGCACTAGGCTGACTTAAGTTTCTGTATCTCTTTTAGATAACCACCAACCGCCGGAGTGCTGAATTCCAACGCTTGCTGGATACGCACAAGAATCTTCGCGCAAAACAGGCTGCACTCATCGCGGAGTACGAGAAAAGGGGTAAATTTCTTTCTCATCCTTTCCTCAATTTTCTTCGACTTCGTTTGCCGAACTAATCTGATTGTTCGGTTTCCGCAGCTGGGGTGGAAGCTGAAAATAAGATAATGAGGAAGAACTTGGAGTAGATCAAGGGTACGTCCTTCTCGTATGTCTTTACCGTGGTTTCCATCGGCTTTCCTCCTTGGCTCGGCAAACATTCATTCCTCGGCACTGCCGGGCCAACGCACTATTTCAACATCGCTTGAAGATAGTGTGCCTGTGCCTGACGCGATGCTACATTTTCTCGAACAAGCAGGGTAGCACCAAGCAGAGCTGAAGAAGAAAGATGATGAGCTCGCCCTCTTCCGGACCAAAGATGATGAGATAGCCAAGCTCAAAGCTGAAATGGCTAAGATGAAGGCGCAACACCAAACCGAGCTAAAAAAAGGCTGGCTAGGACTACACCGAAGAACGCGAGCGCCTCAAACTCCAAAATTCTAAGGACCGTGAGCTTCTTCAGGAAACCGAGGTCAAACTTGAGTCGGCAAATGCTGAGCTCGAGCAGCTTCGGAAGAGGCGTGAAGCTTGCACCAAGGAACTGACCCGGATTCACAGTCACATCTCACGTAGTCTCTTTTCCTTTATCCGCCTTACGTCTCCGGGTTACTTCATATGCCTTGTTTTCTCAACTTTGTCCTTTGCCTTGTTTCCCAGGCCATTTTCCAGAGGGCACTGCTATTGCAAGTGCTGCTGTCGCCAATTTCCGCCGAGAAAGGGGTACTCCGATCGCTCGTGAGGGTGAGAGCATTCCCTTTGACATGGAGGACCTGTTGGTCAGCCTGTCGTCTCGTGTGGAAATTATTAAGAACTACGACAGGGACCTCCTCGATGTTTCAGTCTGGGTCTTCAACGCCTTCTGGCCCACCGATGATGCTCCGGAAAGAGTCACACAGCTCGCTGAAAGGCTTTCGGAGATCGAGACCCAGCTCGACCTCTGGCGAGAATCCGCTGGACGTGCTGCAGCCGATACCGTCCTTCACCACATTTTGACGTGGTACGAGAAGATAGATCTCAGCCTCCTCACACGCCTGCGCACTGGGTCCAAATGGACAGATGACCCGGAGTGGGTAGCTCGGCGCCAGGCTTGCGCCCACAGCCTCATCGAATATGCCCCCATTCATGAATGGACTGAGGGTCCGAGCTTCCTGGAAGTCGCAGGCGAGGAGGAAGTTGAAAACATTGAAGATGATTCGGGTGAAGAGGAAGAGGACACTGCCTTGGATATCGAAGAGGGCGACGATGATGCCGAACTTCCTCCCGCAGCTCCTTAAGAAAAAACACTTGAAAATTTATGAGATCCCCGGTATGCCGGGTGGAATTGTATTCCAAACACATGTGATATTTTGCTACTGAGTACTTATGCCGGATTAACTTGGGCGTAGTCCCCGAGTTTCTTTTTCTTGTTCATTCAATCTTTTGGCTCGGATCGTGTCTACCTTGATTCGGTTTTACAACTTACGAATCCGAGCTTGAAAAATTGTCTTAACAATACTGGGAAACTTTTAGACTTAGCTCAAAAATAAAACTGTATAACAATTTGAAAATGAATACGGGGCTAGTCCGAAACAAAAATGTCAGCTCGAATAAATTCTTTTCCTTAGTCGTTTTTCATGTGCTACGCAATTCCAAACTTGTTCTCTTGCTTGCCATGAAGCCAATTCTTGTTGGACAGCAGCAAGTCGAAGAGTTGGGTTTTTGGTGCTCACACACTACTAATCCGAGTTAAGTAGAATAACTTACTCCAGCTGACGTGCAGAAAATAACAAACATTATTAAGGCAGCCCCCGAGTTACTTCTCGAGGTGCCAACATTTCATTCATAAGCTCATTGCCGACATACATACCGACATATGAGATAACCCGGATACATTCACTTCTTAGCTAGGTGTAGAAAGGCCGAAGTAGAGCTATGTTCCATGGTCGCTTTGATTCCTCTTCGGACCTGTCCGCCTTGTTCTTTTCCTGTGGCTTTGCATCTATAAGATAGTAAGAATCATTGTGCAATGCTTTGCTCACGATGAACGGCCCTTCCCATGGGGGGGATAATTTATGCATTCCAGTAGTACGTTGTACCAACCGGAGCACCAGATCGCCTTCCCGAAAGACTCGGGGGCACACTTTCCGGCTATGATAGCATCGAAGATTTTGCTGATATATGGCGGATCTGGACAGTGCCAGTTCTCTCGCTTCTTCCAGCAGATCAACATCATTTTGCCGGGCTTCTTGCACTTCGGCTTCTGTGTATTGGGTGACCCTAGGCGAATCATGCTCTATGTCGGCTGGTAATACAGCTTCTGCCCCATATACCAGAAAGAACGACGTATAGCATGTTGATCGATTCGGAGTTGTTCTTAAACTCCACAGTACCGCTGGTAGTTCTTCTATCCAGCACCCCGCTGATCTTTGCAGCGGCTCAATGAGCCGGGGTTTTATCCCGGATAATACTAATCCGTTGGATCTCTCCACTTGCCCGTTCGATGCGGGGTGGGCTACCGAAGCTACGTCAAGCCGGATCCTCTTATCCCGGCAGAAACGAGCAAATGCTCCTTCCGCAAAATTTGTGCCATTATCAGTTATGATACTGTGTGGATAACCGTACCTCAAGATGATATCTTTGAGAAACGTTACGGCCGTAGCTCCATCACATTTTCTTATAGGCTTTACCTCAATCCACTTCGTAAACTTGTCCACCATTACCAGAATGTGAGTCATATTTCCCCTTGCTGGTTTGAACGGGCCCACCATATCCAAGCACCATACGGCAAATGGCCAAGTGATTGGGATGGTCTTTAGTTTCGACATTGGCATATGTGTCTTAGTAGCGTACCTCTGACAACCATTACATTTTCTCACTAGATGTTCTACTTGCTCTAAGGCATTTGGCCAGTAGAATCCGTGTCGGAAAGCTTTTGCTACCAAGGCTCGGGATGAGGCGTGATGCCCGCATTCCCCCTGATGTATATCTCGGATGATTTCAAGCCCTTCTTCCGGGTCAACACACCGCTGGAGGAAATTGGTCACGCTTCTTTTGTATAACTCGGAATTGATGATCGTGTAGGCCTTTGCCCTCCTTTGTATTTGCCTGGACATCACCTCTTCAGTGGGTAACGTTCCATCCTTCAGGAATTGAAATATAGGCAGTGCCCAAGCCGGTATTGGCCGCACGGGGAACACGTCCTCGTCTATCTCCATCTGATCCACCGGCATAACTTCAACCGGACCATGCTGAGCAGTCCCCGGGTTTGCCGAGGCAGTCCCCGGGTTTTGCGCACCACTTCCCGTGTCAATGTCCATGGGCACAGCTCCGGATTCTGTGTCCTCCGGGACGTAGATTGACTCGGGTTCTGGGGATGGCCTGATGGATGGTTTCTCGAGGTGCTCTAATGCTACACCCGGTGGAATTGCTTGTCTGGTTGACCCGAGCTTCGACAGCATGTCGGCAGCCTCATTTTCCACCCGGGGTACATGATGAAATTCGCATCCCTCAAAGTAACCAGAAACCTTCTGCACATGAAATCTGTATAGTTCCATGTTTGGATCAAGGGCGTCCCACACTCCGGACACTTGCTGCACCACCAAATCCGAGTCACCAAAGCATATAATCCGACGTATACCAATTTCTTTTGCTACCTTGAGCCCATGCACAAGTGCTTCATACTCAGCGACATTGTTTGATGCGGTGA
Organism: Avena eriantha; assembly: GCA_910589775.1. Classification (NCBI taxonomy): domain Eukaryota; kingdom Viridiplantae; phylum Streptophyta; class Magnoliopsida; order Poales; family Poaceae; genus Avena; species Avena eriantha. The sequence continues at coordinate 127,631,868 of OU342744.1, read as the reverse complement.
AGTGGATCTGCAGCACATATTTCAACTGGTCCTTCTTCGGCGATGTGAGTACAACTCCGGCACCTAGCCCGGTTTTGGTCTTTGATCCATCAAAGTGCATCCGCCAATAGTTCGGATCAGGAAGCGGTGGTTCGTACTGCACCTCGGCCCAGTCCACGAAAAAGTCCGCCACAGCTTGAGATTTGATGGCTTCTCGTCTGTCATATTGCGGAGCATAAGGAGCTAGCTCAATTGCCCATTTTGCAATTCTGCCGCTTGCATCATTGTTACTCATTATCTCGGATATGGGGGCCTCACATATGACCCGGATGGGATGCTCCTCAAAGTAGTGCTTCAGTTTCTTGGCGGCCATGTACACGCCATACGCCACTTTTTGATAATGTGGATAGTTCTGCTTTGAGGTTGACAACACTTCGCTCAAATAATATACCGGCCTTTGCACCGACTTACCTTCCTCATCGCGCTCCACCACTATCACTGCACTTACAACTCGGTTGGTTGCGGCTATATAGAGCAACATTGGCTCCTTTGATAGTGGTGAGGCTAGCACTGGTGCCGTGGCTAACATTTTCTTTAGGTGAGCAAAGGCTTCATCAGCCTGCGGTGTCCAAATAAACTTATCCGACTTTTTCATGAGTTGGTAAAGAGGCAAAGCCTTTTATCCCAACCGACATACAAACCGACTTAACGAGGCCAGGTAACCTGTGAACTTCTGGACATTGTTAAGACACTTTGGCAGTTCCATTCGTTCGATGGCACGGATTTTGGTTGGGTTAACCTCGATACCTCGGCTGGAGACGAGAAAACCGAGCAATTTTCCAGCCAGGACACCGAAGGTGCATTTTTCCGGGTTAAGATTCATCCGGAACCTTCTTAGGTTCGCAAACGTTTGCCTGATATCGTCAAGGAGCGTTTTGCTTTCCTTGGTCTTGATAACCACATCGTCCACGTACACCCGTACATTTTGACCTATTTGGTCGTGCAAACATTTTTGCATACACCTCTGGTACGTTGCCCCTGCATTACGTAAACCAAACGGCATGGTGCGATAGCAATAAGCCCCATACGGGGTAATAAACGCAGTCTTTATTTGATCATCCGGATTCAGAGGTATCTGGTGGAAAGCAGAATAAGCATCAATGAATGACAACAGTTCACATCCAGCAGTTGAGTCTATGACCTGATCTATTCTTGGCAGTGGAAACGGATCTTTCGGACACGCCTTGTTCAGGTTCGTGTAATCGATATACATACGCCAAACCACTGCCACGTTCGGTCATCCTTCTTCTTTTCCACCAGCACCGGATTAGACAGCCAATCCGGGTAAAGGACTTCCATGATAAATCCTGCAGCTAGCAACTGAGCTATCTCATCTCCAATGACTTTACTCCTATCTTCGGCGAAGCGGCGGAGAGGTTTCTTCACCGTCTTGGCTCCGGGTCTCACATTCAAAGAGTGCTTGGCCAACTCCCTCGGAACACCTTGCAAGTCCTGTGTGGACCAAGCAAAAATGTCCCGATTCTCACGGAGGAAGCTGACGAGCTCGCTTTCCTATTTATCACTTAGCCCGGCACCAATTGTTACGGTGCGCTCTGGGAACATGTCATCAACGGGAACCTTCTTGGTATCTTTCGTGGCATGGAAGGGGACAGTTCCATGCGGGTTACTCAGCGCCGGCATATACTGCTGCGCGGACTGAGCCAATGCCGCCACCTCTTGAATTTTTCTTTTTTCCTGTGCGAGCACAAGTGACTCGGCTAAGTTTGATCCGGCCGACGCACACTCCATCGAACATCGGAAGTCCCCAGCAATGGTAATCACTCCGTTTGGTCCGGGCAATTTCATCTTCAAGTAGCTGATATGGCAACTTGCCATGAACTTGTTCAGCGCTGGCCTTCCGAGCAACGCATGATATGCGCTTTCTAAGTTCACCACTTCGAACTCCAGATTTTCAGTTCGGCAATTATCCCTCGTGCCGAACAAGACATCAACCCGGACTTTGCCTATGGGCTCGCAAGAAATGCCGGGCACAATGCCACGGAAAGTTGTCCTCGTGGCCTGGAGCATGTTCTCCGAGATACCCAACTTGCGCATTGTGTCCGCATACATGATATTTATGCTACTGCCATTGTTGATCAGTACCTTTGAAAACCTTACGTTAATGCTAGGTCCAATGAACGTAGGATCCAGCACCAACGCATACGAACCAGGGTTCGGCATGAGCTTGGGATGATCCCTAATGCTCCAGGTGATTTCCTGATCGGACCAAGGCATGTACCTCGTCACTGCAGGCATTACTGCATTCACCTCCATATGCCTACGCTGCAGGCTTTTTCTATCAGTTTCCTCTATGGTGAATACACAGTAGCTCTGGTGATGCTCCCTGTACTTGTTTCTCCCCTCATTTCCGGGGTGCCTCTGATCCGGCTGATGCTGATTTTCTACCTGATGCACTGCATCCCTTCTTTCATTGTTATCATACCTCAGCGGAGGGGGAGGCAACATTAGCTGTTGCGTGTTCGCTCCGGAGAGAAATTGCTGCCGGGGAAACTCCTGCCGAGGCTGATCATTCCGGGGTGCCTGAGCATTCCCCGAACCACCTTGCTCGATCTTGCGCATCCACTCGCATTGTCTCGTCGTATGGCCCGCTGGGTTGTTCGGATTTGGCGTGTGAAACTTACACGGCTGGTCCAACATCGACTCGTAAGTATACCTCGGACGGTCTTTCCTTTCTTGCCACTGCTTCTTTTGTTCCGGTGTCCAAGTTTTCTTCCCATCGTTCCTTGGAGTCCATTGACCTCCAGTTTTCTGGCGCTGGCTACCCCCTGCTCCGGGTTGATCTTGATTCACAACTACAACTTGGTGCGAACCATACCGGTGGTCCGGTCTATTATCTCTCCTTTTTCCTCTGTAATCATTCCTCCGAAATGATCCGGATCCATCCCTCTGATAGTACTCATCGCTTGACTCGTTTGAGGCGAGCCTCGGTTGGGTCGGTCACCCAACGCATACGAATCTGCAATCCGGATCATTTCTGCCAACGTAGCTGGCATTTTCCGTTGCAACTTCATCCACAGTTCGCTTCCATATCTGCACCCCTGTGCAAACCATGCTATGGCCTGTGATTCTATCACGCCCTCGCATGAGTTTCTCACGGTACACCACCGGGTCAAGAACTCCCGGTATGTCTCATTGGGTCTTTGCTTGCACATAGCTAGGGTCTGTGGCCTATTTGGCCTTTGATACGTACTCGAAAAATTGCTGATGAACATCTCCTCGAAATCTATCCAGCAGTTGATGCTTCCTGGTGGCAAATTGTTCAACCACACCCTTGCCGGGCCTTCCAACATCTGGGGTACATACCGTACGACCCATCTCAGGTTGCCTGTGGAAATTTTTACAGCCGTAGCATAGTTTATCAGCCAATCCTCTGGCTTGGTACTACCGTCATAGGTCTTGGTGCCCCTGGGCAGCTGAAAGTTCGGTACTAGTGGCTCTTTCATGATCCGGGGTCCAAAACATGCTGGACCCGGTGGACCTTGACATTCAATATGTTCCGACCTATATAGTCGATCCAGCTTCAACCTTGCATCGTCCGGCATTAAATCCCTACTTCCCAATCTCGACCCTATCACATGATAGTCCGGTCTCGGGTATCCCGCGTTTGCCATCTCCAAATCACCGTCGTTATACCGGTTTTGCTCTTGCGGCACACCTTTCTGTTGCACACCTCGGCCGACACTGTGCTCTTGCCTTGGCATGTTCCGCTGCTGCGGTTGTATTGCTTCGGCTGAGTTTTGCTGCCCGGCATTGCCGTTGACAACGTTACTTTGACCGGCATTGCCTTGGTCACGGTTACCTCGGCCAGCTTCGCCTCGGCTCACACTCCGTCAATCATCATTTTTCTGCGCTTCTTTTTCTTTCCCTGCCCGTGTCGGGTCATACGGGACAATCTGTTTGTTCCGTCTTGCCGAGGTTACCACCTCCTCTCTCCTTGGACCACCATGAGGGGACGATGCGGCTCCAGCGGATTTCTCCGGGTTACCCACCGCCGAATGGACGATCTTGGAGGCTCCAGCTCTCTCCGAGTTTGCCCTGAGTAGTTCCTTGTTTTGCCTATTTGCAATCCGAACCAGCTCGTTAACCCGATCTTTCTGCCTTTGCCGGGCTTCACCCGTCAGTCCCTCTAACTCAGACGCGGCTGCATCCGCTGCATCCGCTGCTCTGAGGTTCTTGGCCGGGGTACTATACCTCGACAGCCCCACGGACAAACAATTTTCTGACTCCTCATTTCTGGCATCACCTTCTCTGTTCATCTCGCTCATGAGATTTCTCCCTTTAACTTTTACATTATCAACCTTGTTCGCCTTAGCGTACTCACGCAGCGTCATGTTCAACGATTGCTGGGCCGCGGCTATTTTCTTTGCGCCCTCTAGTATTTTCTGCCTAGTTTCTTCCAGCTCGGCTTGTGCACGAGCCGGATCTACCGCTGCTACTACAGGGTTTGCCAAGCTATCCATTGCCTCTCTCAACACGTTTTCCGGCCTCTCTAGCGGAGGACCTCTACCTTTCCTTGGTGCCTTGGGCGTCACCTCCGGATCTGGCGCTGGATCTTTGCTCGCACCCGCACCTGGCGCTGTCATCATTACCTCTGCATGGTCCGGGGAACGAGCAATACGCTCCCCGCGAGCCACAGTGAGGGGCGGTTCGCCTGTTTCGACAACGTGGCGCGGATGAACGCTAGACACGTCCACCGCAACATAGACCTTGTGCGCGTCGAGCTTGACGAAGATGCCGTTGCGTGGGAGAGGGCGCGTGCCGAAGCAGCCTGCGTTGTCGCTGATGAAGTCCCGCGCTCCAAAGCGCTGAACGAGCCTGGAGACGATGCGCTCACCAGTGGCGATGAAGTTTCCCGTCCGGATTTTGACCCGTGCTAGCGCCGCTAGTCCCCACGGTGGGCGCCAACTATCGTGGTGGTGTCACGGCAGATGCCATGTATAGGCTAAAGGTGGGGACTAATACACGCTAGGGGAATCCAGGGAGGGATAGTGAAGTGATTCTCCACACAGAAGTTTGTATTGATTTGCTTCCAAGGTTACAAGTGCTCCTAGAGCTGTATTGGCGAGAGGAGGAAGAAGGAGCTCTCTTACTCTCAACCACAGATCTCACCTGAAACCCTAGACCACAACAGAATCATAGAGAGACCAACCAACCCCCTCTATAGAAGCCCTAGCCCCCCTTTTATAGGGGAGGCTCGGTTTCTGCCTAGGGCATACGTGGTCCCAAAGTGGTAAGCCGACCGGGGTGCTTTTCCCCCCGCGTCACACATGCTTTAGCTATGTGAGCCACTGCGGCGCCCTCGTCAGCTGACACGGGCGTCGTCACGCTTGTCGGCCACGCCCTGGTGGTCCTGTCCTTGCTCGCTTCACTCATGCAGTGCGTACCGGGGCTCCTTTTGACCAGCGAGATTCCTTCCTTCTCCTAGAAGCTTGCTGTGCCCCGGATGATGGTTCATCCGGCCACACCTTTTTCCTGCATACAGGTAAAACATACACTTCCGACTTACCGCTTAAGTCGGATGATGCCTAGTTAGGCGAACGCCCCCAGGTCCGGATTACCCCATGATTCGGCCTGCCTTGAGGTGACCCGGCCAGCATCTGCTTTGGCCTTGCCGAACCTCGGCTAACTCGGCCTTTATACCCCAGCGTGACCCTACCCGGGGGTATCCCCCCAACAAGACCATGATTTATTCACCCACATGACGGGTAAAGATACATACGACTGGCTTGGTGAGATTACATCCATAAATGTTGCAACATGTGACTTGGTCACGGGGATGTAATATCACGGTAACAAGAAAATAGAACTTGTTGTGAACGAGATTGAATAAGGTATGGGATACCAATGATCGGATCTCGGATAAGTTGTATCGAGAAACAAAAGGACAAGGATGCTACATTTAGCGGTTCAAACGACATTGTCATCAGGAATGCATAGGGGTCACATGGATATCCCTGGTCCCTCTATTGATCATTGATACAGATCATGTCTAGAGCATTCCCGAGCCGTGAGAGAATACACTTAAGGGTACAATCAGAGCGATCATTTGTAAGACGGAATCATAGTAGAGAAGAGAAAGCCAGAATCGTTCCGTGGAGAGATCTGAAATTGTTCGGAGAAAGAATAAAGGAAAAGACCGGAAAAGTGTTTTCGGATAAATGGGAACTTAAATATATATTTATTATATGTTAATTATGAATTAATATATTCAAAATAATATTTATATTAAGATTTATAAAGGAAACTTTTATATTAGGCCAAATCCCCGGAGGGAAATAGCCTAAAAGAAAAGATGCAGAAAAAGGGAAAAAGAAAAACAGCCCAGCCCACTGGGCGGTGGATAGTATCCACCGCACTAGGCAACACGCAGCTAGGCTGCGCTCGTGGGCGTGCGACGGATAAAGGCTGCCGCACAGGGCGGGCACCAGTTGGCCGCCACTGCTGCTAGGCCAGCTCAACCCGGCCCAAGAGGAGCTCGTGGGGAGCCGGCTGGCGGGCACCGGCCCACCCGGGCTGCTGCTGCGAGCAGCTACCACGAGCTGGCCGCGGGTGGCCAGCCCACCCGGCCAGCTGTGGTGCAGGTTGCTGTCAGCTGTCCCTTTGGCTTTTGGGCTGATCTGAAATCGGCCCATCCGGCCAGGATGAAAATCCCTGTGTTTTTCCTTTGCCATTTAGTCCCACATGGCTAACCCAATGGAGAGGGCACACCCCCTCCGCCTATATAAAGGGGTGCCCATGGGTGGGATTAAACACACCCAATATTTGGAGAAGTCCTTTGGTTGACTTCCTCCTTCCCTCTCTCTCTAGCCCTTGTGACTATGGCCCCAAGTTTAGGCTGTGCGAACAAGGCACACCTGCAGCACACCGTTGTGCTGCAGAGATTCCTAGCCGGATATCAACTTCCGCACTCTCGGCGGGATCAGGGAGCCGAAGGTCTTATCGTGCACCGGATGTGTACGAAGACACGAGGCACAGCACTTGGGGCGCTTAAATGTCGTGAGCCCGAGCTGCTGCACGATGAAGAAGGAGCAAGGGGTGACCTTGAGGTCAGCTACGAGTATGACTACTTCAACCACGTTCTCTGTGGAACATTAACCGCGTATGGTCTACAAGGGTATGTATTCTCTACGCATCGGCCATTACCGCATTACTACATAGACAGATCCTAGGCAGTTTTGGGGTTCCAACGTAGATAGTTTTTTGTTTTCTGCTGCGGATCCCCTTCAGTGGTATCAGAGCCGATCTACGCGTAGGAGTGCTGTACGGCCAGTACGCACAAGTATTGTGCGGGTATTAATCCCTTAGTTGTTACCCTCTAACGTGTACTTGTTTATATCGCGGTATTGTTTGATGAAGCAGCCCGGACCGACCTTACACGTATTCGTACGGGAGACTGGTTCCATGCTCAACATACGGCTTGTACCGTATAAGTGGCTAGCGGGTGTTTGTCTCTCATTCAATAGTTGATATAGCATTTATAATGGAGGGCCCCGAAAGGGGTGTAATAGAGACAACTATTGGATCCATGTTGTGGTTGGAAAGTTCATAGATTAGAAGCGGTTCTATTGCGAAAGCCCTAACAACCACGTAAAACTTGCAATAGATAAAGTAGAGGCGTCTAACTTTATTTTGCAGGGGGCATGTGATTATGATATGGCATTGGTCGTTGCGAAGGTAAAGTTGTTTACTTTTCTGTTACTAAGTAGTATAGTAATAGTGATCATTCCGATGAACGACCTGGTGGAGGCGTCATGGACTTGGCGTCAAACGAAGGGCAAGATGGAGATCATGCCGGAGCGCTCGATGGAGATCAAGACGCAAGAAGCACCATATCATATCACATTATACATATAATGTTGATACCTATTTTACATCTTATTGTGTGCTAGTATTAAGATACTCAACGGTAGCAAATAAGATAATTCCTATTTAATTCCAATGTTCCGTGTTCCCCTTGTGTGTGCACCACCAAGAAAGTTCCTCGTTATGAGGCGCCCTGCGGTGAGTAGGGGTCCGACATATCTATGTTCGCATACAGTGGAAGTAAGCCATGTTGCACAGTGAATACACACAAGTTAGATTTGACGAGCCTAGTATGTGTAGACATGGCCTTGGAACACAAGAGATCGAAAGATAAAGCATAAGTCACATGGATGATGTGATTGGCATTATTGAATGTATACCTTTGATAATGCACTGATGGCTGTGATGATCGGGGGAGGTGCAGAGGATAAGGATCATGTGATCACTAAAATCGTCCAGGGGATGACACTTTTAGTGGAGACCAATTATAAATTGATATCTTATTATATACTTAGTCTAGATGTCTGTTTGCAAATATCTTAGTAGATCGTAGCCTATCCCATTGAGGTCATTTGCGACCATGGGAATATATTGTTTAATTTGGAACTTAGCAAAAGGGTCCAACTTCATAGATTAATACCCACGCCTGAGGGATATCCTCGTAAAAGGTGATCTTCTCTTCTTGATACAATAACTATTAGGAGATAATTCAATGACTCCAGAATGTTTGGAAAAACACTTAGCGATCTTGCATTAGAGTTGAGAACTCTTATAAGGGCTTAATTGCAATAGGAGGTCATGAATAAAAAGGGTATATGTAAGATATACAAAGTTATAGATGTGGTTCTTGCAAAACTCGTTGCAGTTTGCAAAGTATTTGATACTTGTCCCGTTTTGTGAAAACAGGAAGAATCTGCTTGAGAATTGCTGTCTTTGAGGCAGCGTGACTTGATGACGGCAAGCAAAACAGTTGATGGCCGACATCACCTCTTTCCTCAAAGTTTATCATTTGGATCAGTGGACTTGAATATAAATTTGTAATCCTTGTTTGTGTGTCTTGCTTTTGGCGAGACGATTATTCATATGAACAAGTTACAAGCCAGTTTGTACTATTCTTATGAACAATACCGTTATGGTCACATTACGATTATAAACAAGTTATTATCATCACTATGTTAATGATAATAGTTTAAACATTTATAAAAGGATTAGAATGCTAAAAGATATCCAAAGTTTAATAATGATATGACACTATAGTTTAAGTCATTTTGGTTATTGCATGTTCTTTGTGAAGATCGGGGTCCTAGATGCTTAATCTAGAGACTTTGCAAAACCATGCCTCTTGGGCAGAATGACTAAAACTCCGCATTCTGATTAAACGGTGATATGCGAAGAAATGTTGAAATTTATACATAATGATGTATCGTATTTTCAACAAGTAGTGGAAATCATTAGGTAATTGTGGGCTTAAGTGAATAAGCGTATTTACTTAATGAAACATGAGTTTGAAACGATTTGAATTGTTCAAGTGAGTTCACAATAAAGAGGATATTGAATTAACAAGTATCTTCGATTTGATCGACATGACTAAGGTATTCAAGTTAAATTTAGCATAAAAGGAACTTGTGAAAGATGTTTCACAAATTATGATAATTGGGCGAATTCAAACTGTGTTGAAATCTCTAAACATCATAATCATTATGTATTAAGATACATATGGTATAATATCATCTCTTATAGAGGTTATAGTTGTCGTTTAGAGTTACAGATCGAAATAAGCAAACACTCATTTGAAATACAAAGGAACATCTAAAGATTCGTGGAAACAACACCATAAGTGTTATGGCAAGTTTGAGTTTCTGGAGATTTCGATAAGTCAAAATCGTGGCGAATAAACAAGTCTTTGTAAAGCACTCTTAGGAAGCTATGAATGCATCTTCCACAAAAAGGGCAAACATGTTGTTGTCCAAAGTTGACGTGTCTTGATGAAGATACAGGTGGAAGAAAGTAAAAGATCAAAACAAGGTATTTGACCTTACCTCCGAATTTTTGAGTGACGCAGCGGAATTTGTTTCGTGAATCCAAACTTTACAAATAGAGGAGAAACTAATGATGATGATCATAAAGTTTTAGGGAATACTTTTACTAAAGAAAGTATGATTCAACTATATATTCTATAAGTTTGTAGAATTATATTATTGATTCACTTGTCATGTTTTGAACAAGACATACCTACGAATTACAAAGAAGTGTGATGGACCTAAGTATGAGAAATGAATGGTCATTGAAATCTCGTTAGTGGAATTCTCAAATTGATAATGATCAAAGAATTTTGGAATGTCCAAGATTATCGAGAGGACCTGGCTTTGACTGGGAGAAAATTAGCTTGGCTAATTCATAATATATAGCTGACATATTTTGAGTGGGAGCTAAATGAAATCCCTGGATCTCAAACATGAATGTCATATTTGAGTGGGAGCGTGAAATCATTATGGGATATGTGAACGACATATGTGAATGATGTGATTGGTGTTAATAATATTTAAGTTAGATAAATAAGGGTGAAGTTGAAGTTATTAAACAATAAGATCTATCGAGATAGATTGGTGAGTTTAATAAACACTGAATGTCGAATGCTTCCTAAACTTGATTCTGAAAGATGTTCAGAATGTCCTAAGACAAGATTCTGAAGAAGCTCAGAATGGAACAAGGTAAGAAACAAGTTCTTACTATATGAAGCATTGAGTTAGTATTGCAACTATGGTTGAAAAAAAGAGATGCGTTGCATCTCCTATGCCTCAGTCATAGGTTCTTCCATATAACCATGTTGTATACTCGACGTAATATGACCCAAAGTTCTGGTTGGAAGGACAAAGTCTTAACTGTAAGAACGTGTCTTTAAGTGATTCCTGAGTTGATCACTGAACCAGAATTAAGTTTGTACTTAAATGGCAATAAGAAATGTAAGTGGCATAGTTGCATTTCATGCACTATAATCTACATAGATATAGAAGTATAAATGCTCCATCTAATGTGATGTATAATGTTATGGCAGGGCTAGTTCGCTTTTAACGTAGAATGATGTGTCCCAGGGCCCAGTGCCCATGAGAAAGCCCTCGATGTTGATCTAAAGCCACTGTAAGCTCCTGGAATCCGGCCTCGTTCTGCTGCCATGACTATAGTATATACATAAAGGATAGCAAAGTGTGTTTCGAAGTTTAGATGACAACGGTGAAAACGACCGTCATCATAAACACTAGAAACAAAGTATTACTTTGTTGCCAAACAAATGCTTCGACCCATTATACGATAATGGAGTGAATGTCAAAATCAGGAAGACATTAACGATTTGCAAAAGACATAATGATCTGGTAAAATAGAACATGGACATGACGTTTTCCATGAGCATGCATGATCTGTAAACGCATATGGTATATGGTTTATATGAGTAAAATGCAAGCTAGGTTATTTGTACTCTAGTGCAAGTGGGAGACTGAAGGAGATATGCCTTAGAGGCAAATAATAAATAGGTTTTTATTGTCATATCTCAATTAGTTTATAATAGTTTCATATTGTGCTATAACTGTGCCAAGTAGAAACATTGGTACATGTGTGGTATGAAACAACAAAGTCCCTAGTAGCCTCTATTCATACTAGTTCGTTGATCATGAGGATGATCTGGGTTTTAAGATCATGGGCATTTATGCCAATTGACAACGGGATCATATCATTGGAGAATGATGTGATTGGACATTCCTCGAAGGATTGCAGCATGATCAAGTCATATAAGTTCATTGTTGCAACAACTATACCTAGACTCCTTTTCCTTAGATCGTGAGCCCATATTACTCACTGTTTCCCGAGGCTGCTTAGACTGCATCAAGCACCACTTGGTAATACAGTGGTTATAAAGGTGTACGTTGGGTATTCAGAAGGAACAGTAGATGACATGTGACTGCAAGACCGGGATTTGTTCACCCACATGACAAGTAAATATACATACGGCCGACTTGGTGAGATTACATCCATAAATGTTGCAACATGTGACTTGGTCACGGGGATGTAATATCACGGTAACAAGATAACATAACTTTGTTGTGAACGAGATTGAACAAGGTATGGGATACCAATGATCGGATCTCGGACAAGTTGTATCGAGAAACAAAAGGACAAGGATGCTACATTTAGCGGTTCAAACGACATTGTCATCAGGAATGCATAGGGGTCACATGGATATCCCTAGTCCCTTTGTTGATCATTGATACAGATCATGTCTAGAGCATTCCCGGGCCGTGAGAGGATATCTTAAGGGTACGATGAGAGCGATCATTCATAAGACGGAATCACAGTAGAGAAAGAGAAAGCCGAAATCGTTCCGCGGAGAGATCCAAAGTTGTTCGGAGAAAAGATAAAGGAAAAGACCGGAAAAGTGTTTTTAGATAAATGAGAATTTAAATATATATTTATTATATGTTAATTGTAAATTAATATATTTTAAATAATGTTTATATTAAGATTTATAAAGATAACTTTTATATTAGGCCAAATCCTAGGTGGGAAATAGCCTAGAAGAAAAGCTGCAAAAAAAGGGAAAAAGAAAAACAGCCCAGCCCACTGGGCGGCGGATAGTATCCACCGCACCAGGCGACACGCAGCTGGGCTACGCGCGTGGGCGGGCGGCGGATAAAGGCTGCCACACAGGGCGGGCACCAGCTGGCCGCCGCCGCTGCCAGGCCAGCTCAACCCGGCCCAAGAGGAGCTCGTGGGGAGCCGGCTGGCGGGCTGCGCCGCTGGGCCGCTGGAGGGCACCGGCCCACCCGGGCTGCTGCGCTGGCTGCTGCTACAAGCAGCTGTGTAAAATCCCAAAACTCTAATCCAAGGTTATTAAGATCCAAATCATCAAAGTTAGAGTTAACAAAAACGTTTCCACGTAAAAATAATTAAGCATTCATATGTGTGTGCATTTAATTTAGGAGTTGTTTTGAATTTCCATGTTTGAGTGATCCATTGGTTGTAAAATGATTCTACGGTGAATTAAACATCATCTAGATCATCCCCAAACAAATCCCAAAGAAAAATAAATCAAAAGGAGTAAAATAAGCAAATGGTCATTTGTGCCATTTTAACTAACTAGCCTACTCTGGCTATTCCTAAAACTCAAATCTTAACCGAAAAAATTATGGTTCTTTGCACCCCTTGGTAGTACAAGTAGTGATGTGCCAAGGCCCACTTTGTTTCATCCCAAAAACTTTCAAACACTAAATTTAAATGACATTTGAAAATTGAATGTAGTTCATATGTATAGATCGCACTTATTCAAAAACCACTCAAATGAACTCCATTTTTAAATCCCAAGCACACCTAGATGCCTAAGCATAAGTTACATCAATCCACCAAAAATCAGCCCAAAATTCAAACAAAAGTTTCTTGCAGCCATTTGATCAAACACCTTATTAGCAGAATCATTATGGCCTAACTATTACTGTTTTGGGGTTAATCTTGTCGAGCCATTTGGTGTGCATTGATCATCCTTGTCTCCCCCAAGTCCAACCAGACCAAAACCAACCCTATCTCTAGCCCCTGGCGCCAGTGCCATGCCGTCCCGACGCCATGCTCGCCGGCCAAGTGTGCACAAGGCGCAGGAGACCGCCAGCCCATCTCCGCTGCTCCAGGAATTTAGGCGCCACCATACCGTCGCCCACGGTCCACCCCTCGATCAACCCTAGCCCCTGGACCACTCCCCAGCACCGCCGCCCTTTCTCTCTGTGAGCAAGCCAAAGCACGCCAGAGTGCGGTCGCCACCAGCACGCATCAGACCGCGCCTTGACCCCATGCCGTGCACGCCGCTCCGCCTCGACCCCAGCAACCCACCAGACACGGTTGTGCATCGCCGTGTGACCCACAGTCGCCGTGATTGCCGTTGAGCACCGCCTATGTCTCCCAGAGTGCGCGACGCTCCCGACCACAATCCACAGCCCCTAGTGTCGCCATTAAGCCGTAGAGCACCGCCAGGAGGCAAGCCACCATCCGCCTACGCCACCCATGCTGATATCGCCCTGTATCGTTGTCACCGACGAGCTCGCCGTCGCCCCCTCGGTCCCCTCCTCGAGCCTATATAAGGAGGCCTTCCCCAGCCTCAATCTCCACACCATTCGACTCCCCTCTCACCCCCAGTCCTTCCCCACCTCTCGCCGAAGCAGCAGGCCACCGGAATTTTACCAGAGGTAGGCGCAGCAGAGGAGGAGACCCTGCTGTCGATTCCGTCCACCTCAGCCCCTGCCGCTACCTCGCCTGAGTCCGCCGTCGCCGTCCAGTTCGATCGCTTGCCTCACCGCACTAGCTGGAGCCCTGGTACGTCCCCAGGACCCCCACCGTTCGTTTAGGGTTCGGTCTCGCCGGCGACGAGTCCGTCGTTGACAACGACTGTGAGTCGTTGATCCGCGTTCTAATCGTGTGGCCCAGATCGCTTGATACCGTTTCGGGTTTTAAGTCTCGTTGACAAGCGGGACCAACCTGTCAGCCGCCCTCTCTGCCGCTGAGCGTCACTGGGCCGGCCCAATTCCTTTCCCGCGCTAGCCCACAAATTCAAATAAGTGTTTTTTATTTAAGTTTAAATTCAATTCTGTCCCTTAGTTCAAAAATCAATTCAGAGAGTTGTGCAAGTCCAAATTGAGTGATTCCAATTTTGTTGGAAAGCTTCTGAAAAGATCTATTGGAGCCCGTTGGATATAATTCATTTAGAGTTAGAGATCTCTCCTAGTAAAAATAACAAGACAGAACATTTGCACACTCAAACATTTTTCTAAATTCAACCAAAATAGCTTTTGAGTTGATTCCAACTCTCAAAAATCACATTTAAACATACCTATCTGAATATGTAATAATATTAAGGTTTACATGCAGTGACTTTGGACTAGTACCAAAATAATGCTATATAGGCATTTCTAGTCACTTTAAATCATTAAATCATTAAATTTTAAACTTAAACTTATTAAAATGAGATCCAACCTTGAAATCACATTCCCATATGTTAGAATATGTGGTGATGACATATGTCCATATGATCCCATATTTTAATTGGAGAATATTAAATCTTAGTTAATTTCAATGAGTAGAAATTACTTTTCTCAAATAAAAAGAATGAAGCTAGTAAATTAAACCTTGTGATGCTTGTGATGATAATAGATCATCAAATGTGTGCCTTAGTGTGCTAAGTAGACTAGTTAAGTATTGTGTGGTGATTGTGTGCTCCGTGTGTATTTATAGACGATAGTACCGACCAAGCTTTCGAGGAGGAGGAGTTCTACCTAGAGGAGGAGGAAGAAAACTTCAACCACTACACTACCCAAGGCAAGCTAACACTTGCAAGTATTACACTAGCAAGCCATCATTAACAATGCAAGCTATTGTTAGCAAGCTAGAATTAAACTACATAACCTAAGCAAGGTGCATTAGGCATGCTTTGGTTATACCACTTTGACTATTACCTACCCCAAGTTTTATTTCCAGGCTTTTACTTTCTTTACTTTATTAAAGTCCTTTACTTGTTTGAAGGTAGCATAAAAAGTATAAAACTTGACCTCTCTAGATAACCTTAGATGTCATTCTATGGCATGAGATTGATCTTAGCATCCCATATTAGTGAACACTCTTAACTTAGTAGCTTAGAGCTAAATCAAAACTTGAGTCACTTTAGATGGGAACACTTGGTGAAAATGAATTGTGAAAACCTTGGAATGATGAGTCATTCTATTGAGATGTTTTGACATGTGTTGGGAAACACAAATGGTTTATGATGATGAAAATGTTGCGGCATGAGCCTTAGCCCTTTTACAAAACTGATGGTTGGATTCGGATGCGATACCATTCCAATTTTTACCGTACAACCACAATACCTGAATTGGGTAAGGCTTAGCCGGAAGTTTATATGCATTAGTATTAGTTCCCTCGTGGGAGAGGTTTGATCTGAGGCTACCTCTCGATGTTGTCCACCTATGCAGTGCCCAAGATGACAGATGGTCATGGTTGGGAGGCCATGCTCATAGGAGAGGTGCTTATACTAGGGTGTGTAAAGGAAAGGTTATGTTTGATTATCTGCATACTAAGTATGATGATTCAGGGTTATCCCTGACAGATATATCGAATCTTGTGGTGAAAGTGTACCTCCTCTTGAGAGTGTCAAACTACTCGAATAGCCGCGTCCGCGGTTATGGATAGTTGGAGTGGCCATACTGTTTTGTTGTCAGATGTTTTCAAAATGACTTATGAAATAAATGATGAATCTTGACTTGACCACAACAAGGTTGTGACTATGACACTAGCTTCCCAACTTAAGTGATTCTAGAACTTTATTTTATCTTTCTTTGTTTCTAAACTCAGCTTAGGTTTCAAACTTAACTTTACAAATAAACCTAGAGTTATCATTTCCCTCTAGAACTACCTTACTTGTTAGTGATAGTTTGCGAGTACTTAAAGAGTACTTATGGCTTTTGTCCCTGGCTATTCCTATGGCCATACTATGAAGGAGACTACCAAGATGAAGGACAGTAGGACGGCTATGATAACTAGGACTATCTTCCATCGTCAGCATTGCCTGTGCCACTGAAGATGGACCCCACCGCTACGCCTATATTTTATTCCACTGCTTGTGTATTAAGACTAGATCATGAGATTCTTTATTCGTGTAAGACCTTATTATGGGTTGTAATGGATGATGTACTATGATATCCAATCTGTTATGTCTCGCAAAAATGGTAATCCTAGGATTGCGATGTATGACATATCAGGCATCTAGGATTAAAAATCCGGGTGTTGACAAGCTGCCACGAGCTGGGCCGCGGGTGGCCAGCCCACCCGGCCGGCTGTGGTGCAGGCTGTTATCTGCTGTCCCTTTGGCTTTTGGGCTGATCTGAAATCAGCCCATCCGGCCAGGACGAAAATCCCTGTGTTTTTCCTTTGCCTATTAGTCCCACATGGCTAACCCAATGGGGAGGGCACACCCCCTCCGCCTATATAAAGGGATGCCCATGGGTGTGATTAAACACACCCAATATTTTAAGAAGTCCTTTGGTTGACTTCCTCCTTCCCTCTCTTTCTAGCCCTTGTGACCATGGCCCCAAGTTTGGGCTGTGCGAACAAGGCACACCTGCAGCACGCTGTTGCGCTGCAGGGATTCCTAGACGGATATCAACTTCCGCACTCCCGGCGGGATCGGGGAGCCGGAGGTCTCACCATGCACCGGATGTGTAGGAAGACACGAGGCGCAACACTTGGGGCGCTTAAATGTCGTGAGCCGGAGCTACTGCACGATGAAGAAGGAGCAAGGGGTGATCTGCGAGGAGCTTCGCGACCTTGAGGTCGGCTACGAGTACAACTACTTCAACCACGTTCCCCGCGGAACGTTAACCGCGTACGGTCTACAAGGGTATGTATTCTCTATGCATCAGCCATTACCGCATTACTACATAGATAGATTCTAGGCAGTTTTGGGGTTCCAACGTAGGAATTTTTTTGTTTTCTACTACGGATCCCCTTCACTATTTACCCTGTCTAACTTGTTATCTGGTTGTCTCAGTTTCTTACATGTGGGTCCCATCAAATACATCCGTTGTTCTGATAATTATACTGAAGAGTGGGACCCACCACCCGAGTTGTCGACAACACGCATTCTAGGTTCGAGAATCTGATGCCGCATTATTCTGCAATTTCCCATATTTCCTAGTTCCATGGCCTGCCTCGCTCCACTATTCTCATACCTTCCTCCATCGCACTGTTCCATCATGTACCACCCTGAACCTCTCCCGCCCTTCCTCTGGCCTCTGTTCGTCTCCTCGTCACAGATCCGCAGTCCCTCCCTTCCCTCGCTCCTTCCTACCGTGACCTATCCTAGTGTGGTTAGGAGGATTGAAGTGAGAAGTTGAGATGACCGTTAGTCACACAACCACGATGCTAGACGTGAAGAGGATCCGACACATTTGGACCCTACACTGCATGAGAGCACGAAGATGGATCCTGCGAGGATAGAGAGCACTAGCGAGGGCAACATATGGGAAGAGGATGCGGGGAAAAAGGTTCTACATCTATAGAGCCTGGTGAATGTGCCTTTCGTCCTCCCTGAAAGGTAAGAACTGTAATTATGTCTCTTACTTTTTTCAGTTAGCGACTCTAGTCAGTGGTAATAGCAAGAATGTGTGTTCATAACCGTAGAACATCTACCACATACGTATTCCTACTAAAGATTCGGTACGGGAGTCAGACTGAAACCTTGCCCGATGGTAGAATTGCAGTTAGCGCTGGTTTTGATTATCGATTGACAGTAGACGCGACAAACCTAACTCTATGTGACTTCTTTACTGAATCTGGCAAGTTCCTGATTAGCCAGAACGAGGAATTTTGTATCCAGATACTATGAGACAAATTCTCAAACTTTCGGTGATATTAGGACCAGCGAGGCCCTAGTAATGATGTGGGGTAAACATCTGGGGACCAGGATTGTGCTGATGCCTGTCCATATTGTTAATAAAGGGACTGTGGAAGAGACTGTCTTCAATGATTTTGGACCACCTGTTGAAAGTTCATGTGTGTCCCATGTGTGGTTTTGGTAATCTATGACAATCTCTATGGACTAATGTTTGAATTGAGTTTCACTTATAGGATTTGTAGGTTTACATCGCTTGGGCCATGTGTTGGTTTCAAGGTTGAAAAATGAAGAAATGAAGAAGAAGCAATGTCCAAGGGCTTTGTGCCTATTGGAATCATGTAGTAGTAGTAGAAGAAGATCAATAGTGTCTTGAAGAAGAAGATGGAGTTCCTCATGATTATCTTCAAGGCATCATCCTAACGGAGTTAGAAGAAATAAAGTGCAAGCTCAAGATGGGCCATCTCTAGAAGTTCACATGCCTGAAGCTTGCCATCCTCGGTGATCATGAAGTGATGAAGACAAGTTCAAAGAAGATGTTTCCCCATGGAGTATGGGGGAGCAATTCGCAAGTCTTCATCAAGCGAGCGAGCAAATGCAATCAAGGTTTTCATCTTGAAGAAAACAATACTGTGTACATCAAGCTCAAGTGGAATGCTCAAGGAAAATGTATGATCTTGATAGGTTTTCTATTTTACCAATTTCTTGTAGTTGTTGGGAGACCGGGTTTAGAATGGATAGTCATACTATCAAGAGGGGATCTCGAGTGATTAGCTTGTTCGTTTTCTTAAGAGAGCTCAAACTTTTGCATATCTTTACATACATATGCAGAGCAGAGCCCGTGCCCCACTAGCGGCCAAAAATAAGCGGCGTGTTAGTAGAGGGAACATGACCCATGATTATTAATTCGTACGTTCTACCGGCTCTCCTCCCTCTTCATAATCACACCACCATCACTCTCCCTCTTCATAAACACCACGGGTGCTCCTCCCTCTCCATAACCACCACTGGCGCTTCTCCATCTTCCATAACCACCTCCGGCTCTTCTTCCTCTTCATCCACCTCTCCTATCCTTGCCGGTAGGATGAGGGGAGGGGCGAGTTCTCCGTCGTTGAATGGTGGTGACAAGAGGAGGGATGGACAGGGCGAGGCGGCGGTAGATGAGGAGGGGGATGATATGTGAGAGGCGGCAAAGGGAAGGCGTGTCTTCTTCCTAGAGAAGGTATCGACCACCGCTATCGGCGTCCTCGATTGTTGCGGTGGTGCTACCTTCTCAAGGAGCGCGGCTCGCAAAGCGGCAGAAAAAAGGCGGAGGCCGCGAGGGGCACCTGCGAGCTTATGGCTACCACGCGGATCCGCATGGCAACGTCGCGAGGGAAAATGGCGCCGAAGGACGCTGTGGAGTATGCCCACGAGATCACGCTTTAAGATTTGAATAAAATTCTCCAAAATTGAATAAACTTCGCGGCGATTTGAATGAGGTTCGATGGAGATTCAAGGTGTATGACTAGTAAAACTATCAACTGTCGGGATTCCTTTTGGTATGTCGTCGGCTCTTTTAATTTTTCGGCGGCGTGCTGCTTCGGCGCCACCAGTAGAATTATCAGCGGCATTGATGAGTTCAAAGACACCGGTATACTAGTTACTAGAGGTGTGGGCACAATACACCCTCGGTAAACAGTTATCAGTAGCGCCATATTAGCAGCGTCCAGAGCCAATGCCCCCATCGATTTTTCTGAGCGCCGCTAGTAAGGCTATCCCTGCTAGTGTGCCAAGAGGATGCTTGCATATGGAGCTCCCGATGATTCAAAAGCTGAGTACCTACGCATGTCCGAGTCCATAGCACTGGAGCCATGTACCGAAAGTTGGTGGTTAGAGCATTTGTGGAGGTTCGAAGGAGAGGTGTTATTACATCCAAAAGAGTGAATTTCATTTAATTTAATTTGTATGGCCTATTGTTGAAATTCTATTTTTATGTGTTCAAACTATCTTTGTATTGGGGCCAAGATTTAAATTATATGTTTAAATAATTAGTGCTTTCATTAAATTTGCTCAAAAAAAGTTTCAAAAACCCATATGGAGTCGCCTCTGAAGACACGCCTGGGAAGAGACGCTCTCAAATCTTTGTACTGTTGTTGATGATTATTAATAAATCGTTGGAATTTTCGAAAAAAAAAAGCCAACGCTCGTGCAGACAGTCCCAGCGGCCGATCCGGCGCTGTTACCGGACGTGGCTTGGCTCGCGGCTGGAGATGCTGGATGCGAGATGCCAATGCCACCACGTGTATGCATTGCCCTCGCATCACTTGTCCCAAGCCAGGTAGGGCTCCATGCATGTGGATGACCTCGACTCTCAAAACTACATCTCGAGCAATAGTAGGTGCTCACTGGAAAAATAAAAGACAAGATCTCGATCATATCTCGAACACAAAGCACAACGTCCTCAGGGTTCACATCGATCAGACGCCATGCGTACAGCCCAAGTACTCTAATACTAGCTCGCGCTCCATGCATGTGTTAAACAATGTACTACATCGATCGAAAACGGATCTGGCATCACACATCACGTGCCGACGTGCGCGCGCGTATAAATCCGTGCGTGCATTAACAATCTCCTCGACCAGGTTAATTTCGTTAAAAACCAGTGTGGTCACGTGCATGCATGTGCATATAAGCATATGCATAGCAAGGGATTCCACCAGAACCCCTATATAAAGGCAGGATCATCACCTGTTTTACTCCACCCAATCCACACACACAACCAGTAGCCCACTGAGCACCGAGGAAGAAGATGATGAGCACCAAGGCACTCACACTCGGCGCGGCTGTCGTCCTCGCCTTCGCCGCCGCGGCGACTGCCCAGCCCGCCCCCGTGCAGTGCGGCCAGGCGAACGACAACATGGAGTGCCCCAACAACCTCTGCTGCAGCTCGTGGGGGTACTGTGGCCTGGGCGCCAACTACTGCGGCGATGGTTGCCAGAACGACGCCTGCTACGAAAGCAAACGCTGCGGCACACAGGCCGACGTGAACGCCACGATCTGCCCCAACAACCACTGCTGCAGTAGTGACGGGTAATGCGGCTACGGCATGGAGTATTGCGGAAACGGCTGCCAGAACGGCCCCTGCCGTGCCGACATCAGGTGCGGCGCCGACAACTTGTGTCCCAACAACTTCTGCTGCAGCAGGTGGGGGTATTGCGGGATTGGCGCTGGGTACTGCGGCAAGGGCTGCCAGAGCGGCGCATGCCACGCCGGGGCCGCTGCCACCGCGCTGCTCAGCTCCATAGTTCAAGGCTGAGTTACCTCAAGTATACAGAGCTAGCTAGTAGCAGTGTTGCAACGATATCTGGTCTGGAGGTAAATATGTGGCAATGTCGATCGTTGCCGCATTTATTCTCCTGGCTAGCTTGCACCTAAGTTTTCTTTGTTGTAGTTCTTGTTTTGCGTTTTTGTTGCAATATAACCTTGTTTGTGCTGCATGCAACTGATACAAAGCTGCATGCATGCGCTAGACTTGGAAATATTGGAACCACGAATAATCGGCACCATGCCCGTGTTGTAATCTTTACAATTCAATAAATATCGTTGCAAACAGTGGAGTACAAATGACATCTTAGCATGCATGCTGGTTGATACTTGAGTTCAAGGGCGGACCTAGAGAAAATAATGAGCGGGGGCAAATATGGTTAGTGGGGGCATTTCATGTATGAACTTGCATAAATTTGAATTGTTTCGTTCAAATATGACTAAATATTACATGAACTCAAAAAATTGAGTGGGGGCCTCCACTTGGTTGCCTTGGGTCCACTCCTGCTTGACTTAGTCCCAAACTCATACTATGTGCTGAGGCTAGCTCATGCCAAGCCGGTCGTAGCCACCGCTCCCTCTTCACCCATGCCACCACACGGAGAAGCTCACCACGGGCAATCACTCCCGAAAGCTCAAGATCTCATTGCCGTGAGGGGGCACAGATGGAGGGATACCTCAGCGATACCAAATCCACACCCCGAAGAAAATTAATGCATAAAAAATATAGGTGAATTTTTTTTGAAAACCACATGAACATATTTTAAAACTGCTTGAACTTATTTTGTGAAAAATTCTTTTCAAACATGAACATTTCTTTTCGAACACATGAAAAATTACATATTTTTCTCAAAATATGAGCAATTTTCTAAATTCATGCAACTTTTTGTCTAAATATTTTCAATATTGAACTTTTAAATATATAAAAGTGATGTAAAAAATAAAACCACGAAAATAAAAATGGAAAAGAAAATATAAAACAAGAAAAATACAATCGTGACAAATGGGCCGGCCCATACCACCCTAGGGTGTGCAACGCTATGTACATGTCGACCTGGTCGACGTATAGAATTTACCATAGCCGAGGCATGAAGTCTCAAATAGGATTTGCTTTCAGCTTTGTTTTTCGTGTGAAGATGGTCGTGGGCTGGAATGGCACTGACTAGTAGTCTAATTGGCCCAAAGTGGCCAAGTTACTAGGATTATGAGTTGTCATCACCAGTTGGAATCTCCTCTAAATGGCCATCACCTCCATCGACCAGTCGGCATGTCCTGCCACGGGACCACCCTGACCATGCTGCCGTAGCTATCACCTGGTTGTGGTGCTGCACTACCTCCCACTTCCAATGGCCAGCAGTCACGGTCATTCCACGTTCATACTACGTACGCACCACATCACACTGAGTCACTGATCAATCCATACATGTTTGACGGCGGTGTAAACAAGTACAGTACCTCCGAGCTTCAGTTGCAGAGCCGGCCAAGTCATGCGTCGGCAGCGTCGCTGGCGGTGCTGACTGTTGAATCCAGCTTGTCAATTCTAGCCTAGTTGGCACTGCTGGTTCCACTACACGTCGTCCTTCTTCGACCACAAGAACGACTGACGAAAAACTGGCTGGTTACATGGTGGTTACAGTTAAGTCCAGCTCCAAACGAAGCTGTGTTGGACCGGTCAATTGCTCGAGCGCCAGCTGACCGTTGACCTGCCACGCAGTCCGTTCAGGTAAATGGCACCATCGCCGGAGGATCGAGCGATCGATCAACCGGATGATGTATACTACCTCGATCCGGCCGTGTTGATTTTTATTCGGATAGCTACGCGCGAATTATTGCGGGTAAACCGTGTCGCGCCCGTCGTGGTCATCTTTTTGGCTGGATAAGAGCGTGTGCATATTTAAAGCATCCGGCTGGACAAAGTTGCCCCTCCTGATAGTGAAACCTATTTGTTTTTACACAAACTTCTCAGGTGTATATGTCGACGAAGAAAAGACAGCAGGAGACTAATATCTTATTGTCTTCTTTTTTATGTCTATATATGAGTATTTATATGTATACGTGGTGAACCCAGGATTAGAGCCTAGATGATACCTTCCCGCGAAATTCTGAGTTCGAACGCCTGCATCTCACTAGTAGAAAAAGGGTCTTTGGTTCAGCCCCAAAAACCATTGATCCCGGTTCTAATAACAATTCGGGACCAATGCCAAACATCGGTCCCGGTTCATGCCGCCAGGACGTTGGTCCTGGTTCATCTCGACGTATTGGTCCCGGTTCATGTCATGAACCAGGACCAATGGTCAGCGGAGCATTGATCCCGGTTCATGCCATGAACCGGGATAAAGGGTCACTGTTTAGTCCCGGTTCGGGACATAAACCGGGATTAAAAAAAATTCTGAAATTCTCGGCCACCTTCTCTGCCGCGGCAGGAAAAAGGCCCAAAATCCCCGTGGCAGGAGAAAATCCCACCCCCCGAATCGCCTTCTAGTTTCAAAAACATCTCGTAGAAAATTTTAAAAAAATCAAAAAATAAAATCCTTTCAACTGTAGTTGTATTTAGTGATACACTTGTCATGAAAATTAACAAACTTGAATTTCGACTTATTTTGCAAAAAAACGTTATAAAAACTTCAGATGGCCGCCATTTGTGCATACGATGTCGGAAAAAAACGTATAATATATCAAAATGATCGGAAAAAAATTACGATACCGATGGTAACCGCCTTAGGCCGTTTGCAATTTTTCTAGATTTTTGAAATTCCAAAAGAGTCAAAATTCAGATTTTTAGTTTTTTAAAAATAATTCAAAAAAATAAAAAATGACATATTTGGATTCCTCACATTTTTCTGATAATAATGGACATATTATTTGTGGAATTTCGATTTATGGATTTAAAGATATGAATTATGCAATATTAAATGAATTAATGCAAAAATAATAATAAAACATATTTTATTTCTATATTTATTCAATATTAGTATTACTTAGTCATTTTTGTACATTAAAGATATTGTTTGTAACTCAAATTATAAGAATGTGTGACTCACAAGATGCATGGGTTAATATCATTAATAGCATACTATAGATATAAGGTTACAAGTGGTATATAGGAAGGGGGATGAGAAGGAACCAAGATGTTAAGCGTGCTAGGGGTGGAGTAGTGTTAGGATGGGTGACCGACCGAGAAGTTGAACCAAAGATTAAAATTTGAACAAAAACTAAGTGTGATTGAGAGGCTTCGGGTGAGAGATTAACCAGTCCAAATATTCATAGATTCAAAAAAAATAAAAATAAAAAAAATTTGAATTTTTTTTTGAAAAGACCATTGAACCGGGACCAAAGGTCCTACGGCGAGCGCACGCGATGGCGGGCCACGTGGAGACCCATTGGTCTCGGTTCGTGCCAGAACCGGGACCAGCATTAGTCCCGAGTGATTGGTCCCGGTTCAAAATTCGGGACCAATGGCCCTTATGAGCCGGGACCAAAGGGGGGTATTTCTACTAGTGCCTGTTCTCTCGCTGGTACGCAACAAAAAAGATTCTATTGAACTGGTTGGAGGGCCTCCTAACCCCATAAGTCATGAACAGTGCAGAGTGTGTTTGGCTATAAACAATGTTTCTTGATACTTCTCCTGACCCATATTAGTTGACTTAGATTCATCTACTCCCTCCAACCCATATTAGTTGATTCGAATTTGTCTGATACATCCAGATAAATACAAGTCAACTAATATGGGTCGGAGGGAGTACTTACGAATGTTTCTGGCATTTATAAGTGATTTTTAAATTATGGAAAATGGTTGTATACTTTTAAGAAGTATTTTTAAATTAAGTCATATTTTAAAAACTTAATCATTAATTACTAGATACCTTTCTTTTGCGGCAGTTACTAGACTAGATACCCAAAAGTAAGTTTTAAAAAGGGTCATTTCAGTACTGAAAAGGTATATTGAAATAAGTTAGGGCTCGGTAATATTTTCCCGTAATTACTTGCATTTGGATATCTTAGAACAACTAATGAGGGATACTGAGAATGGTAAAGCGAAATTTAAGAACTAGTAGTAGTCATGTGGTAAATAATATACGCTGGCCGGTTTATAAGAAAAAACCGTGCAAACTATACCTTGGCCGGTTTATAAGAAAAAAGGGATAAAAAAACCACACAGGCAACAAGCCTCGTCATCCACACAACGCTAAGTCACCAAACATGAAAGATTGCGGAAGTATATATTGTATTGATATTGCAAGAAGTGATTACATCGTGAGTCTTTAGACTGTTTATATAGTACTAGAAGACTTAGAGGGAGCCTAATAGAGATAGAATTAGATTACAATATTGAACTATCAAATATGTCTAGCCGTAATATACTCTAACCCCACCCCCCCGCAGTCGGATCGGTAGTGATGCGGACGGTCTGACTGGAGAATGAGCCAAAGGTGAGGTGGTAGCTGTTGCTGCCGATGTCGATGTAGCCAGGAGTGAGGACGCTGTAGTTGTGGTCGATGGTGCAGTTGGGGAAGTTGTCGTCATTGATGAAGTCGATAATGTGTCGTTATTGAGCCTAGAGAACTCGTCGTAGTAGTTGAGGTAGACGTAGTTTAGATTGAAAAAGCTTGACCCGCAATGTCGAGCTTGCCAGACTCGC
Organism: Avena eriantha; assembly: GCA_910589775.1. Classification (NCBI taxonomy): domain Eukaryota; kingdom Viridiplantae; phylum Streptophyta; class Magnoliopsida; order Poales; family Poaceae; genus Avena; species Avena eriantha. Next base: position 127,605,643 of record OU342744.1, on the reverse strand, counting down.
AAGAGTATCGGGGACGAAGGCACGTATCGGTGTTGCCAATACTGGACGTGCGAAGACAAGGATCATCATGAGTCATGCGTGCCAGAGCTGGATTGAGGAGCAAAGAATTTTTTTCATAAAAGTTGTCCGCCGTGTCGGAGTAGACGAAGTGGCTGCAAAAAGAAAAAATGAGCACAGACTTGTGCAAATAAAAATTTGACTGCGTCTCTGGCGGCAAGGTCGTGGTGGACAAAGATGATGGTGGTAGTTGTCGATGGTGATTGAATTGTAGCGGTAGTCAATTTCAGGGATTAGACCAGTATTTTCCGCCTGTATGAGCCTCGGCGTCGCTCGTGGAGAAGAACTTGTTGGCATTGACGATGACCATGATCGGTGGTAGAGGTGACGATGTGGCGATATTGTTAATGTAGACGGTTGTCAGCGATGATGACCACGGGTGATGAAGGTGCAGCCCTTTGTTGACGGCAAGGCGCGTACTCAGGGACGTGCGTCCCGGTAGATGTTGGCGAAGATGGGTCGGCGTGGAGACGACGTGAGGACGGAGCAGCCGACACGGCGCGTGAAGGCGTCCCTTGGGGCAACGCGCGGAGGCTCCTTGCCACGATCGTTGACGATGATTTGCCGGAGTTGAGTCGACGCCGAGGTTGAAGTAGAGGCGCGTGATGACGACATGCGGCTGTGGACGATGCTTTTGGTGGCTAAAAGAGAAATAGATCTAATAGAGAAAAGAAATTTGCTAGAACTACTAAAGTGATCTTGGGAATTGGAAGAAAAACTAGCTACGAGATTTGGTCATTACTAGGAAACAGCCTATAGATAGACAAGATGTTCAGTGGCGCATATGCGAAAGCATGCGCCACAGGAAAACATCAGTGGCACACCAAAAAACATGCGCCATAGAAGATTGGAAGTTCTGTGGCCCATTCTGCAGAGTATGCGCCACAGAAGATTGGTGGGACCCGCCAGCCGGGGTGGGTTGATCCAAGTTCTGTGGCGCATTCTGAGATATGCGCCACAGAAGTTGCCTCTTCTGTGGCGCATATTTCCTCATGCGCCACAGAACATGGAGGGGGGCCCACCACGGAATCTAATTCACCCAAGTTCTGTGACGCATGTTCTGATATGCGCCACAGATGTGTTTCACTTCTGTGGCGCATATCCCAACATGCGCCAGAGAACTTGGAGGTGGGCCCCACACAGGGAATCTAATTCACCCACTTCTGTGGCGCATATGGACTTATGCGCCATAGAAGTTTCAGCATCTGTGGCGCATTTCCTCCATATGCGCCACAGATGAGGGCGTCCATATCCATGTTAAAAAGGTGACAAAAGCTAGCTTTCTTATCTATCTATCCACCACCACCCATTTCACATCTCTACCTCCTCCCAACTCGTCTTCCTCCTCCCTCACACCCCATCTTGCCCATAGTTTCTCCATTTTCTTGTAACTAAACCTACTTTAATCCATAGATTGGTAAGTGGAAGCTTCGCTCCAACTTCTAGATCTAAAAGTTCCTTACTTTTCTCTCTCACATCTCTATTTGTTTACTAATTTCCTCTCCACCAACTTGCATTGTAGATCTATTTGTCCACACTCTCTCATCGCGCGGTCTCGTCTCGCTATTATTGTGTCTACTAGGTGAGTACTTGGCCATGAACATGTAGGTGAAGCTTGTCGTGCGGGCGGTGTGTGTGTGTGCGATCCATGGCGAGACGATGCTTGTGTGGTGCATGAATGTTTGCAATGGGAGGAAGTTTTTTGTTGGTTGCTTGTTGTTGTCGGGCTCGGCCGGTGTGGTTGCATGGATGTTTGCCGAAATGTTGATTCATTTCCATTTCAGCAAATTTTTGCACTACCCATATGTCCTAATTTTAGGAAAGGTCATGTCAAATTTTTTCCGGCTAGCATTCATGAATATGTGTGTTCATATGGTGTGGTTCTCACCTATACTCTCTGTTTTGACCGCTCAGGCAACCATGGTCCTCACGATGAGCGAAGGTCGAATTGGTAGGTACAAGAAAGGCACGAAGGAGGACATGATTCTGAACAACAAGACCATGATAAGATGTCCATGTCGAACATGCAATCTGCAGCGCTGGATCGACCCTAAATCTGGACAATTGGAGGGTCACCTGCTCAGGCGCGGTTTCATGCGCGACCTCAATGAGGCGCCGGCAGGACATGGTGGTGGTCACGAAGACGTGGGCGGGCGAGAAGACGAAGAGTCTACCGGGCATGATCATCATGACGAAGGAGATGCCAGCGGGCATGATCATCATGACGAAGGAGATGCCGGCGGGCATGATCAGCATGGAGAAGGTGATGGCGACGGGCATGATCATGATCATGAAGAAGGAGAAGACGCGAACACACAGACGCTGCTAACTTCGGTCTTGCAGGACCCTCATGTTCAAGAACTGCTCCTCAAGGAGACGAGCAATGACAAAGCTGCAGCCAGAGAGAAAGCCAAGATGGCCCAAATGGAGGTAGACGGGATGACTCCATTATATCTTGGGTGTCGCCCCGAGGATACACATTTGAGTGTAACGCTCAAGGCTCTGGAGATGAAGGCCGAACACAAATGGACCGATGTGAGCTTCAACGCGAACATGGAATACTGGCACGATCGACTTCCTAAGGGGAACACATTGCCAACAAGTATCGAGGAGGCCAAGAAAATCATGTGCCCTCTCAACCTACCACATATTAAATACCACGCATGCATCAATGGTTGCGCACTTTATTGGAGCGAGTACGCGGATAGAACCACATGTCCGGTGTGTGGCCAAGGACGGTACAAGAGAGGGAACAAGAAAGTTTCTCGAAAAGTGGTATGGTACTTTCCTATCATCCCTCGTCTGCAGCGATATTTTGTAGATCCTAAGGAAGCAAAGCTCATGCAATGGCACGCGGAAAGAGAGAAACCCGAAGATGATCCAGAGAAGGGCAAGATCCTGACACACCCTTCAGACGCTAGCCAGTGGAATGCATTAGACATCGAGTTCGAAGAGTTCGGAGGCGATGCAAGGAACGTCAGGCTGGGTATGAGCACCAATGGACTCAATCCTTTTGGAAATCAGAGTAGCACGCATAGCACCTGGCCCGTGTTTGTATGGCCATACAACCTCCCCCCGTGGCTATGCACGAAGCAAAGGTATGTACACATGAGCATTCTTATTCAGGGGCCGAAACAACCAGGTATCAATATGCATCTGTATCTCGGGCTATTGAGAGAGGAGTTAGCCAGCTTGTGGGAGACGCCGGCCCGTACGTGGGACGCCTACACTAAAGAATATTTCCATCTGAGAGCCGCGTTGCTCACGACCGTGCAGGACTATCCTGGTTACGCATACGTATCGGCCCAGGTGAACCACGGACACAATGCATGCGTCAAGTGCATGGATGAGACACCGCATCTCCAGCTACCAAGGGATCCCGGGTCTTCGAAAACCGTGTTCCAAGGTACTCGAAAGTGTCTCCGCATGGATCACCCGTGGAGAAAACGTGGTGACCTGTTCAATGGTAAGGACGAGCTCGAAAGAGCCCCGCGTCCGAGGAGCGGCGAAGAAATCAAGGAGCTTTTGAATAATTGGGTAGATTGCCTTGCGGTACAAGGGGTTGCCGCCGTCCTCAGCTGGCCGTGTGTCCAGCTTCGGTACGAGCATGAAGTTCAAGGAGTAATACAAAGAGGACGCAAAGAAAAAAAGAGAGAGGAAGAACCAGGATAAAGCCGTTGTTGCAGAGCTGAAGATGAAGGTGCAGACACTGGAGGAGAAGGCGGTGGACGAGAAAACGATGGACAAGTTAGTGGAAGAGAAGCTCCGCTCGATGATCCCCCCTGAGTTTTTCGAGGGGCTTACTGCTTGGAATGCGGGAGGTCGACAGGGGCCGATACATCTGCCCAGCTTAAGCGGCAGCAACTCGGGCATCAATGTTACCGTGTCTCCGGACCTGGTGACCCCGCCGGCCGTCAACGTCGGGAAGCAGCCGCTCGTTTTGGTCACACCGACGCCCCTTCCCGCCAAAGATACCAATAAGGCGCTGCCGACGGCGGTGGTGCTTCGTGAGGCACCCGGGCGGGAGATTGCAGATGATGATAGGCCGGCGGCCGTGTCTCTACATTAGCCGAGATCCACGCCATCACCAAGGTAACTAATTAGTTAGTGCACATCATCTCCTTTATGCCTTTGATGCATGACTGTTGCCATCTCATGACGCCCAACAACATGTTTTTACCTCAGGACACTTCTTGTGTACTCTACTTAAAGATGTCGGCGGTGAGTTGAAGAATGTTGCCAAGGGCACTCTTATACAACCGGCGAGCCGCACGATGCACAACAATCCAATGGATGATGACGTGATGAGGGTCAGGTTGGCTCGGGTGTTGCCAGGGTGCGACGACATGGACCCCCCTTTCAACCTCAGGGAGCCGACGAACACAAGACCCTTGGGGAATGCTACAACTGGCCCTTGACATGGCCGAAGACCCAGATTCGTCTTGCGGGGGGAGCACCGGTGCCACCTCTCGACTAATCATCGCTCGACCACCACCTCGGAAGCTAGTAGCTGCCGTTGTCGCCACCACCAGCCGTCACCATCAACTCTTGGCAGCGTGTGCACCGCCACATGGCAAAGACGTTGTGCCGCAACCGTCGTCGCCCCCGCTACCACCACCACATGATGGCACCCGTAAAGATGATGATGAATTGGTCAACGTTGACGACTTCATCAACACCGGCGCCGCCAAAGGATTGTATATGCCTTCTGTGGATGAAGAACCCTTCGTAGCTCGCGACGACCATCAAGCTGGTCGGCCCAATACATGTATGCAATGCCTGGTCTTCCATGGTCTTTCTCAAGAGACGCCTCCGGCCGCCGATCCACCACAAGAGAAACCGGGATTGGTTTTCAGCCCCAACACACTCCAAAAGGCGACTGATGAACATATGGCAGTGGCTGACACTGTTGTGAAGAAGAAGCACTACAGGAAGAGAGGTAATAATAATAATAAGAAGGGTGCGAGCCAGCCTCTTCCGAAGAGGATCCAGGGTCAGGACGCCGTCGTCGTACCATCCACACAATTTGGCTTGCCCCGAGTGCATGTAGCTGGTGATCCGATATTGACTCCGGATATGATCCACATTGCGGTTGGAGCCATGTTAACTTTGCACGAGGGTGTCAAGACACTAGAGGCCCTCCTTCTTAAAGACGAAGATCCAAATTACCCGGTTTTCACGGCCAAGGTGCCATTGGACGTGGGCTTCGTCGATGAACCCCCCGCGGATATATTCTTCATAACGTTCGAGGACATATTCAAGCTGTTTCTCACGAAACGGCTGGAGTATAACTTGGTCCGCCTATACGCGCTCAATCTGGCGCTCATGATCAAGAGAGAAAGTACCCCGGAAATCGCGATAGTGGATCCCTACTACATGCGGGACAGCCAGTTGGTCGAAGGATCAGAGACACAGACCAAGGCGACGGCGTACCTCGAGAAGTTCATGGTGGACAACAAGAGGAAGGGCACACTTCTTTTGCCTTTCTTTCCCGAGTAAGTACACACACTCGCTCATCGCCACCGTAACTTATGCATTTCTTATAGATTTCTTCCTTTGCTCTTTTTCCAACATTCCGTTCCAATTGTGTTGCGCAGAGACAAATACTGCACACTCATCGTCCTTGCCCCGAGGTATTCGCTAGCCACGTATTTCGACTCGGGGAGTTTGACGAAGAAGAAAGACTACACCAAAATAAGGGGTGTTCTCAATGAGGCTCTCGAGGGCTACACTAAGAAGGGATGCACCTTCGTAGATAAGGGGGAATGTATCAAGGATGGCAAACACGTGTTCAAGCATGTGCTCGACTTCCCCTGCATCAAGCAGTCGACTACTGGTGCCAAGGATGCCTTCTACGTCCTCCATCACCTTAAAGGCTATGTTCGGGATTGCTAGAACCTAACGCTGCAATCTAGTCTCCGAGGATGGGCCGAAACTTTGGCGAAAATCGACGATGTTGATCTTAGAGAAGACTTCCATCTCATTCAGATGAAGTTGTCGCAAATCATCATTGAAGATGTCAACACAAGGGGCGGTCCCCTATAACAAGACAGAGGGTTGAGTAAGAGGGAGATCGAAGAACGCCTCCGGAAGCAGGGTGACACAAGGACGTGGATGACGAAAGAGGGTTATCTACCATTCCTGAAGCCGAGCGAGAAGAGGAAGTCTTCATCATGATCGATGTGTGCCTCTAGCATGATCCAGTGTGTGTATATTCTTGATGGACGCGTGCTGTATTAGTGTGTGTGTCATAAACTTTACTATCTCGTGGTCGAAATGGTCATTGTTGTTAGACTTAAACTACCTTGTGGTCGTGTTGTCGTTGAACTTATTGCTTCTATGATAATCTAAATTTTAGGTTTATGGATCATTTGTTTTATATTCTGTGAACATATATATATATATATATATATATGGATGTGAACCCTTTATTCATTCTTTTCGTTGTATTTTTACTAATATGCATTGTCATCTATAGAGATGGCGACGAGGTGGTATGTGGTGTACATGGGTAGTTCCAGAAGTCTACGAGGAGTGGGAGAATTGCCACAAACAAGTGAACAAGTTTAGCGGCAACATCTACAAAGGATACAAAACTAGAGAGGAGGCGATAGCCAAGTGGAGGAACCACTTGTGGAAGAAGAACTGGATGAAGATATTGGTCGGGATAATGCTCTTGCTCACCATTATCACAGCTGTATTCTATTTGATCCTAGTATAGGTGGCCACTTCATATTTGTAATGTGAGATGATATGAACTTTGTATTCGACGCTTGTTTAAAAATTTGGCACTTGACACTATATATGTATCTCGATCGGGCTCTAAGTGTTTGTATTATATATATTCGGTTTTCATGCATCTACTACTTGTGTAATGTATTTTATACTCATCTGGATAAATACTATATAAATCCTATATAAATACCTGATTATACACCAGGAAAGTATTTTACTTCGAATACGTGTTACGCAATCAGTGGCGCATATAATTATATAGTCAGTGGTGCATGGGCTTTCTGTGGCGCATATACGTAAATGCGCCACAGAAGTTCTTCCTGTGGCGCATATGAAGAAATGCGCCACAGAAGTCTGTGACTTCTGTGGCGCATATCCATATGCGCCACAGGAAGTAGTTATCAGTGGCGAGGTAACAGTGACGATTAGTATATGCGCCACAAAAGTTCAATTTCAGTGCGCCACAGATGGGCTGTTTCCTAGTAGTGGGTGCCCCTGGCAGAGATCGTGGAGCTTGATCTCGCCGGGGGCGGCGCGACGGAAGCAGTGGCTAAACCCTAGACGGAGCGAACCGCTCTGATACCATGAAAGATTGCGGAAGTATATATTGTATTGATATTGCAAGAGGTGATTACATCGTGAGCCCTTAGACTGTTTATATAGTACTAGAAGACTTAGGAGGAAAGAAGCCTAATAGAGATAGAATTAGATTACAATATTGAACTCCAAATATATCTAGCCATAATATACTGTAACAAAACACAACAAACACACCTTCGGCTCTAGGGCCGCCGTCCTGACTTACACCACTCTGCACTTGAGCCGCATGACCAAGTCGTCTCATATCCCTCGCTACCTAGTTGACCACCCACACACCTCGACGTCGCACCAAATCTAGGGCCGCCACCCCGACATAGTAGCCAAATATAGCTTCACATTGCCCGAAGATGAACTAGTCGTCCGGTCGACTACCTCGCTGCCAAGTGCCACCAGAATGCCACCCAAAACAATGTTAGGCCATGGCCCTACCCCATAGGATCGTCGCTATTGAGGAGACTGAGGTCGCCGCCTTGATGTACCACCACCGTCCGGGGTCGTTGCCATTGATGTACCACCACCATAGACCATAGAGCCATCTTCCCAACACCGCTAACTTGTCACGCCGCAAGGGCCAAAAGATCCAAGGCGACGCCTCCAACAAGGTAGTGAAACATCCTTCAATGTCGCTAGCTTGGACCTCCATAGCCACCCCGCGCCACATGCAAGCTCCCAACTTCCTAGGATCCCGAGGATGAGCCGCTCGAGGAGAGACACCCCGATGCCACCTTCCCTATGGTTCGTGTGGCTTTGTCGGTGCCCCCTCCGGCAGTAGTGGCATTTGTGGTTCCCCCGTGTCCCCAGGGGAGGGCAATGCGGAGTTATGTGGGAATTGGCTAGTAGAAAAGGACATTGATTCATTCTCAAGCGATGATGCCAGAATGGGGGAAATGGTTGCTTCCATTGATACAGAAATAATTATTTGGGATGGTGAAGCGAGGACTACATTTTTAAGTTAGAATATGGTCCTCTACATCGTATCATTGCTCTGGTGCGTCTAGCGCCGGCGAAGGGCGCGTGGAGTCATGTGTCCGACGGATCTCTTGTGATTCGATCGTTTTCTGTATTCGTTGGTTTAGTTTGAGGTCAGTTTCTTCGAATTTACTGTTGTCAGCTTCGGTGATGGTTGCTGCTCTAGTGTGCCTGGCTTTTTGGGCCTTAGCACGACGACTTTCTTCCGTCTACTACAACAAACTCTATTTCGATAAAAAATTTCTGGCTTCAGTGATGGACGTGCGAGGACGGTGGCGTGTCTTCGGCTCGTGCTAGTGTATATAGTCATCGCTAGATGGTTTAGTTAGCTATTTACAATTTTTATTACATTTAGGATTCGTTGTACTGTTGTTGCATGATGATGATTATTAATAGATGAGTGAAATTTGGAAGAAAAAATAACACCTAGAAAGTAAATTGTTTGTCCGCGACACATGTAAAAAAATTAAGACATTACTAACAAGTGGCGGACATATGTGAGTAGAGGAAGGCTTTTCTATCCACAACGATTATATCTATGCAAAAAATAGTCTCACGTGGGACGTCATCACGAACATCCACATGTGTCAACTGTCCTGTACTCAACGGAAACAACTTTGCGCTCTATTATTAGGTCCTAAACAAAAGGAGAAATGAGTCAGTTCCAAGTAGGAAAGAAAGCCACGATTAACATGGAAATCAGACGATAGGATGCATCCATGATCATGATGCCAAACTTGCTGCTACCAATTTATTTACTCTCAAACGCATTGTCCAGGCGCAGAGTTAACGTGTTGGTTGTTGGGTCATAATCGTGGCATGCACATGACCGAACGTCCCGACTACCTTTTTTGCAGCGCAATGCCTATATACGGCTATATATTGCGTCGTGTCCCACATAATTTGCAAGTCAGATCCGAGCTCGCCCGTTGCGCAGAATTTCTATCGGCGACCGAGGCCAAGGGGCACGGGGCTTCAGATTCGGATGCAAGCGGCTGGGCCGGCGGACGAGGCGGACAATCCGCCAGAGTCTGCATGCAAATAATTTGACGAAGTTACTATACAAGTTTGATTAGCGGACAGGTCAGGACGTCTAGACGGACGTCCGCCTGCATCCCGCGGCCGGGTTTCCTAGTTTTCATGTTTCAATCGGTCGTTTTTATCGAATTTTGGTCTTTTTCTGTGTTTTACATAAGGACACGTTATGCCATGTTTTCATGGTGTCCGTCCCTTTTATCTAGTTTTCACGTTTTTGCTGTTGGAACGATGTTTTCATTCAGTTTTGACCAATTTCTAGTGTGTATCCTGCATGAGGACGTCGCTCGCTATGCCCCTCTTTCACGATGTCAGTCATTTTCCACTATGTCGACTGTTTTCGTCTATTTTTCATGTTTTGGCCATTAAAACAACGTTTTCATCCTGTTTTGACCGATTTCCACCACGAGGACGTTACTAGCTATTCCCACCTTTTTCACGGCTTCACGTCCGCTCTTCCTGTCCTTTTCTCGCTATATGTAGACGTGGCTGGCATCGCCATTGTAGTTCTACACTCACTCTTACACCATAGCCTCCCTACAACACACTCTCAGCTATGCGGAGGAGGACGTCCTGTGCGCTTTCGACTACCCCTGTCCGCCGAACTACCAGTGCCCCCCGGTTGGAGTCTAAGCGCAAGCGGCGTGCCTATTGCTCACGTGCCGATAGGGGCATCTCGCCGCACCGCCATCACGAACCAGTACTACGGCGAGCTCACGCCGATGCAACAGATGGACTCCCGGTGGGATCCTGGTAACGACGACACTCGGGACGCCTTCTTTGTCAATCAACAGGAGAGAGAGCTCACAAGGTACGAAGGGGATGGCCCGCCTCCTATGAACAACAATGAGGTCGGCCGGCGGCTATGGTGGGGTGCCCGGACCCTCCACGACATGATGTCCCACATCGCGGAGGGAAGTTACCCATGCCTGCGCTACCCGCACTTTCATCGGTTGCCACCAAAGAAGGGTGGGCACAGATGCGGTGACGTCACCATTCGAGAGCCCTCGCCCTAGCGCGGTAATCTTCACCTCGAGCAGCCGAGGTAGGGCAACTGGCAGGTGCATTCTGAATACGCCATGGCCGCGCACCAGCTCAGTCTCGCCGGCGACCTAGAGGACTATCTAGGCCAGCACGCTGCCATTCGCGCCTCCTTGGAGTGCATGCCCATGCCTAAGTTAGACTCCGCCCATGCCCGGTGGGAGAAGGAGGAGCCTTCCTACCTCGCGCGTCATGGTGACTATGACCAGGGTTGTAGCCGTTGCAGCCAGCGACCGCCGACACGCGCGTCTCCTGGAGTATCGGGTATGCTCCCGCTGCGGCGTGCGCCGAGCGACGACAAGGACGACGAGGACGACTATGAAGATGCCTACTATAGGCATGGGCAGGATTATAACTAGTTATTTTAATGTATTTCGCATATTATTCAAATTTATGTACTACATAGATAAAAATTGCTTTCTCTTATGGAGGCCACGGCTGGGAGCCGAAGCCCCCCATTCCCATGATCTATCCGGTGGCCCCCTATACGGGCCAAAAGCGGTTGCTCTGCATGGCGTATGGGGGGTACGAGTGGAGATGCTGGTTTCAAGCATATCCTACGTGACAAATGATGGTAAGGGCATCTCCAACGCCCCCCCCCCCCCCCCCCGCGCGCAAAATGGATTGGGCTTTTTACCATTTCGATCCGTTTGCGGTTTGGAGAGGACATATCCCGGGGCACTGTCAGCCCAGGCCTGGCCGGTGCACCCAATGGTGCCCCCATTTGTACGGCCTATTTCTTTCCTCAAAAGTTGAGCAAAACAGGGACCAAAGAGGGCCAAAACAGGACCAAAACACAAAGGGAGTACCAGTTTAACGGCCTATGTCCCGCCCGTACCCATGGTTCATACAAATGAGCAATCTATGCATCTTGATCGTAGATCATCTTCCTCTTCTTGTCAAACCAACCCCATTGAATTGGGTCCATGTCGGTGAGATCCGCAGTCATGATCCAATCTTCTTCAGCAAGTATGGAGAGCTCGACTTTCTTTTGCTCTAGTTGTACCTTCTTTTCTCTAGCTCGGGCGTTGATCTCTTCTATCTCGAGACGCTTAATTTGCATCTCATAGTAGTTTGCACCACATCTTTCCTTTGCTCGTGTTTTCTTTCTTCCCTCTTGTCCGAGGATACCTCCTTCTCAATGATCAACTATTTCAACGTCTCTTGGATGGCCATTGACTAAGCTTCACGCTTGGCATCTAGCTTGAAGTTGCTCCTTCCTCTCGGCCTTTTGGTAGCCGACCCTTCCCCATCGATGATGATTCCTATGCCTCCTCGATTTGCACTTCCCGCATAGAGCTCTTTCAATTTCTCGAAATTTTTGAGCTTTGTGCAACAATGCGCCAATGTGAAAGGTTTCATCTTGTGGAAAGTCTTGAAGTTCTCCAATGCTTGCCATACCTAAAAACCAACAAGTGCAAGTTGGAATGCTACAACATGTATGAAAACATATGTTAACGTAGCAACATACCATGTCTCCAATGCCTATGCCGCTCATGGTCCCTACCTTTACATGGTCATACGAAGCACAAAACTTTGTGCATTGTTCGGAGATGAATGCCCACCTTTTTGTAGAGCGTTCTCGTTGCGATCAATCTCAAACGGATGCTCACAGAAATGTTTTTGCTCATGGAAGTACTTCCATATTCGGTTCCAAAACGCCGCACCCTTTTGCTCGGCATCGGTTATTGGATCTTGCCCAATTTTCCATCCATGCCTTACAAAGCATCTCTTCCTCGAGGGATGTGTATGATCCGGTCCTTTGGCTACTGCCTTGTGTTTGTTGGACTAGTTCGTCCCCAAACAAAGGCTCTTGGTCAATTGAGATACCATCTTCTTGGGGAGAATATCATTTTGCGGCCCAAAAGTTGGGGTGTCCAGGCAACGCGGTACCCGAGTTCCCTGATATCATCTGTGATGACTATAGTTGGCGTGCCAAATACTCGGAGGGTCTTTTTCGGCACAAATTCAACTTTATGTTTCAATACAAAAAATCAGGCTAACGGCCGTCAAGTTGGGCCCCCCCCTGTCAGTTCTCGCCGTTATGTCGCTCATGTCGCTCCCATCGCTTAGGTGTCAATTAGGCTTGCAGCGTTGGCGCCTGCATTCATTACGCGTCTTCTTCTTCCCCGGAGCGGCAATCTATGGGGCGTCGCAGCCATGGCGCGGAGCTAGGATGTGGACGAACCTGCTCGGCCTAGCTCTCCTCCCTGTAGGCTTGCAGCATTGGCGCCTCCATTACTCGTCTTCTTCCCCGGAGCGGCAATCTGTGGTCGCTGCCATGGCGCAGAGCTGGGAAGTGACGAAGCTGCTCGGCCCCTCTCTCCTCCCCATCCCGAGACGGAGCTCGCCCTCACCGTGGACGCACCCATGGCACGGTCGGGGACGAGAATTGGTTCCCGGTGAGATCTATCACCTTGTCGACCATGCTCGGTTCTGTTTTCCTCCTCTAGAATCCAAGCTCGCCGTCGCCGTGGTTGCACCCACACCAATTCCGCCACCTCTGTTGAGGTCTCTATGGTAGCTCAAGTTCTGGGGCTCTCCAAGTTCTGCCATGTTGGGCCTGTAAGTGTTGTTGTATGTTAAACTAGCAAATCTCTTTTGTTCAAATCTCTTGGGCTGTACCAACTTCATTGTGTTTAATTATGAAAGACAAAATATAAATGACTTCTCTCAATTTCTCGCATAGAAAAATGCACAGCTAATTTCATATTCTCGCAGGAACTGGCCCCACTTGTTGAACCGGCGGCACTGCCACGATCTCCACGTAACCACGGTGAGTTCTCGAACCGAAAGTTGCAGTTACCACGTTTCTTCTGCAGTCGTTCCTCTTCCTCAGTCATTCCTCTGCAGTTTTTCCTGGGTGCTTCTTCTTCCTCTGTTCTGGAACCGTCGGTTCATCTTCTTCTTCCTCTCGAAGGCAGTTCCTTGTAGGAAGTTCCTTTCACCCATTTCCTTGCAGGCATGGACGATGGGAAACACACAACAGAGACCCACTTGGTCCCTTCCCATGGCACCACGACTTTGACAATGGTGTACAAAAATGATGAAGCGACTGTGGAGACAACTCTCGCTAGGTTTGAGCAATTGCTTGAGAAAGAGAAGCACAAGTTTGTGGGGGCTAGACTTGGAGTACACCCGTGCAAATAAGCGAAAAAATCCTCCATAAGAGATCGTTGTCGTGCAAATCGCCATACATGAGGAGGTCCTCGTTTACCACTTCTGCAGGTATGTGAAATTTAAATTTGAGATCACCACTTCTGCATCCCTTGTTCCCTTACATCCCTAGAACCATCTAAGTGCAGGAGTAAACCAACTAAGATGCGATGTCCGGCTGTGGTCGAGTTCTTGTGTAGGAAAGGAATAACTTTCACTAGCGTGGATATCACAAATGACACAATTATGCTTTCTCGTGCGTTGATAAAAATCCCAGAGGGGCACCACATCGACATCCAAAATCTGTACAAGATCAAATCATACCCAGCGAAGGATGGCATGGGTGATCTGGCAGCGGAAATCATCGATAAATCCTATGAAAAACTGAAGAAATTGAAGCGACTCGATCACGACTACTGGGAGTGGAAGCCGATAAGCCAGGTGCGCCTCAAGTATGCAGCCAGAGACGCCTACATGGCGTACAAGTTGTACAGTAAGCTCATTACCATGAAAGATGGGATGGTTAAGGCGGGGTTTTTCGCGAGAGAGCTATGCCCTGGTTGCAAGCTAGACCAGGAGAAGAAGCGCGAGGAGGACAGAAAGCGGTTTCAGGACGAGCAGGGATCTTGGGATGGTGGCAACATCAAGCGGCTTAAGGGGAAGCAAGTCAAGGACGACACTAAGTGGTGGTGATACATTATGTGTTTGAACTAGATTTTAGTTTCTAGTTTATTATGTGTGTGATACATTTAGTTACTTCGATACAAAATTTCGACCAATTTAACTTGTTGATGTATTTTTTGACAATTATAATATAATCGAGCACTAGAAATATTTTGTAGTGTGCATGAGACTTTAAGGCACTAGAAACTTTAAGGCACTCCATATAAAAGAGTAGATTAATATATAAGGTTCACCAGAGACACCACGGATATATTGTCTTACATACCACACACATGTAATAATTAACTAGAACAAAATAAAAGAAGGGGCTGCAGCAGGAGGCCGGGACACGGAGACGCCTAGCAGGGCAGGGGTTTATCAGCAGGCGGCAGCGACAACCTAGTCGATGAGATACAGGACAATCCTGACATACTCCCGGAGGAATTTTCCGTAGGCTGCGTGCCGCGCCAAGGTATCGCCTTATGCCTTCTGCCTCCGCCTCCCCTCCGCGTGATGGATCATGTTGTCGAGGTCCACGTTGATTGCTCTGCCACAGAATGGGCAAAACAGTCTCCCCCTACGGTGGAAACGGATTAGTCCACACCGTAACTGCCTCAGCACGTAGCGGCTCTTGTTGTCCCTGGATTCCTTGCTATCGTCCACTTCATCATCATCCTCCTGTTGATTTTTAAGAACATAATTTAGAACTCATACATATGATTGAATTGTATTACAACTCAAGCATTGACATCATGTATATGTAAGACAATATATCCGTGGATATCAAAGATAAAGCTTCTCAGCAATAGTTTGATCGGTTCATATATCATTTCATCTCAACATAATGATAAATAATTGCATCAGAGTGAATGTAGGATAAACCTAGGGGCCTCATAAGTTTCTTCAGGGATGGAGTAGGTGAACCAAGTAACAATTGCACAACCTGTAATGTTGTTGTACATCGCCCCAGGTTCACTAACTCAATGACACCAATGTGTCTGCCTCTCTTTTGGGGCAAATTTGAATCATTGACCATAATAAGAAATTGAAATGTAATCGTACAAAACATTATTCAGGGATATACATAGTCAGGTACAAAAACAAGCCTCAATATTTTAATTATAAATAAAAAACCAAACAATTAATCTTCAGGTGCATGTTAAAAATACTTATGATCAAAACCATTCATATACATATGCATCATACTAATCATTAAAAGATCAAAAACAATTCAAGGATCATATATGTAGTTCCATATGAGAATATGAAATTGGGCCAAAGTACCAACAGCACAACCTATATTGTTTGTGTGTATTGCTGCCTCAGGTTCACCAACCCACCCCTAAAACACGACACCGTCATACGTGTCTCCCCTTGAACTATTTTGGGGCAAATTTCAATCAACGGCCTCAGTGACAAACTAAAATATAATTCTTATACACTGAATGCATTGAATAGGTAATTCGGATATCATAGTTCTATGAATGTAGAATAAAGATTAAGGCCTCATAAGTTTTACAGGGACGGCGTAAGTGAACCAAGTAACAATTGCACAGCCTATATTGTTCTTGTACATCGCCCCAGGTTCACTAACTCGTCCCTGAAAAAATCTGACACCGATGTGTTTGCCTCTCTTTTGGGGCAAATTATAATCATTGGCCACAATAAGAAAGTGAAATGTAATCGTACAAAACATTATTCAGGGATATACATAGTCAGGTACAAAAACAAGCCTAAATATTGTAATTATAAATAAAAAACCAAACAATTAATCTTCAGGTACATGTTAAAAATACTTATGATCAAAACCATTCACATACATATACATCATACCAATCATTAAAAGATCAGAAACAATTCAATGATCATATATGTAGTTCCATATGAGAATAAATCAAGGGCCTCATAATTTGTTTCAGAGATGGAGTTGGGGAACCAAAGTACCAATAGGCAACAACACAACCTATATTGTTTGTGTGCATTGCTGCCTCAGGTTCACCAACTCATCCCTAAAACATGACACCGTCATACGTGTCTCCCCTTGAACTCTTTTGAGGTAAATTTCAATCATCGGCCTCGGTGACAAACTAAAATGTAATTCTTATACACTATGAATGCATGGAATATATAATTCGAATATCATAGTTCTATGAATGTAGAATAAAGATTGCAGCCTCATAAGTTTCTACAGAGATGGCGTAAGCGAACCAAGTAACAATTGAACGGCTTATATTGATCTTGTACATGGCCCCAGGTTCGCTCACTCATCCCTCTAAAAATTTGACACCAATGTGTCTGCCTCTCTTTGGGGCAAATTTGAATCATTGGCCACAATAAGAAATTGAAATGTAATTGTACCAAACAATATTAAGGGATATACAAATGCATCATACAACGCATTCATAGATCAGAAACAATACAAATCAACACTCAACTAGCAAACTCAACTAGATGGCAGATGAGCAGATTGGGGTTATGTGACTAGACGGATTGGGGTTTTGTGACTAGATGGCAGATGCATCAATCAACCGATCGAATCATATATATACTACCCTACTTCAAGAGCAAAAGAATCTGTACAAGATTGAGCAAATCCTATGTATGAACAGTGAAAACTGCGGCTATGACTAGAGAAGCTAGCAATGTAGTACCTCGGACTCCTCATCAGGGACCTCCTCCTCGAACTCATCATTCTCCGCGATTGCGTCGAAGATTTCTTGAACGACGATGGGGTCTTCGATGTAGATCACCAGATTGCCTCCACCTGCCGCCTGCCCCCATCCAGATCTGCCGCTGGCACCACGACGTTGTTGGCCACGACGTTGTCGGCCACCTGCTGCTCGGCGGCAACGGCTACTACCGGCTGCTCGGCGGCGATGGCTACCACCTGCTGCTCGGCGGAGACGGCTACCAACTGCTGCTCGGCGGCGACGGCTACTGGCTGGACGGATGAGTTCGCACCCTTGACGGCGCGGCGACGAGCGGCGTTCGTGCCCGGAGAAGACGCCTCCATCTGCTTGGCGACGACCAAGCCATCTGCTGCTTCGCCTTCAACTGGCTTCACATCCGGATCTTCTCCACGCGTACGCTTCATGGCGCACCAAGGGAAGGAGGTAGTGCAAACGAGGGAGATTCGGCGCGCGCGACAAGTGTAGATTGGGGTCTTGGGACTAGACAGACTAGGGGAAATGACATGAGCTCATGGAAGAAGAAGGTCGAGGGGGGTTATAAACACCGGACTGTTCGTAGTCCTCGAGTGGACACGTTGGTGGGCGGGGGGGCTACCACGATCTCCACCCTTTTTTCGGTTCCCTTTTATTTTTTTTGAAACAGCCATGATCTCCACTTTAGAGCTGCATTGAAAACACGCTCATGGCAGACCTTGATTCCACTGCATGCAAGTGGCACAGAACCAATTTCTAGCAACGTTAGATCTACTCGAGGGGGGCCCTTGACTCATGGAATTTACTAGCGTTAGGGCCCAGTTGGAAGTGAGATTGAGAGCGCTGCGTATAAATGGGATATATCTGATTAAAATCAAGTGGCATTAAATTGCAACGTCCCGTCGACAACCGTGCACTCGATGACCCCGTTGCCCTGTGCATGAGTTGTAGTAGCAGTAGTAGGCTTTTCAGACTTGATTAAACTTGACATGACCGCTCGACGACTTTTTCCATGGACGGCATCGTGTTCCTTCCTGTAGAAGTCTCGCGGAGGGAGACGTCCGTGCTGTCTCACGCTGTACTGTGAAGGGCACGAGGTGTGCAACGATCATCATTGGATCGCACAGAATCAACGGTTGGTGCGCACGATCCACGTGACAACTTTGACAACCAATCAGGGAGTAGCAGACAGGGTGAGCACAGTTTTGGGATTCTACGAAAGATAGAGAGGGGGGTGGGCAAAACTAAGTAGTACCACATAAAACCAAGGGCAAAACTGAGTAGTATAAAAATGGAAAGTGTCTTGTACAATGAAATAGATCGTGGAATACATCAAATTATGCCAAGATAGATCCACTAGAGTTCATTGCATGTGTGTTCTTCTCATGAACCACATGTGGATCCACCTACTGTCATTGCATGCCTGTTCCTCTAAACAAACCACATAAGGATCCACCAGTGTCATTGGATGTGTGTTCTTCTCATGAACAACACCCAGTGTCATTCCATGTGTGTTCTTCTAAACAAACCACATAAGGATCCACCACATTGTCATTGCCTGTCTGTTCTTTTCATGAACCACATAAGGATCCACCAGTGTCATTGCATGTTTGTTCTTTTCATGAATCACAACTAGAGTAATTGCATGTCTTTTACTTCCATAAACCACATATGGAACCACCTAGTGTGATTGCATGTCCGTTCCTCTAAACAAACCACATAAGGATCCACCAATGTCATTCCCTATCTGTTCTTTTCATGAACCACACCTAGTGTCATTGCATTTGTGTTCTTCTAAACAAACCACATAAGTCATTGCATGTCTGTTCTTTTCATTAACCACACACGGTGTCATTGCATGTCTGTTCTTTTCATGAACCACGGCTAGAGTCATTGCATGTATGTTCCTCTAAACAAAACACATAAGGATCCACCAGTGTCATTGCATGTCTGTTCTTTTCATGAACCACATAAGGATCTACCAGTGTCATTGCATGTCTGTTCTTTTCATGAACCACACCCAGTGTCATTGCATGTGTGTTACTAAAATAAACCACATATGGATCCACCTAGTGTGATTGCATGTTTATTCCTTCCATAAACCACATAAGGATCCACCGGTGTCATTGCCTGTCTGTTCTTTTCATGAACCACTCCTAGTGTTAGTGCATGTCTGTTCTTTTCATGAACCACACCCAGTTTCACTGCATGTCTATACTTTTCATGAACCAAATAAGGATCTACCAGAGTCATTGGATGTGTGTTCTTCTCATGAACCACATGTGGATCCACCGGTGTCATTGCATGCGTGTTCCTCTAAACAAACCACATAAGGATCCACCAGTGTCATTGGATGTGTGTTCTTTTCATGAACCACACCCAGTGTCATTGCATGTGTGTTCTTCTAAACAAACCACATAAGGATCCACCAGTGTCATTGCATGTCTATTCTTTTCATGAACCACATAAGGATGGGTCCACCAGTGTCATTGCATGTCGGTTCTTTTCATGAACCACACCGGGTGTCAGTACATGTCTGTTCTATCCATGAACCACACCAATTTTCACTACATGTCTGTTCTTTTCATGAACCACATAAGAATCTACCAGTGTCATTGCATGTCTTTTACTTCCATAAACCACATGTGGATCCACCTAGTGTCATTGCATGTCTGTTCCTCTAAACAAATCACAAAAGGATCCACCAGAGTCATTGCATGTCTGTTCTTTTCATGAACGACATAAGGATGGGCCCACCAGTGTAATTGCATGTTTGTTCTTTTCATGAACCACACCCAGTGTCAGTGCATGTCTGTTCTATTCATGAATCACACCCAGTCTCACTACATGTATATTCTTTTCATGAACCACATAAGGATCTACCAGTGTCATCGCATGTCTTTTACTTCCATAAACCACATGTGGATCCACCTAGTGTCATTGCATGTCTGTTCCTCTAAACAAACCACATAAAGATCCACCAGTGTCATTGGATGTGTGTTCTTCTCATGAACCACACCCAGTGTCATTGCATGTGTGTTCTTCTAAACAAACCACATAAGGATCCACCAGTGTCATTGCCTGTCTGTTCTTTTCATGAACCACACCCGGTGTCATTGCATGTCGGTTCTTTTCATGAATCACGGCTAGAGTCATTGCATGTCTTTTACTTCCATAAACCACATATGGATCCACCTAGTGTGATTGCATGTCTGTTCCTCTAAACAAACCACATAAGGATCCACCAGTGTCATTGCGTGTCTGTTCTTCTCATGAACCACACCCAGTGTCATTGCATGCATGTTCTTCTAAACAAACCACATAAGGATCCACCAGTGTCATTGCATGTCTATTCTTTTCATGAACCACACCTAGTGTCATTGCATGTGTGTTCTTCTAAACAAACCACATAAGTCATTGCATGTCTGTTCTTTTCATAAACCACACCCGGTGTCTTTGCATGTCTGTTCTTTTCATGAACCACGGCTAGAGTCATTGCATGTATGTTCCTCTAAACAAACCACATAAGGATCCACCAGTGTCGTTGCATGTCTGTTCTTTTCATGAACCACACCCAGTGTCATTGCATGTGTGTTACTTCCATAAACCACATATGGATCCACCTAGTGTGATTGCATGTTTGTTCCTTCCATAAACCACATAAGGATCCACCAGTGTCATTGCATGTCTGCTGTTTTCATGAACCACTCCTAGTGTCAGTGCATGTCTGTTCTTTTCATGAACCACACCCAGTTTCACTGCATGTCTGTTCTTCTCACGAACCACATAAGGATCTACCAGAGTCATTGGATGTGTGTTCTTCTCACGAACCACATGTGGATCCACCGGTGTCATTGCATGCATGTTCCTCTAAACAAACCACATAAGGATCCACCTAGTGTGATTGCATGTCTGTTCCTCTAAACAAACCACATAAGGATCCACCAGTGTCAGTTCTTCTCATGAACCACACCCAGTGTCATTGCATGCATGTTCTTCTAAACAAACCACATAAGGATCCACCAGTGTCATTGCATGTCTATTCTTTTCATGAACCACACCTAGTGTCATTGCATGTGTGTTCTTCTAAACAAACCACATAAGTCATTGCATGTCTGTTCTTTTCATGAACCACACCCGGTGTCATTGCATGTCTGTTCTTTTCATGAACCACACCCAGAGTCATTGCATGTGTGTTACATCCATAAACCACATATGGATCCACCTAGTGTGATTGCATGTTTGTTCCTTCCATAAACCACATAAGGATCCACTAGTGTCATTGTCTGTCTGTTCTTTTCATGAACCACTCCTAGTGTCAGTGCATGTCTGTTCTTTTCATGAACTACACCTAGTTTTACTGCATGTCTATTCTTTTCATGAACCACATAAGGATCTACCAGAGTCATTGGATGTGTGTTCTTCTCATGAACCACACGTGGATCCACCGGTGTCATTGCATGCGTGTTCCTCTAAACAAACCACATAAGGATCCACCAGTGTCATTGGATGTGTGTTCTTTTCATGAACCACACCCATTGTCATTGCATGTGTGTTCTTCTAAACAAACCACATAAGGATCCACCAGTGTCATTGCATGTCTGTTCTTTTCATGAACCACATAAGGATGGGCCCACCAGTGTCATTGCATGTCTGTTGTTTTCATGAACCACACCCACTGTCAGTGCATGTTTGTTCTATTCATGAACCACACCCAGTTTCACTGCATGTCTGTTCTTTTCATGAACCACATAAGGATCTACCAGTGTCATTGCATATCTTTTACTTCCATAAACCACATGTGGATCCACCTAGTGTCATTGCATGTCTGTTCCTATAAACAAACCACATAAGGATCCGCCAGTGTCATTGGATGTGTGTTCTTCTCATGAACCACACCTAGTGTCATTGCATGTGTGTTCTTCTAAACAAACCACATAAGGATCCACCAGTGTCATTGTCTGTCTGTTCTTTTCATGAACCACACCGGTGTCATTGCATGTCTGTTCTTTTCATGAATCACGGCTAGAGTCATTGCATGTCTTTTACTTCCATAAACCACATATCGATCCACCTAGTGTGATTGCATGTTTGTTCCTCTAAACAAACCACATAAGGATCCACCAGTGTTATTGCGTGTCTGTTCTTCTCATGAACCACACCCAGTGTCATTGCATGCATGTTCTTCTAAACAAACCACATAAGGATCCACCAGTGTCATTGCATGTCTGTTCTTTTCATGAACCACACCCAGTGTCATTGCATGTGTGTTCTTCTAAACAAACCACATAAGTCATTGCATGTCTGTTCTTTTCATGAACCACACCCGGTGTCATTGCATGTCTATTCTTTTCATGAACCACGGCTAGAGTCATTGCATGTATGTTCCTCTAAACAAACCACATAAGGATCCACTAGTTTCATTGCATGTCTGTTCTTTTCATGAACCACATAAGGATCTACCAGTGTCATTGCATGTCTGTTCTTTTCACGAACCACACCCAGAGTCATTGCATGTGTGTTACTTCCATAAACCACATATGGATCCACCTAGTATGATTGTATGTTTGTTCCTTCCATAAACCACATAAGGATCCACCAGTGTCATTGCATGTCTGTTCTTTTCATGAACCACTCGTAGTGTCAGTGTGTTGGTACATTGCAAATGTATCTATAATTTTTGATGTTCCATGCTTGGTTTTATCCACTTTCTTGTGTTTTGTTCCAACTTTGGAGTACTTTTCATATGATTTCTTGGACTAACCTATTAACAAGAGCCACAATGCCAGCTTCCTGTTTTCTGCTGTTTTTGGTTCCAAGAAAGTCAGAAAATGAATATTCTCGGAATTGGACGGGACAAAAGCCAAAGTGCCTATTTTTCCGAAAGCGATCAAGTGCCAGAATACGAGACGGAGAAGGGCCAGGGAGCCACCACACCACCTGGCCGCACGGCCAGGCCTTACCCGTGCCAGGGGGTGGTGTGGCCGCTCCCGGCACCCCCTCGACCTCTCCTTCCGCCTATAAGTTGTCCTCGGGACGAAAACCCTAAGGACCCGATCAAAAATCCACGAAAGAATCTGTAGCCGCCGTCATCTCCATCCCTAGATCAGGAGGGATCTGAAGCTCTTCCCGGCACCCTGTCGGAGAGGGGAATTCACCCTGGAGGCCTTCTTCATCACCATGCAAGCCTCCGGTGTGATGCGTGAGTAGTTCATCCTTGGACTACGGATCCATGTAGTAGCTAGATGGCTAGTTTCTCCTCCTTTGTGCTTTCATGTTTAGATCTTGTGAGCTCCGTTCATGATCAAGATCATCTATTTGTAATTCATACATGTTGTGTTTGCGGGGATCCGATGGATATTGAGATGCTATTTCAGATTGATTATTGATTCTATCATGTCTTTGTTATTTGAGATCTTGCATGCTTTCCGTTGTTAATAGCTATCTTGGCCAAGTAGATGCTAGCAACTCCAAGAGTTAGTATTTATACTCGATAGTGGGTTCATGCCTCTAGTAATCTGGGGAAGTGACAGAAATATCTAAGGTACTAGATGTGTTGTTGCTACTAGGGAGAAAACAACAATCCTTTGTTCATAGAACAATCGTATTGTTTACTTTACACGCAGTTCGTAAAGCAATAATCTGTTGCTTGCAACTTAATACTGGAGGGGGTTCGGATGATAACCTGAAGGTGGATTATTAGTCATAGATGCAGTTGGATGGCGGTCTATGTATTATGTTGTAATGCCCAATCAAGTCTCAGAGGAGTCAAGATGATTAGTATATGCATGTATTGCTTTCTCGGTGTTTGTCAATTGCCCCGCTGTAATTTGTTCACCCAGCATGTTATCTATCTAAGGAGAGCCACCTCTAGTGAACTATGGATCCCGGTCCTTTGTCTTTACATACAATCTACAATCTTTTACTGCTTTGTGTTTACTTTCTGCAAACTTTTACTTCTTTCCATTCGATACGTTTAATCCTTTGTTTTCCGCAAAACACGGTGAGATTGACAACCTCATCGCAAGTTGGGGACAAAGTTCTGTGGTTGTGTTGTGCAGGTCTCCACGTTGCTACTAGCATCGGTAGTGCACCCTGCCAAAGCTCAGCTGGTAACACCTTTGGGGTGTTTCCTTGCTCCTACTAGTTCGATTAAACATTGGTTTCATAACTGAGGGAGACTTGCTGTTGTGCTCATCATACCTTCCTCTTGGGGTTCCCAACGAGCTCTACATCAACACCGCCATCAAGCATTTTTCTGGGCGCCGTGCATTGAGCCATCAAGCATTTTTCTGGAGCCGTTGCCGGGGAGTCAAGGACATCTTCACAAAGGGAGTCCCTCATAACCAATCTCTTTACTTTGTTGTTTTTGTTTTGCTTAGTTTCTTTTTTGCTTTGTTTGCTTGTTTTGTTCTTCAAAAACACACAAAAAATAGTTTTACTTGTTTGCTTTCTTTATCAAAAACACACAAAAATTAAGTCTCCTTTAGTTGTCACCTCTCCCTTAGCTCACCATGTTGATCCCTAGATTCACCTTGAAAGACCTTTCAATTGGTAGTGGTTCTATAATTGGTAAAGATAATATTGAAGAATTTTAATCATGTTAGTAAGCATGAAGATACTGAGGATACATCCCTTGTAGAACTTGCTCCAAACTATGAGATTGCTGCAGCTTCTTTAATTCACATGTTAGAATCTAGGTTTGTTAACCTCAACCCCTTAATGCAAGTAATGTTTCTTAAGCTTAAAGAAATTGAAGACCCTGAAAAGAGGGATTTTATTCTAGAAACTTTGTTTAAGGAGTTCTATGATGTTCCAAAGAAGCTAGAAAAGTTTTTGAACATTTCAATATGCTAGGCTCATGTGTAGATGTGGTTGGTACACGTGAAAAGATGAACAAAACCAAACCTAACGGGGATGAACCTAAGATACCAATACCCTTCAAACTAGTAGCAATACATGATGCAATAGAAAAGAATCCTTATTGGATTGTTCCTGCAAACCCTTTTGATGAGAATAGTGAACCTAAGAGCATTGAGAGAGGATCCTCTAGAACTTACTTGGATGATATACCTTGCCTTGTTGAAAATATTTCTGGTATTGATCTTAATGCTTCTTCATTTGAGAACACTTGATTCTTTCTTTGCTTCTTATGCCTAACTTAAAGGCGTTAAAGAAAAGTACTTATTGGGAGATAACCCAAGAGTTTTAGTTGAGTCTTGGAAGTTATAACCTCTGTAATAACCTCTCCTTATCCTTTTTATTTGCTTTTTGTGCCAAGAGTAACCTCTAATGAGAGTGAAGTAATGATTGAGAAAAGTTGTGGTCCCTAAACAGATTTTTGTGCTTCACCGTAAAATTTCTTGAGAGAGCTCTGTACGTTGGATTAAGCTGTAATTTTTTTTGCTTCTGACCAAGGTTGTTATATAACTTACGTTAGTTCAACACTTTTTGATTTGAGCAACAGAAGGTCTTCGAAAAAATTCGTCTTTACCTGCTGGTCTGTTTTGACAAATTTCTGCCAATTTTCTGCATTTGCTTCTTGTTAGTTCCTTCTTGAGTTCCTTTGGGGAATTGAGCTTTTTGATGGAAGTGATACAAAAGCTAGTGTTCTAATGGAAGTTTATTTGGTGTTATAACTGAACCTTGAGAATTATTTATCTTAAGTGCACTAATGTTGCTAATGAGATTGTGTGAAGTTTTGTATGAAGGAAAAATTTCAGGTGTATGGAAGGAATGAGTAATGAGATGAAGGATGGACTAAAGCTCAAGCTTGGGGATGCCACACGTGTCACCCCAAGAAATATCCAAGAAGTACAAGCGTCAAAGCTTGGGGATGCCCAAGGCATCCCCTTCTTCATCAATAAAAATCTCAGGTTTCTTCCAAACGCTTCATTTTTATTGTTTCATGCACAGTTGTGTTTTTCTTGGAGCGTCTTATTTTTCGTTTTCGTTTTTGTTTTGGTTTTTCGTTTGCTTTAGTTTGCTTAGTTTTCTAAATAAATTGGTTGGACTCCCTCTTTAATACATTGGTTTGCAAATAGTTTGGTTTGGTTTGAAAAAGAGTAGGAAAGCTCATGCTTATGTGGTAAAAAGAGCTCGTTTTTTACTGTGGCCTATGCTTTGTCATGCCATGCTTGATATTGTTTTGGCTTTATGCTTAGTATTCTTTTCTGTAGCATGACTTGTTATAAACAATTGAGATTGCTTAATGTGCCTTGGATGAATCATGCGTTGTTTTAGCATATTAAAGCATAGTATAGTGGTATTCTCCTTTGATGCTTTATTTGGGTGGACTTAGCACATGCTCACACCATTTTATAACTATCTCAAGTCACCATAGCCTTTATGATTCTTTAGTTTTCAACTTGTAGTATCACTTTATGCTTTGATCAATGATGTTTTGTCACTTTGCATGATTATGGTCATTATTGCTCTCTTAGTTTGTCGCTCCTAGTCTTTTGCTAGCCTCCACAACAAAGTATGAGTTCCACTCATGCATCCAACTCCCTAAACCAAGTTTTTCCAAAGAGTCCACCATACCTACCTACTAGCTTATGCTATTCCAAGTATATTCATGCTTTTGTTTACCTTTCACTTGTTATGAGAAAACTAGTTATTAAAGCTCTCCCGAACTTGATGGCACACTTTACTTTATTGCCTCTAATAAACTTGAACCATTGGGTCTTTCTTTGTTGCGTATATGCTTGCGCTTTATAAGTTGAAATTAGTAGAACCATGTTTCATGGAGAACGCTTTCAACATTGCACTTGTACTTTGTACCCCGTTGATATCATGTTCTTTTGCTTACGGATCCCGGCAGTGTGAAATAAAAGTGGAACTTGTAAGATCATGGAGTTTGTATGTGTGTTAGAGAAATGCCTGGGCCTCTAGCCTAAGCCATGCCTAATCATGGTGGAAACTTGCAGCATCACCATAATGAGCACTCTATGAAGCATCCTCAATAAAAACCTATGCAAATAGCAAATAAAAAGATCGTTGAGATGCTCATTGTCTGCTTGCCTTGTCATTTTGATTATGGGAAAGCTCCCGTATCATGTGCAAGGGGTACCCCGTTGGCGGTTCTTAATGATACACATATACTTACAATGACAAGAGCTTACTCGTGACTGAAGTTGAGTAGCATGAGGATCGGTCTTCGTAAGTAAGGGGCATGAGATTTCGGTTTATAACTTGTCAAGCATATCCTCTTAGTCGTGTCACTTTAACCTTAATCACCTTCAAGATGCTTATGATAGGGGCAATGAGAGCTAAAAGCTATAAGTACCATAATTTTTGGAAGCTCTTTATGAGTCTTGAATCCCTACTTCCTTTTACAAAAGGCCTTTCTTTCACCATTATATTGAGTCTCCACCTTCTATCTTTATGCACCTACTTTGAGAGCATAGTGGCCATTCTTAGTTCTATGTGCATTGTCCCAAGACTAGTTGATTGATGCATAACTTGTTATTGCTTTTTTGGAACTATTGTATCTAGTCACTCTTATGAACTTTGAAGGTGTCCTATGCATTTATATTTGCTACTCTATTGAGGGACAAGCTGAATAAAATTCTATGTTTTCTTTATGTGAAACAAACAAACGTCTTGCAAAGCATGTTATTCATGAATCTTTTGTTTGTGATTTTTCATGTTGCATCATAGTTTCTTTGCTTATTGCTAGAACTTTGTCTTTCATGTTATGATTGAAGTACTATGATCCCAGCTTTGAGTTTTCCAAATACTTTGATCAAGTCTTTGATGGTGCATGTAACCTCAAAAATTATTTATTTTTATCACTTACCTACTCGAGGACGAGCAGGAGTTAAGCTTGGGGATGTTGATACATTGCAAATGTATCTATAATTTTTGATGTTCCATGCTTGGTTTTATCCACTTTCTTGTGTTTTGTTCCAACTTTGGAGTACTTTTCATATGATTTCTTGGACTACCTATTAACAAGAGCCATAGTGCCAGCTTCCTGTTTCCTGCTGTTTTTGGTTCCAGGAAAGTCATAAAATGAATATTCTCGGAATTGGACGGGATAAAAGTCAAAGTGCCTATTTTTCCGGAAGCGATCAAGTGCCAGAATACGAGACGGAGAAGGGCCAGGGAGCCACCACACCACCTGGCCACACGGCCAGGCCTGACCCGCGCCAGGGGGTGGTGTGGCCGCTCCCGGCACCCCCTCGACCTCTCCTTCCGCCTATAAGTTGCCCTTGGGACGAAAACCCTAAGGACCTGATCAAAAATCCACGAAAGAGTCTGTAGCCGCCGTCATCTCCATCCCTAGATCGGGAGGGATCTGAAGCTCTTCCCGGCACCCTGCTGGAGAGGGGAATTCACCCTGGAGGCCTTGTTCATCACCATGCAATCCTCCGGTGTGATGCGTGAGTAGTTCATCCTTGGACTACGGATCCATGTAGTAGCTAGATGGTTGGTTTCTCCTCCTTTGTGCTTTCATGTTTAGATCTTGTGAGCTCCGTTCATGATCAAGATCATCTATTTGTAATTCATACATGTTGTGTTTGCGGGGATCCGATGGATATTGAGATGCTATTTCAGATTGATTATTCATTCTATCATGTCTTTGTTATTTGATATCTTGCATGATTTCTGTTGTTAGTAGCTATCTTGGCCAAGTAGATGCTAGCAACTCCAAGAGTTAGTATTTATACTCGATAGTGGGTTCATGCCTCTGGTAATCTGGGGAAGTGACAAAAATCTCTAAGGTACTAGATGTGTTGTTGCTACTAGGGAGAAAACAACAATCTTTTGTTCATAGAACAATCGTATTGTTTACTTTACACGCAGTTCGTAAAGCAATAATCTATTGCTTGCAACTTAATACTGGAGGGGGTTCGGATGATAACCTGAAGGTGGATTATTAGTCAAAGATGCAGTTGGATGGCGGTCTATGTATTATGTTGTAATGCCCAATCAAGTTTCAGAGGAGTCAAGATGATTAGTATATGCATGTATTGCTTTCTCGGTGTTTGTCAATTGCCCCGCTGTAATTTGTTCACCCAGCATGTTATCTATCTAAGGAGAGCCACCTCTAGTGAACTATGGATCCCGATCCTTTTTCTTTACATACAATCTACAATCTTTTACTGTTTTGTGTTTACTTTCTGCAAACTTTTACTTCTTTCCATTCGATACGTTTAATCCTTTGTTTTCCGCAAAACACGGTGATATTGACAACCTCATCGCAAGTTGGGGACAAAGTTCTGTGGTTGTGTTGTGCAGGTCTCCACGTTGCTACTAGCACCGGTAGTGCGCCCTGCCAAAGCTCAGCTAGTAACACCTTTGGGGTGTTTCCTTGCTCCTACTGGTTTGATTAAACCTTGGTTTCATAACTGAGGGGAACTTGCTGTTGTGCTCATCATACCTTCCTCTTGGGGTTCCCAACGAGCTCTATATCAACACCGCCATCAAGCATTTTTCTAGGCGTCGTGCATTGAGCCATCACATGTCTGTTCTTTTCATGAACCACACCCAGTTTCACTGCATGTCTATTCTTTTCATGAACCACATAACGATCTACCAGAGTCATTGGATGTGTGTTATTCTCATGAACCACATGTGGATCCACCGGTGTCATTGGATGCCTGTTCTTTTCATGAACCACACCCAGTGTCAGTGTATGTCTGTTATATTCATGAACCACACATAGTTTCACTGCATGTCTGTTCTTCTCATGAACCACATAAGGATCTACCCGTGTCATTACATGTCTTTTACTTCCATAAACCACATGTGGATCCACCTAGTGTCATTGCATGTCTTTTACTTCCATAAACCACATGTGGATCCACCTAGTGTCATTGCATGTCATTGAATGGTCCGGAGAATAAGATTCATATATAGGAGATCATTTTATGAATTAGGAAATGTTCCGGAGTGTTTGTATGAGGATTCTAGAAGGTTTCGGAATGTTCCGGAAGGTTCTAGAAGATATCTTGGAGTTTGCTTGAAAATCAAGATAGGGATCAAGGAGTCCTGGTGGGTCAAGATACGGAGTCATGGGGGAGGACGACTCCTCCCCCCACCTCCAATCCGCCGGCCATACAAGGGAGGGGAGTCCTACAAGGACTCCCCCTCCCTAGGCGCCTCCCCTCTTTAAATAGAGGGGCAGGGGCGCCCCCTCCTCTGCTGCTCCCATAACGTCCAATCTCTGCCGCCTCTCTCCTCCACCATCTTCTGCACAGGCATAGGCGAAGCCCTGCAGAATTCTCTACTCCACCACCACCACCACGCCGTCGTGCTGCTAGGATTCCGTGGAGAAGATCTACTACCTCCGCTGCTCGCTGGAACGGGGAGAGGAAGGTCTGCTTCGACTCCGCACGTGTGACCGACTGCGGAAGCGCTGCCGAAACGTGGCGCCGGAAGGATCGTCTACTTGACCGACGGCGGAAGCGCTGCTGGAACGCGACGCCGGAAGGATCGTCCACACGATCTTGAGATCGGCAAGTGATCGACTACATCAACCACGAGATCTAATCTCGTTAACGCTTTCGGATCTACGAGGGTTAGTTCCCATCTATCTCGTTGCTCATGTCTGATAGATTAGATCTTGGCTTTTATCTAGATTAGATCTAGGTTTTGTTCGTTCTTGCGGTAGAAATTTTTTGTTTTCCATGCTACGAACCCATCAGTGGTATCAGAGCCGTATCTATGCATAGATCTGTTGCACGAGTAGAACACAATGGTTTTGTGGGCGTTGATGCTTTTGTTGTCGGTGTCTTAGCGTGTACTTTGCATCTTGCGGCATGGTGGGATGAAGCGGCTCGGGCTAACATTACATGTCATCGCACATGAGACTTGCTCCACGCTTGACGTGTAACTTGCCTTGCACAAGTGGCTTTGCGGGTGTCTGTCTCTCCCACCATAGTTAAGATTCGATTTACAATGAGCATCTTGACAACACTTGTATCAACGTTGTGGTTCTTGTTCGTAGGTAAGATCGGTCTTATGCGAAAGCCCCAAACCACGTAAAACTTGCAAAGAAAATTAGAGGCGTCTAACTTGTTTTTGCAGGGGTTCTATGATGTGATATGGCCATCATGTGATTATGATTGTATTTGATGTATGCAATGATCCTTGTTGTAATATGGCAACCGACAGGAGCCTAATGGTTGTCTTTAATTCTGTTAAGACCTGCGTGTCTATTCATCTTGTAATAGCTTTATTCCAAGTAGTTGTAATAGTTGCTGGTGATGATGGACAACCATGAAGCGGCGCCACTGACCTTGACGCAATGCTGGTGATGATGGAGATCATGTTCGTGCTTTGGAGATGAAGATCAAAGGCGCAAGAAGAAAAGGCCATATCATATCACACTTATTATGAATTGCCTGTGATGTTAATCCTTTATGCATCTTGTATTGCTTAGATCGCGACGGTAGCATTATAAGATGATCCCTCTCACTAAATATCAAGTAATAAAGTGTTCACCCTTAGTTGGCACCGTTGCTAAGACTCGTCGTTTCGAAGCATCTCGTGATTAGATGTGATAGATTCTACGTGTGCATACAACGGGTGCAAGCCAGATTTGCACATGCGGAAACTAAGGTTGTCTTGACGAGCCTAGCATGTACAGACATGGTCTCGGAACACGAAATACCGAAAGGTAGAGCATGAGTCATATAAATGATATGATGAACATGAAGATTGTTCGCCGATGAAACTACATCTTCTCTCGTGAAGATCGGACTTGGTGTAGTGGACTTGGTTCGTGTAATCACTCAGACAATGTGAGGGATATTGTTTTGAGTGGGAGTTCACCTAGTTAGTTTAAGAATTAAATTTGAACTCAATTTGTCATAAACTTAGTCTAAACTACTTGCAAATTGTTGTAGATTATGGCGACCCCCTCCATCAATTTCAATGCGTTCCTAGAGAAAGAAAAGCTTAAAAACAATGGAAGCCATTTCACGGACTGGTTCCATGGACTGAAGATCGTCCTCAGGGCTGGTCAGTTGACCTATGTGCTCGATGCACCGCTAGGTGACCCACCTGCAGATAATGCCACCGATGACGAAAAGAATGTTTTCGCCACTCGGAAGAATCATTACTCCACAGTTCAGTGTGCCATCCTGTACAGTTTAGAAGCGGAGCTCCAACAGCGTTTTGAGCACCACGACCCGTTCGAGATCATTAAGGAGCTTAGGCTAATTTTTGAGACTCGCGCGGCCATGGAGAGCTATGAGGCCTCCGAAAAGTTCTTTAACTGTAAGATGGAAGAAGGAAGCTCCATTAGCGAGCACATGCTCACCATGTCTGGGTACGCAAAGAAGCTCCAAGAGTTGGGAATATCGATTCCTAATGAATTGGGGATTCACCGTCTCCTTCAATCACTGCCACCAAGTTACAAGAACTTTGTGATGAACTACAGCATGCACTGCATGAACAAGACGTTGCCTGAACTGTCGTCCATGCTGAAAACTGCTGAAGTGGAGATCAAGAAGGAGCAACAAGTGTTGATGGTCAATAAGACCACCAATTTCAAGAAACGGGGCAAGCCTAAGAACAAGGGCAACTTCAAGAAGGACGGCAAGAAAGCTGCCGCACCTGCTAAGACACCCAAGGCTGGTCCTAATCTTGAAACTGAGTGCTTCTATTGCAAGGGTGCTGGTCACTGGAAGCGTAACTGCCCCAAGTACCTGGCGGATCTGAAGAACGGCAACATAAAGAAGAAAGGTATATTTGATATATATGTTATAGATGTGTATCTTACTAGTAATCGTAGTAGTGCCTGGGTATTTGATACTGGTTCGGTTGCTCATATTTGTAACTCGAAACAGGAGCTGCGGAATAAACGAAGACTGGCAAGAGATGAGGTGACGATGCGCGTTGGAAATGGCTCCAAGGTTGATGTGATCGCCGTCGGCACGCTCCCTCTACATCTACCTTCGGGATTAGTTTTAAATTTAAATAATTATTATTTGGTGCCTGCGTTAAGCAGAAACATTATATCTGGATCCTGTTTATTGCGAGACGGTTACTCTTTTAAGTCTGAGAATAAAGGTTGTTCGATTTATATGAGTAATATCTTTTATGGTAATGCACCTGAGATGAATGGTTTATTCTTACTGAATCTCGATAGTAGTGATACACATGTTCACAACATAGATGCTAAACGAATAAAATTGAATGATAATTCTACATACATGTGGCACTGTCGTCTTGGTCACATTGGAGTGAAGCGTATGAAGAAACTCCATTCAGATGGACTTCTTGAATCACTTGATTTTGAATTACTTGAAAGATGCGAAGCATGTCTAATGGGAAAAATGACTAAGACTCCATTCTCTGGTACAATGGAGCGAGCTACAGACTTATTGGAAATAATACATACCGATGTGTGCGGTCCAATGAATGTAGCATCGCGTGGTGGATATCGTTATGTTCTCACTTTCACAGATGACTTGAGTAGATATGGGTATGTCTACTTTATGAAACATAAGTCCGAAACTTTCGAGAAGTTTAAGGAATTTCAAAGTGAAGTGGAAAATCATCGTAACAAGAAGATTAAGTTTCTGCGTTCTGATCGCGGAGGTGAATATCTGAGTTATGAGTTTGGCATGCATTTAAAGAAATGTGGAATACTTTCGCAGTTGACACCGCCGGGAACACCATAGCGTAATGGTGTGTCCGAACGTCGTAATCGAACTCTCTTAGATATGGTTCGGTCTATGATGTCTCTTACAGATTTACCGTTATCATTTTGGGGCTATGCATTAGAGACAGCCGCATTCACTTTAAATAGGGCACCATCTAAATCCGTTGAAACGACACCGTACGAATTGTGGTTTGGTAAGAAACCTAAGTTGTCGTTCCTTAAAGTTTGGGGTTGCGAAGCATACGTAAAGAAGTTACAACCTGATAAGCTAAAACCCAAAGCGGAGAAATGCGTCTTCATATGATACCCTAAAGAAACAATTGGGTATACCTTCTATCATAGATCCGAAGGCAAAGTTTTCGTTGCAAAGAATGGATCCTTTCTTGAGAAGGAGTTTCTCTCGAAGGAGGTGACTGGAAGGAAAGTAGAACTCGATGAGGTTATTGAACCTTCTCTCGGATTTGAGAGTAGCGCAGCACCGGAAGATGTTTTTGTGCCGGCTGCACCAATTGGAGAGGAAGCTAATGATAATGATCATGAAACTTCAAACGAATTTACTACTGAACCTCGCAGGTCAACGAGGGTTCGTACCACTCCTGATTGGTATGACTCTGCCTTGAACGTCATGTTGGTGGACACCGATGATGACCCTGCGACGTATGAAGAAGCTATGGTGAGCCCAGATTCCGACAAATGGCTAGAAGCCATGAAATCCGAAATGGGATCCATATACGAAAACCAAGTGTGGACTTTGGTGGACTTTGGTGGACTTACCGGATGGCCGTAAGGCTGTCGAGAACAAATGGATTTTCAAGAGAAAAACAGATGCTGATGGTAATGTTACCGTCTATAAAGCTCGACTTGTCGCGAAAGGGTTCCGACAAATTCAAGGAGTTGACTATGATGAGACTTTCTCACCAGTAGCGAAGCTAAAGTCTGTGAGGATTTTGTTAGCAATTGCTGCACATTTCGATTATGAGATTTGGCAGATGGATGTCAAAACGGCGTTCCTTAATGGTGACATTGAGGAAGAGTTGTATATGGTACAACCCAAGGGTTTTGTCGATCCTAAAGATGCTGACAAGGTATGCAAACTTCAGCGCTCCATTTATGGACTGAAGCAAGCATCCCGTAGTTGGAATCAACGTTTTGATAAAGTAATCAAAAACTTTGGATTTATACAAACTTGTGGAGAAGCTTGTATTTACAAGAAAGTGAGTGGGAGCTCTGTAGCATTCCTAGTACTGTATGTACATGACATATTGTTGATTGGGAATAATATAGAACTTCTTAATAGCGTCAAAACCTATTTGAATAATAGTTCTTCAATGAAGGATCTTGGCGAAGCGGCATATATTCTAGGCATCAAGATTTATAGAGATAGATCAAGACGCCTAATAGGGCTTTCACAAAGTACATACTTGGACAAAGTTCTAAAGAAGTTTAGAATGGAAGATAGCAAGAAAGGGTTCGTGCCCATGTTCTCAGGTAAGACCTTGAGTAAAACTCAAAGTCCAGCTACGACAGAAGATAGAGAGAAAATGAATAATATTCCCTATGCCTCGGCCATAGGTTCTATCATGTATGCCATGCTGTGTACAAGACCGGATATAGCACATGCTGTTAGTTTGACTAGCAGATATCAAAGTGATCCTGGAATGGAGCACTGGACAGCGGTCAAAAATATCCTAAAGTACCTAAATAGGACTAAGGATATGGTTCTTTCTTATGGAGGTGATGAACAGCTTGTTGTAAACGGTTACACCAATGCTAGTTGGAACACCGATCCGGATGACTCGAAGTCACAATCGGGATACGTATTTATTTTGAATGGTGCTGCAGTGAGTTGGAGGAGTGCGAAGCAAAGCGTTTTGGCGAAATCTTCAACTGAATCAGAATACATAGCTGCTTCGGAGGCTGCACAAGAAGCCATTTGGATGAAGGAATTCATTACTGAACTCGGCGTGGTTCCCAGTGCGTTGGACCCGATGGCCATCTACTGTGACAACACAGGTGCCATAGCTACTGCGCAGGAGCCAAGGTCACATAGCAAGCTGAAGCACATCAAGCTACGTTTCCACGCTATTCGCGAGTATGTCCGAGATGGTGACATAAAGATTTGCAAAGTACACACTGATCTGAATGTGGCAGATCCGTTGACTAAACCTCTCCCTAGGGCAAAGCATGACCAACACCAAAACGCCATGGGTGTTCAGTATATTACCATGTAATCTAGATTATTGACTCTAGTGCAAGTGGGAGACTGTTGGAGATATGCCCAAGAGGCAATAATAAAAGTGATTATTATTATATCTTTGTGTTTATGATGAATGTTTACATCCCATGCTATAATTGTATTATTAGGAAACACTAATACATGTGTGTTTTGTAAACATATAAGAGTCCCTAGTAAGCCTCTTGTTGAACTAGCTTGTTGATTAATTGATGATCAAGGTTTCCTGATCATGGACATTAAGATGTGATTAATAACAAGGTTATATCATTAGGAGAATGATGTGATGGACACACACCCATAGTAAGCGTAGCATAAGATCAAGTCATTAAGTTCGTATTGCTGTAAGCTTTCAAATACATAGTAACCTATTCCTTCGACCATGAGGTTATGTTAATCACCATCACCGGATGGATACTTTGATGACATCAAACGCCGCTTCATAACTGGGTGGTTATAAAAGTGTCATTGGGTATTCTGAAAGTATGTGTTGAAGCACATGAACCAAGATTGGGATTTTTCCATCCATATGACGGATAGATATGCTCTGGGCCCTCTCGGTGGAATGTCATCTAGTTAGCTTGCAAGCATGTTACTGGGTCACAAGGGATGACATATCACGGAACGAGTAAAGAGTACTTATCAGTAACGAGGTAGAACTAGGTATGGAGATACCGACGATCAAACCTCGGATAAGTATAGTATCGCGAGACAAAGGGAATTAGTTTCATAGGTAAGTGGTTCAATCGATCGCAAAGTCATCGTTGAGTATGTGGGAGCCATTATGGATCTCCAGATCCCGCTGATGGTTATTGATAGGAGATGTGTCTCTATCATGTCTTCATATTCACGAACCGTAGGGTGACACACTTAAGGTTCTAAGTTGTTTTAAGTAGATATGGAATGTGCGTTGGAGACCGAATGTTGTTTGGAGTCTCGGATTGGATTCGGGACATCATGAGGAGCTCCGGAATGGTCCGGAGAATAAGATTCATATATAGGAGATCATTTTATCAGTTAGGAAATGTTCCGGAGTGTTTGTATGAGGATTCTAGAAGGTTTCAGAATGTTCCGGAAGGTTCTAGAAGATATCTTGGAGTTTGCTTGAAAATCAAGATAGGGATCAAGGAGTCCTGGTGGGTCAAGATACGGAGTCATGGGGGAGGACGACTCCTCCCCCCACCTCCAATCCGCCGGCCATACAAGGGAGGGGAGTCCTACAAGGACTCCCCCTCCCTAGGCGCCTCCCCTCTTTAAATAGAGGGGCAGGGGCGCCCCCTCCTCTGCTGCTCCCATAACGTCCAATCTCTGCCGCCTCTCTCCTCCACCATCTTCTGCACAGGCATAGGCGAAGCCCTGCAGAATTCTCTACTCCACCACCACCACCACGCCGTCGTGCTGCTAGGATTCCGTGGAGAAGATCTACTACCTCCGCTGCTCGCTGGAACGGGGAGAGGAAGGTCTGCTTCGACTCCGCACGTGTGACCGACTGCGGAAGCGCTGCCGAAACGTGGCGCCGGAAGGATCGTCTACTTGACCGACGGCGGAAGCGCTGCTGGAACGCGACGCCGGAAGGATCGTCCACACGATCTTGAGATCGGCAAGTGATCGACTACATCAACCACGAGATCTAATCTCGTTAACGCTTTCGGATCTACGAGGGTTAGTTCCCATCTATCTCGTTTCTCATGTCTGATAGATTAGATCTTGGCTTTTATCTAGATTAGATCTAGGTTTTGTTCGTTCTTGCGGTAGAATTTTTTTGTTTTCCATGCTACGAACCCATCATAAGGATCCACCAGTGTCAATTCATGTCTGTTCTTTTCATGGACCACTCCTAGTGTCAGTGCATGTCTGTTCTTTTCATGAACCACACCCAGTTTCACTCCATGTCTGTTCTTTTCATGAACCACATAAGGATCTACCAGAGTCATTGTATGTGTGTTCTTCTCATGAACCACATGTGGATCCACCGGCGTCATTGCATGCGTGTTCCTCTAAACAAACCACATAAGGATCCACCAGTGTCATTGGATGTGTGTTCTTTTCATGAACCAGACCCAATGTCATTGCATGTGTGTTCTTCTAAACAAACCACATAAGGATCCACCAGTGTCATTGCATGTCTATTCTTTTCATGAACCACATAAGGATGGGCCCACCAGTGTCATTGCATGCCTGTTCTTTTCATGAACCACACCCAGTGTTAGTGCATGTCTGTTCTATTCATGAACCACACCCAGTTCCACTGCATGTCTGTTCTTCTCATGAACCACACCGAGTTTCACTGCATATCTGTTCTTTTCATGAACCACATAAGGATCGACCTGTGTCATTGCATGTCTTTTACTTCCATAAACCACATGTGGATCCACCTAGTGCCATTGCATGTCTGTTCCTCTAAACAAACCACATAAGGATCCACCAGTGTCATTGGATGTGTGTTCTTCTCATGAACCACACCTAGTGTCATTGCATGTGTGTTCTTCTAAACAAACCACATAAGGATCCACCACAATGTCATTGCCTGTCTGTTCTTTTCATTAACCACATAAGGATCCACCAGTGTCATTGCATGTCTGTTCTTTTCATGAATCACAGCTAGAGTCATTGCATGTCTTTTACTTCCATAAACCACATATGGAACCACCTAGTGTGATTGCATGTATGTTCCTCTAAACAAACCACATAAGGATCCACCAGTGTCATTGCGTATCTGTTCTTTTCATGAACCACACCCAGTGTCATTGCATGCGTGTTCTTTTCATTAACAAACCACATAAGGATCCACCAGTGTCATTCCCTATCTGTTCTTTTCATGAACCACACCTAGTGTCATTGCATGTGTGTTCTTCTAAACAAACCACGTAAGTCATTGCATGTCTGTTCTGTTCATGAACCACACACGGTGTCATTGCATGTCTGTTCTTTTCATGAACCACGGTTAGAGTCATTGCATGTATGTTCCTCTAAACAAACCACATAAGGATCCACAAGTGTCATTGCATGTCTGTTGTTTTCATGAACCACATAAGGATCTACCAGTGTCATTGCATGTCTGTTCTTTTCATTAACCACACCCAGTGTCATTGCATGTGCGTTACTTCCATAAACCACATATGGATCCACCTAGTGTGATTGCATGTTTGTTCCTTCCATAAACCACATAAGGATCCACCAGTGTCATTGCCTGTCTGTTCTTTTCATGAACCACTCCTAGTGTCAGTGCATGTTTGTTCTTTTCATGAACCACACCCAGTTTCACTGCATGTCTGTTCTTTTCATGAACCACATAAGGATCTACCAGAGTCATTGTATGTGTGTTCTTCTAATGAACCACACGTGGATCCACCGGTGTCATTGCATGTGTGTTCCTCTAAACAAACCACATAAGGATCCACCTGTGTCATTGGATGTGTGTTCTTTTCATGAACCACACCCAGTGTCATTGCATGTTGAGGACAAAGTTCTGTGGTTGTGTTGTGTAGGTCTCCACGTTGCTACTAGCACCGGTAGTGCGCCCTGCCAAAGCTCAGCTAGTAACACCTTTGGGGTGTTTCCTTGCTCCTACTGGTTCGATTAAACCTTGGTTTCATAACTGAGGGAAACTTGCTGCTGTGCTCATCATACCTTCCTCTTGGGGTTCCCAACGAGCTCTACATCAACACCGCCATCAAGCATTTTTCTAGGCGCCGTGCATTGAGCCATCACATGTCTGTCCTTTTCATGAACCACACCCAGTTTCACTGCATGTCTATTCTTTTCATGAACAACATAAGGATCTACCAGAGTCATTGGATGTGTGTTCTTCTCATGAACCACACGTGTCTCCACCGGTGTCATTGCATACCTGTTCTTTTCATGAACCACACCCAGTGTCAGTGCATGTCTGTTCTATTCATGAACCACACCCAGTTTCACAGCATGTCTGTTCTTCTCATGAACCACATAAGGATCTACCAGTGTCATTGCATGTCTTTTACTTCCATAAACCACATGTGGATCCACCTAGTGTCATTGCATGTATGTTCCTCTAAACAAACCACATAAGGATCCACCAGTCTCATTGGATGTGTGTTCTTCTCATGAACCACACCTAGTGTCATTGCATGTTTGTTCTTCTAAACAAACCACATAAGGATCCACCACAGTGTCATTGCCTGTCTGTTCTTTTCATGAACGACATAAGGATCCACCAGTGTCATTGCATGTCTGTTCTTTTAATGAATCACAACTAGAGTCATTGCATTTCTTTTACTTCCATAAACCACATATGGATCCACCTAGTGTGATTGCATGTATGTTCCTCTAAACAAACCACATAAGGATCCACCAGTGTCATTGCGTGTCTGTTCTTTTCATGAACCACACCTAGTGTCATTGCATGCATGTTCTTTTCATTAACCATAGCTAGAGTCATTGCATGTCTGTTACTTCCATAAACCACACATGGATCCACCGATGTCATTGCATGCCTGTTCTTTTCATGAACCACACCCAGTGTCACTGCATGTCAGTTCTTTTCATGAACCACATAAGGATCCACCCAGTGTCATTGGATGTGTGTTCTTCTCATGAACCACACATGGATCCACCGGTGCAATTGCATGTTTGTTCCTCTAAGCAAACCACATAAGGATCCACCAGTGTCATTGCATGTATGTTATTTTCATGAACCACACCTAGTGTCATTGCATGTGTGTTCTTTTCATTAACCATAGCTAGAGTCATTGCATGTCTGTTACTTCCATAAACCACGCATGGATCCACCGATGTCATTGCATGTCCGTTCTTTTCATGAACCACACCCAGTGTCATTGCATGGGTAGCCATTAGACCGAGTCTTCTAGAAGGCACGCCCTAGCACAGTTGTTCTGCTTGACGATTGTTACATACTGTTCGATTGGGGCGCTTGGACGATTGGGATGGTCTTCGTGAGAGCGATCCGCGAGTAGGTTGTTCTGCGGCATGATTGGCCACGCTTGCTTTGGACAAACTGGCAACACCGGGCGCTCCCCTGTTGCGAGTGTCATGTCTCAGGAGTTCAGTGGGCCACATCCTAGTGTCACGTCCCCATTACTTCTCTTCCTCCCCGTACTTCTCTTTCTTACCCTCGAAACCACTTTCCCCACCTCACTCCCATCCTGCCGTAGCCGCAAGCCGACAGCGCCTCCATCCCAATCCCCTCTCCGGCAGCCACCCCACCACCCCTCTCGCCATGGGTTCAAGGGGAGACGGCGAGGAAACGCGTCGTGACGACAGGGACAGTGATTTCGATGTGAGTCGTCTCATCTCTATTTCTATCATCTGTGGCCAGTTATGTATTTTTTGAGCTAGATCTAATCTGTTTACTCATGCGCGTATGATGTGTTAGGCCAACCAGACGATGTATGACTCCGACTATCACGGTTTAGAGGATGAAGATAGTCCTCTGGTATGTAAACATGGATATGTGCCCGCTAAATTTGTAGCCTTCGAAGGACGAAACGCAGGCAGGAGGTTTCTACGGTGTCAAGGACATCGTGCAATGATGCAAGGCGGAAGTTGCGG
This sequence comes from Avena eriantha, assembly GCA_910589775.1. Lineage (NCBI taxonomy): Eukaryota > Viridiplantae > Streptophyta > Magnoliopsida > Poales > Poaceae > Avena > Avena eriantha. The sequence goes on along the minus strand of OU342744.1, from coordinate 127,564,320 downwards.
TGTTGTCAAATGGGTAGATCCAGAGTGGCCCAAATCGATGCAGAAAATGCTGGAGAAACTATGGGAAATGACTGTCGAGTTGAAAGAATCCGTATTCAGCTCACTTCTTGATAGTGTTGAGATGAAGCTATGGGAACTAGTTGACACGACCAAGCATAAGCGATATCTCAGGTGGGTGCAAGACAAGGTTATCAAAGTCGAGAAGGAGAGGGACGCGGCGTTGGCCCTGAAGGCTAAAGCAGAGCAAGAACTGACTCAAGCAAGGAACGATATCCACCAGGCCAAAGTCCTGCAGTATACAACTACAAGTATTGACAAGTGCATGAGGAAAAATGCATAGAAACAATTGAAGCTGTGCAAGAAAGATGCTAAAAGGAAGAAGCAGACAATTCGATCCTTGCTCTTGCAGGAATATGCGCATCGGGCCAAGATTAGGAAGATCAAGGAGATGTGTGATAACTAGTTCTATTTAGCTTAAGCTTCGTGCCTTTTTAAGTTGTAATATTTGTACTTGTTGACCTAGCGGTCTGAACTATTGGTCCCGAATTCCAAGGAGGAAAAAAATTGCTCTGACCCCACATTAATTTGTGGAAGAATTTGTGATTTAGATCAATTTCTGCCTCGATTTAGATCTCTGTCCCGGATTGGGAACGTAACCGTGGACCAAAGACACCTTTTCTACTAGTGTATTCTGACACTGGTGGTTTGTTTAAATGTAATCTATGTGGATTATACCGCATGCAAATGGCACAACCACAATTTATAAAGTGGAAGCACGTACACCCGGTTACTGGAGATCCGGGAGCTTCGCCAGATGCAGGGGATGCTGGAGCAGAGAGGCGGTGAGATAGACGGGCTCAAGATTAGGCCAGAAAGTGGTACCCATTTCCTCCTCATCTGGGCATTATCGGTGAGAACATTGTTGTTTATGTTGCCACATCGTTGTGCAGCATCTGAAATAAGTTGCTGCTTCGTGGAGTGTGGCAGCTTAAATAATTTATTTATGTGCCACTTACATTCCGTCATATTTGGAGACCTCCTGCCCCTCAGCAATCGTGGAACCGGTGGATCCTTGTTTTCAGATAGCAGTGGCACAATCATAATTTCGGATTCAATTATTGACTCGGGTGTTTCCAAACCCTAAGTCGCAGTATATTTTACTCAGAGAACGTGGGTAGATTATTTCGCCCAGCAACGTGCCACACACAGAGCGATCAGAATTTAACAGAATTACATATATAGGTTCAAGTTCAACACATTACTATGCATCTTCATTGCCAACAGCCTTCTTCCGCAGCCTGGGTGCCAAGCCTTCACGTCCAATGGCTTCTTCATTTCCTGCCTTCTTCCTCTTCTTCGGTGCCAATTTTCCTAGCTTCACGTACTCTGCATCGCCGGGACAATGGGCACTAGAATCGTGTCCAACATCATCTTTTCACTCGTTTTTAATTTCTTCGGGCAGCAAAATGACATCTTTCCACTCGTTTTTAATTTCTTCGGGCAACAAAATGACTGACCTGGCAGTCATGTTTCTAACCTTGCGGCGCTTCCTGTCAAAGAAACAAGACTGTTTGCATAACTGCCCAATATCTATAGAGTAAATAAAACAAAAATTACAATTCAGCACAAACATGCGAACCCCAAGAGACCTTTGCTTACCAGGAGCTAATTGGGTTCGAGCAACCACCCTGTCAAAGAATACAAGGGCGACTCCTAGTTGCAGCAGCTTTCACATCCAGTACATCACACTTCAGCTCAAACATGGCAGCCGAAGTATACCTTTTCATCAACCCAATTAGCTGACTGTCACACGTTATAGGAACCATGATGCCACATTTATCCATGAAGCTGAACTTTGCAGTCTGCTTTGGCCATAATTCAACATGATTACGCAGAGCAGCAACCATACTAGATATAGTGCAGATCTGCGCAAGCGCTTCTTCCATCGTGAAACAATGGTGTCCATACCTCTTGCCCTTAGAGTCGTACCTATAGAGGACTACCGTAACCAGGTAAGGGGGGTCCGCGCAGATCCCACTTGACAGAAAACTGTGGACAAAATATGTTTGTCAGTGTTGGGCTAACAAACAATTTGAGGTTCAGTAGCCAGCTAGCAGTTGTAATTAGTGTGAATAGCAAAGAGAAGGGTAGATCACCCGCTTGTAGACAGAACTTCTTCTTTCTTGATAGTAGGATCTGCCATCCTCCGAGCTGCTTGGCTCGTCGGCGGCGGAGGCGGGCTAGAGCCTCGCAACGGCGGCTACGGCATGCGCCATTGGAGCTCGGGATCAGCGACTTGGCGCAGCAACTGGGCGCAGCAACTGGGCGCAGCAACTTGGCGCCGGAAGTCAAATGTCCGAAGGGATCGTCCTACCTGGAGGGTGGATTCTAACGCCGCCGGTGCTAGGGGAAAGCTGGGAATGGATTTGTGAAATTGGTCAACGCATCCAATCCACTTAGCTGCTCGATCTGCCTAAGAGGTTGCCGCGTTGGCGCCCGCGTCACGGACAGATGACCGACATGAGGGTCCCGACCGTCTACTTCACGGGGCAGTTTAACGGAATGTTTGAATTTGGCAGGGGTAAGATGAGTTTGCCTCGAAATGGCCCCTCTCAGTAGTTGGCGGCCCAACTTTTCGAAACGCGGTAATTTCAGGCAACTTAGGTACCGCCATGCACTGGCCTGCCAACTTTGGTACCGCAGACGAACAATCCCCTTCTTGGGTACCAAGGTCGGAACCGGGATGATCCTACAAGGCAGGGGCGTATGTGGATCATGCACACTGAGGAAGACCATGGACTAGGGACAAGGGACTGGACTAGACTGATAACTAGGTCGGAGTTGGGGTCGGTATTTTAACAACAGCTTGCGAGGAGCAGGCATGCTGTTGGCGGGGATGGTCCTCTCGGTCTTGCTCCTGCATGAAGAGCCACCTTCGATAGGTGCCGCGTTCAGGTCAATGCCATGCATAGCCGGCGAGGACTCACCAACGATCTCCGGCGTGGCCGTGACTTGCCTAGAGAAGGCCGTGTCGATAGGAAGTGGCTTGTTCGTGGACGAGGTCAAGCTCGCTGTGGCCGCGTCAAAGGCAGCTAGCTGCTGGTCCTTTATCATGAGCAAGGTGGAGTCCTACACAGCGAGGGCCTCGGCATTGGCCTTGGCCTAGACCAGACGGCCGCGGCGTGCTCAATGGCGGCGGCCCTTTCCTAGGTGGCTTGGGCAGCGGCACGGCGATTCCGGGCCTTCTCTCTACGGTCAGCCCTCATCCTCGTATCCTCCCTCCGTTGGTCGCCCGTTAATTCTTTCTTCACCCTGACTAGGAAAACAGCTTTGCCAGCGGATTTCGAGGGAGGAGCAACAACCGGTGGAAAGCAGCTCCGGGAGGCACGAACGGGGCACAACCAGGGAGGGCGGTGGCTAGGGAGGGTGGTGGCGGTGCGCCCACGGCAGTGTGCTAGGGATTTTGTGGTCGGAGTGGAGGAGATGGGTCTCTGCTTAGCGGGGCTGAAGAGGAGATGGGTCTGCCTAGCGGGGTTGTTCGTACCCTGCAAACCCAGTTCAATTTTGGGTCCGTTTTACGAAAACAGATCGGTTCGGTGCTACATCGCGATTTTCGAGCACGCGTTAGGCCGTGACCTCTGTCCGGCCGGACCGATTCAAACCTCTGCGGTCCGTTTGCGGGGGCGTTGGAGGTGCCCTAAGGCCGTACGTTTTTCACGTCGACCGTTTGTGAAAGAAAGCATCGGGTTGGATCGGTACCTTGACGTGTTGCCTCCGTCCACGGGATCGAGATGGATGGCACCAGCGTGCCAAACCGCAAGTTCAGGCCACTGCCCACTGGCCGTACTAGAGAAAATGTGTCTCCAGAAGCGCGGAATCGTAGGTCGATCTGAAAGCCACAGCCAACTATGGTAGACAGAGTTCCTTTTCAAACAAAGGGAAAGAAGGCTCTAGACACTTCTAAGTACCCAGTAAGAGTCGACAGCAACAAATAGTCGCTCGACTAGAGGTTTGCACTAGTAGTGTGTGTCGTATTTTCCAATGCGTGCTTGTCGGTGTTAGACGTGCGATGTGCGATTGCCCAAAAACATTTAGATGTAGAAATTCCTGCAACGAAAACCATATACTCCCTCCGTTCAGAAATATAGGATATTTTAGCTTTGTGAAATAAATTTATCTAGATGTTTTTTAATATAGGTTCACTCTGAACTTATACCATAAAAGACGTTTAGATACAGTCGATTCACAAAGCTCCGCTTAAAAATATAATCGTTTTAGCTTTGTAAAAGAAGTGTATCTAAAATCTTTTTATTGTAGATTACTATAAAAGTATATGAACCTACACATTAAAATAGGTCTAGATATCATTTCACAAACCTAAAGTATTTTATATTTTAAAATCTCGGAGGTTGTACAATGCCTTAGATTTGCCAAGTGAGTATATAATACTATGGGAGTAGACTTTCCCGAGTAACGGACGTGCGCGCTCAATTAGCGTCGATATCATATCAGGAAAGAAGACTAGCGTGGATTTGGGGGTGGTGCCCCCTGCCGACGGGACGTCGGCCGCCTGTGCGTGGATCGCAGCGTCGCGATCAGAGAGTGCCAATCGCCATGCTGGACCGCTAGCTGGGGCTCACGGATGACGGAGATCGTCGGACGCCGTCGGCCCGCTGCAGAGCATCTGGCTAACAATAAATAACGAAAAATAAAAATAAAATCATAGTTAGGGGATACAGATTTAACATGGAAAACCTTCTCCAATAAAGAGAGGGGAAAAACCACGGACATCAGGCAGCAGCGAAACTTCATTATAACGGAGAGTGTTTACACATTGTCGGGGATTTTACAGATACAACTTATCCCAACCGGCGGCTTACAAGAGGTATATATAGCGGTGGTAATCTAGGTCATCAACGATCCGTACCGTCTCGCTCCGCTTCGTCAGAAGTTGGCCTTTACTTCGTAGAATTTGGATCAACATATAACAAACTCCACCTTGAGACAAATTTCTTTTTGTAGCATCAACAGTAATCATCTCCCTGAACAAACAAAGAAAACACCTTCGGCGCCAACAGCCACTTGGGCTAAGCAGTTATACCAACTAAGCTTGAGCATAGCTCAAACTTAGCAACAAGAACAGACTTTGTCATCATATCAGCAGGATTATCATGAGTGCTTATCTTGCATACCTTCAGCGTACCTTGTGCAACAACATCATGGACATAATGGTACTTGATATTAATGTGCTTTGTTCTCTCATGGAACATCTGATCCTTAGTAAGGTAAATAGCACTCTGACTGTCACAGAACATGTTAATGCAAGAATCATCCTGATAAAACTTAGCATATAAACCTTTCAACCAAACAGACTCTTCCAAGCTTCAGCAACAGCCATATATTCTACTTCGGTTGTAGATAGAGCAACAACTGGTTGCAACGTTGCCTTCTAACTCACGGCACATCCACCTACCATGAACACATAACCTGTGAGGGACCTCCTCTCATCCAAGTCGGCAGCAAAATCTGAATCTACATAGCATGCGAGTCCCTCATCAGTCTTGCCAAACTTTAAGCAAGCGTTCGATGTGCCACGTAGGTACCTGAAAATCCACTGAACAAGTTTTCAATGTTTTTTACCAGGATTAGCCATGTAACGACTCACCAAACTCATATCATATGATAAATCAGGGCGAGAGCAAACCATGACATACATCAAGGAACCAACAACACTAGAATAAAGAACTCGAGACATGTACTCAATATCTTCATCAGAACTAGGACATTGCAATGCTGACAATTTAAAGTGAGGAGCAACAGGAGTACTAACTGACTTTGCTTCATGCATATTAAAACGTTGAAGATCTTTCTCAACGTAAATTTGCTGACTAAGAAACAACAACCTAGATTTTATGTCCCGTTTAATTTCCATACCTAGGATTTTCTTAGCAGCACCAAGATCTTTCATCTTAAATTCACTACTTAGGTGTGCCTTCAAAGTAGTGATTTCTTTCATGCTCTTGGCAGCAATTAACATATCATCAACATATAACAGCAAGTAAATAGGTGATCCATTAACAAACTTTATATAAACACAGCTATGAAACTGAGACCTCTTAAAACCTTGTGAGATCATAAATGAATCAAACCTTTTGCACCACTGTCTTGGAGATTGCTTCAAACCATAAAGCGACCTCTTCAATTTGCACACAAAATCCTCTTTTTCAGGAACTATGAACCCTTCAGGTTGGTCCATGTAAATCTCCTCCTCCAGTTCACCATGCAGAAAATCAGTTTTTATATCTAGCTGCTCAAGCTCAAGATCATGCATAGTAACAATACCAAAGAAAACACGAATAGAACTATGCTTCACAACCGGAGAGAAAACATCATTATAATCAATACCTGAAATCTGGCTGAAACCTTTTTCTACTAACCTTGCCTTAAACCTTGGAGGCTCATTAGGAGACAAACCTTCCTTTCTCTTATATATCCACTTACAGCGGACGACCTTCTTCTGTCTAGGCAAGCGCACAACTTCCCATGTGCCATTCTTATCAAGCGATTGCATCTCTTCTTGCATAGCAGAAACCCACTTCTCGTGGTTAACGGATGCAACGGCCTCATTGTATGTAGCAGGTTCAGTATCATGCTCCACCTGTTCAGCACAACTCAAAGCATAATGAGCAAGATTAGACTCTTCAATTAAACGACGAGGTGGAACTATGTTACGCCTCGGTCTATCAGCAGCAATAGATTCATGTGGTTGCTGCAAAACAGTAGGTGAGTGCTAAACAACACCATCATCAATATTTTCCTCATGAGTATCATCAACAACATCATTATTATCAACAGTTTTCTACAGGTGCTCCACCTGCACACGAATTCCCTCCTCTCCAATAGCAACAGGAGAGGGATCTGATGGAAAGCTGTCATGATACATAACGGATTCATTGAAAATAGTGTTTCTACTCAACAAAATCCTTTTCGTTTCAGGATTCCATAATTTATATGCCTTAACTCCTAAACCATAACCAAGGAACATGCACTTAACAACTCTAGGCTCTAACTTTCCATTATCAACATGAGCATAAGCAGTGCAACCAAAAACTCTCAACTGTGAATAATCAGCAGGCGAACCTGACCATACCTCAATGGGAGTTTTCTTCTCAAGTGGAATAGAAGGTGACCTATTGATGAGGTAACACGCTGTGTTGGCTGCTTCAGCCCAGAAACATCTATGATACCTGCATTGCACAACATACAGCGAGCCCTCGAGATGATGGTTCTGTTCATGCGCTCGGCCACGCCATTCTGCTGAGGAGTGTAAGGGATGGTGTGGTGCCAGATCATACCATCATTACTGCAAAACTTCTCAAACTCATTAGAACAGAATTTCATACCATTGTCAGTACGTAGTACCTTTACCTTCTTTTCAGTTTGCTTTTCTATCATAACTTTCCACTTCTTAAAAGCATCAAAAACATCAGATTTATGTTTCAGAAAATATGGCCACACCTTTCTTGAGTAGTCATCAACAATAGTAAGCATGTAATTAGCACCACCAATAGAAGTCTTACGGGAAGGTCCCCATACATCAGCATGCACATAATTTAATATGCCTTTGGTGGTATAAACGGAAGCATTGAATTTAACTCTTTTATGCTTATCAAAAACGCAGTGCTCACAGAACTCAAACTTACCCAAGTTGCAACCATCAATCAGTTCTCTCTTAACCAACTCTGCCATGCCATGTTCGCTCATATGCCCCAGACGCATATGCCACAGATTTGTTTTACCACAATCATCAGAATCATTAGAAGTAACAGCAGCAGCAATACCAGACAAAGTGCTACCTCTAAGAACATATAACTTAGCAGAATTAATATCACCTATCATGTGAATAAGAGAACCTTTTGATACCTTTAACAATCTACGCCCACCAGCGTACTTGTATCCATCAACGTCCATGGTACTCAGGGAGATCAGATTTCTGGCCATGCTTGGTATGTGCTTCACCTCATTCAATGTACGCGTCATGCCATCATGTGTCTTGATCCTAACAGATCCAACTCCGACAATATGGCACGGGTTGTCATTCCTCACACGTACAAAATCTCCAGTCTGCACAGACTCATATGAACTGAACCAATCTTTATTACAACAAATATGAAACGAACATGCAGTATCAAGTATCCATTCATCATCACGAGAAGCACAAGCAGCAAAAACGGCTAAACATTCACCGTCAGAACTATCACCAGAAACAACAGCAGCCTTACCATTACCTTGATCCTTATCTTTCGGTTGGTAAGTACTGTTCCTTTTCTCCTTATTCTGCAGCTTCCAACAATCATCAATAACATGATTAGATTTCTTACAATACCTGCAGAACTTGTCCTTTCCCTTGGACTTTGAACGACTTCTGCCGTCTTTGCTCTTATCTCGGTTGCCATGGTTGTTAAATCTCTGATCGGTCCTGCCACGAACCTGCAGAGCTTCAGCCTTGGAAGACGCCCCATCTGCCTGCACCATAGATTTCATCGTTTTCCTCTGTTTGAGGGCATCTTGCACTTCATTAAGGGTTATCTTATCACGGTTCAACAACATTGTATCACGAAAGTGAGTATAAGAACTAGGCAGTGAGCATAAGAGTAATAGAGTTAGATCCTCATCATCATATTTTACTTCCATGGATTGCAAGTCAGAAATAATCTCTCTGAAAATAGATAAGTGATTCATTACCGATCCACCTTCCTGCAATCTTTGCGAGAACAACTTCATCTTCACATGCATCTTACTGGTTAGATCCTTTGACATGCAGATCGATTCCAGTTTCCCCCAAAGGGCAGCAGCTGATTTCTCTGTCAAGACTTCCTGCAAAATATTATTAGATAGATGAAGTTGAATCATAGACAAAGCCTTACGGTCCTTTCGCTTCTCTTCGTCAGACCAGCTCTTAGGATCCTTTTCCCCGAATCCATCCAACACATCATCCAGATCTGAAGTTTGGGCGAGAATCGCCCGCATCTTCACCTGCCACAAGCAGAATCTTGTGGAGTAGTCCAGCTGCGGTAGATCGAACTTCAATGAAGACATGTCGCAAACCCTAGATTAGAACCTAGGGCTCTGATACCACTTGTTAGCTTTGCGACAAGTAAATAACGAAGAACGAAAATAAAATCGCAGCAAGGGGGACACAGATTTAACATGGAAAACCCTCTCCAACAAAGAGAGGGGAAAATCACGGGCGCCAGCCAGCGAAACTTCACTATAACGGAGAGTGTTTACACAATGCTGGGGATTTCACAAATGCAACTTATCCCAACCGGCGGCTTACAAGAGGTATATATAGCGGTGGTAACCTAGGTCATCAACGATCCATACCTATAGATCGGCCCAAGCCTCCGGCGAGAGGCCTCGCTCCGCTCCGTCAGAAGTTGGCGTTTACTTTGTAGAATTTGGATCAACATATAACAGGCTACACGCACAAATCGTCAGTCAAGTGGAACCTGCCCGTTGGACAATGCGCGAGGATGAGCTGTGTATTTAGATGCAATCAAATATGTCTAGCTATTCTTTCACGAACGAGCGTGTTGCCACGATCCCCAGCCGTGAAAATAAAAATGCGCTTAGTTTGCAGGAGGACCAGTCCGTGCATGACAGCACATGTAGTATTTTGTTTATCACGGCAGATTATCAAAAAAAAAGTGTTGTCACGGCAGATTATAATCCAGACGAGGGGTGTTCGGAAAAGTATATTCTAACACGAAGGGATGCTCGTCTTGCTCGTCCCCACGGGCAACCGGGCGGGCTAGCAGCCCCCGGCCAGCCTCGGCCCCTCCCCTACCCTCCCTCCTCCCGCCGTCGTCGGCGCGTGCCGCTGGGCTAAGCCCGTGCGGTGCCGGCGGCGGTAGGCTCTCCTTCTCCCGGCGGCAGTAGTGGAGGCGTGGGACTCTCTCTCAGTGGCGGTGCGTCTCGTGGTCTGACTAGAGAGGTGGGTCGTCGCAGCGGCGGGCCAAGCTCCTCTGCAGTCGCGTGGTGGTGGGCTCTCCCTCAGGGTGGGCGGCAAAGTGGACCAAGGGACCACTCGCGGTGGCCTTTGTAGGCCAGATCTAGGCCAGATTGGGCCGGGGTCTGGGCCAGGCGGATACTATCCGGGGCCTTGGTCACCGACAGGTGGCCGGTTCCTCCACTGGCTACGATACGGCCGGCAAAATGGATTTGGGCCAGGCGGGCCTAGATCTGGTTGTCGCCCGTAGATTCCTGCTCGGGGGAACCGTGGACGGTACGGAGTTGCTACGCTTGCCATGCTCGTCCCTCCGCACCCTAGCAGGCCCAGGTGATGTCCCTCAGACCGACGACAGTCCGGTTCTCCCGGGTGAGCGCGGTGGTGGTGGTGCTGCTACTTGGCGGCATGGCTCGACGATGGCAGTCAAACCCCTGGTGGACAGTGAAGTAGGGGCTAGCGTGGGCTTGGCTCGGCCGACGGTTCCCCTGCTGCAGTGCGGCGGCGGGGCATCACGGGCCTTGCTGGGCTCGGCCAGTGAAAGAACATTTCATGTTTTCCTATGTGTTGCGTGTTAGATAACAATAGTATGGAGACTATTCATGTGCGCTAAGTGTGCAGGAAGTTTTGAGGGGGGCGGATAATCCGTCCCACTAAGGGCCTTATAATCCGGCCTACCTCATCGCTCAAAGGGAGCCAAGGCGCGTCGCTCGGTGTCCGGTCGGATTTTCTCCCGGAAAATCCGAACTGGGGCGGTTTTCCTCCCCAGGCCGGATAATCCGGCTGTCGCATGGGCCGGATAATCCGGCCCCTAGTTTTCGAGCAAAAGGAGCCAAGGCGCGTCGCTCGGTATCCGGTCGGATTTTCTCCTAGAAAATCCGAACTGGGGCGGTTTTTCTTCCTCAGGTCGGATAATCCGGCCCTCGCATAGGACCGGATAATCTGGCCCCCAGAAGTTGATCAAGGGCAAGCTCGGCGCGACGCTCTGAGAGGGGGCAAATTATCTGCCAGATATTCCGAGTCTGGGGCGGTGTTTTCCCTAGACCGGATAATCCGGCCCTCACTTGGGCCGGATAATCCGGCCCCCAAAGTGTGCAACGGCTGGTTTCTGAAGGGGGTATAAATACCCCTTCTTCCCCAACGTTCAGAACTCTTGATTCATTCGAAATTGACCAGACATTATGTAAGAGCTCTCATTCTCGATCTCCCACTTCAACCACCCGAAGGTCTTGATCTTTGGGGGAATTGAAGGAGGAGAAGTTCATCATCATCATCAAGAATCAAGCGCTTAAACTCCTCTCCATTCACTTGGAGAAATCCCTGATCTAGTATTCTTGTCAATACCTAGATCTTGTTTATTGTATTTGATAAGTTTGTTCTTGTGGCAGCTTGTTGTCATTTCGGGAGCCTCCAAGTTGTGGTGGAGTTGTTGCCCCGCTAGTTGTGTAAAGGCGCCGGTGCCCGCCTCGAAGGGTACCTATAGTGGAAGGTGGATCAGGCCTTTTGTGGCGAGATCCATCGGAGAACAGGGTGAGGCCTTTTGTGGCGTGGTGGTCTTAGTACCGCCCACCCCTCCAACGCAGACGTACTTCCCTTAACAAGGAAGGAACTGCGGTCAAACAAATCATGTGTCTCCGCGTGCTTCATTTCAGTTTACCCGTTCCTCTTCCACTCGCTCTTTACTCGCTAGTAGATAGGGTTGCATATAGGGAAATTCCACCTAATAGTTTATCTAGTGAATTTACCCTTTGTGCTAAGCCTAAAATTGAAAAAGAATTAAAAATTGGTGTAGCACCTATTCACCCCCCCTAGGTGCCCATACGATCCATTTCAATTGGTATCAGAGCCCCGGCTCTTAATTCGGGCTTAACCGCCTAAGAGTAGTATGGGTACCAAGGATGATGGAAATGAGGCTGTGGATAAGGTCACAATGGATGATCTCAAGTCGTTGGAAGCAACCTTGTTGAAATCCTTTGAGGCCAAGATGGAGGAGATGAATCAAATGATTGCTCGCTTTACATCATCCATAGCCCCATCTCCATCCTCCTCTGAGGCTGCCACACCATCATCTAAGGAAAAGGGTAACACCGGATCCAAGGATGATGATGTGGAAGGTGAAAAACTTAATGGTTCCACCTCCAAGAAGGGAAGTGGTAAGGAGGAATATAATGAGGTTCGCCACGTATATTCCCCCGACCCACCTATCCCTCATCCTCATATAAACAATAGGGGTGATCCACCCAAGCTCACTGCATGCTCGTTTAATCAATGGCAATTCCTAATGAAATCTCATGTTTGCAGCTCCTCTATTGAATTGTGGAGGATTATTGAAGAGGGTCTTCATATTGGAGATCAAACCAATCTAACGAGAAGAGAAGTTGTGGATAGCCAGTTGAATGCCACCGCTCTCCACATGATACAGCTGGGTGTGGGTCCCAAGGACATGCCGCACATTGAACATCTCAACACAGCTAAAGAGGCTTAGGATGCTCTTACGGATCTCTTCGTTGGAAATGAAAGCATGAGAAGAAACAGGTATGATGCCCTTAGTAATGAAGCTGAGGGATTATACATGTTGGATGGTGAAAACCATGAGGACATGTATAGAAGACTCAAGGGCATCGCAACAACATTTCGAAAGCATGGGGCCACTCACATTGATGATGCATGGATAAAAAGGAAATATGTGAGTGCCTTAATGCCTTTCGAGCCAACAGACTTGAAGAGCATGCAAGGTAGACATAACTATCATCAAATGACATCCAACGAAGTCATGCAAGAAATGGCGTCATTCAAAGTGGCAGCAAAGAATGCTGAAGATGCCCGTGCACGGGCTATTGGAATGCAAAAGGGTGTCAATGTGGCTCTCAAAGCCAATGTTGTTGAACAAGAGGAAGACGAAGGAGCTTTTGAGGGGGTATCCATGGACTGCCCCGATGAAGTCAAACGTGCTCATGGTGAGTACATGGCATTTTATGCAAGGAACTTTTGGAAGGACCCTGCCAAAGCCAAGTCTGAACTTGAGCGCAAGAACGGGTCAAATGGAAGAAGGGAAAGTGGCCCAAGATTGAGAACTTGCTTCAACTATGGAGATAGAATGCACTTTGTAGCCGAGTGCCCTTATCAAAATAGAGAAGACAATGGTGGCAGGCTCATTCTTAAAGAGATATCTAAAGCACCTAAGAAGAAGCCATTTATTAAGAAGAATGGTCCTTTCAAGAAGCAACCCAAGATTGTCTTGGTAGCTCAAGAGGAATACTCCTCCACAAGTGAAGCTGAAGAGGATGATGATAGTTCCCGTGAGGTGGCTGCTATAGCCACCACATCGACTCCCTCCTATCTCTTCGACTCGCCGAACGAGAACGCCATCAACAACAACGTCACTTGCCTAATGGCAAGAGGGTCCGAGGTATCAACTTCTAGCTCTTCATTTCCTAAGACTAACATAATTTTGGATATGGATGATCATGACAGTCTTAAAATGAAAGAAGAAGTTATTGCCTTGGATACTTTTTTCACTAACCTACAAGGTGAGCAAAAACTCCATTTTGATGCTCTTATGAGCCAACTTTCTCAAGCCGAAGATCTTCTTGAAGAAAAGGGCAGAATTGAAAGAGAAGATGCCTTGGAGATAGCTTCTTTGAAGAATGCCTTGGAAGAGGAAGAGGAAGCTCGAGTATATTTGGAAGAAAGACTCGAATCCCTTGAGGATTCACAAGAATAAGCTGTAGCTCAGCTAATTAAAGAACGTGACCATGCTCTTGCCAAGGTAAAGAAACTAAAGAAAGAAAAGATTGACTTTGGGGCTGTTCATGCTAGACTTTTGGAGAAGTTTGATAATCTTGAAAGTTCTCACAAGGCATTGAAGAGTGCTCATTCTACTTTAAATGAGTCTCATGACCAGCTCCAAACTCAATTGAAATGGTATGATGTGCCAAGTACCTCCACTTCATCCTCTGGAAAAGAAGACCTTGCAAGAAGTTCTCAACACAAAGGTAAAGGGGTTATTGATGAGATACTGGGAGGCAAAGGACAAACAATAGTAAAGAAGGTCTTAGTTACATACCCAAGACAAAGAGCAAGAAAAACAACAAGAAGAAGAAGAGCAAGACTGCTCAACCAAAGACTAGCAACATTACCAATGACAAGACTAATTATGATGGTTTTGTAGGGATCAACAATCCTAACTTTGAACTATATTGTGATTATTATGGTGATGTTTATGCTAGTTATATAGGACCTTATGATTGTTACATTACTTGGTCTATTTGGGTTCCCAAGACCCTTGTTACTAACATGAGAGGACCCATTGAAAAATGGGTACCTAAAACCAAGAAGTAATTTTCTTGCAGGGTTATGCTTCCGGTGGTTCTAAATGGGTACTCGATAGCGAGTGCACGAGTCATATGACCGGAAGCAAGGAGATCATCACGGAGATGCGGCCAAACCTTGATCACATAACCGTCTCCTATGGTGACAAGTCAAAATATGAGGTATTGGGTCTCGGCAAAGTTGTGGTGGCTCACGATATCTCTCTCGTGGACGTCATGCTTGTTGAGACCCTCGGGTACACCTTACTTTCAGTTTGTGCCCTTGGTAAGATGGGCTTTGCAGTTTATATTGATGCTGATTTGGTGGTACTCTTGTGGAGCAAGTCTCTAAAAGTCGCTTTCGTGGGATATGTCGAAAACGACCTATACGTGGTGGACTTTTCGGGGAAAACCACTACATGCCCGATGTGTCTTTTCGGAAAGGCTGACGCGGGTTGGCTATGGCATCGCCGACTAGCCCACGTCAATATGAGAACTTTGCAAAGTCTCCACAAGGGTGGCCACATTCTTGGACTAAAAGAAAATGTCTCTTTTGCCAAAGATTGTGTTTGCAGGGCGTGTGTTGAAGGGAAAATGCATGACTCACCTCATCGAAGGAAAACCATTATCTCTTCAAAAAGGATTTTGGAGCTCCTTCATGTGGATCTCTTCGGACCACCATCTCATGCAAGCCTCGGTGGGAAGAAGTATTGTCTAGTGATTGTTGATGATTACTCAAGATATACTTGGGTTTATTTCTTCAAGCTAAAGAGTGAAACTCAACAAACTGTCATCGACTTCGCCAACGAGGTTCAACGTCAACACAACGTCCCCATTCTGGCTATAAGGAGTGATAACGGCTCTGAGTTCAAGAACTACACCTTAAATGAGTTCCTAAGTGAAGAGGGGATAAGACATCAATATTCCGCTGCGTACACCCCTCAAAATGGTGTAGCCGAGAGGAAGAATCAAACTCTAATGGATATGGCAAGATCAATGTTAGCCGAATTTAAATCTCCATATAACTTCTGGGCTAAAGCAATCTCTACTGCTTGTCATTCATCCAACCGTTTATACCTCCGTAAGATCTTGGACAAGACTTCGTATGAAATACTTACCGGTAACAAGCCAAACATCTCATACTTTCGGGTATTCGGGTGTAAGTGTTTCTTTCATATTAAAGGAGTTCATTTATCTAAGTTTGAATCTAAGGCATTAGAAGGTATTTTTGTTGGTTATGGTGCCGAATACCACACTTATAGAGTCTACAATAAGCTCTCCGGAACTGTTGTAGAATCTTGTAATGTGGTGTTCGAGGAAAATGACGGTTCCCGCGCGGAGCGAGTTGGTGTTTGTGATGCAGATGTTGAAATACCCCAAGATGCCATAAGAAGAATGGGCGTGGGATTTTTCCGCCCCATTGAGGAACCCCTTGTGGCGGACCGGGAAGGACAATGCTCTACTCATATAGAGCCCTCATCTACACATACTCAACATGTTCCAACCACGGGGGCAACTTCTACACCATCTCCATCACCTGCTGAAGGTCAAGATGTTCCAGAAAGCTCCAGGCCGGATTTTCCGATGGACACCGGATTATCCGACCACCCCGCTCCAGCTGACCATGTTGCTCCTGGTAGTGAAGATTTCAACACAAGCTCCAGACCGGATTTTCTGGCTAGCCCCGGATTATCCGGCGCCTCGCCAGTTCAAGCAAGTCCCAGGCTTCCTGACGAAGCTGCTACAAGTTCTCCCAGGCCGGATTATCCGGCCTCTCCATCGGCCGAATTATCCGGCCCTGACTCTCCAGTTCTGCAGCCTCCTGTTACGGCTACAGACTCACCTCAAGGGCACGCGTCTCCACCACCTGCTACTGATGTTCCAGTTACTGATCAAGGTCGAGAAAATGCTTCCAATGAAGACTCAAGTGATGAATCTCCTCCTCCAAGAGACAACAAACTTATTGAACTTCGTCGCAAGGCTCGGGCTGATCGAAACCTTGAGTTGAGGGGTCACACTCTCGACAAGGTTGTTGGTGATCTTCGACGAAGGGTTTCTACAAGAAGATAATTGGCCAGTTTTGGTGAGCATCAAGCTCATATCTCCATGGTGGAACCTAAGAAGGTCTTTGAAGCTCTTGAAGACCCAGACTGGGTTGTTGCTATGCATGAAGAATTGAATAATTTCGAGCGCAACAAAGTTTGGAAACTCGTGGAGAAACCCAAAGAGTGCCGCAATGTTATCGGCACCAAGTGGATTTTCAAGAACAAGCAATATGAGAATGGCATTGTTGTGAGGAACAAGGCAAGACTTGTGGCACAAGGTTACTCCCAAGTTAAGGGCATCGACTTTGGCGAGACCTATGCTCTAGTGGCTCGCCTTGAGTCCATCCTTGGTATACGTAAAGCAACCCCCAGGGTTTGAGGACCCTAACTTTCTGAACCATGTCTACAAACTCGATAAGGCACTCTATGGCCTTAAACAAGCCCCACGTGCGTGGTATGAGCACCTTAAAGAGCTTTTGTTAGATCGTGGCTTCGAAGTTGGGCAAATCGATCCCACTCGTTTTACTAAGAAGGTTAAGGGGGAGCTCTTCGTATGCCAACTATATGTAGACGATATCATTTTTGGTTCTACTAATAAAGCTTTTAATGATGAATTTTCAAAGCTTATGACTGACAGGTTTGAGATGTCTATGATGGGGGAATTACGGTTCTTTCTTGGATTCGAGATCAAGCAACTTAGAGAACGAACCTTTATTAATCAAGCAAAGTACATCCAAGACATGCTCAAGAGATTCAAGATGACGGATCTAAATGGTGTCGCCACTCCGATGCAAACAAAATGTCATCTTGAACTTAATCCTCATGGTAAAGATGTGGACCAAAAGGTATACCGGTCCATGATCGGCTCTCTTCTTTACCTCTGCGCATCTAGACCCGATATTGTGTTGAGTGTGGGAGTGTGTGCAAGGTATCAAGCAGCTCCTAAAGAAAGCCACTTAGTGGCGGTCAAGAGGATCTTTCGCTATTTGGTTCATTCCCCTAACTTTGGTCTCTGGTATCCCAAGGGCTCCAATTTCTCTTTATGTGGCTATACTGACTCAGATTGGGCTGGTGATAAGGATGATCGGAAGTCCACTTCTGGAGCTTGTCAATTCTTGGGAAGATCTCTTGTATGTTGGTCCTCTAAAAAGCAGAATTGTATATCTCTCTCCACCGCCGAAGCTGAATATGTTGCTGCTGCAGCGCTTGTACTCAATTATTGTGGATGAGGCAAACTTTAAAGGAATATGGTGTCAATTGTGACAAAGTGCCTCTTTTATGTGATAATGAAAGTGCAATCAAAATTGCGTACAATCCTGTTCAGCACACAAGGACGAAGCATACTGGGATTCGGAATCATTTTATTCGAGACCATGTTGCTCGCGGCGATATTGATCTATCCTTTGTGGGCACGAAGAACCAACTTGCGAATATTTTTACCAAGCCACTTGATGAAGCAAGATTCTGCTACTTGAGGAATGAGCTAAATATCATTGATTCCATGAGCTTGTCTTGATTACCCATGCACTCACTCGTACATCTCAATCCTTCTTTGGTCTAGGTGTGGGTTTGGATATAGGCGGAGTGTGGTCCTAACTCACTAGGCTAACCCACCCCCCCATAATGCCAAAAGCAAGATAAATCATTTCTCTTAATATCATTTTGTGATATGTGAGCTTAGTGATGAGTATTGGTCGTGAACCCAAGATATATCTTCACGGTGTCACACCATACACTCCAACAAGGTGGCTTCAGCCACCTCCCTCTCCCTTGAGGAGAATTGGATCTTTTTGGATTTTCTTTGCTCTCTCATGTTCTTATGGGAATCACACTCAATCTTGGCTTTTATTTGATTTGGATTTTGCAAGTTTGAGTGTCTAGTACCATCTCAGTTTGGCTCTCTTAATCCTAAGCCTTTCCCTACCCCCAAGCCATCTATTCTAGCACACAAGTCCCTTGTACACCTTGTGGGGGTGTTGTTTGGGGACGCGCGGGCCTGGTTCTGTGTATAACAGAATCCCAGATTTTAGGCCGGATAATCCGGCCCAAGTGTAGGCCGGATAATCCGGCCCTGGCGGATTTCATATTAAAGGGTAGGGCTGGGAGGAAGGGCTCATAACGAGCAGCACTTCTCCCCCAGCCCTCTCCTCCTCCCCAGCCACCGCCTGCCGCCCCTCACCCTCCTCGGAGCCTCTCCGGGCACCGGATTTTCCGGGCCTCCCCGGATCTTCTTCTCCGCGCCTCTGGGTACCTTCTCCTCCGTGTTCTTCCTCCAATGAGTGAGGGTAACTCCCTCTCTCCCTATCTTTGGCTAGATGTGTAACTTGTTGGGTGGAACATTGTCTAGAAGGTCGTGTTTTCGCATAGAAATCATAGTCTTACAGTTTCTAGGCCCGATCTACTTTTTTGCATTCAATCTAGGTGAAATCGAAAAATTCTGCCAGGGCTGGATTATCTGCCCTTGGCCAGGCCGGATAATCCCGCCTGACAGATTCGATTCTGGTTCAGTTTCACTATGGAATATGCATTGAGTAGTTTTGTCCTATGAATTTTTTTGACTACTTTTTCCATGCTCTCTCCTGGACTTGTGTGTATGCTTATCCCCTTGCTATCGCCCTTATTCTCCTCACAGGTGGTTCCGGTGTTCCTAAGACCTACACGCGCTGTCCTCGCGCCAAATACTTTCGGGACGACGGACAAGGTAACTTAGTGGATGAAGTTGAGTTGAGGAGAAGGAAGAACAAAGAGAAGCGCATGGCTGAACAAGCAAAGCGGACTAGGAAGGGGGTGTCCAAGAGGAAGGACAAGGAGCCCAAGATCAACTACAGGACTTTGGATGCGGTCTCCTATTCCGTCATCCGTCACCGTGACTTGTTTGCTGAGCTGCCTCATGATGATGAGCTGGGGGATACTCGTTTTTGGTGTGCAGAACAGAAGGGGATCTATGAAGACATATATGCTAGGCTGAATATTAGGCCTATGCACCCTCTGGTACTTGCTGATGCTTTGGAGAAGGCGCATCTTGTGGATGCGATGTATGTTGCTGAGAGGATGGGGCTGCACCATTTTATGTCTCTCCAGTGCTCCTTTGACTCTGAGGTGGTGAAGCAGTTCTTCTCCACTTTGGTGATTTGTGGGGATGAGCGTCGCACTATGAAGTGGATGACTCATGACAGGCCTATGACTGCTGATTTTCACGTGTTTGCTGAGGTTCTGGGGTACTCCTTCCGCAGCAGGGATAGAGCCAGTGGCCACCACATCATCACTCAGCTGAAGCCCAACAAGGATGCAGCTCTCTCCCCTTGCACTGTGGACAATGGCATTATCGGTATTGTGGCTGGCCTTGCTCCCGTCTATGCTGCATTAGTGGGTCTCTTCCATGACTCCATTACACCGAGTGGGGGCAACAATGATAACATCTGTGGTCACCTTGTTCAGCTAATTCAATTTTCTCATGAGTTTGCCTCCTGCGAGGACGAGTCAGTGCAGTACAGGCTGGATGTCATGGACTTCATTTACTGTGTGATGCTATGTTCAACCGTCTGTCCATTCTCTATGCACCCTACATTATGATGCTCATTCGTCACCTGCTGCCTGCTGAGGAATTCCACATCAACTCGGTGCACAAGGCCAAGAAGATCTACACCAAGGTTCGGAAGACCTCTCATCCCTCCTCTGCTCCTGAGGGTCTCATGAGGGATGCTCGTAGGCCCCCTGTGCCTTCCGTGGCCCGTGAGATCAAGCAGCTGAACTGGTTCCAGCGTAACATTCTCTGCATGGGCGTGGACACGCGCAAGGGTCAGTACGAGGCATACAAGCAGCGCCATGAGTTGGCTCACTCCCAGCAGCTCATTCTCCACCATGTGTCCGGCGCTTCGGGTGCTCCTCCAGCTCCTACACCTCCCACTCCGTATGCTCGGTGGAACTCTTCCTCCGGGTTGAACTATGGTGAGCTGGAGCGTCACTTGTTCCCCTCTGTGCCTGCTGCTGATGCTGATGATGAGGAAGGTGACACTGAGGAGCTTGAAGATGAGGATGAGGAAGAGAATGAAGAAGAGGACGAGGACGAGGACTACGAGTGATCCCATGGGGTGCTAGCATCGCTCTTCTCCCTTTTTGGTGTCTCGATGCCAAAGGGGGAGAAGTAGTTCTATTAGGTTGTGCATGGATTTGCATGGGTCAGGCATAAGCACTTGCACTTTTCTATTCGTTCTTTCTTGCTTATGCCCATTTAGCGTTGGTTGAGACTTTATGTGGTTGTCTGGATTATGCCTATGGATTTCGTATCATGGATTATGCTTATGGATCTATCTATTCATATCCTATTGCTGGAGGCTTATCACGGAAGGTGCGCTCATAATGGTTATCCGGTAATAATTGTGACTTATGTCAAGGATGCCTACTCTCTAATTCGGTGGTATGTTTTTATTGCTCATATGTCTATGGAATAGATTCGCCTATTTGTGTGCATTTGTATTCCAATGCAAAACTCTATTATGCACACATTGAGGGGGAGTCTCTTTCATATTCATCACTGTTTGTCTTGTGTCTTTCTCCTGCAAATCCTGGTATTGTCATCTAACACCAAAAAGGGGGAGATTGAAAGAACATTTCATGTTTTCCTATGTTTTGCGTGTTAGATAACAATACTATGGAGACTATTCATGTGCGCTAAGTGTGCAGGAAGTTTTGAGGGGGGGGGGGGTGGATAATCCGCCCCACTAAGGGTCGGATAATCCGGCCTACCTCATCGCTCAAAGGGAGCCAAGGCGCGTCGCTTGGTGTCCGGTCGGATTTTCTCCCAGAAAATCCGAACTGGGGCGGTTTTTCCTCCCCAGGCCGGATAATCCGGCAGTCGCATGGGCCGGATAATCCGGCCCCCAGTTTTCGAGCAAAAGGAGCCAAGGCGCGTCGTTCAGTATCCGGTCGGATTTTCTCCCGGAAAATCCAAACTGGGGCGGTTTTTCTTCCCCAGGCCGGATAATCCGGCCCTCGCATAGGACCGGATAATCCGGCCCCCAGAAGTTGATCAAGGGCAAGCTCGGCGCGACGCTCTGAGAGGGGGCAGATTATCTGCCGGATATTCCGAGTCTGGGGCGGTGTTTTCCCCAGACAGGATAATCCGGCCCTCACTTGGGCCAGATAATCCGGCCCCCAAAGTGTGCAATGGCTGGTTTCTGAAGGGGGTATAAATACCCCTTCTTCCCCAACATTCAGAACTCTTGATTCATTCGAAATTGACCAGACATTGTGCAAGAGCTCTCATTCTCGATCTCCCACTTCAACCACCCGAAGGTATTGATCTTTGGGGGAATTGAAGGAGGATAAGTTCATCATCATCATCAAGAATCAAGCGCTTCAACTCCTCTCCATTCACTTGGAGAAATCTCTGATCTAGTATTCTTGTCAATACCTAGATCTTGTTTATTGTATTTGATAAGTTTGTTCTTGTGGCAGCTTGTTGTCATTTCGGGAGCCTCCAAGTTGTTGTGGAGTTGTTGCCCCGCTAGTTGTGTAAAGGCGCCAGTGCCCGCCTCGAAGGGTACCTATAGTGGAAGGTGGATCAGGCCTTTTGTGGCGAGATCCATCGGACAACAGGGTGAGACCTTTTGTGGCGTGGTGGTCTTAGTACCGCCCACCCCTCCAACGCAGACGTACTTCCCTTAACAAGGAAGGAACTGCGGTCAAACAAATCATGTGTCTCCGTGTGCTTCACTTCGGTTTACCCGTTCCTCTTCCACTCGCTCTTTACTCGCTAGTAGATAGGGTTGCATATAGGGAAATTCCACCTAATAGTTTATCTAGTGAATTTACCCTTTGTGCTAAGCCTAAAATTGAAAAATGATTAAAAATTGGTGTAGCACCTATTCACCCCCTAGGTGCCCATATGATCCATCTCAGCCAGGCTAGGAGGGCCTGGTTTGCCCTGCGGCTATATCCGGTCGGCTACAGCCTTCTGGTGGTGTAGGTAGTTCCCTCCCGTGCATTGTCGTTCCAGCAACCCCTACCGAAGCTTCCTCTTTGCTACTCTATCGGCCCTACTTCGTGTCTCACGGTGCGATGGCGGTGGCGGATGCTAATCCGTGGTGGCGCGCTTTGGCGGGCGGCGAGCATGGTGGAGCACTTTGAAGCGTCTAGGGTGTGGGTTTTTTGAGGGGTCGGGAGAAATCCTTATCATCTTGACACCAACACGGTGACGCCTGCGGGTGCCACCGGCCTTCTTGAAGGACGTCGGGTGTACCTCTTTTCCACCTCCCGAAACGTACCGGAGGAAACCCTAGGACCTGTACGGGCAGCAGCATCGACATCGTCGATTTCCTTCCTAGAAGTGCTGCTTGGTGCGCGACGCTTCAAAGTGCTAGGCTTGTGGTGGAACTTAGCTGGAGGGCGCAACGGTTGCGGACCCCCTCGTTTTCGTCAAGCCACTGTTTTTGGCTTTCTTTTCTTTTTCTTCTTTGGTTTCTGTGTTTTTCTCTTTTGGACGTTGTGCTGTCTGGCCCAGCAGCGGTATCAAAGGGTGGCTATATTAATATAGCTGGGCGCATGCCTGTTTCGAGGAGGATTATAATCCAGCCGGCCGTTAGCACAGACACGACGCTGCAACAGCTAAGTATGCGATAAGATTTGGTTGTTTTTTATAAATGGAATATATTAATATCAGAAAGATACCAATTACATATAGCCTCTGTAACAATGAAATATTATAAAAACATTACGGGTGCAAACCTCTACGGTTATCAAGACATTGTAGCTGCAACACAAAACAATGTCAAGACAGCATCTAGAGTACGTGATCACAAAACAATACCTTCAACAAAATCATTACGAGGCACAACCAATTACGGATAAACCTCAGATTTTCATCCTTGAGCAAGACCGCTCTCTCAAAACAATGTCTTCAAACAAAGCCATTACCAGGCACAATCGGCTAATGCCAGATCTTGGATTTTCACCTTGAAAGATAAGACTATGTATTCCTCCTGTGATGTTGACCCATGCTTGCCATTGTTGTTGTTACAAGTCAAGAACCACCAAGTAAGGTACTTATCGTCACGAAAACACATCCCGCCATCACTAGCCTCAGACCTCAACCGTCGGACATTCTCCGCCACTATCTCCTCCATGAAAATCGAAAACCGACATATCCCATGAGCAGTGAAGCTTCACATCGCTCCTTTCTGATATGGGAACACACGACCGAATCCCATCCGATTCAACAATCTACATGCAACTTTTGCGCAAATGATATTGACGACGGAGCCTTCTGAAACTCGTCACCGGCTACAAAATGAGAGACGACATCAAGCAGACCATTGTCCAAGTGCGAGAAAACCCGAAGGATCGACCTTTTATTGGGCAAATCGGCAGGCCCCCATGTCGCCACCCGTTGGACGACCCCCTCTGGCGAAAGAGTAGGCAAGATTGCGAACGTACCATGCGCACGCGGTGTCCCGATGGTTGCCGTCCCGAGCAAGATGCCCATACGACGCTGCAATGAGGCTGGCCGCGAGCACTGCGTTGCCTCCCCCACGCACCTCCTGGCGACCGATGGCCACACCGATGGCGGGTCTAGGCGGGAGCCTAGACATATAGCCGCCGCGACCATCTCATGCATTGACAACTAAGGGAGGACAGCGCCGCCACATGATCAGGGCGCCGCCCGATCGCCATGAGCAGACGGTCTCCACCCCACATGGACACCACGCCCGAAGGAACATCGCCGCTGCCGCAATTCTAGGGTCGCCGCCCCAGACCCCGCATGCAGAAGACCACCGACGCCGTCCCCAACCACCACCGGTGATCCGCAGACACGAAGCAACCCCCGACACCTTTGGTGCCAAGCCCGCCACCACTGCAGTCCTCGTCGGTGGCAGGCCTTGGTTTTTTGGCGGATATGGTTTCGCCCTGGTGCCGCCTAGGGGATGACACGAGAGCATGTTTGATGCCTTCCCATCGAACGACTTTGATTTCTAGCCGCCATTTTTCCTGTTTTTCAATTTTGTCCCGGGGGGACTGAACGAGTGGAAATTGAGGTTGGACCATGTTTTGCACTCCATTTGCTTGCCCGGATTGGATTAGTGTGACTCTTGGGGCTGTTATTTGTTTTTCATGTGGCTTATCTCCGCGCAAAAGCAAAACTGAGGTGTTTGGTTATGTGTAAATCTGTAATCTAGTTATTTAGAACAAATGTGGTGATCTTCCCACCACAACGCTACACAATACCGAACTGAACTAAAGTACACCAATAACCTGATAAGCAGCATACATGAGCAGATTAACAACACAAATAACCTGATAAGGAACATAGGTAAGTACACTAACAACATAGATGACCCGATTAGAACTACTTGAGCAGGTTTCTTATACACATCCATATTAGAAGGCGGGTAACAGCCAGGGGTTCATGCTAACACCGCTGATCAAAACACCATCAATAGGGGCATCACAAGCAGTGGAGTACTTATGGAGAAATATGACAGCAAGCTATTCATGTTGACCTTATTGGATGATGATACGAGCTCCGCCATATACCAAAAGAGTGTTGACGCCCTAAAGAAGCTTAACAATGAATCATCGTCGATCTTGAAGAGGATGGACCAAGCATTGGTGATCATGATGTTCGGCCAAGGGGCCAAAAGGTCACCAAGCAAGATACCAATTGACAAGCCTCATCACTTGCATTGCATGAGACATTGACGGGGTTGATTTCAGATAAAGGGAAGGTAAATGCCAAGATGGAAGAGAGACGACTCCGGGAGAAAAAGACCACATTTAAAAGCTTTCTTGACCTCCAAAAGAGAGTTCTTGAGATTGAAGAGATTAATGTCCGTCAAGATCCAAGGAGGCCGATTCCAAAGTAATTGCCGAGGAAAACCGGATCTTGCTAAGAAGCATCATGGACCCGCCTCAAAGGGCTTGGTTTGAGAAAAAACAAACGGAGAACCGAGAACGCGATGCATGAACTCATTGATCCATCTTATTTTTGCGTTTTCCATATGAAACTTGTGCCATTTTGCACTTTGATTCGGTACTATAACATGCCAACTCCGTGATATCCTAATTTGCTAGCAATTTTTTTGTCATTTCTCATATAGGCCAATGTTAAAAGGACGCCAAAATGGCTAGGACCGGACCGAATGGATCAGCCCGCCGGATGCATCCCCTATCCGAAATGGACTAGCGATGGATAATTACCTCTGGCATGTCCTTGAGCCAACGGAAATAAATACATTTGATGTTTGAAATAGGTCGGCGCGCTCAAGATGCTCTTAGACTAGTCACGATGGTGAGTATCATATGGTAATATCATGTATATGATAATGTATATTATACCATATCGACAATGCATAGTACCATGTAGGAGTATCATATCTTAGTATATATTTTTTATAAAATCTCAATGCAAAATTGTGTAAAAGATTCATTTGAAATTTTTTTAGTTCTTTTATCGTTAATTAGTATGTCACGTCAGATTTTTGTTAACATGACTTGCATGATACTACCTATGATATTTCTATTGAAGCTAGTCTTAGCCGTACTTAATTGCCCTAATTGTCAAACTTTGTGGTTGTTGCTGGCAGCCCTACTGCAGGCCCCGGGATGAGCGATGATGAGATATGGGATTAATAGGTAGGGGTAGGTGGTCGGCAGGCCCGTGTCAGAAAGTCGGCCGCCCCATTCTCCCATATATCCCGTGCCGCCATGCCCGCCCGTGCATTATGCCAGAAGAAGCGAAGATCAGATGCTTCATTTAGTAGTAGGAGTAGTACTTGGCCAATGCACATGGGCGTGCGTGATCGACGCATCTACCTCCGGATGATTTAGTCTCGCACGCCATTTAATTGTGTGGCACGAGGCAGGTGGATCGCAGTCAGCGCCGGCGACCTTGGGCACCGACGCGCGCACCCACGTCAGACTCGATCGATCCCAAATATAGGAGGAGGAATCCACCGCGCGCCGCCGACCGGCGACCGCATAAAACTGGCGGCGCCGGCCTATCGCGAGGCAGTGGAGCGCCCTGTGCCACGCGCGCGCTGCCGTTGCCTTCACGCCCACGCGCGTGCGTGCGCGTCCCTCCACCACACCACCAGTGAGATGATCGATATCTCTCTCGATCGCTCTCTCTCTCTCTCACGGACCGGGTCGCAGCGTGCGAATCAGTTACCGGCGCCCACAGGGTAAAGTAAAGCCAAGTTCTGGCACTTTTACACACTAGCTAGCTAACTAACCGTACGCAACCTCCCTCTACTGTACCGACGGAAGAATTGACGCAAAGTGTGTATTGCCGCGAGCATGCACGACCGACGGAGACGATAGATTAGATTAGAACAGGACGTGGTGGCGCCCAGCGAGAAGCAACTGCTGGGATCGACCGATCGATCAACGGAAAAAGGTGGACTTAACTAGTACGAAGATGGACTTTGTTTAGGGCATGGGCGTACATACATACATGTGTTTTAGCAGTCCTCCTGGTGGTGGTGGCTGCGCGGGAGGAGAGTAGATGGACGACGGGACTACTACTAGGAGTGGAAGAGAAGAGTGGGGAGCGCGTGCCCGGAGGCTTGGCGCGTGAGGAGTCTCACGTCTGACGGGCGCGCCCTCCGGGAGACTGGAGGGAGAAGCAGCTGCTGCGAAGCCGGAGATGCTCCTCCCATACGCGCTTGATTCCCCGTTTGTCCGACCTCCCGTCCCCTTCCATGCGCGCGGTCCATGGACCGTGCTAATCTGGCCTAGTAACAGATTAACTGCCCGCAGTCGTATTCATTGCCCACGGTCACGTGTCACACGCAAAACATAAAGAAGGGTACAGTAGTAATTACCATCTCTTGTTCAACACGTGACGTCTTATTATGTGCGTGGTCTGAACTCTCGACACGTCAGCAAAGAAAATCGATACTACCAATTTTTTTCAACACCTTTAGAATTAATAATGACATGATTTTGAAATGTTCGATAGCGATGGATAAAAGGATCTAACTATGTATTTGCAAATTCATACTATGCTTAGCTGTAAAAGTCACCTGCTGCAAAAATGCCCGAAAATCAAAATAGTAAACTAGCGGCCAAGATTTACATGCAAACGTGACACGGTTCGAGAACCTGGTCATGTCTGCACGCGCGGGGTCGAAATTAGCCCATGTCGAGGCGATTTCTGGTTGTAGTTTCCCACCACATCCACGTGATGATTGTACCGTACCTAAATCCTGGCAATGAAATCCTTTCGGCACAATTTTGGTTGTGATAATTGCACGCTCGCATGATTTTTGCAATACCTTTGGTTTTTTTTTAGACAAGACGGTACAATGTATGGTTGTCTATGGTCAAGCGAGGTGAGGGGAAAAGTCTATGCATAACAACAACTTCGTAACTGGTGGCATAACATGATAGTAGCAATAAACCCATTTATGTTGTTACTTGTATATATTCATCATTTGGTTAATCGTCAAAGTTGCATATTGCACTGGAAGTATCTTCCTGGCTTATTCTTGGTGTTCACATAGTAGTATATACTTGAGTAGATTTGGTTGAAAAAGTTCATCAGTTAACAATAAAAGGACTCAAGTCGTTTTTTTGTGTATCTTTCTAGAAACCTTTTCATAGCAAGAGAATAGGAAAAGAAAAGGGAGGTAGTAGACTACATGGGCATAACTTCAAGGGGCCTCGTTTCAACAATGGTTCAATTATTTTTGAACAACCCAACTTCTTTATTTGACATCGGCAACAATACGTGATCGTTTGAACGTAATCATCCACCCATCTTTTCCATGCTTCTAGAAAAATGGCTCTGCTATAGTAGTAAGAACACAGAAGAGCTTGAGCTGAGCCGCAGAAGTCAAATCCTCTAGATCGTCACAAGCATCGAAAAACCCATACTCTCATGCACCAAAATCTCAAAACCGCTGGGTGCCCAAACTTAACAAGGATCACCACAGGCAGGGCAGGAAAGGAAACCAGATATATACACGCAACATATAGACCTGCCCTGTGCACTGTGTCCACGCGCCACCTGGGCACAAACTGCCTACCTTTTTTGTCGTCGTACTGCCCCACCTTTGATCCCCTCACTCTGCAACGACGCTGCCTGCCTGCCAATGCCAACCACAACAACCAGGACGCGCCCACACCTTTCCTATTAATAGCCAGGCATCCCCGCCCCCATTTGCCTCAAATCCATCCAGCTCCAGCTACCCCTCCCACTGGCAGATCCCAAGATAGCGCAACAGAACCCCATATTTGAGACACAATCTCTCCCTCCTCGAGCAGTTCGCCATCGAGCAAGCAATCGAAGAATCCAAGAATTGAAAAGATTGTTGAAGGGGATAGCTCGTTCTTGATCTTTGGTACTACGTATATCCATGGCGGCGGTGATGGTTGCCAGACAGGGGCGCGACCTGCAGCGGTACAGCGCGAGCACCGGCGGGCGCATCGTGGTGGGGTGCATCCCGTACCGGGTGCGCGGGGACGACGGCGAGGTGGAGGTGCTCGTCATCTGCTCCAGGAAGAAGGGCGCCAGCGCGGGCGTCATGTTCCCCAAGGGCGGCTGGGAGCTGGACGAGTCCATGGACGAGGCGGCGCGGCGCGAGGCCCTGGAGGAGGCCGGCGTGCGCGGCGAGACGGGCGCCACGCTGGGGAACTGGTACTACCGGAGCCGCCGGTACGACGCCACCTACGAGGGCTTCATGTTCCCGCTGCGCGTCACCGACGAGCTGGACCACTGGCCCGAGATGTCCGGGCGCGGCCGGACCTGGGTCACCGTGCGGGAGGCCATGGACCGGTGCCCGCACTCGTGGATGCGCGAGGCGCTCCAGCGGTTCGCCGACCGCATGCTCCTCGACGCCGCCTTGTAGGCGCTTCGGCATCCCCACGCCCCTCCTCTCTCTCTCTTCGACCGGCCTCGTCGCCGGGCGCCCGACGGTTTGTGCCGGCTGGGCTTGGCCGCGCGGCGGAATGAGGAGACTAATCATAGCCGAATCAGAGCATTCTACTGTGGCTGCTGTCTTGACACGGCCTGTACATTGTTTGCTTGGGATTCGGCCGGCAATGTAAAGCCCACCCAATTCTTTGAGATTATTATAGAGGAAATGTTAG
This sequence comes from Avena eriantha, assembly GCA_910589775.1. NCBI lineage: Eukaryota > Viridiplantae > Streptophyta > Magnoliopsida > Poales > Poaceae > Avena > Avena eriantha. Next base: position 127,534,867 of record OU342744.1, on the reverse strand, counting down.
TGAAGACATCGCTGATTTGGGGCCAAACGATCATTTTGTTTATGACATTGACTTGGTTCCGTTACTTTCGTACGCATTCAAAGGTTTGGTAATTCGACAAGTTTAGCTTCGTAGCCTGACGGACTGACCCTCCGCAAAATGTGCAATCAACAAGCTGACTTGATCGTGGATACCCCTCCAGCGTCGTTCCGGCATGGCCACGGGGAGGAAAACTTATATCAAGCCACCGGTCCCTCCCTCTACCCCTCCCCCTCCTCCTTCCTCCTCCTTCGCCGCCACCAGGGGCGTGGCTGGACGGAGCTCGGTCGGCGGCGGCAAGGCCTCTTCGTCCTCTTGCTCAGTGGGGTGGACGTGGGGATGTGCCACCGGCCAAGGCGTGGCGTGGTCGTCACAACGAGGCAGTGCTCGGGCTCGGCTTGTAGGGGCGACCAGACGGGCGGCGAGGTGATGGCGTGTGCCAGGGTGTAGTCGGCTTGGCTGGACGGTTCCTCCAGACGCCAAGGGGCGAGGAGACAGGCGGCGAGGTGATGGCGTGTGCCCAGGGTGTAGGCAGCTTGGCTGGTCGGTTCCTCCAGACGCCGAGGGTCCTCAGCGATACATGTGGATGTTGTAACCCTCTTGGGTGTCGTTGCGGTTACATTCCCTGTGACCAGGCTACGTACAGGGGCGGAGCTAGGAAATTTTGCCAATGGGTTCACTCAAGATTTGGGCATGAACTAACAATAGTATACCACGATCTTAGACAATCTCAAAACAGGACCACACCACTCAATACAACATAAGCAATAGAGATATCATAACATGTATAGTTGATATAACTGAAGGTTCGGAACTTATCGGAAAATTAAATCTTAAAACCACGTGTTTATATATTGAATATAAAGTAGTGAAATTATAACATTATTTGGGGCAGCTTGCGTCTTCCTGTGAAAATTAAACAAAAAATTACCAATTAGTTCATGAGTTTTAAACAAGTACAATTAATTGAAACATGTAAGTCACTCACCTTTCAAAGTTTCCCTTGTCGATCTTTCATCCTCTTAAAAAGTTCAAACAACTCATCATTACTAATGGTAGAAAACATGTCTTTCTCCACATAGCAAATCAGACAATCACTCATAAACTGATCACCCATTTTATTGCGCAACTTTTTTTCACAACATTCATAGCTGAAAAGCATCTCTCCACTGATGATGTGGCAATCGGCAATATCAGTACTAACTTTAGAAGTTGATATACCAATGGAAAAGTAATATACTTATTTGTCTGCACCATTAATTTAGCAAGATCGGCAATTCCATCCAAATTGGCAAACCTTTCATCCGCTCGTACATTATCAATGTAAGTGATAAGTTCATGACCAAGATCATCCAATTTTTCTGAATTAAAATCATCTGGATAGAATTTAGCTAGCTCCACCAAGCTATCTGAGTTGAAAGCAACAAAAGAGTCATTTGGACTAAAAGAGGCCATGTGGCCAAGCAATGCAGAATTTACCTCATTAAAACGGTCGTCAAATTCTTGAAGCTGCCAGTCAATAACAGAATTGAGACATTCTATTTGGAAATGCTGGAGGTTTGTCTTGTTGGTTTTTTTCCTTGGTGCATGCCGATCAACATAGTCCTCCTGCATGTTTGCTCTCTGAATGTTGTGTTCTCCACAGAATAAATGTGCCTTCTCTAGAAGTGAATCTCATCCATTCTCCCTTAGTTTTTGGAGCTCATTCCTTGTTGACTTCACACATGATATGGCATTTAGGATGTCTTGATCCTTCTTCTGTAAAGATTGTGATAAAATATTTGCACTTCCTAATATATGCAGCATCATATGCAAATAAAACACAAACTCGAAAGTCTCAAAATATGCTACAAGACCACGTGCCTGGTTTTTCTTATCACCTTTTCCTTCTTTTGCGACATATTTGAGAACAGAAATAGTAGCTGTGAATAATTTCACAAGACCTGAAAGGGTTCTGTAGTGTGAACCCCACCGCGTGTCTCCTGCTCTTTGGAGAGTTTGATCTTGATTTTGCCATGTCCCTGTGCTAATCCGTCCACTGCCTATGGCTTTTATTACCTCATCCCGATGTTTCTCTCTAATCATGTCTTTTCTTTTGCAAGAAGCTCCAACCACATTAAATAAAATAGAGATCATGTAGAAAAAAATCTGCTAGATCATCATTCTCCTGTAGAATCTTGGCTTTCAAGCCATTGAACTCACCACGCATGTTGCTTGGCCCATCATAGCATTGGCCTCTTACTTGTTTTATACTTAGTCCAATATCAGTGAATAATTTTTGAAGAGCCGCCTTGAGACATACCGCTGATGTTTCCTTCACATGTACAACTCCAACTAACCGTTCAACGATGCACCCACGCTTGCTAAGATATCTCAAGACAACCGCCATTTGCTCTTTGTCGAAAACATCAACAACCTCATCAATCAATAGACTAAACACATCACCACCAATTTCTTCAGTGATAGAGTTTAGTGTTATCTGCACAAATATTAACAAACACATTAGATATCGTTTATAACTTGCAAGAGAACATAACTATTATATAACATAATCTAATGATGATGTTACCTTTGCAAAATAACTAATAAGTTCCTTCTGAATATCTCCACATATCCACTGAAGATTTTCTGGGGCATTCTCAAGAACTACCTTCCGTATGTCATCATTCTGATTTGCCAAAGTTTTTACCAACTCAGGAAAGTTCCCCTTATTTTTTGACTCTTTTGATTCATCATGGCCTCGAAAAGCTAAGCGTTGACTCAACAAGTATCTAACTGAATCAATTGAAGCATTAAGCCTAATACGATTTTTCCTTTTAGTAAGATCAGTTTGCTTATTGAGAGCAACCTGAATTGATTGATCCTGATTCATCAAAGCATCACATCTTTTTACGGCTACATTATGGAAGCTATTAATCTTACCCTTACCCACATGAGTATCTAGTCTGGATTTCTTGTTCCAACCGTTCCAGCCTTTAATTGCAAATGCATCATTCCCAGCTTGTCCCTCATTGCAATCTCTGAAAAGGTAGTAGCACAAACAAAAGGCTTTATCCACCTTGTCGCTGTACTCGAGCCATCCACCATATTTCTTGAACCATGCTGGATTAAATCTTCCCTGGTCATCACCAATGAGCCTATGTGGATAATCAAAGTCCGGTGGTGGCCTGTATGGTCCCCTGCTTAAGTATCTTCTCCTAATCTCATCTTGCTTCTTAGGATCATGGGTGTACATTGAAATTCTTTTCCGATCAGCCGGGTCATAAGGCAGTTCATCTAAACCAATTTCTCTCTGATTAGAAGGCTTTGGAAGAGTTGCACTGACAACATCTGACTGCTTGCGTCTAACAGGTGGCCGTGAAGTACCTTCATCATTACCCGAATCTAATGATCTCTTTGCTTTTCCGTAATATCCTTCCATGACCTAGGATCAATCAATATTCAGGGAAAAATCAATGAGAACATTAGGGATAGAAAAGAATTGCACAATAGGCCAAGAGGGAGAAGGATTTGCTCTCGTATCTGAGGTACCTGAATACCCGCCTGATTGATTTTTTTTCGATTGTGATTGCCGGCTTCTCGGCTTGCTACTGCGGCGCTGCCAGCCGGCGATGTCCGACCGACGAGATACTGTGGGAGATGAGAGAATTCAAAACCACGATGTGTTTCTCTTTCTGTATTGCAGCGGCGGTGAGCGAATCAAGCGGAAAGACGGCAAAACGTGCAGTTAGCCGGATATACGCACGTATAGGTGTATAACAGAGATTGTACAAGTTTCTCTGCGGGATGTTATGTCAGATTTGCTTTAGAGCGTGGGCTGTTAGCCTAATTAGGGATATTAAAACTGAGTCATCTAGGAGCTCTCTCACGCCCTCAGCCTCTGTAACCGTCCGATCACACGTTCTGAATGGTTTTGGCCATTGGATGCTTCTCTTCACCCGGGTGGGCTGCTCCTGGATCCCTTAGCCGTCTGATTCCACATGGGCTGGATGTCCCTAGAGGACGCTCCTCTAGAAAACAAATTGGTGTCACGTGGTTGATTTGGCCCATACAAAGCTCACCTAACATGGATTGTTCGCCTCCTCATCCCCTTGGCTACGTCGCCCTGGCACCACCCGACGCCGCCTACCACACAACGATCCCCATCCCCATCCGAGAGCTAATCACCCTCTCCCCGCACCACAACCCCTTCCGATCGCGGCCTAGGGTAACCCGATGTAAGGGAGGGAGTCCATAGCTACGACAATGGTGGGCGGAACGATTCTCCAAGTACATCCCCCCGAAGTCGTGCCGCTTCCGTTCCACACTCTGCCTCCAAATCTTGGGCAAGAAAAAGAGAGCACCTCTATTGTGGCGGCTGCACCATTTCCTCCGACGATGTGCCCACATGGACGCGGAGAACCTCGCCTCCTTCGCTCGCCCACGGCCTCCCGTGTCAGCCCCCTGGCCACGTACATTTTTTAGGTCACCGGGAAGCCGACGTGATGAATCAAAGCTCGCATTCGACGTCGTCCTTTCCAACACGACAGTGCCTCCTCCTCCTAGCCCACTACCCCTCGCACCGTCATCCTGGCCACATCGCGACATTCCTCCCTTCGCCGCCAACTCTCCTTGACATCCATCATGTCATGCGTCCGCTACTATGCACCTTTGCGAACCATCGGTGAGCGTCACAGAGGGGAGGACCAGGTCGCGCTGTCAGCGCGCAGCAACATGTCAAGGAATCAGTACTCAGTAAGGTAGGGTATCCTCTTCTTAAACTGCATATATCGCTGTAACCTGTAGTTCTTTCTTTCCTTAGTTCACGACTGATGCTCCCACCCTTTGGGATTAGATGAGTATTAATTTTCTCTTCCTATCCCTTCTCTGCTTGCTTCTCTCTGCAGAAGCTCCAAAGAGGTTCTAATCTGTTTTGTTCATATATGCATATAAATCTAACAATTGTTTAGTTGATCTCTCGAACTGAGTATTCATTTTGTTCTATGTTCACGAAGTGTTTAATAATTTGTTTGGTGCTGCTTGATGCATCTTGTAGAATATATTATCTATGGGCCCAAAGCCTTTTAACCGTTCAGCTTAGGAAATGATGGATTCAGCCGTGAATTTTTTATGGGTTCAGCCAGCTAAATACCTATAGGATGATACTTGACCGACAAAAGTCGTTGGTGTCATCTGCACCCAATGCTTCTACGTTGGCTCCGCCACTGGCTACGTATGAAAACCCTTAACTGTCTCGGTCGAAACGACAACGACGTGCTGCATCGTCAGTCATCACCCTCCCGGGGGTGTTGTTATGGAGCTCTGGTACCTTGCGATCTTGTTTCGTTGTCATCAGTAAGCTAGTTTAGATCCTATCTCGAGGCACTTCCGGTGCTGGCATGGGGCGTTCGGCTGTCATCGGCAAGCTAGTTATCACCACTATTTGTCCTCGTTTTTCGCTGGTGGGATTGGCGCTCCACATCCTAGAGCAAGAGGGCAGGAGGCCCTCTCCGACGCAACTTGGTGGATGCGATGTGGTGATGTCTTGTGGGTTAAGAGCATCTTCACTCGTTCAGCGTTCCCAGGCCAAATCCGGCGCTATTTAGCGCCGGATGGATGAAACTTTTGGCCTAAGAATGGCCGAGTTCCCACTCGCGTTGTCAGGTGGGGTTCCTAGTCATGTGTTTTTTAGGAAAATTTGGCAACATTTCGCCCGAATTCAGCTCAAATTTATGCAGTTCGGCATAATATTAAATACATAGCAACGTTTGGCATAGTTCAGCATAGGATGAAACACAACATAGTTCGGTATAATTCGTCCAGATGTCGGTATCATGTTCGGCATAGCTGCTATGTGTTCCCCTTGCGTCTCAATTTGTGCTCGACCAGATCATCCTGCAGCTGTTGATGCACTGCCAAGTCTCGGATCTCCTAACGTATGGCGATGAAGGCAGCCAACGATGTCGGCACCTGGTGATCAGACTCTGCAGGAGGCCCCTGTCTATAGTATGACTCCTCCTGCTCGACCAAATCCACTAGATACTTCCGCTCGTCCTCAATTATCATGTTGTGCAAGGTTAAGCAACAGTTCATCACTTCCCACATCTAATCTTTCGACCAGGTCATAGCAGGGAACCGGATAACTTCAAATCTCGGTTGGAGCTCACCAAATGCCAACTCAACGTCCTTCCTACAAGCTTATTATTCATTGGCGAGCATGTTTGGGAAGCATGGGGCTTGAGACAGTCTTCACAAATGTTAGCCATCGAGGATAGATATCATCTGCAAGATAGTATCCCTTGTTATAGTGGTGCCCATTGATCTCAAAATCCACCGGGGAGCATGATCCTCAACAAGCTTGACGAAGACAGTAGAAGACTGGAAGACATTGATGTCGTTGTTCGATCCTGCCATGTCAAACAAGGAGTGCCAAATTCAGAGATCTTGTGTAGCAACTGCCTTGAGTATCACATCGCAACCTCCTTTGTGGCCTTTGTACATTTCCTGCTAAGCAAATGGACAGTTCTTCTAGTGCTAATGCATGCAGTCGATGCTTCCAAGCATCCCAGGAAATTCTCTACTTTCATTGACTGCAAGGATTCGAATAGTGCCTTTAGCAGTAGGTGATCTCAAGTATTGTGGCCCAAACACTGCAATCACTGCCCTGCAGAACATGTACAAACAATCGATAGCGGTGGACTCGGCCATGCGGAGATAGTCATCGACACTGTCACCTAGAGCTCCGTATGGAAGCAACCTCATCACCACCGTGCACTTCTGCAGTGAGGAAAACCCTACCATGCTAGTGCAATCCTTCTTGCATATGAAGTAGGGGTCCTACTCCCAGATGGCATGCACGATCTCGAGGAAGATATTTCGGCGCATCCTGAAACAGCACCAAAACACGGTCTCTTCGTGCAGTGGATCATCGATGAAGTAGTCAGCGTACAGCATACAATGGCCCTCCATCTGCTTCCTTGCTTTGCACTTCTGGAGACCCTTCGCCGAGCCTCCATGCTTCGGCGCTACAATCTTCTTGTATAGTCTGGCTAGGGAGCTGAGGATCCACATATGCCCTTCATCTTCGGAGGCTACGGCGGTATCTTCCTCCAACTGCAGGACGAACATCTCCTCGTCGTCGGAGTACATGGCCGAACAGGCAAAACGCTAAACACTTTGCGGGCGAGTTTCCCGTCATCTTGGAACAGAGTCGAGCTGCCGACGAAGGCGCGAAAAGGCAAAAGAAGGCCAGCAGCAAGGGGAAAGGATGTGGCGGTGGTGGACCTTTCTATCAGCGTGGATTCGGCTGTGCGGGGCAGGGCAACGCCGTCGGTGACATGACGGCGAGGGGGTAGCTGGAAAAAGACTCTATGTCGCGGGAGAGCCAAATTGTGGTGGGAAATGGGATGTCTCGCTGAAAAGATTGGCCCACCAGTTTTTCCTTTAAACTGGCGTTTCTAAGCGATTCCCGACAGGTCGGGTTTAGCCTAGGAATACCGGATGAAAGCTGGGTCAAATCCGGCTGAATTCGGCGTTCTGGGAACACGACTGGGCGAAAACTCATCATCCGGATGAAAAAACAGCATTGGAAAGCCCTGATGGGATGCTCTAACAAGGAGACATTGTGACATCTCTAGTTAGTAATTCTTCGGGTTGTGATTACTTTTGTATTTGTTGTTTGTCTTTTATTTACTTTGTAAAAGCGTCCATTCATCACTCTGTATTAGTTGGGTGGAGGTTTTTATTTATAGGATGGGGTGAAAGCCTATTTCAAGAAGAACGAAAGAAGTTGCTACATAGTGGAGTGTTCCTTCCTTTTACCTTGGATGATGTTCGTTTTCACATGTCTGCTGACTCGTGTATTAACGAGCTCGTTGGAGAACCCCAAGAGGAAGGTATCATGAGTACAACAGTAAGTTTCTCTCAGTTATGAAACCAAGGTTATCAATCCAGTCGGAGCAAGGAAACACCCTGAAGGTGATGCTAGCTGAGCCTTGGCAGGGCGCACTACTGGTGCCAGCAACAACGTGGAGACCTGCACAACACAACCACATAACTCTATCCCCAACTTGCGATGAGGTTGTCAATCTCACCGGTTTTGCTGAAAACAAAGGATTAAACGTATCGAATAGAAAGAAGTAATAGTTTGCAGAAAGTAAACACAAAGCAGTAAACAGTTTTTAGATTGTATGTAAAAGAAAGGACCGGGGTCCATAGTTCACTAGAGGTGGCTCTCCTTAAGATAGATAACATGCTAGGTGAACAAATTACAGCGGGGCAATTGACAAACACCGAGAAAGCAATACATGCATATACTAATCATCTTGACTCCTTTGGAACTTGATTGGGAATTACAACATTACCGCCAGCTAACTACATCTATGACTAATAATCCACCTTCAGGTTATCATCCAGACCCCCTCCAGTATTAAGTTGTAAGCAACAGATTATTGCTTTACGAATTGCGTGTAATGTAAACAATACGATTGTTCTACGAACAAAGGATTGTTGTTTTCTCCCTAGTAGCAACAACACATCTAGTACCTTACAGATTTCTGTCACTTCCCTAGATTACCAGAGGCATGAACCCACTATCGAGCATAAAACTAACTCTTGGAGTTGCTAGCATCTACTTGGCCAAGATAGCTACTAACAACGGAAAGCATGCAAGATCACAAATAACAAAGACATGATAGAATCAATAATCAATCTGAAATAGCATCTCAATATCCATCGGATACCCGCAAACACAACATGCAGAATTACAAATAGATGATCTTGATCATGAATGGAGCTCACAAGATCTAGACATGAAAGCACAAAGGAGGAGAACCAGCCATCTAGCTACTACATGGACCCGTAGTCCAGAGATGAACTACTCACGCATCACACCGGAGGCTTGCATGATGATGAAGAAGGCCTCCAGGGTGAATTCTCCTCTCCGGCAGGGTGCCGGGAAGAGCTTTAGATCTCTCCCGATCTAGGGAGAGAGACGACGGCGGCTACAGACTCTTTCGTGGATTTTTGATCGGGTACTTAGGGTTTTGCTATCGGAGGCATCTTATAGGCGGAAGGGGAGGCCGAGGGGGTGCTGGGGTCGGCCAGACCACCCCCTGGTGCGGGCCAGGCCAGGTGGTGTGGCCGGCCCCTATCCCTTCTCCGTCTCGTATTCTGGCATCAGATGTCTTCCGGAAAAGTAGGCACTTTGGTTTTTGTCCCGTCCAATTCCGAGAATATTCATTTTCTGACTTTCTTGAAACCAAAAACAACAGAAAACAGGCAGCTGACACTGTGGCTCTTGTTAATAGGTTAGTCCAAGAAATCATATGAAAAGTACTCCAAAGTGTGGATAAAACACAAGAAAGTAGATAAAACCAAGCATGGAACATCAAAAATTATAGATACATTTACAATGTATCAATGTCTCATGGTCATGCCGACCACCGAGTTTGGGTTGGTATTTTTGAAAATGCTTCTTAACGCCCCTTTTAAATTTCGAGCTATCCCTCCGTTCTAAAATATAAAAAATTTCAGCATTTTTAAATACATGTATGTCTTTTAGTACGCAGATACGGAGCAAAACGAATAAACCTAGACAGCGAAACACATCTAGATACATGCGTTTCAGAAAAAGACTAAATCATTTTATATTTTGAAATTGAGGGAGTATGTGTGGTACTAACGGGTTTCACCATCCAAAACTACCGAGTGCATTCTTTTATCCTCTAGCATCAGATATTCACCTTTCCAGTTTCATACATGCATTTTGTATAATTATATTATACTAGTTTATATTGTTATTCACATTGAGATTGCATTATCCTCCCTCATATAGATGATATATGGGTATTTCTTCCGAAACCCTATTGCATTGGTATTTATTTATGGGAGGCAAAAAAGGGTTTCCTTTTTCAGTTTCGGACTTTGGGGAAGTCAAATAAATCTGGAAAGAATACCACGTCATCTTTTCGTAAGGTTGAAGATTGTGAGGCATTGGAAGTCAACGAAGCAAACCACGAGGCCCGGGATGGGTCTGATGGTGTGGTTTCACAGGCGCATCAAGCGTCGCCTCACCTCTAACTTTTTTATAGATGCTTTGTGTCGTCTAAAAACTTAAGGCATTTTTTTCAAGATTTATAGAGGTGGCGGTGCAGGCGATAGTCTCCTCCTTCTCCAGGAGAGGGTGGATCTTGATGTCCTGCAACCGCCGTCGGAGGGGAAATCGTTGCCATTATCGTACCGATCCTTGGCGTAGGGGGGAGTGCCGACAACATCATCTTCATCACCACCAACAACAACACCATTTTCATCCCGACATCGATGTCATTCCCCCTCACAATTTGTGGTAGATTGGAACACTAGAATAGTTTTCTAGGGACTATTAACTTATTATTATCTTGTGGTAAACTTATACTTTCATTGTGTTGTAATTCATATGTCACTGATTTTCATCATGTTCCATCATTGAGAATAGTTCCCCATGTTTCTGAGGGGCGTAGGATGAATTAGCCATGATTTTTATATAGTGTGTTGTGAGTATTTGGACAAGTTCTATACTATATTGTGGTTCTATGGTGGTAATATATGAACGTCGAATGTATGTTATTTCACCTATATGGCTCATAGGAATGCACCTTAGAGTAGCGAAGAGAGGAGGGATGGTCATAGATGATAGCAATTGTGTCCCGAATCTTAGAGTTGCAATAGGAGGGTTCTTGATCGGGGACCCCAAAACGTTAAAGCATTGGTCGAACATTTATGTCTTAATAGATCCTTTGATTGCTCACGAAAGTGTCCATAGGACCAATCAATAGTGGTGTAACTTCATAGAGCATTGTACTTTCTTTGAAAAGTACTTCACTTGCAATTGACTTTACTTGCATTTTACTTCACTTGTTATTTACTTTCTAATAACTATAAATTTTTGCATCTTTTATTGTTTTGCTTGCTAGATCTACTAAACAATTCCTTTAACTCCTCGTGGATTCAACACTCATTACTTATCGAAAGATACTATAATTGATATCCTACATTTGTGGTTTATCACATATACATGCGCACCTCTATTATGTGGAAAGTAGAAAGTGAGTGAGCTGAGAATAGAAGAGAGGAAACCCTTTAATGAGCTTAAAGCTTAACTTGTATATATATCCTTTTCACCTACTCCATATAATCCTTGAGTTCTACATTGCTTCCAAAGGACATTTTATAAGTCTTTTGCAAGGGTTTGAAGATCCAAGTGCTAGACAAGTCTTGTTACCTTTTTGAGGGTCTAGTAAACTGCTCTGTGCCATTTGGAAAACTTCGCGATGATTTTAAAGGAGCAAGGATTTTGTGAAGCGGGAGATCACCTAATTTAGGTGACAATCTACGGTGCATCCTATATCAAGAAGGGATAGTTGGGTCTATCTGACCATGGACTTTGTAACAAAACCTCCTCCGACGATGATGTGGCATCACCACACTAGGTTTTCCTCCCCTTATCTTGCATATCTCTTTAGTCACTTTCATGTGAAAATAAACATTGAATTCTCTTGCCCGTAAAGATTCTTTGGTGTGGCATGTATGTGTTTGACGATGTTAGCAAGGTTATCCTTCCGGCTTGGCATGGGCAGGGGCTTGGACGCCGATTGGTTATTCATCGGGACTCTTAGTCCCATATGGTTCTTATCCATACTCAGATGCTATTTAGTTTCATTGTAATTTGTATCTTTGTATTGTATTATTTGTGTTCTTGGCTCGTTGAGTCGTCCTTGTGTATATATATATATGGGACACCATGGTGCCCAGGCACCGTACTTGTATTTTATACATACCCAGGGTGTACCTAAATTTTACAACCTAAGGTTCACATACCTAAGATATACATATCCAAGTTATATATACCTAACGTATCACATACGTGTACATACCTAAGTTACATATATACGTATGCTGCGTACGTATACCTATCCAAGTTATATATATCTAAGGTATCACATACCTAATGTGTACATACCTAAGTTTCATATATATACACATATGCTGAGTACGTACACCTTGCGTATGTAATATGTTCGGTATATTTAACTTAGGTATGCATATCTTATGTATGTGATACCTAGGTATGTATAACTTACGTACGTATATCCTCAGGTATGTGTAGTTCATAGCAAAAATACGCGTATCACGTATGGTGTCTGGACACCAAGGTGCACCAGTTATATATATATATATATATATATATATATATATATATATATATATATATATATAAGCTAGATTTCCACGATGGTAGCTACGCATATGAATCTAACCATTGGATCAATGCTATAGGGACGGACCACCTAAACGACGTCCCGCAGCAGCCGGACAGCGCAAAACCAACTCCGTCTGTGCCAGGACACGGCGTAGGGAGAGAGGCTCAAAGGATAACTTGTCAGATTGTCAGGACTTCCAACCTACTGACGGGCACACACTTGAAGTTTTCACATGCCCGTTCGTGTTAGTACCGTGCACAACGTGCAGCCTTTTTTATCAATAAGCAAATTTGCAGGACGTCTCGTGCTGCCGAGGAGATTACCGCGGGAGCACAACGCAGGGAGCCACCCACGGCGTCTCGCGCCGCCGAGGAGATTACCGCGGTACGTACCCAGGCACAAGCTCACCCCAGCTCATTTTATTATCGTAGCCATTGTGTTTTCCCGTCCACACATTAATAGAGCTCCGTTTTTCAGGGGTATAAGAAGTATGAACGCATGGACATGGTGAAATGGGAGGTCACATAAAGGAAGAGAAGCAAGGGGAGCAGACCCGCAGTGGGAGCAAGTTTCATTCGGCAATGCGAACTTGATATGCGAGCTGAACAGCATTGTCAGTACTTTCACTGCAGAGCAGAGAAAAATTGGCGAGTCAACGGGTTTCGGCGTCTTTGCGAAACCTATACACGCGGTGCAGTTTGACAGGCAGTTCAACACCTGGTTAATGGCAAAAGTAGACACCATGAACATGTCCATCGGGGCAAACGCAGCAAGGAAGATGACGATCTTCCAAGAGGACGTCAAAAAAGTTTTCGGCTTACCGGGTGCAGGGAAAGAGGTGTGAGATGTATCACTGGAAAAATCTCAGGCTCTACATACTAAGGTAGAGGAAATAATAGGGATGGACGAACAGACAACAGTTCCAAGCGCCGCCGCAGCGAGGACACTACGGTCTCTTGCGGGCAAGGAAATGTCACTGGATGAAGCAACACAGTTCACGGTATCGTTCGTAGTGTACGTGGTGACAATGCTCGTCGACAGCAAAAAACCAGACGAGCAGGAGTCGATGAATTTCTGGCCAGCTTTCACCAGCATAGCCGACATCCGCACTCTCAACTGGGCATCGTACATAGTCAGTTCTGTGATCTCAGCATGTTGTTGTGTGAAAATGGCTACTAGAAAAAAGATTGCCCCGACGCCACCTACAGGCACAGTGTTGTTCTTGCAGGTTCGCCTCCTCTCTCACCCGCGCCCTGTTTCTAGTCGTTCCACGTGTATGCGTCGACTCATTTCATTTTCTTGATGCACTCTCTCCGGTGCCAACAGGTGTTCTATTTGGACAACATGGATTACGGAACAACCTCTCTACCCAAAGGAGAGATCCCACGAATCGAGTTATTTGACGCCCGCACTCTAGCAAAGCAAATCATGGCAGAGACTGTTGGATTAAGAGGCAAAACCCCATGCAGAATTTTCGGAGCCGGGAAGGTAAGTGGAGATACATTTTGTTTATTTTTTTAGCAATCTTGATGATCGTTTTGTTAATCTGAACCACTTTAACTGCTTCACATGCCAGACCAGACAATGATGTGGTTTACCGAAGAGGCGCCAGATTGTTCATTACCGCACCACACGCCCGTAGCACGAGCGACCCACAACCCAAACGTGGTCGTCCCGTGGTAAGCGAGGCACGCCAAGTAGCGATCGAATCACCGAAAACACTCGACGTAAGCACCTAATGATACATTCATGTCGGTACATACTACTCCCGCCTTCTCAACACAGATGTCTTAAATTTGTTAAATTTTTTTGGATGTATCTATAACTTTCTTTAGTACTAGATAAATCCAGTAGGCAAAATTAAGACACCTGTTTGTTTTTTCTTTATGCTTACGGTTCATTTTCATTTGGAACATTTTTCCGGGGCAGGCTACCATGCAAATGTTATTAGCCGCCAAAGCACACAAGGCTAGATGTTTAAAGATGCTGACCGTCGCGAGGAAAGCAATAGACGAAGAGTCGGAGAATCTAGTGAGTACATTCACGCAAATTAGTATGCAACAGACACACGTTAATCCAGGTGAACCGTTCACTCCATCCCCAACCTTGTGAGCCCCTGAAGGTAAGCGCACAAACATGCATCTCCACACATACTAAATGCAGTTCTAGCTAAGTCAACGTTTCAAATACTTGTTTCATTTTCCCCGCGCAGACCCTGCCCAACGCGACGGCACCATGCAGCGCCGACAAGCGTGTGATGCTCCCAGCTTCTCCCTTGGGCCTGATTTTGAGGAGCCAGCAAACCAACTCGTTCCACTGGCCACAATAAATTCTCCTATTAGCCCAAGCCCACCAAGGAAAACTAGGCGTAGGTGCACCCAAAAATCACCGTTGTCTCCCACAAAAATCAGGTCAGGTGATTATCTTTTTAAAAAGAGATCCTCGCCCGAGATAAACTTGAATGCCGACGTGAGTGAACTGGAATTCACGCAGTCCCCTGTAACCCGAAAACTTGTGTGCGCGGGGAAAATAATTTGACCCTCGAGAGACACATCTCGCCATGTCTCATCCAGTTTCATAGCTGCAGCAACCACTTTCTACAAATGGGTGATGGCAAGCACTGACGATAGAAACAGGTTCAAATCAATACTAGCTTCTTATTTTTTTGATCGCATCCTTCTTTTTCCAGAAACACGAAACATATATGCAAATGGTTCCACTCCTCCATAGGTTTTGGGTTCGCCACGGATCACCTAAATTCATAGAGTTGTCTATGAACGATCTAGTCCAACAATTCGGCCCCAATGGTTTCTTCACGCCTGACACCTGCGATGCGTTGTTACGCCGGTTCCAGCAACGCAGCCACACCAGCGCCACATTGCATTGGAGGCATTACCTAGAAACGGATTTCCCGGTATGTACCCCCTCCCCCCCGAACATGCTAGCATCATTTATACTCTAATGCCCCCCCCCCCTACCCCGCTGCACCCTCATATACCAGATGCGCGTGATAGCGGGAGAAGACTACTTATCGTCCCGGAGCATCCAACACCCAGCGCCACATCATCAACGACATATCCAAGTGCATGCTGGTATGATAACTCAAAAACACCAACTTATATCTAGAGCATCGTTTTGTCACTTTTTCATTCATTTCTTTGCGATCTCGAAAATGTACACCTTTATCCTTTTTTTTCAGATAATGACACTTGTGACGGTCCAAGAGAAATGGGCCTCGTACGCATGGGACATGAAAAGGAGACAACTGACCATACATGCTGCCGGCAACACATCTGGTGAATGGACAACATATGACAAGGTTGCTTCCTTACTTAACTCTGCGCTAAGCACATGCATTGCAACATTCTTCGATGGGTGGGAAATCGACTTCTCGCCGTGGACCATGGTGCACACAATAGGCACCGCCGCCACAATCCACACGAGAGACAGGTTAGCCAAGACATTTTCATTATCCTGCCACGATCAACTAAGACTGATATGTACATAACTGATTTCGTAGACACGATTATGGGCCATAAGCACTGCATTTCTGCCGCACATTCGACGGTGTGAAACAAGGGGGGGCTGGCTAACATCGGTGAGCACTCAACATCGAAAACAACCATTCCTCAGGCAAACACTGTGTTTTATTTTTCAGCCTCTACACGCATAACTTATTTTTTCTCCCCATGTTCAGGCAAACGCCGATTGCGCTACACCAGAAGAGATATTGTTCGAACTTATGCATTTGAAGAACAACTCAGGCAACCTACCGCCCCAATTCGTGCAGGACCTAGATGAATGAAGTTGAAATACCTCAAGTCCTTTTTTAAGTCGGTTTGCGATGAGGTGTGCGTTTGTGTCATCCGCCTCCTCTCAAACTTAGAAAACTGAAAACACCCCTTCGGTTAGGAGAGCATGGAGGGATATCTCGGCCAATCCTGGCTGTTCCTATGATCTTAGTTTTCTATAAGTGTTGGTGGATGGGGAAGACATTGGAGCAAAAGTGGTTTGTAATAGGCTCAAACGATCAGTTGCCAGCCACTACTCTGTATATTGTCAGAGGGCGAGTCAATAGACAACTTTTATCGGTTGCCCACGCGCAAGACACATCTCTTTTTTCTCGAGCACTCTTTTGTCCCAGAGCAGGGTAACCGCATTTTATTGAAACGGGAAAATGCATTTTCGTATTGTCAAACTAATACGCACCACGACGACAGCTAAAACATGTCACATACATCAATATCTATCTAGACGAACATTGCGAGAAGGATCGGCAGCCTCTCGGAAGCGCGGCCTTCCAGCCAGTGTTCCGGCAGCTCGACGCGGTGTTGCGCATAGTGGCCGCCCATCGCTGGCCTGGATGCAAAACGGAGACCGCAGATGTTGCACTCGTGCCGCCCGATATTTTGGCTCCACTTCTTGCACCTTGCCTGTTTAGCCGTGGCCATGCCGAGACCCAGCCACTTGGCCCCGCGGACGTGGCTTGCCCGATGGCCGCCGAGCGCGTGGTACGACGGGAAGCACCGGCCGCAATCTGAACAGCTGTATTCTACCCATGCCGGCTGCACAAGCCGCGGCTTCTTCTTTGCCGCTGGAGCAATCGAGGCCAGCGGGGATGCGGCCGCCGCGCAGGGCTTGGAAAGGCCCAGTAACAGCGACACTTCCTCTAGCCCCTCCATGGTAAGCGACAGCTCCAGCGACACGCCCGCGCCCCCCATCGCGTGCTGCATTTTTCTGTATTTTTAACGGTAGTGGGTATGTGGCCGCTGTTCAGAGTTGATGCTATGGGGGCATGGGCCGGCTTAATATACAGGCGTGTGAGGCAACGAGAGAGGAGGGGAATACACTGCCTTATGGACTACAGGCAGCGCGCAACACACCTACCACGCGGGCTTGCACCCGCACACACTGCACGATAGGCGGGCTGGCATTCCCCAGGCTAGCATACAACTAATAGCTAAGCGGGACGGCAGAACTCAATCTAGCATGCAACCCAACGGGCAGCATAAGCTAGCACCTGCATAGGCGGGATGCCAAAACTCAATCTAGCATGCAACCAGCAGGCAGCATAAGCAGGCACCTGCGCACGCGGGATGGCATAACGCAAACTTAGCATACAACGGCGCCTTGCACACAGCACGGACAATCCCGTTCACTTAAGCAGCACAACAAGCTATATATACCCCTAACCATGCTCCGAATTTAGCAGAACATGCCACCAAACAGGCTAGCTACATTACTGGGCATCAAACCATCCAGGTGCAGGAGGAAAAAGATGGGGAGCCCCAACTCCACTCTCGACGGCAGGGTGCCTGTTCGCAATCCGCGCCCGTCCCTGCGCATCAACGCGGCTGCCCCACCTCCGCGGCCATCCCTTCTCACCAACACCGCCGCCCCAACACCACGCGGCCCAATCCCTCGCGGCCTGGCACCGGGACCGCAACAGAGTGACGAGATGGCCCCCGGCCACGGTGTGCGCCGGTCGCGGCCAAAATCGCCGACATCGGCTCTGGAGGTAGTCACCTACGGGTCTAGCCTCTCCTCGGACTCCACCGAGGACTACGAGCTCCCCGCCGACGGCTCCGGTTCCTCGTCGGAGAATTGGTCTGACGACCCCTACGCTGGCGAAGGTGAGGCGACGGCGGCGGCACAGAAGGACACCCAGGCCGTCGAAGATGAGAATGACGAGAAGTTCAAGGCGGTGATCGAAGAATCGCTTGCGACGAACCAGAAGGAGGAGGGAGAGAGGGCTGCCTACGCCGCGAAAAGGAAGATGAACGAGGCAGTTAATGCATGGCTGGAAACCGTCGCCTCTGCCGAAGACGACACGGACGAGGATCTGCGTGAAGTCAAGCCCACAGAGGTTACCGATAAGGGCAAAGAAGTGATCGTCATCTCATCGGACGACGAGGCCTGACCGTGGCCAAGACATTGAGCAAAACCGACTTTAAGGCGATACAGGTGGTGTTTTTAATTTTCCATTGTACTAGAGTACGACAGCACTCCCAGGGGATATTGGTGGTGTTTTAATTTCTATCTAGTAGTTTCCCTTTTTTTATTGTCGTTGTACTAGAGTACGATAGTATTGCAGGGGATATTGGTGGTGCACCTTATGTAAATTGTTTGTCGATCTGCTATAAAATCTACTTTGTGAGCAAACACCTTGTCCATCTTTTGAACGGCACACGCACGTGCTTAATTTGCTAAGTCTCTTTTATACGTCTTTTTTTAGGTAGCCGCTCTCTACGAGAGAAACACATGCCGAGAGAAAAACATGCACGACGGCACGTGTGCATGCAAAACCTCCTAGACAAGCTAAAAAACATGCACGACGGCATGCATCATTTGCTACTCCCGTCCTTTTTTAGTAGCCGCTCTATACGAGAGAAACACATGCCAGAGAAAAACATGCACGACGGCACGCGCGCATGCAAAACCAAGTCAACTAATTTGGGTCTAATTAAAAGGAGTGGGACAAGTATTTTGGAGGTATTTGGAGGCTTGCATGTGATCATCAATATGTCTCCGGACCTCTTATTATAGTACCAATAATAATAAGATGATCCCCTCTTCTCGCCGCCAACAGACAATACACTTATACAATTCAGTAGGTTTTGAGGATCTTGAGTTCTACACAATTGAAATTATAACAAATCCCCTAGTTTAGCACACATGGTAGTCCTGCAAGGAGTTAAGCTCAACTCCAATGGCCTACCCCAAATCATACACCGAACCTGTCTGATTCGGTCCGTTTGCCCGATCTCGCTAGCCGCACACGGAGCAGGGACAGTAGCCGCACGGAAGCCCGCGTTAGCGGCATGGAGCAAGGCCAGGATCCCCATGGAGATGTTCTGCATGTAATGCTAACCTAACACACAAGCGTGACCTGACCTAAACCATAAATCGGCCTCCGACTCGTAGCCTCATAGTAGACCGGGCTAAGCCTGTAGCCCGTCGGCATCAGATGTTTTATTTTCTGCACCTAAGTGTCCTCCCTTACTACCCGACCAAGTTCCAACAAACTTTTTAATCCCACTACACTGGTGTGGCCACGCAACATTTAGTTCCGACATACTTTTGAGACTTTTTATTTTCCACACGGGTTGCTTCCCATGCAGTCAAAGCCCCGAAACCTAAAGTTGTGCCTTCGAGTTGGAGCTTCGTTGTTCCTAGGGCCATGGCTTTGACTGCATGGGAAACAACCCATGGGACGCTCGAACGACACCCAGGCAACAATAGAAGACAAGACATGTGACGCTCGAACAAAGACGAAGAAACAACCCTTCGAGCCATGCCCTGACAACCGCCCCGACACCTAGACATTCCGCCATGCCGAGCGATCCACCATCACCACCCCTCGGGACCGCCACGCATCCCACAATTGAACCATAACACCACACAACTAAACCACCCGATATGCATAGGGGGAAGCTGCCCACCAACATCTAGGGCCGCCAACCCGCCATGCCCTGACAACCGCCCCGACACCCATCCCGCCAAGCTTTGATAACAGCCCCGGCACCCAGCAATTCCACTATGCCGAGCGAGCCACCATCACCACCTCTCGGGACCGCCACCCCTCCCGCAATTGAGGCACAACACCACACAACTCAACCACCCGATATGCACAGAAGGAAGCTGCCCTGCCAATATCTAGGGCCATCAACCCGCCATGCCCTGACAACTTCCCCGACATGTCCCGCCATACCCTGACAACAGCCCCGACACCCTCTCGGGATCTCCACCCCTCCCGCAATTGAGCCACAACACCACACAACTCAACCACCTGATATGCATAGGGGGAAGCTGCCCGCCAACATCTAGGGCCGCCAACCCGCCATGCCCTGACAACTGCCCCGCCATGTCCCGCCATGCCCTGACAACTGCCCCGACAACCTCTCGGGACCGCCACCCCTCCCGCAATTGAGCCACAACACCACACAACTCAACCACCCGATATGCATAGGGGGAAGCTGCCCGCCAACATCTAGGGACGCCACCCCGCCATGCCCTGACAACTGCCCCGCCATGCCCTGACAATAGCCCCGACACCCAGCCATTCCACCATGTCGAGCGAGCCAGCATCACCACCTCTCAGGGCCCTCCTGCAATTGAGCCACAACACCACACAACTCAACCACCCGATATGCACGGGGGGGAGCTGCCCGCCAACATCTAGGGCTGCCAACCCAACTAGAGGAAAACGACGCCGATGCGCCGCCGCTGTTGACACCGACAAAGTCAGCGTGAGGCTTTCGCGTCATCGTCCACCCATCACCGCCTCAAACAACAGTCATTCATCTCAAGAGCGATACAATCCATCACCAGTTGCGATTTTATTAACTCCAAACTGAATTACAACACGTACAAACACACAAAAAGACTCTGAATAGAATTATAGCACATACAAACACACGGAAACAGAAAAGAGGCTCCAGTAAATACTCGCTACATGGGCTATTAACGCGACGATGGGATAAGATGGCCCATTTTAACACCGAATTCTTATTCCACCTTTCTAACAACACCCCAACACACGTCCTAGCTATACCCGGCGGGGAAAGATGGACGCGTTGTTCTGGTCAATAAACCTAACAATCAGGAACCCAATCACAAGGAAATTGGTGCAAATCAGCCAGCACATAGCTTGCAAAATCCCAGGGAGCGCGACGTGCAGCCGCGCTGTCGTCACCAACGCCTCAGCTTCGACGACCAAACAGAATCGCTTGTACGCGAGCCAGTTTCTGTAGACACCAAGCCTGGAGTCGCCCATCTCATCGACCATGGCACAAGCACAGTGGTACAAAACAGCGACGCGGCGGTGAGCATGAATGGCAACGGGTGGTATCTGTCACGGTACATCCCAAGGAGATGGTACACGGTCATGGCCAAGTAGCCGAAAGACCTGAAGGCACCTGAATAAACAATGCAAACGCGAGTCATATATCCCGGGAGCAACGAAAACACACGACAGAAATGGGAAAAACACGTATTCATCCTTCCGGCGATGGGTCAAAAGAGCTGAAGGCACCTGGTATGCAACCATGATTGGTGCCATCCTCCTATATACGTCGCGGGGTGGTTGGCATGCAAATCTTCGAAAAGGCAGCCCAGGCACCAAAAACACACGCTCGCTGCCCAAACATGCTGCCAACTTTGTTAGGCCCATACACCCTGCCAATTTTCTGTCCACCACCATTTTGTCGGGGGCATACATACACACATACCTGAGAGGAAAGCAACAAACACATCAACAAAACTTACAAGGGGAAATCATGGCCGAAAGGGTTGGAACTGACGAGGATGGTGACAGCCCCACAAGGGAAGCAAGCTTGGAGATTTTCCTAGTAGAATCACCCGCTGCATCAAGGTAACTACCGCCGCCATCGATGCGCCCTCATACTACCATTTTTCCTGGACTACTATTTTTATCATTTGTCTTGGTCAGTCAAAGGAACCTCATGGGTGTGGAGAATCATCACAAGCCAACACCTCCGTGCCCTGGGCAACCCACATGCAGATATCCCAAGAGAAGACGATGATGCCCGTCAACATAAAACAAGTACTCGACGCATGGAGAATAAGGAAAACAAACCACTTGATCATCAACAACACCAGCACGACCAATGTAAGCAATACATAGCACAATATTTTGTCCATAGATACACAAATCAACAACAGGCTTTACAGAGCATGTGCTAACCAACAGGTCAGGGTAATTGGCCGTTTCATGGACAAAAAGGTAGACGAGTACAAGGGAACTTTCAAGCTTGACGACTACACCGGAGCAATAAAGGGGTCAACGTGGTTCATCCTCTCTAGCAACGAGCTTGACCACATCTTGTATACATTTTCTCCCCTGCCCATCCATGATATTTTTCATCAGTGTTCTTATTTTGCATTCTTTTTTTTTTGTCGCCCATAGAGGGCGACTATGTAATGGTCATCGGCCGTGTGAAAATGTACGGCCAAGAACCTGAACTCCAATGCCACACTTGCATCAAAGTTACAAACTTCAACGACATCACACACCACCACCTGTACGTAATCGCCGTGCACCTAGAGCATGTCCAAAAATCGGTGAGAAACGACCATTTTTTCCTTCTTAATATTGTTTTTATCTACACTAATATAACAGAACCACATTTTTCGTTTGTTATCGAAAAAGGAAAAAACTACGCAGGACTTGTAGAGGAAAGACCATATCCGGTCCGGAAAAGAAGGGGCCCGACAACATCCACCTAGCAACGATGGCCCAACAAGCCCACAAAGCAAAGTAGGAAGTTGCAAAATAGGCCCAGAACCAGCCTTCACCACACCACCAACGAGAGCAACCACATGTCAAAATGCACAAGACACGCCTCCGAACCAGTCAACTGTTGGCTTACCAACATCTAACGCTATCATGCACGTACTACGCGAGGAGTCACCCAAGTGAGTAGGGTTTCCATTTCTGCTTTATCTTCATATATTGGTCATGCTCTAAACTCACCCCTAGGTTACAAACAATCATAGGAGCGGACCAGAGGGCGTGCACATCAGAACCATCTGCGCAAAACTGATGACAGATAAAAACTCTATCAGGTGCGAACACCATGGATGACCTTGTTTTTATCCCGCAATATATATTCTAATCGGATACGTGCCATTTTTTCGCGCAGGCACTACTTAGACGACTTAGCCATGGTGGGTGAGATCTACACCACGGTTGACGCGGACCACTTCGTGCCAACATAGCGAGTGCACTGCCACTGCCCGTCACAACTAAGACAATAGTGTACCTTTTTTATTCAATTTTTCAAGTTTCTACTCCCACCTAGTGCGTAACCCTTTTCATCATCCACCGAATGACCCTCTATGTAGCGTGTGCCTCTGTGCTCAAATAACCGCATATGTTTCATCGGTCGCATCATGAATACAGTATGGACACACGCCCTAATAACCGCATATGTTTCATCGGTCGCATCACGAATACAATATGGACACACGCCCTACGTGTTATACATGCCGGAAACACACAAGTAAGTGGCGAGGCCGTAATAATACCACATCGCATGACACTTCGCTCGTCAATCCCGTTCTCCTGCTCCGCGCCCAGGGTGGCATTAGGGGCGACGGAACCATGAAACTTCAAAAGAACTTCCAAGATTATATTCTACAAGTCGCCAGCCGCCTTGCTTGCTGGAAATCCAAGCTCATCACAACGACAGGCCTCGTGCTTCTCAATGCGGTTCTCTCTGCTATGTCGATGTACTGGACCTCAGTTCACGCCCTACCGGCTTGGGTGCGACGGGATGCTTGTCACGGAGGCCACTACAAGGTTGCACGGGGATACATCTGCAGGCCTAGAGACCTTGGTGGGCTGGAGCGTGTCTCCACGGTCCGTTGAGGTGGTGGAGGACGGTCACATAGCGAAGGACGACGGCGGCTACTATTGCTTGCCTCCACGGTCCGCGGTCCGGGGGGGGAGGGGGAATTAGGGGCGACGGAACCATGAAACTACAGAAGAACTTCCAAGATTATATTCTACAAGCCTAACTATACCAACTTTAAAGACGAGAGGGAGGCCCATGTATTTTGCCAGGTGGACTTCCAACCTTTGCTGGATAGGATTGCCAGCCGCCTTGCTTGCTGGAAATCCAAGCTCATCCAATGACAGACCCGCCTCGTGTTTCTCTGTTATGTCGGTGTACTGGACCTCAGTTCACGCCCTACCGGCTGGGGTGCGACGGGACGCTTGTCACGGAGGCCACTGCAAGGTTGCACAGGGCTGCATCTGCAGGCCTAAAGACCTTGGTGGGCAGAAGCGTGTCTCCCCATTCAAGCCTGGGGCAGGGGTTGTCGACGCGTTGCACGCATAACGATCGGGTGCTCTTTTTGCAGCCGCCACTATGACCACCCTTGAAGGGTGGTGCTACTGCCAGCTTCTGGTTTGATAGCAAGATGAACGAACATGCTCCATTCTTAGCGTCCCCGACACTCTTTGAGGCACCTTGACGGGAACGACTTCTTGTGTGGAATGGGTGGTCGTGTCTCCTCGCAGATGTTGGACAACTTTGTGTTGCTGTGGACTCATGCGGCGGCGGTCCAACTCCAAGTTGGTGTTCCAGACTCCTTCCGCTGGCAATGCAAGCCGTCTGGCGCTTCCTCGGCCTACTAGCTTCAATTCTTGGGAGATGTCACGTCACCGCTTACGCAACATGTCTGTCACGCCTGGGCCCCGACAAAGTGTTGCTTTTTCGCCTGGCTCTTGGTACAAAACAGAGTCCTCATAGCAGATAGGCTGAGGAAGCGACAATGACCGAACACCTACTTCTGCCCCGCTATGCAGGCGCAACCTTGAGACTGAGCATCATCTTTGGGGACAAGGTAGCAGCGCATTTTTGGCTGCCCAGTCTATAGCCGACAAATTTGGTTCCTACCGCTCTCGAGGACGGGGGAGTGACACCAGAATCCATCGTTCCATGACGGCGGTGGCTAGACCGAGAACAGGTGGTCCATCGAGGTGCCGGAGGACGGCCACAAAGTCAAGGACGACGACTACTATTTGCTTTCCTCCGCGGTCTGTTGAGGTGGTGGAGGACGGTCACATAGCGAAGGACGGCGGCGGCTACTATTGCTTGCCTCCATGGTCCGCGGTCCGGGGGGAGGGAGGGGGAATTAGGGGCGACGGAACCATGAAACTACAGAAGAACTTACAAGATTATATTCTGCAAGCCTAACTATACCAACTTTAAAGACGAGAGCGAGGCCCATGTATTTAGCTAGGTGGACTTCCAACCTTTGCTGGATAGGATCGCCAGCCGCCTTGCTTGCTGGAAATCCAAGCTCATCACAATGACAGACCCGCCTCGTGCTTCTCTGTTATGTCGGTGTACTGGACCTATGTTCACGCCCTACCAGCTGGGGTGCGACGGGACGCCTGTTACGGAGGCCACTGCAAGGTTGCACAGGGCTGCATCTGCAGGCCTAAAGACCTTGGTGGGCGGAAGCGTGTCCCCCCATTCAAGCCTGGGGCAGGGGTTGTCGGCGCGTTGCACTCATAACGATCGGGTGCTCTTTTGCAGCAGCCACTGTGATCACCCTTGGAGGGTGGTGCTACCGCCAGCTTCTGGTTCGATAGCAAGATGAACGGACATGCTCCATTGTTAGCGTCCCCGACACTCTTTGAGGCATCTCGACGGGAACGACTTCTTGTGTGGAATGAGCGGTCGTGTCTCCTCGCAGATGTTGGACAACTTTGTGTTGCTTGGACTCATGCGGCGGCGGTCCAACTCCAAGTTGGTGTTCTAGACTCCTTCTACTGGCAATGCAAGTCGTCTGGCGCTTCCTCGGCATACTAGCTTCAATTATTGGGAGTTGTCGCGTCATCGCTTATGCAGCACGTTTGGCGCGACTGGGCCCAGACAAAGTGTCGTTTTTCCCTTGGCTCCTGGTACAGGACAGAGTCCTCATAGCAGATAGCCTGAGGAAGCGACAATAACAGAGTCCTCACAGCAGGTGCAACCTCGAGACTGCGCTTTTGGGACAAGGTAGCAGCGCATTTTTGGCTGCCTAGTCTATAGCCGGCAAATTTGGTTCCTACCGATTTCGAAGATGGGGGAGTGGCACCGGAATCCATCGATGCACGATGGCGGCGGCCAGACCGAGAACAGTTGGTCCATCGAGGTGGCGGAGGACGGCCACCCCTTAGAACAACTGGTTAAATATTACCTTGCGAAAATAGTTGGATATATCTAGTATTAAATAGTGCATAGATAGTACTCCCTCCGTCTAGAAATAACTGGCTTGGATTTTTTCTAGATTCGAATGTATCTAAACGCATTTTAGTATACAGATACATTCTAATCTAGATAAAATCAAATCAGTTATTATTGGACGGAGGGGAGTACAAATTTTTCGCAACACCCTTGTCAAAATGTTTATCATTTAACAAAATATCAACTGGGCAGATCAAAATATTCCAGTTAACTATTAAATTATCCCAACCAAATTGAGAAACACGAGACGGGGGCACGTGTCAAAGAAGGAAGGGCGGGTCGCGCTGCTGTCAGAACGGGGGAAGGCGGGCCGACGGCGCCTGTTCGCGTCCGCAGAGAGGCGAGCACTTCACGAGACCACGCGCCCGCGCGCAATGTCAGATGCAGCAAACGCGAGAGGAGCGGAAACGTCTAGCTTAGTTAAACTAGGAGAGCAGAACGGCCAGCTTAGTTAAACTAGGAACGGCATGCTCCTAATCACTAGCATTATTCCTAACAGCATGCGTCCAAGCGAACACTTTCCGTTGGATGTGAAATATTCTCTCACATGGGTCCAGCTATTGTGGTTAGGAGCGACTATCAACTGTGTACAACATAGTGATTCAGGTGGGCCCACTACCCAGGCAATATTAAAATGCCCATTCACCCCACCCACCTAAGCTCACATAGCGTCACTCGCCGAGTCCTCGTTCCCCCAACAACAGAAGCACAAGAGCTGGCCATGGAAGGAGGGAAAGCAGCCGAGTGAATGCGAGAGCACCTACCTCTTCATTCAATCCTTGTCATGTCTGAGCATTCAATCCCACCCCACGCGAGAGTTATGGCGGACGGAGCGGACCTGGACGAGATGCATGGCTTGACAGGAGAGCTACCGCCGCAGCTCGAAGCGGCAGGCCAGGCTGTACTGGTGAGTTATTTCTCCACCCGCTCGGCTTGCATGCCACTCTCAATGCCTTTCCAGCAGCATTTAATGGGAACTTAATGCTTTTCCAGTAGTAGACAACGCCTGTTTTTCCTGTGTTCATCAATGGGGATTTCGTCTCAATCAACGTTTTTTGTGTTTCTTGTTCTTGCGCAGCCGCACTCAGATGTGTTTGAGCAACCGACGCAAACACATGCTGAGCAAGCCAATCTGCCATACATGCCAGGCCAGTGTATGGAAGCGATGATAGGAGGGATCCAGGTAAAACTTGATCTACTTCTATTTTAAAGAAAAGAAAACATGTGCTACCCCATGGAAAATCGATAACTGACTCCTTTTTATTTGTATGCTATGTGCCAGTTTGACCTCATCGCAGATTACGCCGTGTTCCCTTGAGAGACGAGTGGCTTCGCTGGACACGCAAGCGGCTTGTATGCCCAGCCACCATTCTTGCCCAACTACTTGAACCTATACGAGAACACCGGCATGATGCAGGTAGTACAGCTACCCGCTGCGAAATAAACAGCTTTATTTTCTGTATGTAGCTAGAGTTCTATCCAGATAGCTGTGCTCGGGGCACTACAATTTACGTGAGTACGGTATATGTAGTGTACACCGTAGTGTCTACCATGAAACAAGCCACACGTTAGGGCCATCACTGGAATTTCACCAAGGGAAATAATAGACCATAATTAAAAAACTATCCCGGTATGGTAGGCCCCACCCCGTGCCCCCGCACCTGCACCCACCCCCTCCCCACGACCATATCTTCCACCAGCCCCGCAATTCCCCATCCCTACCTCCAGCCCAACCCATTCGATTCCCCATTCCTCGTGCATCTAGGTAGAAGAAGATTTTAGGAAATGGCAGAAGATGAGCAGGCCTCTAGACGCGCAGCCACGCGAACAACGCGATGCGAAAGGCGGGTGATTTGCCTGAGACTTAGAACAAAGGTTTCACCACCCACAGATCTGAATCCAGCCAACTATTTTCTTCTTTTTTTGATGATTTTCCATTTTGTTGCGTCTTTTACACTAGTAAGTCTCTCTTTTGGTAACTTATGTTTGCCAATCCCTTTTCACAGCGAGATTTGAACATGGCTGGCTCGTCGCTGGAGCCATTGCCTCCTAGCATGGATTATCAGGCAAGCATCAACACGGCCTTGATGCAGGTATGCAATAAGCTCGATTTTCTCTCTAAATACAAACTCAGCTTAGTACTGCCAGTATGTTGACATCGCCATTTGATTTCAGCAAAACGCTCAGGGGAACAGCAATACGATTCAGTACCAGTTGTTATTACAGGAACTGCAGGCAGCCTGTAGCGGGCTGAGGAGCGCATGCAGCGGCGTGCAGTACCCATGCGCAAACGTGAACATACTGTCACACCGCATCAATCAGGTGCTGACGCAGGGGCAGGCCGGCAATCAGCCACAACTTATGAGGCAGTTTATCACAGAGCAGCAGGGTAAGAAGGTTCCATTTCTCAGATGCATGATCGTTAGCCACAAGAATGATGCAGGGAACAAACCAATCTTTCTGTGTAGGCCCAGCAGGCTTGGGGGCAGGATTGGGTGTACTGAAACCAACAGCTTTCAAAAAGACCAGTGGAAGGATTATTAGGCCCCAGAAAACTGGCCCGCGCTTTTTCGCAGACTGGTTTATAATGGATGCCAAGCAAAAGGATCTAACTGAGTAAGCTCAAACTGCGATAACATCCTAGCCTCTTGATTATCTGTCCAATATAACCCCCTTCCAATTTTTTGTTACGCAGCATTTGGATCCAGTTCAATGAAGAGCCAAGGTTGGCAATTGATGGCAAGTGGGTGAGGTCCTTCCTGAGAGGGCAAGAAGACTTTTCCAAAGACATGTCGTGGGCCGTGGTCAGGATGTTGAGGCTGCAGAATCAACCATCCGGAGAACGGGATGGGTGCCACTACGTGGGCTACACCTGGGCGGTAAGCACATCTGCACACATCACTATGCATATGTTTTTTATGTTTACAGATTGCTTGTTATTATAGAATACAAGCATCACACAGATTGTGATGTACCTATGGAGCAACCACTCATTGTTAGCTTTGAAATGAAAGGACATACAAAGTTATACTAGCAAGCTTTGTGATGTACCTCTTTCGCTCTAAGCAAAGCTAACCACATCAACCATTGACACAGACAGAATTATAACACTATGAAAAACAACCCTCCAATTAGGATACATTCATATGCTATCTACTTTAAAAAATGCTAATTGTGATATACATGCTAGCTATTTTTTTATGTGCACTTTTTATACATGGAAGTGATCAGTGTATGTTGGATAAACCTGCATAAGAAGAAGCAGTAGAAAGACACAGTAAAACATGCTAAACTTACTATAATAGGTTGGTTGATGGCATCTGCAGGGTACCATCAGTTGCATTTAGAGCATAAATATTCCGTTAATCTGATTAGGATGTACATGGTCCAGTCAACATCTCTTTCATTTGCGTTCTACTAAAATTGGAATTACCTACTCTTGTTTCAAACCTACCTCCTAATAGTTCGTTAAAAGCTATTTCAGCATAGAGTGAAACTTGTTTTGAGTAGTGCTTGATATTGTTGGTTTGTTCTTTGTCTCTGTAAAAACAGGATTCCCACATGCGGAATGAGGGAAACAGCACCCAGAGGATGAAGCTATTCACCAAACCAGAGATCATAATGCCGCTACATCAGTGCAACAAGGTCGCAACACTACTACTAACTGAAGACGAGAAGTGGGCATCATTGTCAATCGATCTAGCCGAGGGTGTAACAAACCTAATCCACCCTGCACTTTCGACCAAGTCGGAGGAAGACGTGTTGGCAACACACTTGCCATTGTGCAAGTTGTTGACCCAGGCTGCTGTGAACCACATGGCGTCACTCTTCCAAGCTAAACCCATGCCGGAGTGGATATACAAGGTGCCTCTGGCAAGCCGGGGAAAGCTACCACGGTAAGAACATGCTCCCCACATATGGAAATTTTCTACCCAGGTAGAAAGTAACTGAAACAATCTGACACAGTTTTTTGTTTTCCATTACAACAGCAAATGGACAGGTATCACCGCCGCCTTCTACAGCGTCCCAAAGCACAACCAGTTCATTGTGAGCTCCTTTCTCTTTTTTGCCACACAATGCGTTTTATTGGCCATGTAAACCCATGTCCTAAATTGTGGCTCTGTCATACAGTCTGTCAGAAAAGAAACCATAGCAGAAGAGAAAAGGATACTCATCCACAATCTTGTGAAGGAATGCCACGCCGTCACTGGGAAAACTGTCAAGATGCACATTGTGAAATTACGGAGAGTGCAGAAGGAAATACCTGATGAGGATGATGATACCAATAATAGCGTTGCAGGCAGCGAGGCGGGCTCACACCAGCCCTGACGATGATGGATTACTAAGACCACCATCGCCCACCCATCATGCTTAGTTTACTACTACTTTCGCTACCTGGACTAGTTTGTAGTTTTCAGTTTCCAAGTACCCTCGCCATGCTCTGGGCACTACTTTCGCACTGGACCTTGTTATGTAATAATAAGCTGGACCTCTACTAAGATATGTAATGCACTACTACCGCTCAAAAATACCGGACTTAGACATGATGCATCTAGCATATGTTTCTTTTTCAGTTTATGTTTTTGATTTGCGCTGCCTACCTGATATTCTGGGAGAGGAGACTATCACACACAATCCTACTTTTTATTCAATCAGAACCGGAACAAACAAGATACAAGTTGCCACTGCAAATCTCTAAACCCTGCTAGCTATCCAGACAAACGCAAGAACGAGGGCGACAAACAATGGCAAGCTCTCTAAACCCTGCTAGCTATCCAGACAAACGCAAGAACAAGGCCGACAAGAGCATATCTAACCATGGCAAGCTCAGCCTTAATTTGTCTACACATCTCCATATGATTGTCCACCGAGCTCATAGTCGCACAACCGACGCTGCTCTGGGCACCAATGCACCTGTTATGCTTAGCGTTCTCACCATCTGAGCGGCCAGCGAGCTCGTCTTCCCAGCCAAAAAACTTGCACTTCTGCAAAAGATTTAAACAGAAAATAATCTCTCAGCCACACAAATGGACAAACTTGAGAACAAGAACGTTGAATGTGGATGTTGCTCCTACCTTTTCCAACCCACACTTCACGAAAGCCGACCAGGATTGTGGATCATACCAGAACGCCAAAGATCACCTAGCTCGCCACAAAAACAAGGAAACTTGGAAACTCCCAGATAGCTACCGTTGCCGGCTGGCTTCATTTTTTGTGCTTCGGGGGAAAGGTGGGATTGCATTTAGGGAGAAGTGGAGGCTTTCTTATATAGACGAGGAGAGAGTTTTTTCACAGTCGTTGGAACGCACTAGTCGTTCTGCCAAGCTATACGGCAATGGCTATCAAGCAAAATCAGTTCCTTGTTTCCCAGCACGGGTAGCAAAATTGAGCTATTTGCTTCCAACACCCCACAAAGACAGGTAGAAAATCGGATTTCCATTTTTGCAAATGGGGCACTCTGCTAACCCATGCGTGACAAAGAGATTACATTTTTTTTGGTTGCAGAGGCTATGTGCAATTGGTATCTCCTGATATTAATATATGCTCCTTTCTAAAAAAAGTACTCTTTTGTTTTCATTCGACTAGAAAATTGGACGAGGAAAATTCGAACACAATGAAACAGACACACGCTAAAGCCCCATTTCACAATTTAAACACTACAGCAGCACCGATACATTGCAACATGTGGAACTACTTAGCCACATAGGACGACTTCCTGCCACAGGTGGACCTGTTGTGACCAACAACGTGACATTTCTGGCACCTCCGCAGGGTTGCACCGGAGGGTCCAGGCAAAATGTTGAGCGGGCACGCAGACGTTCGGTGCTGTGTCGAGTCGCACGATCCGCAGTGTTCTACAACATATACCCCGTTCTTCAAGAATCTAGCCGACTTCCGCGGACGCTCTTGTGGTGGCGTCGAAGATGACGGTGCGACCCTCTTACGAGCTCCTGGCGACTCGATCGGCGACTTGAACCTCAACTCTTTTGGCCGGCCCCGAGAACGTACGCGGGGAGGAGCGGCAGCGGACGAATCAAAGTGCAGCACACCCGTGCCACCACCGTCATCAGTTTGAGCCGTGAGTGGAGCGATCGCAGGATCAGAAACTGTAATGGCCGATATAGCAGCCTTGGCATGGCTGACATAGTCTACGGCCACCTCGAAAGCTTGTCTCGATGTAATACCCATGCCAACAAGCTCCATCATAGACGCATGGAAAAACTCCTGCATCGAAGCAGCATCGGCCTGCCTGGCAGCAGCATCTCCGTCTCCAGGGATAGCGCAGTCGATCCCTTCCCTTGCACATATTGTCCACCGCTTGAGCACCAGCGCATGAGGAATCTCCGTAACGTTGTTGTATACGAGCACCTATGTAAGGAACAAGCGCCAACGTCACCCCCCGTGCAAGTAACAAGAACGAACAGGGTAGAGAGCAGTGAACACACACCTTCAATATGTGGCGATATGGAATCCCTGAGTGCTCAAAGAACTTGCACACACAAGAATAATTATTCTTCTCATTGTCGCGGATTTCCTTGAACTCTCGCCTCCCAGCATCGGTATGCTCGATGGATCACGCATACACGACTAAGAAGCTGCTCTCGTCAACGCTAGCATGGCAGCTGAATGAAGCAGACCGGAACAACTCCCGGTAAAAACGCTCGAAGAGGCCACGCGTGTACACGCTGGTTGCGTGCCTCTCAATAGGAGCACCAGCTCGTAGGATGAAGTTTACCTGCACAGGATAGATGACGAGTTAATAAGAATAATCGGTTTTTCTTCACACCAAGAAATACATTTTTTTCCATACCTGCTTTGTCGCATGTTCCTCTCTCCCCTCATCCGCGATACGATCATTGACCAATCGATCATACTGGGTAATAAACAGATGCATCGGCGCGGCCCGAGGGATGTATGTTTTCAACACGTGGTTTGCACTCTCGCTACGTTGTGTGCTCGTCATACGGGCACAAAAAGTATCTGCAAAATACGGTTTAGCCCACATCTCCCAGTTCTCGTACGCCCTGGCCAGGAACTCGTTATCCTCGAGCCCATGCCCTGTGATTATCTTGGTCCAACGAGACTCAAAGTCCTCGATAGATATAATCACATCAAGAAGCTCATGCAGGTCTTGCTTGAAAGCTGCGTTTTTGCTGTACACGGATCCAAGTGACTCCTTCACCTTCTTCAAGACGTGCCACTTGCACCACCTGTGCCGTGTAGTTGGCATCTCTGCCTTGATCGCAATGAGCATCTGATGACACTGATCTGCAACATGGATGATACAAGTCAAAATCAATCAAAAATTACATAAGTACCATCTAAACATTTGAAATGAACTACCTGTCAGAATGGTCTGTGGACAATTCATCCCCATAACAGAGAGGAAGTTGCGAAAGTCCACTTGAAGGCCTCGATGGTCTCCTCGGTTAGAAGGTCGCCCCCAAAAACAACACTCTGGAAATGGTTGTTTACACCAACAAACAAACCAAACAGCAAATTGTACAAGTTGGTTCGGTAGGTCGTGTCAAATGTGACAACATCACCAAAAGCAGCATAGTCCTTACGGCTAGAACCATGGGAGAACAGCAGAGACCGGACACGTTTTTTATCATCGAGATCCATGGCTACGACAAACCCTGGGTCTTTCTTTTTAATCCGTGCAAACACCTCCAATGTCTTAGCCATGTCACCCTCTATTGATTCCTAAGCTAACTTCGCACACAACGTGCGGACAGATTGACAGCTAAAAGGGACATAACTATCCGACCCATGTGTGCTGCCTACAATGGAGCATACCCTTGACAATTGGACGTCGTTGGAGCGTAGGTGCCGGATCAACTCCCGAGTACTACCGTCGATCCTGCTGTGTGAAGGCCATCTGCGTTTCTCCCCACACGAGATGGCCATAGGGTGGCAGTGCTCGTTAGAAAAACGTTTTACAAACCACGAATCGTCGTCGCATCTAAGCAAAGATAGATTGGACAGGCAGCCGCAACGAGCCGACCGGCTATGCTCAGCTTTGTCATGCCCCTGGAAAACACACGTATTTTGTACCAGTCAACAAGTAGCCCAAATAAAACAATACTACTCCCTCCGACAAACTAGTTGACTTAGATTTGTCTAGATCTTCTGAATTTAGACAAAACCAAGACAACTTTTTTGGGTCGGAGGAAGTACAACAAACTCTGACTTGTCTCACTGTACCTCACACGAACAGACAATGTCCTGGCGAGTCTTGGTGTTAGAACGATTGATACGGCTACGCCCATAGCGGATACCGAAACCAGCCTCCTAGGAATACATGTTATAAAACTCAAATGCTTCTTCTAACGATTGAAACACCTGACCTTTGTAAGGGAGGAAGATACATTTCTCCCCACGGTTAGACGCGTCTCGCAAGGCTGCCTCCACTGCTCCGTAGTTCCATGCAGCAGGAAGCCTTGGGCCAACCGGGAATCTATTCCATCCACGTACCAAAATTGATGGTTAGGAAAACACAAAACATGACATAAAACAGCAATAACTAGTGCACCAAAATTACCCATCGCGGACTTCCAAAGCAGCACCGATGGGAGCCATCAGGTGGCGGTGGAGGTCGCGCGTACAGATGGGGTGCTTTTATCTATCATGCAAACGAGAGCCAACATGTCTAGCAAACACGGTCATGTAAAACGCAAAGCAGCACGACAACCAGGCATGCGTAACCGACGCATAACATCTCGCAAAGGCGGGGCAGATGGGATAACAGACGGGGACGAAACGGCGGCAGCAGACGTTAACCTGATGCTAGAGATGCCCAGTCCCCATCAACGCATCCATCGATGCAACATGCATGCGTTGGTACAAAATCCACCTCCATATATATATATATATAGTGGCGCTATTTGACATCCAGGATGTAGAATAGTTATTCTTCATCCTCCCCATATCTTTCAAACCGTACATGATTTTTACGTCACGTAAATTTTCTCTTATCCCGAAAGTCAAGAAGAACATAAAAAAAATTAGACATGTCGTAAAAAATTATTTACATGCCGTAAAAAAATACGGCGTAAAATGCGAATTTTCTATGTTTTTTACACTACAATGACTCATAAATCGTATTTTTATGTCGATTTTTTTGCGTTTCTGATAAATATGAACATAATTATTAGTATACAAAACATAAATTTATGTATGTGAGAACATTAAAATATGTGAGATGCAAAATAACTATTCTGCACCCTGGGTGCTAAATAGGATTTCTATATATATATGGGACACCATGGTGTCCGGGCACCATATCTGTATTTCGTACATACCTAGAGTACACGTAACCAAATTTTACAACCTAAGATTCACATACCTAAAATATACATATCCAAGTTATATATACCTAAGGTATCACATACCTAAGTTACATATATATGCACGTATGCTACGTACGTGCACCTTAGGTATGTAATATGTTAGGTATATGTAACTTAGGTATGCATATCTTAGGTATGTGATATCTATGTATGTACGTATCCCCTCAGGTATGCGTGGTTTAAAGCAAAAATATGCGTATCACGTATGGTGTCCGGGCATCGTGGTGTCTCAGTTATTATATATATATATATATATTGTGTTATGTTGTAAATTATTGCGATGTAACTACTTGTAATAAAACTTACCCACATGAACGCCTCTGATGGGCGTCTTTAAATCGCTTCTATGCGGATTTTGACGAAAATGTTAAGATCTCCATAGACCCGATTTAGGGGCATTGCATGTTGTAAACTTCTTATATAATCTCCCTCCTCTAGCTAATATATCAAATTTGTTTGGGAATTAGTCGAATAGAGTACACACTATATCTAAGTCTAGAATTCGCATTGGTGGCATAATAAGTGTAGCCATGATGTCCACTCAGAACTCATTAGTAACCTCATGAACCCAATATTCATTTGTACATTAACTAAAACATATGTAATATTTTCTAGTGGCGTAATTTCATATAAAGATGGATACTGATGGGCCAACGGTGTATCTCCCACCCGTGTATCCTCCCAAAATCTAGTGCGCAACCCATCTCCGATTTGAAAATAACCTCTAGCAAAGAACCCGTCATTTAACCGCGTAAGTCCTTTTCAAAATTGCGAGTCATGTTGGTTTTATGTGAACTTGAGAAATAAATTTTTGACTAAGGTACTTATTATGTAATAACTCTTGCCACCTCTCATCCTCGCTAATTAGTTCATAAGGTCATTTGCTTAGTAAACATTTATTCTCTATCTCAAGTGCCTCAATATCAAGATCACTTTGGTCCTTTTGCCTATAAACTATATTCCACTTTGTCAGTCTATAATTGTTTTATCCTCATCACTTTACCAAAAAATACGAGAGCTATAAAATCAAGTTGTTTTCGTATCCCCTTGGGTATCTCGAGAAACGACAACATAAAATTGGTAAGCTTGTTAGAATAGAATTGATTAGGACAAAATTATCACCATAGGATAAAAGTTTGCCCTTCCAGCAACTGAACCTACCTTCAAATCAGGTTACTACTACATGCCAATCTAAATTTATTATTTTCTATAATGGATAGGTAGTCCTAAGTATCTAAATGGCAATGACCTATCCTCACATCCAAAAAATATTGTTTACTTGTGTTCCTCATCTTTTGCCATTCCAAAACAGAAAATCTTGCTTTTACAGAAATTAGTATTCAAACCCTATAACTTTTCAAAGGTACATAGTATTAGTTTCATGTTAACGGCCGTTTGTAGATCATGTTCTATGAATAATATTATATCATCGGCATATTTGTAGAATTGAGATCCCTATATCAACAAGATGAGAAATGAGTCCTCCAATTTGTCCATCCTCTTTGGCCCTAAGGATAGCCAACATATAAACAACATAGGAGACAAAGGATCTTCCTATCCTTTCCAGTCTGAAAATAATGTTCAATATCATCATTGACTCGTATTCCAACCCTACCTCCTGAATAAATTGCTCAATCAACCTACACCACTCTGGTGCAAATCTCTTCATGTGCAAGGATTACAATCACTCAAAAGAGTATCTACAGGTAGAAGTCTGGGTTATAGTTTATCCACACAAAAATGGGCACCTTGATTAGCGTCGCAACCAATATGAAACATGTTCATACTAACAAAAGCTCTACTCGGCTCCCTAATCTCCTGACATATTGGCAGCAACTCCGAGTTTTTTTTTCGAACGGTAGGCAAAATATTTGCCCCATTCCGTTAAAATAGAAGAAGAGTCATGACATGATGATGGCTTGCAAGTGCACAGGTTCGTGAGAGCATGTTTTCGCGGAAGTATTAATTCCAGTTTTTATATCGATCCCAATAAGGAGCCTAGGTAAGTGTTTTTATACGGCGTTTCTGTTGCACTCAAGGTGTCACCTGTCTTGAGTGAATTGACTGCAATTGTTTAAGGTGGAAGGGTGGTGAGTGAATAATAGAGAAAACTTGCGTAAAGAAAAAAGCGAGAATTAAATAGCATAAAAGTAAAGACGAGAAAGGTGTTCGAGGTTCCTACAGAAGAGAAGTTAGGCGCGGAGAGAAACAATATATGGTAATAGTGAAGATACCAGATGAATAAGATGGAATAAGTGATTGTGATTTCTTATTTAGAAGTGAGTAGGCAAGTAACCCATATACTCTTGAGTTCCAAATGGTGTGTGGTTTAATTCATTGACTTGCTAGGTCAAATGTGTGTGTGGTTGTGATTGTGTCAAACTCAACTCTTAACATTTCAAATTTCAAATTGAATTAAAATTCTAGAGTTGACTTGAGTCAAACTCAACTCTAGTTCAAATCCTCAAGTGTTTTCACTCAATGCAAAAAAAAGTTCAAATTCAAAATTTCATGGCATATTATGAATGCACAAATTCAATATCAGTCCCTAGCCCCTTCTCCCATTTCTTTGGGTCATTACAGGGAGGCAAGGCATGTTGTTTTCGGAGGTGCAGTGTTGCGCCGTTACTCCACGAGGCTCGCCCCTTTTTATAACGGAGCAACCGCTCGGGTGGGAAAGCCCGCGTGAAGCGCCAAGAACTACCGGAAATGGCCGGAACCAGCCAGAACAGACATGAAAGGGAATCGGAACCGGCGGGAGACGATGGCGCCGGAACCCTTTCCCGAGAGACGAGCCAACGTCATCGGTGCGCCCCAATCACTACCAGGCCGGCCCGTGCGCGGACGCGAGGAAGGACACGTGCTCTTTCCGCGACGACGCATTTCGAGCACATATTTGGGCCAGGAATGGGTCAGCCCGAACGTGCTTGATCGTTTGGGTCGAACCGCTGGAGCGGGTTTTCACCGCCAGGGCGTCCGAGCAGACCAATTCGGACATCCCGTGATCGAATGGGTCGGTCCGGTGAAGATGCCCTTACTCGCCCAAAATTACATGACTCAAAAAAGTGGCACACACGGCGACCCAAGTCCAGCTTCCCTCGAAGATCCTGAGAAGGATTGGAGGCAGGGTAGCTTTGTTATTGAAAACTCTTGCATTTCACTCTTTTCAAATAGCCAAAGCTTCTCCTTGAAGATCCCGAGAAGGATTGGAGGTAGGGTAGCTTTTTATTGAAAACTCTCGCATTTCGCTCTTTCCAAATAGCCAAAGACACGGCCTTCCAAACCAGCTCCGAGTGTTTGGTGCACATGTGTTACAAACGTGTCACATCCGATAATGGTTGTGCACACAGGAACGCAGCAAGTACTAAAACGATGCATAGAAAATAGCCAAGCACTTGTAAACGTACTGGCGAAAGCAAGTTCATAATTCTCGACGAGTATTTGTTCTCTGTTCCATCAAACTAAAGCACATTTCATTGTCCACAGACCGATTCATTCCAAGGTCAAATGTTGCATTCTCCTTCAACCTATAAAACATAATTTAAGCTCCAAAAGGATACAACAAAAGGCATAACTGTAAAATATGAACACGCAGCATGTCAAGTAATACAGCAACAAATGATAAACTCCCAAGAGCAAACATCAATGCATTTTGTTGAAAGCATTAGATAATTATAATTTCTGCGTCACCAGCTGCTCTGGATACAACAGGTTTCTTAATATGTTCTACATACAACATCTGCATAATCTACTTCTAAGTTTCATCAAGCCCACACATCCACTCCTCCAGGTGGAGATGCATAATCTACCACCGTCTGTGCAGTTGTTAACACCGTTGCGTTTCTGCCTGGCTTCCTACACTGAATTCCGGAACAGCAACAGCTACTTCACTTTATCGTCATTAGGCAGCAAGTCAGTGCTACGAGCCTCCACATCCCCTCGAGGATGGCAGGCTTGCAATTCCACAGCATCAGCCTCTCCCACACTTGGAGATTTACTTACCATCTGGAGCAATTTCAGTGTTCAGCACCTCCTCTCCCACTTACAACGGGAGACTCATCAGCTGCTGCATCAGCTTCCTTTTGATCCAAAGTTCCATCAATACATGCATGTTCAGTGCTTGGAGTTTTTGCTCCTGTTCTGCAAAGAAGGTCCCGTGTGACAGTCATATCCTCACTGGACGAAGGTTGCAACAGCTGCTCAGTTTTGGCTTCTCCAAGCTTTAAATTTACACCACCGGGTGCTGGTTGAGTGTTCAGCACCTTTAAATCTTCTCCGAGCTGTTCAGTACTAGCATGCTCCGCATGATCTGGCACAGGGGCAACTCGTTCGATAGTCTTTTCGTCTTGAGCAGATGTATTTGCTACTTCATTCTGTTCTGGTCTTGTAACCAAGGTTTCCATTTGAGTAGGAGCATCATCCTCTTTCTTTGTTTCTGGTTCTGCCATAGATACTTGGACGCTGCCCTCGTCCTTCATGCTACCATCCTCAGGATGAGCGGCTTCTGCACTACCTTCTTGCACATGAACAGCATTTTCACAGATAGGCTCTGGTTCTGCTCCTCTAGCAATAGCAGAAACACCACTGGGTTCTGGGCAGCGTCCTTCTCTTGGTTCTGCTGCTCCAGCAATAGCAGAGACAACATCAAGAGTGAGCTCTTTACTCCCCTCTAAATCACCAGCTTCAGCTACCTGGACAGAGTCATCCTCATCTGAGCCTTCTGATGGAGAATATCCAACTAAATTCAAAGCATGGGAATCATCAGTCCGATTACAGTTTGAATTGCCACCACCAGTTTCACTGGAAGCTTCTTTCAACTTCTCATGTTCATTTGGAGAAGCAGATATGGAGGCACTATTCTCTAATGCATCTTGCTCTGCTGGCTGATTTGAGTCAGCTGGGTCTGGCTGTAAAGCAGCAGGCAAGTCACCAGAAGATCCTTTATGGATGCCATCAATCTGCATAGCTTCGGTTTCAGCAGAGTCTTGGTCAGCACCATTCATACCAACAATGTTACCTTCAGTTTGCAGATCAGTGTGATCATCTTTAGTTGGCACAACTTCCTTACGTAATGTAACATCAACCAGCTTATGTTCTTTATAATCTGTCCATATATTAGATAAAATACTGATGAATAACTGTTGAACATGCATACTAATTAGTTCAGAAATTTAAAACCAGCACACACCTTTAGTAGGTGCGTGTTCTGCAGCTGACAACATCTCCACTTGCGCCGAACTATGAACCTTAGTACCTGAAAAGATCAGATGTGCATGAGTAGCCTGGCCCCAGTTTCTACTGAAATAGAAAGTGATAACAAAGCATACTCTTCTCATCAGGACTTGGCATTTGTATGGTGCACTCAATCTTAGGCCCAGCCAACTCCATCCCTTCAGGAGTAACATGTGCACTCTTTCCAGGTGATTTTGCTTCTTCAACATTTTCTGCGCTAGACTGGGTAGAAGATTGGGATTGGTTCGTCAGTTCTAATTTCAGCTCCAATAATCCTGCTTGCGGCAACCCACCAGATATGTTACTCTCAGGACCCTTCTGTAATTCGCAAATAGAGGTATCACCATTTCTAGACACACCGACTTCTACCATGCTGGCCTCTCTATCAGAATGGGTGGACGGAACACTGTGAGCTTCCTTACTGTCATCACCACTATTCGTAGCAGCCGAGACCAGTACTGGCACTGATACATGACTCTGAGGATCCTTCTTTACTTCACAACCAGAGGTGGCATTGAGAACTTCATCAGAGCCATCTGTCGAACAGACTTCAGCAGGAGTTTGTTTGGTTCCCACCAAGTCATCACCGTCGACTACATGGGCACGACTGTCCTCTTTTTTGTCTTCTGAAGGAGAATATCTTCCTACAGCTATATTGTCGGCATCATTT
This sequence comes from Avena eriantha, assembly GCA_910589775.1. Lineage (NCBI taxonomy): Eukaryota > Viridiplantae > Streptophyta > Magnoliopsida > Poales > Poaceae > Avena > Avena eriantha. Next base: position 127,493,613 of record OU342744.1, on the reverse strand, counting down.
GTCTGAATACAGGTTATCTTGTAATCGGTATTCTTATCAACAGATTCTTCAGTTTCCTCTGTTTTCTTCCCAGATGCAAATAATTTAGAGCCACTGTTCTCTGAACTCCCCTTTTGGCCCAGGGGCTGATTTGAGTCTGTTCCAGATATATCATCAGTTTGCAACGTTTTAACTACCGTATTGTCTTGCTTAGGACTAATCACACCAACAGAAGCACCCTCACTATGCACATCACTGGCATCAGCTTCTGTGGGGGCAAGAGTATTTTTAGTATCCATATCTGAGGCATCAAAAAGGGTTTGGCGGTCAGCTAACAACAACGTAGTAGAAGCTTTTGCTTCTGCTTCCGGGTGATCTTTTTTCTCCTGATTTTTATCCAAAGTTCCTTCCATTTCCTCTTTTTTCTTCCCTGATGCAAATAAATTAGAGTCACTGTTCTCTGAACTACCTTTTTGGTCTACAGGCTGACTTGAGTCCGTTGATTGTAAAGTGGCAGGCAGATGGCTAGCAGAGCCTCCAGAAATATTATCACTTTTCAGTGCTTCAACTATCATAGTATCTTGCTTAAGACTAGTCATATCAACAGTGGCACCCTCACTTTGCAGATCACTGACATCAGCTACTGTGGCCAAAACCATTTTTGTTTGTCCATCTATGCTATGAACCCCAAGATCTGAAAAAAGGCAACATGTGCATTAGCATGTGCCACTGTTACTACCAAACAATGAATTATAACAGCGCAGAGAGAGAGAGAGAGAGAGAGAGAGAGAGAGAGAGAGAGAGAGAGAGAGAGAGAACCTTGCTTGTCACCCATAGAAATATTGCCTTCTCTGGATATAGGTAGTGTCGGAGTCTGAGTGCTCAAGCGGCTATCTGTTTCTAAAGTACATGCTGTAATTGACTGGATAGCAATTTGCTTTGAGGGTCCTAACTTCACCTCTGGTATCCCCGCTGAAGTAGAAATTTTACCACGTACATGGCTCTCAGCAATCTTCGCCCCTGGTATCTCTGCTGAACTAGACATTTCACCACGTACATGACTATCAGCAATCTTGTGTTCTTGTGTCAAGCTTGAGTTTGCCAATATTTCTATTTTTTTGGCATCACCTGTCTGCTTTGATCCAGCTAGTCGAGCACGACGTTCAGAAGCAGCTGTTGCAGATTTACTTCTGGTGCGTGGTTCGCAGGCAGACCCTTTCCTCCTCCTGCCTGGTGCCTTATTAGGGGCAACACTAGAAACCTCTAAAGGCACTGTATTGATGTCCTTAACTGAATGAAGTGAAGAACCAGGTGGTTCAAGTTGAACATTTGCGGATTCGCTAACAGGATTTAGCAATGACTTGTCAGTCACCGTTCCAGAATGAATAGTAGTGAGCTCAGAATACACTCCAACATGGTCATTCCCTGTCTTACATGGCACTTGAGCTCGTGAGGCTACAGCAGGATGTGCTTCTAAAGGTAGCTTTACTGGTTTATCTTGGACGTCAGGATTGGTGGATATCCTAGGAGTTATATCAGAATAAGTAATATGGGCATCATCAAAACCACCAGGAAGTGTAGTTTCACTAATGGGAACTGCTATAGGTGTTCTTGGTTGAGAGTCATATCCAGACTTGTCATATGGAGGAGAGTTCATATTTGGTAATTCCTTGGAAGTATCTTGAAATGAACTGCCATCTCTTCCTTTCACTATTCTTAGCTCCTCAGATGTGCTCATGTCAGCACCAACATTGTCAGTGGTACCAGGAGTACCATAACATTTCTTCATAGCTGATCTTTGCCTAGTGCTTACTCCAGTATCCTCACTATCAGACGCTTTCTTTCTGCGGCGACGTGAAGCACCTTGCTTCTCAGCAGGCTTATCCGCTAACAGAACATGTGATGCTTTCAATATTCCAGCTGAGACCACAGGCATGGTAGGTACAGATGCAGAAGGAACTTGCTCAGTGTTTGCTTGAACAAATCCAACATTTTCGTTGTGAAGGATCTTTGGCAGCAGTGAGCTGGCATTTCCTGAACTCACCGCAGTTGCAGCGTTTATATCTTCGGCGGCAGGTGGGATACCTTCAGGCGCAGTGATTCCCTTAACTCCCTCTGGCAACGATGTAACAGGCCTATCTGTGACCAAATCCTTCTGAAAACTTGAGGCACTACTTGCATGTGCTGAGGACATAGCCCCTTGAGGGTATGGAGAATCCACAGAACTAGCTCCACTACCAATTGAAACCACAGGGATAGGACTAACATTGTCAGCACTAGATTTTGGTTTCTGGCCTCTTCTGCGAGGGATTTCACCTGCTTGGGTCTTTCTGCCTCTTGATGCAACAGGAGCTGGTGGATGAGGTGATACACTAGCAGCTACCGGGTCATGACCGCTCTCTATCGATGTACCAACTATAGACCCTTCCAAAACAACACCATCCTCGACTCTTGTGCCAATCTCGGGTTTCATGGTAGAAGTTGGTACAGCAGAAACAAAAACAGTACCCTTAATTTCAGTACCAACCTCTGGTTGGATAGCACCAACTTGTGCAGCAGAATGGACGGTAACATCTGGACCAGTAGAATGGATGGTAGCAGTTGGAGCTGCAGAATTGATGGTACTTGCTGGTGCAGAACTGCCAAATGGAGTTCCTGCCTCTTGTTGTCCAGCTTTTGCTGGGGAGGTACCAGGAGATAATGAAATGTCTGACCTTTTAGGTCTACCTCTTCGCCGCTTAGCTGGTGAGGAGTCTGGAACAGCCGGGACTGGCTCCATTTTGGTTTCGATTGGCTCCATTTTGGTGTCGACTGGATGCATTTTGGTTTCAACTGGTTCTACTGAACTTTCTGCAGGCACTTCCAATTTACTGACTTTAGAGATATCTAAATCCTTCAATGCACCGCCAGGTTGAGGCGAGTCAGGAGATTCAGCCTGACAAAGTTTTTCAAATTCTTCTTCAGTCCATTGATCCTCATAAGACCGGACCTACAAAGGATACCATGGAATTAGCAAATTTATATATCAAGCAATAACCGAGAGACGTACAAAAGACAATAATGCAACTGACCTCACGAGCACGTTTTCCCCTTCCATAATGCTTTGTATCAAGCCCGCCAAGCTCACCCTTCTTCCTCACATTTACCTTCACACATTTCACATTCGACGACTCATAAATCTTCATAGCATGACAGAAGGGCTTCAGATCATCATCAGACACAAGACGGGAGGGCATTACTGAGGGGTCTAGCCCACTAACTGAACCATCCTGAACAACCTTTAGCCATACCGCCTACAAGATACAAGAATCAAATTAACATGTACAGATTGTTAGCAGAAATAAACATGTAGAATGGAAATTTAGCATACCATTTCTTCATCTAGTCTTTGCTTGTCAATAGATTCAAATACATCAATCTCGTCTTCACTGCAAGGAGGTAAAAGTGATATGTCATGCAATTAGACAGTATCAGAAATAATACTAACAAGAAACCCAGTCTTACCTGCGGGCAAGAATATTATTTAGAGAGTCATCATCTAGCACCGGAGCCGATTCTTCCTTTTTACACTCACGTAGGAGTGACTCAAGATACTCCCTCCGATCCTCAGCACTGCAATAGTTACTACCACATGAACAAAAGGAAAAAAAAAAGGAGAGCTTCAAAAGTTAAATTTTAAGTGAGTAGAAGAATTGACCTTGTGTTGTTGTCAAAAAATCCAGCGGTTATACTCTGATTAGCAACACCTAATTTATGTTCTGCTGAAGCCCTGACTTGCTCTTCTACAGTTCGGACCTTATATTCGACAAAGTCATCCAAGTAACAAGTGTCAGTATTAAAATTTTCAGCTTAAGTAATACAATGTGTAGGTTCCAGTTAGAACAGGCAGTACTTATTCATTTCATATTTGTGTTAGGGTCATAAATCATTAGTGGGTTATGTCCAAAGCTCTAAAAGAATAAACAGTCAAGCAGATAAAGGCGGGCCTGCTTAGGCATTCTGGTGGTTTAAAAATCACCTTTTCCTACCTATGGATAGTTACTCCATCTCTTTTACTGTCCTCAGCCTACCGCATGGACCAAGAATGCACAACCTATGAATTGATAGGTTACAACCACCTACCCTATTTCAAAGTAACCGTAGAGATTTGGAACATAGAAATAAGTACACTGTTGGCATTCCCAACAGATAGATATTATAACACAAATTCTAATAGAGTACTTGAAAGCAACTTCTCCTGGAGTCATATCAACAAAATAGATAGTACAGATTCCTACAGCTAGGTTCTAAAGCAGCGCTGCACAGCACATCAACCACGAACTGGCAGGAGAAGTTATATACAAAGGACACTTCAGCTACATAGCAGAGAAGATTTCAATAAAAATTGTGAGTTCTATGACAAAAATAGTCAGCTACGACTCGTTAATGCATGTTCCAAAAACGTGTACGACCAATGATGCTTGTTCTCATATACCTAAATTAGCTGTAAGAAAATACATTATAACTTAAGATTAAGATAAAAATGATATTAAGACGACTATCATCACCAATGAAACCACTTGATATAGACATGCATGTAGCCTGGAATCCATGTGAGCCATAGTACCATATATGTGAGTCTAAACATTGCACCCGCGAATTAACACTTTTACAAGTAAAGATAAAAGTGTAAGCAGGGTCCTGAGCATTTGTAGGCCCACCCCTATGGTGAAGTGGGCATTGAGCGAATTTGGGGCACAGGGTGTTACATGGGCACGTAGGTTGGCTCATGTAAGAGTTGGATAAACAGCCAAAATATTCTCTTCTAAGACTGTTTGACATTCCAGTGGATTATCATGGTCCTCTTTGTCCAAGCTTCCTTTGCCTATTTCTGTTTGACCTGCTTTTACCTACTTTTGTGGCTAATTTTCTACAGCCATGGTGACTTTGGTGCATTTGTACGGGTTTTTGGCCGGTTCCCCCGCAAATGAACCAGTCAACTCTCTTCTGCTTTTTTAAACAAAATGAGGCATAATTGCCGTTTTGTTCAAAAAAAAAATTCTACAGCAGACTACAAAATAAGCACAGCTCAGCTACCGCAAACTGAACCTAACATCAGCCATGAGGCCACTTCGCTAAAGAATCTGGGATCAGTACTTCATTTAGAATACCACACAAGCCACATATCCAACTTTTGATCTAAGATACTCACCCAAACCCTACTGCACGACCTTTGCTTCACAGCACACAAAATTCAGGATCTTGGAACACAGTAGAGCTAACAACAGAAAGAAGAATGCGCGAAGTTACTCTATTCCTTGTATTAGTTAAAAAAAATCGGACAGGTGTAAACCAAAAATATAGTGTAGGGAGAAGACCTCATAAAACCATTTACAACTATTATGAAATTCCGACTAAGGAGTGAAGTGCACAAGCCAAACAATTACTGACATCCCAATTTATCAGTGTAGGCAAATTTGTTATTTTTGTTTCTGAACTACACTTTCCTTTTCCTCCGACAAATGCTCATGTTATTTCCAGTTTCTACATATTTAGGTGGTAAGCAAATTGTCAGTATGGCACTTACTGTTTCTAAACGTAAGACAAGAACCTCCTTCTTTTGACCAATTCTATGGGCTCTAGCCTGTGCTTGCAGATCAACCTGAAAAAATCGAGGAAAAATATATATATATATATATGTAGAAAATTTCTTACAACATGTTACCTGAATGACATAACTGAAACTTTAGCTACCTGAGGATTCCAATCAGTATCAAATATGATGACGGTATCAGCTGCCTGGAGATTGACACCGACACCTCCTGCTCGGATACTACAAAAAACAGGGATGAAGTCGACCTTAGATATCAAATATTAATTATTCAGATCCGCCAATAAAGATTCAACGAGTTCACTATGTTTCATTTAGATAATACCTTCTAGGCTACAATATACTGAAACCAATAATTTACCTTAGTAGAAAAATGAAAGCCGGAGAATTAGGATCATTAAATTTATCAATAAGAGCTCCTCTCTCATGCCCAGATGTGTGTCCATCTAATCGAAGGTACTTATACTTTTTCCATACAAGATAATCCTCCATTACATCAAGCAATCTTGTCATTGTAGAAAAGAGTAGAACCTGCATGATTGTAAACTTGGTCAACGAAAAATTCACCAAAGGAAGGGAATAACGGCTTCAACTTAGAAAATGCAGGTCTAATGTGTGACTTGTTCAAGAAAAATAAATTTGTGGCTTGTTCAAGAAAAATTCAATGCGTCATAAACAGGAAGTAGGAGATTTGTATAAAACTACAAAATACCAGTAAAATTCACTTACCCTATGGCCAGTAGCTTTGAGTTTGGGTAGCAACCTGTCCAACATCTCAAGTTTTCCACAGAGCCTCACAATAGATGGCAGATAGTGCCTAGGTAGATAACCCTCAATCTGCATAGAAAATCCAGATGGCTAGTGATACAAAAGGAAACAGAAATAACCAGAATGTGGCAACATAGCTGAATGCCATTCTACCTCCTCAACATGAAGCTGGCTTAGGTATGGATGGTTGCATATGTTCCTCAATTCCATAACAGAATTGTGCACCGAGCGGACCTAAAGAATGCAAGTAAGACAGCATATTACAGATAAGAAACAGTGAAATATCTAACGGGTGAAACATTAAAGTGAACAACTGAAACAACTCAAAACAGTCACACGCTGCACCTTAACTGCTCCAATTCCACCAAGGTTGTCCTCCACCCTTGTCATCAGAAGTTTCTGATAAGCTGATGCCTCACACCTTACAAGTCTTTCAATCTTCCCTGGCAATTCACTTTCAACCTGAAGACAGTAAAACTGAAATTATTGCACCACGAACATAATCAGGATAGAAGAAGACAGGGAATAATTGGGGAATGTGGAATCCCAACTTGACGGGCTTGTTGCTAAGTAAGATATCTGCAACAATTGGTACTCCTTTTAAATCTATTGGATATCAAATGGTTTGTAAACAAATATCAAGTTTGAAAAACAAGAGAAAGGGAAGCGTGGACATTTGAGATGATTTTAACTACGTTGCAAAATAAAGTGATCATATTAAACCTAAACTAACAGATAATGAACACTCCCGCCATTTACAAATGTAAGCTGCGTACAGTTCATGGTCTTAAAAAGGATATGCTAGTTTAGCGGTTAAGAAAAGTACAACGTGTGCATTTCACAAAAATGTGAAGATGAAAAGAAATTTAGTGCATTTCATAAAAATTTGAAAAGAAGCCATAGATGTACATGTCCAACATGACAGGATAGATGCTTTAAAGTATAACCACATGTGAACAAAGACGAATTTGTGCACATATAGTTGCTATATACTAGACACTCATCTCTTGCTTTTTCATACAATACAGAAATGGTCATGTTATATCATATTGGACATCTGCGTAATTTCACGATTTTTTAACTTCGGGGTGAATGTCTTCAAAATAAAGCACAGTTTCACATTCGCAAAAGCATCTACAGTTCATAGAGTAACTCTAGTGGCATATTTACTAGTGTTTTTCTCAAGTGAACAATGTAGATCGATTTGCATATATTTTGGTGGTCAAGGTTGAAAAGCAGACTGTGTTTGTACATGTACTACACTACCGAAGTGGCATACATTAACAGAGAAAGTAACATCGTTTGGCATCCAGGCATCTAGATGGATGTGTAAAAGCAAATGGAGATAACCACCTATAGAACTTCAAAAACATATATCATGCAGAGCAACAAAACGAACAAGGACCATTTTTCTTTTGTGAGAAACAAGAACCAGTTTAACGTTGTTATATAGTGTTGCATTCTGCTGTTGAACCTAGTTATGGAGAATATTTAGCTATTCACAACTGCAATCCCAACTCAGCATTCTTACAACACAAAAAGATGGACAGAGGACTCTCATCCCACCAAATGAATCATATTAAGACTTGAAATGGAAGGAAGTGAGGAACACCAAGAAATGTTTGCTGAATCAGCTGACGTATCAAAAGATGAATTACATGCGGGAAGTGAATATTTGTTAACTCCTGATAGGTAACACATAGTAAAGGAACCTGTAGTGCGCAAATAATATAAGCTTCTAATGTGGGTCATGTGGGGCCAGGCATATAGCCGACACCTAATGTCTAGCCCACTGATCTGCCTTACGCAAATACATATCAAATTTGATTCCTAGTTGGTTCCTACATTTCTTTCAGATATTAGATTAGATAACCTTCCAAATCTAAGAGGTGAGTTCTATAGGACGGCAATCAGACCTGTCACCTGCAATGCTATAAGGATCAGAATCTTGGCCCACTAAAAGACAACACATCCAACAAATGAGTGTCACAGAGGTGCACATGCTACGGTGCAGGGGCGGAGCTAGCGCGTATAGTACCAGGGTGCCTACCAGTGCACAAGAGGCAAAAAAAAAACATCTCTTGTGGGTGCATATAAGGTGAAAAAATGCTATTTTACCAAGAATGTTTTCCTACACGGTGTCTTGTGCAACCCCCCCCCCCCCCCCCCTAACTACATGTAAATCCGTCCCTGCTACGGTGAATGCATGGCCATACAAGGACTGGATTAGGAACGAGTTAATACGTGATAGAGTAGGGGTGGCACTGATTGAAAAGAAGCTTGTCCAACACTGACTAAGGTGGTTTGGGCATATCCAACGAAGACCTCAAGAAGCGCGAGTTAATAGTGGGATTCTGAAGGGTAGGGAAAAAACGAGGGGCGGGGGCGATCAAATTTGACATGGGAGGAGGCGGTATAAAGGGACTTAAGGGATTGGAATGTAACTACAGATTCGGCTCTTGCTAGGACTGCATTGAAATCAGCAATCCATGAGCCGGAATCTTAATTTACTCTCTTGTACTCCCTCCGTCTAGAAATAACTGACTTAGGTTTACCTAGATTCAAATGTATCTAGAAATGTTTTAGTGTGTAGATACATTCAAATTTAGACAAATCCAAGTCAGTTATTTCTGGATGGAGGAAGTACTTACCATTTTTCACTCTCTTTCCCTTTTTGGCTTCCATATGTTTCTGTTGGGTTCCATATCTAGCATACCCCAACTTGACTGGGACAAAAGGCTTTGTTGTTGTAGATAACCTTCCAAGATTGTTAGTCAATTTCCATATATCTCTATGTAGCCGGTTGGATAAGCCTAGGCCCTCACATCGATGAAGAATCAAGCAATTATTCTCTCCCTCCCTCCATCTCTCTCTACTTTAACTAGCTTTGGATTAGAAGAATTCTACAATTTGATCAGTGGATGCAATTCTGGAAAGTTAGTACTCTTTCAGTTTGAGATAGTGAGGTTGAATAGTTAAGCATGGCATAAACTTTCCTTTTTGCAAGTGTCATAAATCTCAAAACAAGCATAAAGATAGGGAATAAAATCAAAACCTTATGCTTGAGTCTTCGGAGTACAAAGGGCCGAAGAACTTGGTGAAGACGGTTTATGATCAGCAAGTTTTCCTCCTCTGAAAGTAAGGCCTTTTAAGAAATAAGATATTGGAGTCAAACACAGTTTCCTTCCAAGAAAGCAATGCTGCGCCATGAAAAACGGAAGTTTTACCTCATCAGCTGAGTTATCACCATTGCTTTCAAATGGTTTGTTAAACCACTGAGAGAAGTCTTCTGATGAGTTAAAAATATTGGGCAAAAGGAAGTTTAAAAGTGCCCAGAGCTCCTCAAGATTATTCTTCAAGGAAAAAAGAAACAGGTTAGCAATGTGTCATCATATATGTATAATTCATTTGCATGTACTTAATACAGAGACCCGGAATTGTTATATAAATAGATGAACATGTGTAAGCTTGAAAAGCAAACAACGTAGAATCAAGTGTGGAAATACAAGTGCAAGCTTTAGAACCTGTAGAGGTGTTCCTGTTAACAATAGCCGATGAGAACTACGATAAAGCTTCAGATCAGCATTGAGCTTACAAGACGCATTCTTTATGCGGTGCCCTTCATCGATTATTATATAGTGCCACTGTATTTTGCTTAGTTTTGGCCTATCATGTTTGTTCATCAAGTACTCATATGTTGTCAGAAGAACATTGAACTTCTGTTGAACAATCATCTCTCTGTAAAAATTAGGTGAAGTTAATTAAATGATCACATGAACTACGGCAAAGGATTGAATTAAAAAGTTCGACATTTACTTGAACAATCTGCGCCTTTCTTCTGGAGGACCAAAATAAGCAACTTTATTTATACTAGGTGCCCAGAAGTTGAGTTCAGATATCCATCCAGAAAGAACAGATGATGGTACCACCACGAGAAATGGGCCCCGGTCATTTTTTGTTTCCATAAGGTAGCACAACAAAGAGATTACCTGCCAAAGTAGTATTCAGAGACTTGTTTAAAACAGATAACATACAAATAAATGCTGATTGGTGCTGGTTCTTACCTGAACTGTTTTACCAAGCCCCATCTCATCAGCTAAAATTCCATTCAAATTGTTATTGTACAATGAAACAAGCCAGCGCAAACCGTTCATCTGGTACCTGTAATATAGAAGTAATAGCTCAAGGAAAGGTGTACTCGATGATTAAACAGGTAGCAGCAGGAAACAAATCAGTGAATATGTAGTCTTTAGGGGAAAAAATCTAGGATGGGCTAGTCCCTTGGACCTCCACACCCTCTTATATATATATAGCTGAACTTAGGTACATCTTAAATAGTACACTATAGAATACTCTAGAATCAGGTAGGACACTAACTTAGACTACAACATACTGGAATGTTCCAGGCACTCCTAGGACAACACTAATATACTAACACTCCCTGGAATATTCTAGGCTCTCCTAGGACAGTCTCCAACACTCCCCCTCAAGATGGGTGATAGATATCTATCATTCCCATCTTGTTACAAGCTGAACTACACTCTTTATTTCCTAATCCTTTAGTTAAACAGTCTGCAATTTGCTCGCTAGAGGTTACATGATTTATCTTAATTATACCGTCATCCAATTTCTCCTTTATGAAGAAGCGATCAATCTCCACATGCTTGGTTCTATCATGTTGAACGGGGTTGTTTGCGATGTTGATCGCCGACTTGTTGTCACACCACAAATTTAACGGGCCTTTCCTCAACACTTTCAGTTCTGAAAGAAGATTCCTCACCCATAACATCTCACTCAAACCTTGCGACATAGCTCTATATTCAGCTTCAGCTGTTGACTTTGAAACCACCTGCTGCTTCTTACTTCGCCATGACACCAAATTTCCCCCCACAAACACACAATAACCAGAAGTTGATCTCCTATCATCCAAGCAACTTGCCCAGTCAGCATCACAATACCCATCCACATTTAGATGACCATTCCTTTTGAACCATAGTCCCGTTCCTGGACTACCCTTCAAGTACCGCAGGATTTGATTGACCGCATCCAAGTGTCCGCTCCTAGGATCATGCATGTATCTACTCACTACATTCATTGCATCAGGTCTTGTGTGACATAGATAGATGAGTCTTCCAACAAGCTTCTGGTACTTCTCCTTATCCACTGGATCACCAGATTCGGCACATAATTTGTGGTTTTGGTCGATAGGTGTTGATGCAATCCGACACCCAAGCATGCCCGTGTCACTAAGCAAGTCCAAAACATACTTCCGCTAGGAGAGCACAATCCCTTCGGGAGATCTAGCAATTTCTATGCCAAGAAAGTACTTGAGTTGACCAAGATCCTTTACCTCAAATTCCTTGCGTAGGTTGTCTTTCAGCCGTGATATCTCCATCGCATCATCTCCCGTGATTATGATATCATCAACATATACAGCAAGGATTGTAATCTGGCTATTTGAGTGCCGATAGAACATCGTATGATCCCCATTACACTGCTTATATCCCATACCACATACAACTCGTCTAAATCTATCAAACCATGCCCGTGGAGATTGCTTGAGGCCGTATAGAGATTTTCGCAACCTGCATACCTTTCCTGATGTTCTAGGAGTGGAGAAACCAGGTGGGATCTCCATGTATACCTCCTGTAAATCTCCATGCAAGAATGCATTCTTGACATCCAACTGATGCAAAGGCCACCCAAAGTTAGTTGCACAAGAGATTAGGATCCTCACTGTGTTCATCTTTGCCACCAGCGCAAATGTCTCATCATAGTCAATCCCATATGTTTGACTATCCTCCGGCAACTAGTCTTGCCTTGTACCTTTCAATTTTCCCTTCTAGATTTTGTTTCACGGTGTAAATCCATTTACACCCAACAGCTCTCTTTCCTGCTGGAAGATGTACAAGTTCCCAAGTTTTATTTTTTTCAAGAGCATTTAACTCCTCTATCATGGCCTCGCGCCACTTCGGGTATTGCTTTGCTACTTTCCAGTCTCTTGGGATCACCACAGGTTGCAATGATGCAATGAAGGCCAAGTAGTTTGTTGATAGAGATGTATATGATATATAATTAGCTATGTCATGCTCATCTCGGTACCAATTTGGAGGTTTTCTAGCTCCAACTCGGATTCCTTTTCTTAAGGCAATGGGCAAGTCCATTGAATCTCTCGTATTAGATGGACCTGCGCCCTCAGTCAATTCAACAATTTCAACACTTGTTGGAGCATGTTGCTCCCCCAGCACCTGTGTGTCACCTGTTGTAGGAGTCACGCCCTCAGTCGATTCAACAATTCCACCACTTGTTGGAGCATGTTGCTCCCCTGCACCTGTGTGTCACCTACTGTAGGAGCCTGTTGCTGCTGCTCATGTTGTGGTTTTCTCCGTGTATACACTTTTAAGTTTTCTTCCTCATTTGGCTTTCTCCATCTATCTTCACTTGCAGGAGATGGAATTGAACCAACAACAACTCTCGATTGTTCATCTTCCTTTGTCCTCAACAGTTCAGTCTCCCCCTCTCGACTAGCATCAATTGTGCTAGGAGAGTCAAAGTCAAACAACGAGCTGAGGTCCGTCTTCTCTCCGTAGAACGGCTCGGACTCTCTAAATGTCATATCCATGCTAACAAATGTTCTCCGCTCACTAGGGCTCCAACACTTGTAGCCCTTTTGTCCAGATGGGTATCCAATGAAGATGCATTTCACAGCACGTGGGTCCAATTTTCCTACCGAAGGTCTATGGTCTCTGACAAAGCATGTACAACCAAACACCTTTGGTGGAACAATGAACTCATTTTTACCAAAGATCATTTCATATGGGGTCTTCATCCCAAGAATTCTTGATGGCATTCGGTTGATGAGATAAGTAGCAGTCATAACTGCTTCACTCCATAAGAATTTTGGCACATTCATAGTAAACATAAGCGATCGAGCTACCTCTAGCAGATGTCGATTCTTCCTCTCAGCTACTCCATTCTGTGGAGAAGTATCAGGGCATGAAGTTTGATGAAGTATTCCTTTTTCTGAAAGGAAGTTGCCAAATTCATGGTTCACATACTCTATCCCATTATCAGTCCTGATAATTTGAATACCAATGCTGAACGATTTTGGATATATGCATAGAAGTCCCTGAAACAACTAAGCACCTCACTTTTTTGTTTCATGAGATATATCCAAGTCATCCGCGAGTAACAGTCAATGAAGGTGACAAAGTACTTCATTCCACTAATAGAGACCATAGGAGAAGTCCAAACATCAGAGTGAATCAACACGAAAGGCGATGTGCTTCGGAGTCCACGACTCACATATGATGTCCTTGTGTGTTTTCCATATTCACAAGCATCACACACAAGTTTTTCTTTATCCACCTTCTTCATTTCCTCGGGAAATATCTTACTCATAGTATCAAAGGACATATGGCCCATTCGACAATGTAAGAGTATCACCTTTGCTTCATCGTCACCAGCAACAATTGTCAAAGCGGTGCATAATGCATCATCTGTTTCATGTCTATCCAAGTACCATAGTCCCTTATGCCTGATGCCAACCCCAAGTCTCCTTCCAGTTGTCCTCTCCTCAATTATACACTTCTATCGGTCAACAATAATTCGACAATCAATGTCGTCAACCAAGGCACTCATAGACACCAAACTCACTGGAAATGATGGAGCATACGAGACCAAAGACAATGTAATTGACGGAGTGCATTTCACCGTGCCGACTCCTTTGACGGGCTGATAAGTTCCATCAACTGTTTGGATGGTCTCTTTATGCATGGGTGGATTTGGCGCATATGATGCGAACTCACTCCACCTTCCCGTGACATGTGCAGATGCTCCCGAATCTAGTATCCAATTTGAACAAGTTCCGTTTAATGTAGGAGCTTGATTTGACATACCTTCTTCCGCTTGTGCGAGATTTACACAATTTCGTAGGGCTGTTGTTTTTTCACCTTGTTTTGGAACTTCCGCAATCTTCTTCGACTCTTTCAATTCTTCTATCTCCTTCATCAATTGAGTCATTTTTTGAAGTAGCTTCTCAATTCTTTGATTTTCCGCCATTGATCAGTGTTGTTGAGACTGAATCCACAACGCTGTTCGGCTATTCTACAAGTCCAGCATGCACACACTCTTCTCCGTAGCTATAGCACAACCCAAACCGCTCCTCCGCTGCAATACAGCCCACTCCTAGCTGCACTGTCTGACCACTTCTCCTGGCTGCACTACACACACACCGCTGTCCGCCACCACAGAAACCTCAAAGTGGAGCAGCACAACGTCCGGTCCCCGTTGCTTTTGCTAAGAGACACGAGCTCACAAAGCTCTCCCTTCTATCCTCTGCTAGCACACACCGCAAACAACAATCACCTCTGCTTTGAGCAGCTGCAACTCTCTTGCTTCTCCTTCCCTACGAGTCAACCTGGCCAACACTTTTCCACTTGAGCTAGCTACCCCTGTCTGCACTCACACCTGAACGCCTGGAGCTCCTCCACAAGCCGCTGTTTCACCACCGGCCACCACCAGGACCAAGCGCCCCCTTCCTCAGCTTATGCCATAGCAGAGCAGCCCTGCTTCATCACCATTGCCACTTCTCAGGAGAACCTTGCTCTGATACCATGTAGTCTTTAGGGGAAAAAATCTAGGATGGGCTAGTCCCTTGGACCTCCACACCCTTTTATATATATATAGCTGAACTTAGGTACATCTTAACTAGTACACTATAGAATACTCTAGAATCAGGTAGGACACTAACTTAGACTACAACATACTGGAATGTTCCAGGCACTCCTAGGACAACACTAATATACTAACACTCCCTGGAATATTCTAGGCTCTCCTAGGACAGTCTCCAACAAAGGTGTACTGGATGATTAAACAGGTAGCAGCAGGAAACAAATCAGTGAATATAATGTAAGATTTGCATTTACAATAATAACTATAAGCAGAAAATGTGAGCAGCACAACTTACTCCCGTAATGTCCCACCCTGAAGATAAGAAGGCTGGTCATTTACAATCTCCTTTACACTATAAGAAACAAATGTGTATATATTAGAAGCCAAATTAGAAAGTTAAGTAGCAGATATGTATGAATTAGACGTAGAACTAGAAAGTTAAGTAGCAAAATTTTACATTAGCACATATTGCTAAGGAATTCAAAAGTAAAGCATGTAAGTCTATTTAATCCATGAAAAAAGTACCTGTGGGCCAATTGATAGTACTTTTCGTTGCTCTCAAGATAATTCTGGAAAGAAGAAAACACAATTAAGTAATATTCAACTTCAATGCACCTAAACAACCCTAAAAACGAGCGAAGAAAAAACCTGTGGCTGGTAGTTCTCATCTTCAACATCATTTGCAGTGACGCTCTTACCAGAAACATAAGAACGGCCATCCATGGAGCTGTCACCCCGTAATTTGGCCCCAAGCTTCTGTAGATATTTCTCAGTTTCTCGCAGTAGTTGCTTAACACGGTCAGATTTTGCATCCTGCAAAGTAGCAATACTTAGGAGCTGTGACTCAGTCTAACGATAAAATGAAGAGTTAAGCTAATATATAGATAAATGAGAAACAAAGCAAGACTCACCTTGACCATCCTAAGATACCCCTCAACATCATTGTTCTTAAGCAAGTTAATTTTCTCCCGCTGGATCCTATCCAGCTTCTCCCGATGAATCCGCTCTTTCCTCTTGTGGAACTCTTTTACATATCGATTGAAACCCTTGAGACGCTCTCTTTTAGCCTTGAAACTATCCTCCAGTTTCTCTCTGCAAGTTACAAAGGCAAGGTATTACCATATGACATGGGCAAAATGTTTAGTGAGTGTAAACACAGGCATACAGCATTTACAAAATGGTATGCAGAATAATCATTGTCAGACAAAGTGACCAGGATGAATCAGTTATTTTGATCCAGTTCGTTTAGCAAAATTAGCTTCAGAAAACAGCCATTTACTTTCTTTAGCTCAGCTTATTTTTTATTATTCCAGGGAATGGTTGGCAATTGATGTGCTTCGCCATGAACCTTATTTAGCTGCAGCAATAGTATAAACTTCTTTTGTTGTGGCCCTAATGCAGCATATAGACAACACAGAAACAGAACTAATGCTAGATAGCCACTGTATTGCCAAACAGACCATAAATCACCAGTAGTACATCATTCAGTCATTAGTTGTTCATCGACAAAATAAATCATAACATATATACCATAAATATTTGATAAATATTGGGTAAAAAAAGTTCAAATAACGTCTCCATACAACATAACCCGAGATGAAGAATCCAAGATAGTCACCCAACCTGTGAGACTCTATATCAGCAAAGAACTCTTTTTGTCTCTCGCGTATTCTCTTTTGCCTTTCCTCCTTCATTTTCTGTTCAATCTTTTCAAGCTGTTTCACACGGCGTCCATGCCGGTGCTTTTTGACTGCTTTTACACGCTCCAAATCAGCTGTGTTAGGCTTGAAGAAGTCTAACAAGAATTCACTGCAGTATAAGCAAGAAATTAGAACAGGGAAGGCCACAGCCCACAGAAACACAAGTAAGCACAAGGATAGAGATTAGAGACTGGTGATCTCCATTGATGAACAAACCTCCGCACACGACGCTGAAGTGAGAGAAGTTGAAGTTTTTTCAATTCAATGACACTCTTTGTCTTGGCAGTAAGATCTTCAGATGAACTAACATTTTCCTGGAGGATGAACAAGAAATCAAAAATTTGCAACCAAGAATTATAGCTACTACAGTGAGGAAAACCGAGACTTGTAAACAATTAAGATCGTGAATATATGAAACAGGAACTCGCAAAGAACTCATAAATATGTACAGAATATATTTCTAAATCATGCTTTCCCCATTTCCAAACTATAAATGTGAGGAAGGCATGGAAAGACCTTTAGCTTCTGATAGGATGCTGACATTCTTTTATGTGCCTTCTGCTGCTCTAATACTTTTTTTTCATTTTCTCCATATTTTCTCTTTTGATAATCGAAGATCCATTTTTCAGTTATCGTGTACTGTGGAGGAGTTGATGCAAAATCATCATGCTCAGAGAGATCATCATCTCTTTCATCGGCAGATCGATCAGACATCTCCCCCGTGTGAGTTTCGACCTCATTTCTATCTGTTTCTGGAGTTTGGTCCTTTCCTGGTAAAATGGAGTTGTAACCATCAGGCATATGATGAACCCTAGGAGGTGGAAATGATTCTTTAGACGCTTCATCTTGTAATCGATCTTTCGCCAAAAAGGCAGCTTCCAAATTTGGATGTTGTCTATTACCACCCAAAGAAGATGGTCCCTGGGCTCCGGAACTTAAATTTCTGTTCAAATTTTCTTCATCAGTCCTGTTAATCTCAGGTGTATTACTTCTTTTATCTCCCTGGAAGTATGACTGCTGCAGTCCAGATGGCACGGAAGATACTATTTCTTGGGGACGCATTCCGGAACCGGAACCGGTTCCATGTATAACAGTGTGCTGGATATTTTCTACTTCCATTGATGACTTCTCATGTTCAGCTATCTTGATCTCCTTCTTAACAATTTCCGAGTCCTTCATCGAGGAATCAGCCTCTGCAATGCTGCCGGCAGATGTGGATGGAAGTCTAGAAAGATCACTTTGGCTACCAAAAGTAGCAGAGATTTCCTGACTGTTTCCATTCTCCCTTGCAGAACCATCAGCTAATCTGCTCTCAATACCTCTCTGACCAATGCCACCACCTGTTTATTCAATTATAAGCTCATCAGGAATACAGAAACTCCGTCAACTCTGACAATGTTTTTCTGCTCTTAGATCTTACCTTCTGAAGGGGGGCCTACACCTAAGGCAATTTCAAGATGCACCTTTCTAGGCGGCATATTGTTTCTACAGGAAGAGAAGCTACATGAGTGGTACAGAGATGAAATTTGGATACTAATCATCCTACAGCCAAGCATGAATGTACCTGAATGCAAGAAACACTAAGCACTGTGCTCTGAGCTGCTTTAACTGTTGTTCTTTGAATGGTGTGTTTGGAGAAGTGTGAGACGTTTGATATGGCCCAACATTTCTATTTGGGAGCAAAGACAATCTGCCTTCTTGCGAAGATGATTCGACCCTCTGTGGTGGTCTGTTAATATATTGCCTTTCTTGCATTGGACTGCCCTGCAAAGTTGTATTACATGGATGTGTCAAATAAAGTACCTCCAGAAAACTGCAATTGCTACTTGATTTACAGAAACAAATTGACATATAACTACATAACCAACAAGAACATTCTTAAGCTGCCAGTTAGAAGCAGCTCGTACTTATGATAATCAACCTGACAACCTGGCAAAAAAATCTATCAAGACATGTGAATAGACATTCATGAAAATGACACATACAATACATCTTGTGCAAAACTCGATTACAGCCATACGCAGATGAATACCCTGCAACATTACTAGGCACTTTCCAAACAAGTTGCCTAACATCAGCAAACACAGAAACAAACTTTGGCATTGAAACTAAAAGGTTGTTTAGGAAGGCGAAGATGTATCCATAGTAGCATTTTAACACCCATGTTAAGGGTTTACCGGCCTTACATGTGTGATCCCCACATTAGCTCCAACTTTAGCAGCAGAATGAAGTTCGGTGCCAGTATTTCCAGAAGCCAAGTCCTTGCCCCTGTCCAGAAACTGTGAGCCACCTCCAAAGGATGAAGCCATGTAAGGAGGGATTGTGGGGAAATCCATTTGCGATGTGGGAGTAGGGTTAAAAGCTCCTTGTAACCCCACATTAATTTTCCCTGCAGGGTAAAAGCAAGATCATTAAGGTAAGATTTTGCACTTCAATGTCGTTGATAATGCTGTTATGTCATTCTTTTATCATGAAGTACCTTCTACATTAACTCCTGGCCGCATTAAGGTGGCAACAGATCCTTGGGTGTTCTTAATAACTGAACCTTGTGGATTTTGGTTCCAGCCAAAACCAGCATTGAACATATTTGCACCTCCCAGTATACTTTTCTGCAACTCGGCGGGGATAGTACCAGAAGCCATCCCTTCAGCAAAATTTGAAACTTGTGACATCGTGAACGGATTTGATGGTTTAGTATTGTCAATACTCCTCCCAGCAGAAGCTGGTGAACCTTCCTGGTGAGCCCTGGTAAAAGATGCACCACCAGGTAACAGGGGCACCTGAGCAGCAGCACCTTGCAGTATATGTGATTGTTCAGGCTCAACTCCCCTAGGAGGCTGAGCTTGTGTGCCAGCTTTGCCAACCTGTTTCTTTTTTCTACTATTTTGTCCACTAGATATAGCATCTGATTTTGAGTTGTCTTCAGATTTCATATCCCCTGTTGCTTTTGAATCCATCCTTTTTCGCTTGGAAGAGGAAGCTTTCTTGCTTGTTTTTTCATCGGACTTCAAAGAATCATGTGAGTTCATAGATCTACTGTCCTCCATTTGCAGACTTGCAGGGCTTTCAATTCCAGAGGACCTACCACTCTTTTGCGACATGGACCCTTGATGAATATCAGATCCTGCGACATCGCCTCTATTTTGTCCTGCTGGAACCCTCCCTGGAATATATACCCCGTGCCTTGTCATATCTGTTGAACCTAATAATATAAAAAAATCATATTCATATCTCCAAAATAGTGACTAAGTTCCCCTTTCAAATTGGTTACCTGATGGAAACTGCCATAATGCAGCTTGCCCGCTACCCTGGGATGCATCACTTCCAACCATGGGAGACTGACCACCAATGATCTCCTTGTCCTTCGACATAACACCACCAGAATCTACTGCTTGTGGACCGCCAGCAAATGGAACTCGTGATGATCGCAGTGCATCCATATCAATTCCATGTTGGTTTACAACAGTCTCCATGGCCCTGCGGACAAAAATTACAGATGATACGGACATCTAATAAACTAGGAAGAGTAGAGAACTCAAGCATAGAATGTGAAAATTAAAAGAACTTTCTGAAGTACGTAGAACCCTTTCCCTTGACATTACAAGCATTCAAGTAGAGATAACTAAATTGGACTATTTGAGTTACTAAAGGTTACAAATAATACATTTGGCAAACCATCTGATACCAACCATAGAGTATAAACCAAATCACATTCAATATCGTTATGAGTACAAGTGTTCCTGTTCACCTTATTCTTTTGGTGCAAAACAACTCCAAATACTGGGGGAAACAATGGCTTCAGACAACATTAATGACGGGTTCAAACAAAGGCGCGCACAAGGTGCTACTCTTAAATTGCCTAAGAAAAAGATATGCCAGGCACAAACTTGCTATAGCTATAGAGGATCTCAATAATCAACATCTATCATTACAGGCTACCATGCCAGCTAAAAGAAAATATTATCACGGGTAAGCCTCGAAATGACAACCCGCTACACCCATCTTACTCTTGTTTGCTCTTCTCCGCCACTCCCTCTTGCCACTCTCCCTCCCCAATCTCCATCTCCGCGAGAAGGCCGCTGAGAGGGAGGATGTTGAACTCCATGTTGCCCGTGCATTTTGCGGTTGTGCCCATTATACTGTGTTAACAGTTTACCATATAGATCAGGAAAGTGTCCATCATCGAGTTTCACCACCCTCCCTGCCTCACTGAACCTGGTTTTTCCCAGGGACCTCTGGTTCTTCTTCTTATTCCTATATTCCTCTCCTGAACTATTTGAAGCACCGTGTAGTACCTAGGAAAGTACATAGTGAAGCTTGATGGACATTCCCTTGCTACAACAGTGTTTAGACGGTCACGTCCCCCTCCTCGTATACTATTTCCACAAGTGGAAATGAGAACTAACTGATGCGGGAAACCCAGTTTGCTAGCATGATTCAAATTAAATAAGCAGAACTCTTTAACATAGGAACAACAAACCAGCAATTATCAATTTTGGAAGTCAAGAATGGCAACAAGAGAACATGTTGTGTAAGATATATTTTAAGTCCAAGGAACATTTCCTCTCCACAGAGTGACAGGGTAGAACTTTAACTACTCCCTCCATCTCGAAATAGATGTCAGAGATTTGTCTAGATTCACATGTATCTAGACGCGTTTTAGTGTATAGGTACATACGAATTTAGACAAATCTCCGACATCTATTTCGAGACAGAGGGAGTAGTATTTACAATTATATTGATGGGAAAAAATCTTCAGGAAAAATAGTAGAGAACAAAAGCAAATATTTACCTAGATATGACCTGATATGGCAGAGACTGCTCTTTACCACTTAACTTCATATGTTGACATATCTGGAACATCAAACCGAGAAATAAGGCTAGGGTTGTGTTGGAAGTTTTTCATGTTCTGCATATTGGTTGTATTACGTACCACATAAAGTTTTGTTGCTAATTTAGCAGGCTCGTCCTTGGACTCCTGAATAAGCTTCTGAAGTAGCTTTGCAGCCTCCACTTCAACATGTTGTGATGAAGCCATTTGTAAACTCTGCCTGCCACCAGAGTAAAAATAATCAAAAAGAAAATAAATAAACCATAGTCCAATAACACTTCTAAGTTGTAAGAGACAAACCGGTATTCATGTAGTTCAAGTAAACAAACAAATTTGATTTCAATTATCAAAAGCTGTATGCTGAGTACAGATAAGGTGGCATGATTCTCAGCGCCAATTTTAGTAGATGCAAACTGTTAATGCAGAGTAGCAGGTTTAGTGAACTGCAAATAAGCAACGCTCTATAGATACATGGCTACCAACAACAGAACTTCCAAAAAGGTTGTTTTAGGATTTGCATGTTCACAGTACATCTGATGCTATGTAAATTAATAGCAGACATCACACATGGCATGCATTCAAGCTGTTCTGGGGAAAGCAGCCGAGGAATTCAAGCTGTTCTAGAGAAAGCTGCTTTAGGATTATGTTAAGAAATTTTGTATTTCTTGCTTCATGATAGCATGAGGCTTCTCTACAGGCTACAAAAATTCCTTGCATACAACGAAATAGCGCTGCTCAACGAAACGAGCAGTCAAATGCATTCTGCCAATCAACTAAACATCACTAGCAAGACACCCCACCCTATAGCACAGCTCGCCGGCTAATTAAGTGCAACCAAAAGCTGACCAATCAAATAATAACTAGACAGTGCACACATCTACTACACCCAAGATCAAACCGAAAAATATATCCCCATACCGTGATTCGGGAAAAAGACGAAATGTTTAAAGATGGAATTATTGTGCAGAATCAGCCAATTGCACCACGTAGCACGCTGAGAGTTTATAAGTTCTAACTACAGCAGCAGATCGCTGACCCAAATCGATCCCTACGAACTGCAGTTCCCAACTTAGCTTGTTCGAACTAACCCTAGCTGAGAACAGAGCTGCAGTGATCGTTCGAAATCCGAGACCGCGATTCCCAAATCCAGCCAACTCGGGGACCACCCTCATGCTCCCGTAAGCTCGGAGCGGAAGGAGAACTAGCGAGAGAAGTCTTTGTGGCTTACAGTGATTGGGGATCGGGGAAAACCCTAGCGGGAGAACGGGACGGGTGGAGACGTCGTGGAGCCGCCGCGCGGGAGAGCTGATGGCGTTCGCCGGCGGCGGCGGTGCGGGGTCTCCGGGGACCGCGGCGGGGTGGATGAGCTGCGCGTGAGCTACGTGCCGGAGCTCGAGCTCGCCGCCTTCGCCATTCCCACTAGACCTGTGCAGTGTTTTGCCTCTTTTTCCCGTTTGCAAGCGAGGTGAAAACCCAGCCCACCAAATGCACACTAGCCCCGGCCCTGACCCATTTCCACGAGCTTAGTCGTAAACCCACCCACGCCCAGAAGACAATCCCGGCCGTTTCCCGTGCGGTGGGGCGGGTGGGCGATCTGGGCCGTCGGTTCGGCCACGGTTGGTGGATCGGCGGCGCTGGGTCACATGGGTGGTGGGGGCAGGTCGCTCCGTACCGGGTCTTCCGATTCGCTCGAGATCCTGATCCGCTGCGACGCGATACACCAAACAGCGGCCTTGTCCAATGGATGGGTGCGAATGCTGACGCGGCAAGGCGCAGTGGGACGAGGCGTCCGCTCGTTGGACGGCGAAGGACGGAATCCGTCCGAGAACAAGGGGGAGCTGGCGGAAGAGTCGTGTTTGGACTTTGGAGGGTCAGATCAGATCGGGCGAGCGCCAAGTTTGCGGGCCTGTGGCACCCGGTGGTGTGGGAACGGGGAAATACGGAACATGGGCTCGTGTGGTACGTGCAAGTGGGTTGGAAAAAAGTTGGAATATCGCCTCTTCTTTTTTGCCCTTTCGATGGTCAGCTAGGCTGTACATCTGCGTGTAGCTCAATCATACCGTTTGTTTATACAGTATATATACATTTTCTTTTTGAAAAAAATTATATGCTTATACTTTTCGACTCTCTTTTTTAGATCGGTGCACTCATCCTTGTGGTGCGAGTGCGAGTCTCGATCGTCCATTGTTCGCCTCAAAGGGAAGTTTTGCACCAAGGGTGATTTTGTATTTATATAAATCCAAGGTGGCAGCTGCAAAATAGAGGTCTTCTATTTCGTGTTTGATCCGTCATTTTCTATAGAGTTGACTGCCAATATGCACAAAAACTTAATTGGTGACTCAGAGTGGTATTGGCAAACTTTTTGTATCACAAGTATTGGCGGACGCACGGGTGGGCCGGGTGGGCCGTGGCCCACCCAGAACTGTGGGATTTTTTTTACCTACCGCTAATCTGATCCGCCTGACAGAGACGCGGCCGACCCGTCCTCCTCGATTTGCTCTGTTTCTGTACCCATGGGAAGAGGAAGAGGAATGGGAAAAAATCGGTTGCCTAAATCGGTGCTTCTAGACTCCGGTGGCTGCCACCGGCTCTCCCTTACCGCCATGCGCCGCCTCCCCTCGTTGGCTTGCTCCTATCCTTACTCCCTCGCGGCCCTGCCGGCCGGTACTGCCCACTCAAGCCGTCAATTGTCAGGCACAACCGCGAATAGGCGTAGACGCTCGCTGCACGTCCATGCTTCGGGCCTCCGACGACCGCTGCTATGAGCGCAACTAGCTGGAGCAGTAAGACAGCCCTGGAGATGGGTAGCCTCATGTGCCAATGTCGCTCCTTCACCTGCCTAGTCGTTTCAGGTCACATACTCTTCGGGTGAAAACCTAAGCTCCGGTTGCCAGAGCGGGCATCGGCGGCGAAACCGTCGTTTTCCCTCTTGGGGGCGATGACTTTGGAGGTTTGGTGCTCCGCCAGGCGTTTTGAGCTTGTGTTGACTGGTTGCTGCATCGTCGGCTAGGAGTGCGCGCGGTCTCGGGACCAGTGTGGTTGCCTGCGTGGCGGCGTTGTTGCCGTAGTGCGGGTGTTGGTGCTCCAGACCTAATCAAGCTAGGTCGCGTGGTTTTTGCCGGTTTTTTCTGAAAACTGTGCTGCTTGGTTTTTTTTTGGTCCGGATCCCCTTTAACCGGACTCATGTGCTTTTTACGTATGTATCGGGTTTTCGCCGGTTTCCCTTCCAAACTGACCAATTCTCTTCTAATAGAATAGGCTGTGCTCCCGCCGGTTGGTCAAAAAAATGAGTATAGACAGTTACTGTTGTAGGTAAATACATTGTCTGAGAATCATCCAAGTTACAGAAGCAACGCTCGTGTCAGGTTGAGTATATTACTAGATCATGTGCCGCGTCCGTCCATTAGAAAAATGAATAGTTATAAAATTGTAAAATTCTATTTAAATTGTATTTGAGGTAAGCATTTGTATTGTAGTTTATGTTTATCTAATGTTGGTTTGGCTATTGGGCATGATTTGTATGCTTTGTGGTCTAGTAGAGTGTGTCAGTAGGCCCAAGTGGCGTCAACATAACTTGGTGTCCAACGTATGGACCGAGAATAGAAACGGGCAGCAACATCGGAGTAAGAATTTAATTCTAGGAACTCACCTGGCAAGCAGCCATTGGTGAAAATTCGACCAATAATAGAGAACCAACGGAATGAGAGGATGTGAACAACAACGAACGAAACCTACAAATACGTTTATTTCTGCTTTAGAAAGTGTGACAATATTATCTGAATAATTGGTGGGGTTCGTTGGAAAGAAAATTAGGGATCACCTAGCAGACAACCATTGGACCTGGAACTTGCTACGGAATGGACAAGAAATTGAGGCAAGATATTTTATAGCATAGTAGAGGAACTATAGTAGCATACTATCATCATTTGCCGCTGTCAAATTGCCTAGGATTACTGCCATTAAGGATTTTAAAGAGCTACAAATTAACATGGTATTGAAGATGAATGACGAGCGACACATCAGGTCGCCATGAATAGAGATGCGAGGGAGCGCATGCTGTCGCATCCGCACATGAGATGGATGCCTTGCTCCACCTTCCGGTTCCCGTTATTGAGTGTTCGCATGTAGGTTGGGTCAGACACATCTCGCTTCGGCTGCATTGGCGGGCGTGTCCTTTTTTTCTTCTGCCATTCGCTTCCAGTAGGCACAACAGCGACATCCCATGCATTGTACGACTGTGCAGTAAACCAAGCAATGAGCTGTAGCGTAAATTCCAGCCCAATTAATCAGAGATGGCTTATTTGATGCCCAGAAAAGCGTTCCTAAGAGATAATTCTGTCCATGCGGGATTGGGGGACCATCCGACGGCCAGAAAGATGCAGGTGGCACGATCTGACGGTCAAAAATGCTCAGTTCATTTAAATAGACTTTTACCATTTCACAAATTTCCATATTCCTAATAGACCGGTGCGGCAACGCGCACCTACATGATCTAGTGGAGAAGGAAACCGTCCTTTTCTATTGTTACCATGTCGTTACCATCCACTCCATAGACAATTGCCGGTCAAAACCCTCTCCATCAAAAAACCTAACTAGCTCTCTCCCCACCGACCGATGTAGCTACCGGCCGCCGATGATGACGAAGTCGTTGTAGAAGAAGTGGTCCAGTCCCGGCCACAACGACCACGATGGCAGGTCGTCGTTAGGCGGTGGTCGCCACCGTCATTTCGTCTCCTTCTCCCGCTCGATGGCCTAGCTCCTTCTCGCTCGGAGCGGCGGGTGAATGTGAGCCTCGAGGTGGCCCGCATGCCAATGGAGGTGGGAATGTCGTGCATGTGGCCTGACGTCCACCTTCAGGCGGGTTGGCACCTCAACCAAGCCCGCATACCCGTCTTGGCCATCCCTATGTCGGGGCCTGCCCGCCGGCGGGAGATCTGTCTCTACCGAGCGTTCCTCCCCCCAAATCTACGTCGCGACCCGACGTACGACATCCACTCTCGACTTTGGGACAGGTGGTTTGAGGCTAATCATAAGGCCCGTCGCGAGGCCATCGAGGCCCACCTCGAGAACCTCGACGACTCGAATGACGACTACTGGGAGGAGTCCAGGGTGGATTCGGTGACACCCCGTTGTGACACATCTTGTCATAGTGGTAAATCGCCATGTGCACACCACAAGATATGTGGACGCACATCATGAGATGACAACATACATAAATATCATTACAAACAGGCATATAAGTGCTATAATGATTCATATGGCCATCATGGCAAGATAATATATCATGCCAAACATGGCTCAAATAGAGGTTTAACTGGGGGACAACTATGAGGCATGGCTTGATGCGATTCCATTCCACATGGCTCTGGCTGGACTACTGACTAATTCTAGCACATCTCACTTCAGTCTAATCTATGGTGGAGGATGATCCTCGTCGAGAATCTGGCATACGAAGCCAGCTAGTGAGTATTTTGAATGTACTCGCAATTCAAACAGAAGATATGAAATATCCAATAACCATGCAACAAGAAGGCGATAGTAATAACAACATGATAGTAAGAAAGTAGCATGGCATAGCAAACATGGGGTATTGTGGATATTGAAGCTAGAAGAAGAGGTATATAAACTCAAGGGAGAAATCTAGCCATTTGTAGCATTTTCTGCGAAACTCGGTTTTAAGTTCGGTTGGACCGGACCACACACCGGACAGCCCGGTGTACCGCCCGGTCAACCGGAATCCAAACCGGGATGCTCACTGTGACTGAGCCCAGATAGACTCGGTATACGAAACCGAGAATCCCGGTTTGAGTTCGGTTGACCGGAACTGGTACTGGACCGCCCGGTGTACAACCCGGTCAACCGGAATCCAAACCGGGATGCTCACTGTGAGTGAGCCCGGATAGACTCGGTATATGAAACCGAGAATCTCGGTTTGGGTTCGGTTGACCGGGACTGGTACCAGACCGTCCGGTCTGGGAACCGGTTCAACCGGCCTGAGAACCGAGTTTGGCAGAGATGCTATCAAACTTGGATTTCTTTCTTCTCTCGATAGAGATAAGCATTTGAGGAAGGCCACACCAAGAAATTCTTACTCAAGCAAAGACCGAAAAGACGACCAATAAAAGCTTCTAACAAGAAAATAGGACCTTGTTTGAGCTAACATGCCACCTAGATACAAGATAATCAACAATATCAACTCTAAGTGGCACCACCTCATGTTCACATTTCCTAGGATTGTGATATGCAAAAGAAGCATATTACTCCCCCATAATGTGGTATCCAATTTTTCTTAATAGGAGGAAAAACAACCTCAACTAGAAATAATTAATGGACATTTAGAATTTGAATTTCTCATGAGTATGACACACCACATAGTGACTAGATAATCTTACAATATCAATACTAAGTGGTAGTACTCATGTACACACATTTTAAGGTATGAGAGATGCGCGAGGCATATCACACCCCCAAAATGGGATGTTCCATTAACCACTCAAAAAGAGCCAAAAAAGATATCATCAAGATGCATTAGAGGCTCAAAGCAAAACACACAAGTAAATGATGTGCCAAACACATAGACATACTTGAATACACAAAATAAGCAAGCATGAGGCACAACAAATACAAACACATACTTGGTACAAAACCAAAACATGTAAAGGGGCAAGTAACTTTCAATATAAAAGAGTTGAGTTCGAGTTACCGCAAAGAGACACATTGGGTATATGGTAGGGAGATGATAATCCTTATAACCTGGCTTTATAAAATATAATATATGAAGATCCCTTAATTCTTCATGAGTTAGCCAAGTCTCCAATGCCCTCCAAAAACACCTGTTGATCAAGTTTGAGCTTGTTGGTCCCCAACCAAGTTGGGTCCTAAGAAGTTAGTCACAATAGGCTTGGCAACCCAAATGGTTCTTTTCTTAACACCACTTTGAGTTCCAACAAACTTGGCAAACACATTGCCATCCTTATCCTTCCCAAGAGAATAATAATCATCAACAATAATAGGGTTAGATAAGGTACCATTTGAACATGAAGAGGCCAAGTGCCCC
This sequence comes from Avena eriantha, assembly GCA_910589775.1. Taxonomy (NCBI): domain Eukaryota; kingdom Viridiplantae; phylum Streptophyta; class Magnoliopsida; order Poales; family Poaceae; genus Avena; species Avena eriantha. The sequence goes on along the minus strand of OU342744.1, from coordinate 127,465,015 downwards.
TTCTCACGACATATGTAGCAACAAGTGCTCCCCTTTCTCTTCTTCATCAATTTCTTGGCTTGGGGAGCCTTATCTTGATTCTTCTTGGGAAGTGGCCTAGCTTCAACTTGAGGTTGAGATTGGGCTTGACCTTGAACTTGTGGCCGCTTCCCTTGTTTCTTCTCACTCAAGTGCTTTTTCTTCAATGGACAAGATCTTACATGATGTCCTTTAACCTTGCACTTGAAGCAAATAATCTTGGTCAAATCCTTGACTTGGTCTTGGATCTTCTTCTTGTTGCTCTAGGACTTGTTCTTATTATTGGAGTTGAATCCAAGTCCTCTTTTATCATTGGGGTATTTTTGCACACTCAAAATATTATCGAGTGTGGATTTGACTTCATGACTCTTTTCCAAGTATTTCTTCAAAGAAGTGACTTGGGCCTTGAGCTCTTTGATTTCATCTACATGGTTAGTAGAAATAGAGGTACTAGAGGAAGTAGAAGCTTCATTGTTAGAGCAACAAGGCAAAGCAAGTAATCCAACACAAGGTTTATCACTAGTATGACTAGAAGGATCACTAGGACTAGCACATGGCAAAATAGCATTTTGAGTAGAAGTTGTGCTAATGTCCAAAAGAGGCTCACAAGATGTTACCTTAGTGATACTTGCCTCATGAGCTAATTTTAGCCCATCATAGGAGATTAGAAGATCATTATGAGAGGCCAAGAGTTTTTCATGACTTTCTTCCAATTTCCCATAATTGCTAGTTAGCAACTCAAGTTGAGCCCTTAGCTCAACATTCTCCTTTAGGGTAGATGCTTCACAAGAAGTAGAGTTAGTAGCACTAGCATCATTAATAGATTTTTCCTTTTCAAGCTCATAAGATTCAATTTTTTGTATGAGGAGACAATTAGTGTGCTTCTCCTCGGCAATCTCTTGCTTAAGGAGATTGAATCTCCGACTCCCATCATCAAGTTGGAAATCCAACTCCTCTATGGTTTCCGTTTGTTTAGTTATGGTGTCCATAACGTGTTTGATACAAGCAACGGCCTTACTATTACCACGAAGAGAGGTACACAAAAAGTTCAGCTCAAGCACAAGAGCTCTAGTATCCTCATCAAGGTCATCATCACTATCATCATTATCATTGCTATTATCTAGAGAAGAGATGTTGGGATCCAAAGTAGGAGATACCTTTGATCCTCTTGCCATAAGGCACATGTGTGCACGGGAGGATGAAGATGAGGATATTCTTGAATCTTCATTCATGATCGTGTCTTGCTCCATAATGTGTTTGATTTCCTCTACATTGTTAGATACACAACTAGAGGAAATAGAAGCATTTTGTTTATTGGAACAAGACAAATCAAGCATATCATCTACACTAGTACTCAAATAATTTCTAGACAATATGCAAGGACTAGCAACACAAGGGGATATAAAATTATCGTTGCAAGAAGTGCTTAAGTCCAACCTCTCTACACCATTAGCATTTATAGAACATGAATCATTGGTGTGAAGAGAACCACTACCATCATTACATATGATTTCTCCACTCACCATGCCATTACCTTGTGACTTGTCACCTGTAGGTGAGGTGAAGGGAATTGAAATCTCATCGCGGCCAGAGGTGGAAGCCACTTGGAGCTCTTCATGATGTGAAGGAGAAGAGAGCTCCTCGGAGATACCACCGACCCTATGAGAAATGGACCCACCAAATATTTCTTTAAGCTTGGTCCACATCTCATGAGATGACTTGCGCTTTACATTTGTCAAGAACAAATTAACTATGGGGATCAAGGAGAAAATAAGCTCATTAGATACTTGAGCTTCGAGATGTAAATTTTTCTCATCCTCTAAAGATAGATTTTGAGGATCCATCGGAGGAGAAAAACTTACATCTAGAAAACGCTCAATATTTGGACACAAGGTCCGAAGATTACAAAGCAAGCAATTTCTCCACAAAATATAATTTGTGCCATCAAATATAATTGTGTCATTGTGCACTATACTACTAGCCGACATCTTTACACTCTAGGCGGTGAAGCCTAAACAAGGAGAAACCTTGCTCTGATACCAATTGAAAGGATAGAGATGTCGCCTAGAGGGGGGGTGAATAGGCAATTTCAAAACTATTACGGTTTTGGCTTGATAGAATGCGGAATTAAACTAACGTTTATTTTACAAGCACAAAACCTAAATACACTAGGCTCAACTAAGTGCACCAACAACAAGATAAGCTAAGCAAGATAGCACAAGATAAATATACCACAAGTGATAGGCAAGATAAGTACTTCAAGCTCGATGGCTATCACAAGGAAAGTAAGCTCGGGTATAGAGATAACCGAGGCACGCGGAGACGAAGATGTATTCCCGTGTTCCCTTACAAGTAAGGTACGTCACGTTGGAGAGGTGTGGGATTCCACGAAGGATTTCCCAACGCCACGAAGGCTCACCTTCTTCTCCGAGTCTATCCCACGAAGGAATAGGCCCTTTCCTTATGGCTAGCTTTTCCTCCACTCCGGAGATGGCAAGCTCCACAACCACTTCACAATCTCCACGAAGGATAAGCCCGGGTCCCTTCACAATCTTCCACGAAGAGGACACCGCGACACCAACCGCCAAGCCAACTAGGAGGTCACCCTCCAAGAGCAACAAGCTCACGGTCTCTCACTCGAACAAATCGTAGTGGAGAGCTCAACACTTATGCAAAAATGCAAAGCAAGAACACCAAGGGCATTCAAATCCCTCACTCTCAAATCCCACTAAAGCAACAAGTGCTAGGGAGGAATTAGAGAGGAAGAACAATGGTGGAAGTCAACCAATGACTCCAAGATCTAGATCCAATGTGTTCCCCTCACTTAGAGGAGGAATTGATTGGTGGGGATTGTAGATATAGATCTCCTCTTCCAAAGCCCTCAAAAATATGCAAGAATCATAGGGGGAAGGGAGAGGAAGCAAGATCAAGAGGTTCAACAATGAAGGTCAATTTCGTGGTCAAGAACAACCAAAACGTTGGGGGAAGAACCCCTTTTATAGGGGAAAGCAAATATGGCCGTTAGGAGGAAACAACGCGAACCCAGTTTGAAGTCCGGTTGGACCGGCCCTAGAACCGGACAACTCGGTTCCCAGGCCGGTGGACCGGACTACAAACCGAAATACTTCTGTAAGCCAACCCGGAATAGACTCGGTCGCGAAAACCGGAAAACCCGGTCTGATATCCGGTCAACCGGAGCTGGAACCGGACCGTCCGATGTGGGGCTCGGTTGGACCGGATCCACAACTGGGATGAAACTGACTTCACGAAAAACGCAATAACTTTTGCATCCGGACTCCGATTTCGATGATATTGGGCTTGTTTTGACGAAAACAACAAGCTCTACAATATGGTGCATGAAAACATCATAGTCCAACAAAGGAAGGTAGAACCAAATGAGGAAAGGCATGGAGCCTCCCTATAAGAAGAACCGGTAAAACCTTCAAACTCGAAAACGCCATATAAGATGCATACGAATTCCGTTTTTGATGAACTTGGGCTTGTTGAAGAGCTAGCAAGAAGCTCAAGAACCTCACATGGAGAAACACCAAGAAGCACCAAAATAGGAAGATGCAAAGTATGCAAAGGATTGAGCTCCCTATGACGATGTGATCAAGTTACCCAACCGAAAGCCCCTCTTGATAGTGTGGCTATCTATCCTATAACCCGGTCTCTCAACAACCACCTTGAGACCGGTAAAAGGAAAACCTAGCAAGGCCATACCTTTGCCTTGTGCATCCCTCTTGATCTTGATGACAATGCTTCAAGCTCCATCCAAGCTGGAATGCACCACTTGATCATTGTTGCTTCATGAAGACTCATAATTTGCTCCCCCATAAACCACTATAGGATAGCTTCATTAAGACACGTCTTCACATGTCCATTATCACCAAAATGGACGGCAAGCTTCAAGCAAATGATCTTCTCGAGATGCTTATCTTTGAACTTGCCCTTCTCAACCTTGATGGCGATCACCACTTGATGCCATCCTCTCATGGGCTATTGAGATCTTCACTTTTGAAGCATGCCCATGGAAAGATACCTATCCCATATATAAAACACAAAGGAACATATATAATGGGTTAGTTCATGATGCATAAATGACAAGGCTTACCACACCACGAGATCCATGTGGTACATTCTTTATGCTTCATGTGTTGACCAACTTGAAATCACTCTTCACTCTTTGCATTGGTCAACCAAGTGTCTTCTCATGCTCCATCTCAATATCTTGAGGTACATAAGGAACTCTTCATTTGATTACATGCTCTAAATCTTAATCAACCATGGCCCAACTCATGAGGCTATCATGACACCGACTTAGAGCCATATCTTGAATTCTTCTATAGAGATCACACTCTCAAGATCTTGAACAAATCATATTTTTATCTTCAATTCGATGATCTTGATGCCAAAAATCAAGGTATATCTTTATCTTCATGGCGTCCATACTTGAATCCAACACATGAACTACAAGCATGACCTATGGAATATTCCTTCATATAAAACTCAATGAAAACATTAGTCCATAGGGATTGTCATTAATCACCAAAACCACACATAGGGGCAATTACCCTTTCAGACTTGAATTGTTCAAATGAGTTCAAGACTAAAGGAGGATATTGAAATTAACAAGAATACGAAGTCTCTTCGATTTGATCGACACGACTAAAGTATTCAAGTTAAGTTTAGCATAAAGGGGACTTGTGAAAGATGTTTCACAAATTATGATAATTGGACGAATTCAAACTATGTTGAAATGTCTAAACATCATAATCATTTTGTATTAGATACATATTATCTCTTATCGGGGTTATAGTTGTCGTTTAGAGTTAGAGATCAAAATAAGCAAACACTCATTTGAAATACAAAGGAACATCTAAAAGATTCGTGGAAACAACACCATAAGTGTTATGGCACGTTCGAGTTTCTGGAGATTTCGACAAGTCGAAGTCGTGGCGAATAAACAAGTCTTTGTAGAGCATTCTTAGGAAGCTATGAATGCATCTTCCACAAGGGGCAAACTTGCGGTTGTCCTAAGTTGATATGTCTTGATGAAGATACAGGTGGAAGAAAGTAAAAGATCAAAACAAGGTATTTGACCTTACCTCCGAATTGTTGAGTGGCACAGCGGAATTTGTTTCGTGAAACCAAACTCTACATATAGAGGAGAAACCAATGATAATGATCATTAAGTTTCAGGGAATATTTTTACTAAAGTAAGTAGGATTCAACTATATATATTCTACAAGTTTGTGGAATTATATCGTTGATTCACTTGTCATGTTTTGAACAAGACATACCTACAGATTACAAAGAAGCGTGATGGACCTGAGTGCGAGAAATGACTAGGAGTCATAAAATCCTATATTAAGTTACATTTTAAGATTGCAAAGTAACATGTTACTTGATCTTATTAAAGTAAAGAAGTTTACTTGATATTTCTGATTTACTGCAAAGTCATAAGAGGGAAATGAAACTTAATGAATGACAAAAAGCTCAATTTGTCACAAGTTTGGACAAATTCAAGGAAGTTGACTACAACAGTAGTGATGCTTAAGTCTTTTGGATTTACACTAGAAATATATGGATATTGAAATCTTGTTAGTGGAATTTTCAAAATTGATGATGATCAAAGAATTTTGGAATGTCCAATATTATTGAGAGGACCTGGATTTGAGTGGGAGCAAATCAGCTTGGCTAATTCATAATATGTAACTGACATATTTTGAGTGGGAGCTAAGTGAAATCCCTAGATCTCAAACATGAATGTCATATTTGAGTGGGAGCAAAGTGAAATCCCTAGATCTCAAACATGAATGTCATATTTGAGTGGGAGCGTGAAATCATTCTAGGATATGTGGGAAACATATGTGAATGTTGTGATTGGTGTTAATAACGTTTAAGTTAGATAAATAAGGATGAAGTTGAAGTTATTAAACAATAAGATCTATCAAGATAGATTGGTGAGTTTAATAAAACACTGAATGTCGAATGCTTCCTGGACTGAATTCTGAAAGATGTTCAAAATGTCCTAAGCAAGATTCTGAAGTAGCTCAAAATGGAACAAGGTGAGAAAGTAGTTCTTACCATATGAAGCATTGAGTTAGTATTGTAACTATGGTTGAAAGAAAGAGATGTGTTGCATCTCCTATGCCTCAGTCATAGGTTCTTCCACATAACCATGCTGTATACTCGACATAATGTGACCCAAGTTTCTGGTTGGGAGGACTAGCTCTTAACTGTAAGAACATGTCTTTAAGTGATTCCTGAGTTGATCACTGAACCAGAGTTAAGATTGTACTTAAATGGCAAGAAGCAATGTAAGTGGCATAGTTGCATTTCATGCACTAGGATCTACATAGATATAGAAGTATAAAGGCTACATCTAATGTGTTGTATAATGTTATGGCAGGGCTAGTTCGCTTTTAACGTAGAATGATGTGTCCCAGGGCCCAGTGCCCATGAGAAAGCCCTCGAGGTTGATCTAACGTCACTGTAAGCTCCTGGAATCCGGCCTCGTTCTGCTGCCATGACTATAGTATATACACAAAGGATAGCAAAGTGTGTTTCGAAGTTTAGATGACAACGGTGAAAAACGACCGTCATCAAAAACACTAGAAACATAAGTCTCGCTTTGTTGCCAAATAAATACTTCGACCCATTATAAGATAATGGTGTGAATGTCAAAATTAGGAAGACATTAACGATTTGCAAAAGACATAATGATCTGGTAAAACAGAACATGGACATGACGTTTCCCATGAGCATGCATGATCTGTAAACGCATATGGTATATGGTTTATGCGAGTAAAATGCAAGCTGGATTATTTGTACTCTAGTGCAAGTGGGAGACTGAAGGAGATATGCCCTAGAGGAAAATAAGAAATAGGTTTTTATTATCATATCTCAATTAGTTTATAATAGTTTCATATTGTGCTAGAACTGTGCCAAGGAGAAACATTGGTACATGTGTGGTATGAAACAACCAAGTCCCTAGTAGCCTCTATTCATACTAGTTCGTTGGTCACGAAGATGATCTGGGTTTCAAGATCATGGGCATTTATGCCGACTGACAACGAGATCATATCATTGGAGAATGATGTGGTTGGACATTCCTCGAAGGATTGCAACACGATCAAGTCATATAGTTCATTGTTGCAACAGCTATACCTAGACTCCTTCTCCTTAGACCGTGAGCTCATATTACTCACTGTTTCCCTAGGCTGCTTTGACTGCATCAAACGCCACTTGGTAGTGCGGTGGTCATAAAGGTGTACGTTGGGTATTCCAAAGGAACGGTAGATGACATGTGACTGCAAGACCGGGATTTGTTCACCCACATGACGGGTAAAGATACATACGGCCGACTTGGTGAGATTACATCTATAAATGTTGCAACATGTGACTAGGTCACGGGGATGTAATATCACGGTAACAAGAAAACATAACTTGTTGTGAACGAGATTGAACAAGGTATGGGATACCAATGATCGGATCTCGGACAAGTTGTATCGAGAAACAAAAGGAAGAGTATGCTACATTTAGATGGTTCAAACGACATTGTCATCAGGAATGCATAGGGGTCACATGGATATCCCTGGTCCCTCTGTTGATCATTGATACAGATCATGTCTAGAGCATTCCCGAGCCGTGAGAGGATACACTTAAGGGTACGATGAGAGCGATCATTCGTAAGACGGAATCACAGTAGAGAAAGAGAGAAAGCCAGAATCGTTCCGCGAAGAGATCCGAAGTTGTTCGGAGAAAGAATAAAGGACCGGAAATGTTCCACAGAAAGATCTGAAGTCGTTCGGAGTAAATCGAAAGGGAACCGAAAGGTGTTTCGGGCCAAGATAAATTTTGTAATATGTATTTACATATTAATTAATGTAATTAATATTAAATATAATATTAAGATCTAATTTGAAGGGTTATTCCACTAATGGGCCAAACTTCCTAGGAAAATAGGGCCCATGAGGGAAAACCGGAGGAGGGAAGGGCCAAGGCCCAAGCACCTTGAGGGGGCCCACCCGGCTAGCCTAGGGCTGTGCGTGGGGTGGGGCCCACCCAGGCCGGCTGGCCCATGATTGATATGATCATAGGCCACATTTTACTGTGGACTTGGATGATTTTCTCCACTTTGTGTTAGTGGGACATGCAACTTTACTTTTGTTCTTCTTCAGTGGCCACGACGAGATGTGGCGAGTTGGGAGTATCCGTGTCACGTCACCACGTACAGGTGGACATCGATCTGATTTTGATCCAGCAGGTAAGCCATAGCTGGTCATGAACGACTGTTGGTTTGGTTCTGATTTCAAACAATGGAGAATTACACTACTAGTTTGCATCTTTTTTGTTTTGCGAAAAGAGAGAATTGTATTAATCAGAAGCCAGGTTACAATCATTTGCAATGGCTTCAGAAACTTCCTCGAGGAAATTCCTTAACCATACTGCAGTTCGTTTCTGAACTCTACCTAGCTGAGCTGACTCATGACTAGCCCTATTTGTTTCTCGGCTAATCTTAGTTACAGTAGTGTCTCTATCTCTCAACATCTCACGAATGGTGGAAATTGTGAAAGCATAACCAGATGTATTCGGTGTACATTCCTTAATCAGTTCCATAGCTTCAAGGCAATTGGTCTGCACTGAAAACTTCATGGTTGTCCAGTGCAGGGCAAGTCGTATCCCTTCCTCCAGGGCACACAGTTCCGCATCTGTTGGATCCTTGCATTGACGAAGCTCCCTACATGCGACGAAGATAACATCACCCCTATGATCACGTAGGATCATTCCATCTTTGTCGAGAAAGATCCATCGACGTTCAGGGTAGCTTGGCCTTCTACTGGCGGCTGCCATTTCTTTCGCTCCTTCTTCTCTTCCTCAGCGTGTTTAGCTTTATGACTGATGCCCCGGTCTTGGTCAATAACCATCTTTCCTTTTTGTACATCACCGTTAGGGTAATGTGTTATCAGCACTAGGGAATTCATATAACTTAGCAGGAAACGTCGAGAACTCTCGATTGGGGGGCAGGGATCTCATGAGTCATCTCATTGTGGCAATGCCATCTCCTCCGTAGGGTCATAAGGGTATTAGCTCTCTGTCCTTCAGTTACTTTGTGTAATAACTCAAGCAGCCATTCTTGTCCAGTTGGTTTTATGAGTTTCTCCGCTGGTAAGTTCCAGGCAGCGGCGGAGCGTGACCAAAAGTATAGCGGGGTTCAAATTGAACGTTTTCTGGTTTTTTCTAATCATTCACCCAATGTTTGCTACAACTTCAAGTTCTATTTGTAGCAACAGAAAATGATTTTAAGGTTTGAAAATGCACTCAACTTCATAATTTACCTAGGAGTTCTCTTTGTAAGAAAAGAGGTTTTAAACCCAAGATTCATCCACCGTCCACTGATGGGTAGCTTTAAAATTATCAAGAATCAGCCAATGGCTCAAGTCCCAAGGCACCCATTAGAATCATTAATGCGCTGAGGCAGGATGATAGCTGAGGCCTCTTTCTCTTCATGTGTGACGAACCAGCCAAAACAAAAACCGACAGATATGACTTGAAAAATCTTTGTAGGCTGCTTTTGGAAAAGGGGGGCGATCGCCCAGTTTGGCCTCCAAGGCGCTCCGCCAGTGATAAGGCGGTTTGGAGGGCTAGGAAAAATAGAATTCGCAAATTGGAGGATGATGATGGTGTGGTGCACACATACGTGCCAATTCTTCATCAGATGACAACAAAATATTTTAAAAACATGTATACTGCTGATGATAATCCTGGAGCCTGGACCAGTCCTGGACTTACTGGAGGAACATATTTCGGATCAGGTTAATGCAAAGTTGTGCTTGGAATTAAAGACATATCAGATGCTCTTTTCCAAATTGGGCCACTCAAATCTCCAGGACCGGATGGGTTCCTGGCCTGATTTTTCCAAAGGAATTGGGGCACTTTAAAATAGAAAATTATTGCTGTAGTAAAGATTTTTTTCGCTACCTGGGTGATGCATGAGGATGGAAATATTACTTCTATTGTTTTAATTCCCAAAGTGCCCAATCCTTATAAGTTGTGTGAGTATCGCCCTATAAGTTTATGCAATGTTGTCTACAAAATTGTCTCAAAATGCCTTGTTAATAGGATGAGACCGGTCCTAGATGATATTATATCTCCGGATCAGAGTGCGCCTTTGTTCCTGGCCGCCTGATAACTGATAATGCATTGTTAGCCTTTGAGTGTATCCACCACATAAAGCAAGAAAAAGATCCTACAAAAAGTTTTTGTGCTTATAAGCTGGATTTATCAAAGGCATATGACATGTTTGATTGGAATTTCTTGAGGCAAGTGATGCAAAAGTTGGGTTTCTCCCACAGATTTGTGGACTGGATTATGACATGTGTCACATCTATGAGATATGCGGTTAAATTTAATGGAACCCTCTTGGATTCATTTGCGCCGTCGCGTGGGCTACGACAAGGTGATCCATTGTCCCCGTTTTTATTCCTTTTTGTTGCTGATGGTCTTTCTGCTCTTTTGAATAAAGGAATCCAGGATAATACTATCTCTCCATTAAAAGTGTGTCGCTGTGTCTCTGGATACCCTCCTGTTCTTTAAGGCAACACACGGACATGCTACCTATGTCAAGCATGCATTGGGCTCGTATGTTGTTGCTACAAGACATCTTATTAATCCTGATAAAAGCTCTATCATATTCAGTGAAGCTTGCTTGGAGGAAAATAAATGCAATATCCAAGCAACACTTGGTGTGACTTCTGTGGTTTTTTAGGAGAAATACCTGGGACTGCCAACCCCCCAGATGGCCGCATGTTGAGGGGTTATAAGCTCCAGAATTTGCAAGCCCAATTAACTAACAGGTTATTAATGTGGGATGATGGCCACCTGACACAAGTTGGAAGGGAGATATTTATCAAAGCTAATGCTCAGTCTTTACCAACTTATATTATGGGAGTATTCAAGCTCCGCTTTTTGGTTTGCGATGATCTAACGCGTTTGGTGAGGAACTTTTTCTGCAGGTCAAAAGAGGGGAAGATGAAAACCCCTTGGAAGGCTTGGGAAAAATTACAGAGACCAAAGAATCAAGGAGGACTGGGTTTTCAAGATTTCAGAGCAATGAAGCAAGCTCTTCTAGCCAAGCAAGCTTGGAGATTAATAGTAAAACCAGATAGTTTATGTGCTCGGGTACTAAAAGCAAAATATTACCCAAATGGTCGTCTGGAAGATACTATATTCACGGACAATGGTTCGTCAACATGGCAAGCAATAACATATGGGCTTGAACTGCTGAAGAAGGGCCTTATTATGCGTGTTGGGAATGGTCAAAGTGTAAGAATCTGGAGAGATTCTTGGATTCCCAAGCCTCCAACATATAAACCAGTTTCACGAAAAGGTAGATGCCGCCTTCATTTTGTGTCAGAGTTGTTGGATCAATTTGGGAATTGGAAGCAGAAATTGTTAGCTCAGTACTTTATGCCGATGGCCATTGCTGATATTTTGAAGATCAAACCTTCATCCCGATTGGAGGATGACCAGATTGCTTGGGATCCTCAAAAACAAGGCTTGTTCACAGTAAAGAGTGCGTATAATTTGGCGATGGACAAGCTCTGGCGGGATACGACGCAATCCAGTAGTTCGAACCCTGATGGAAGTAGGTCATCTTGGAAGCTCATCTGGAAAGAAGACGTACCTCCCAAGGTTTAGAATTTCGCATGGCGACTTGCCACTGATTCTCTACCCACCTGGGTGAATAAATATAAATGCAATCTGGAGATATCAAGTTGCTGTCCTATATGTGGAATATAACCTGAGGATAAATTTCATGCCTTCTTCCGGTGCACCTTTGCAAAGTCCTTCTAGGATTTTATGCATAAGAAGTGGACTCTCCCTGGCTTGGACACTATAAATAATGCGGACCCGAATTGACTATTAAATCTTCTGGCAGATATCCCTAATGATGCCCTCTGTAGCACCCCGATGACTCTCTGGCATATTTGGTGTATCCGTAATGAAGTCACACATGATAAAATACCATCGCCAATGGATGTCTCAGGACAGTTCATCATGAGCTATATGGAGTCCCTGCTCTAGATTAAGTATCACTCGGCCAAAGACATTGTGAAGGGAAAGTTTATATTGTCTGCTACTGGTGAAGCTATGAGACCCAAGCACACATGTGATATTGAGGTAAAATGGGTAGCCCCCACGGAGGAATGGTGTAAAATTAACACAGATGGCTCCTTTGGTGTTGATGGCTCTGCTGGAGTGGGCGTTGTTCTCAGAAATCACCTGGGCAAAATTATCCTATCATCATGCCGCCAAATTTTTAATTGTAGAGACAACCTAGAAGCAGAGATTCATGCAACAAAGGAAGGCTTAGTTTTAGCTTTGGGCTGGTGCAATCAACCTCTGATTCCATTATAGCAATCCTCAAGGGAGAAATCTCCATTATAGAACATGCACATATAAATTCTTGTCATTATCTTATCTCAGTGTAGCCATGTGAGGCGCTGGAACGTACGGTGCGTGGAAATTACTATCGAGTTGAAAACATGTCATGGTTCTGTTCTTGGAAGAAAAAATGGCGCGCGGGGAAGGATAGACCGCGACGATTTCGTGGCGTGCCGCGCGATTGATTGGATGATGGATTTCGGCAGTATTCACATATCATGTAAGTCGATCGTCGTGATATCACGAGAGTGACTTGAAAGAGTGTTTTATTTCCACGGTGATGATCACTACGTATCAAGCAGTAATTAATGCGGTCGGGTATACGTACGCACGGTGTGCGGCGTACTACTATCAAGTGTTTTTTGTTTTTGTTTTTGCATAGAGTATGTCAAGCAGTTACATGTTGCTACCTTTAGTTAACTCTTCATGGTGCCAAACGAACAAATTATGTACTCCTCCGCATCAAGCACACGCAGCTAGGACAAAACATGGAGCCTCGGCGTAATCTCGTTACGTGGCACGCGAATTATTAATTGCATGACTTGGATTCGTGCAGTAGCTCTCATGTACGTATTTACTGGTTATGTCAAGAGAGTGACTTAATTCAAGGCGGGGTGATCAATTCCACAATGATCACTGTCGATCGACGGGGTGGAGATCAACATCGGCATCGAGGTGAATCCATAGATTATGTTCCTGTCTTTGGCTACCTTGTATATATTTCGCCAAAGAGATGTAATCCGGTCATAGTAACGGCCGGGGGCCGGCTGGCTGGTTTGTAATCCGGTGATGGTACCAGTATCGAAGTACTTAGAAGCTTAATTAACTTGCACCCCTTGGTTAAAGGACCACTTGAAAACCACTACGGGAATAACTTTATATACCGACGGCTGTATTCTACACCGACGGCAAAATGGCGGGACCGTCGGTGCAGCTTGATGGGCTCGACAGCCGGGCAATGCGGCCGTCGGCCCAGTTTTGCCGTCGGCGTAGGATGAGTAGGCCGACAGCAGCCGTCGGCATAAGCGATTAGGCTAACGGCAGAGCAACGACGTCAAGTCTACGCCGACGGCAAAGCCTAGATTTCACACCTAAGCCTTTGCCGTCGGCGTAGCTATTTTTCCTTTTTGTCACATTAATCTTTAAAAAAATCATAACTAAATCATTTAAATTCAGAAAAATATAATATATCAAAATTTGCAGAAAAATAAGATCTATCTATATAAACTCAAATATTACATATTTTGTTCGAATATATATATATATATAATACAAATACTTTCGTATAACATATTTTTCATTTTCCGAGTGAAAAATGGACGTTTTGTGAAGCAACCATCAAATCAAAGTTTCAAAATGATCCCACCCTATTTTACAAAAATACTAGATAACCTTAAATGGACAATGTCCCAACTAGGGTATCTCAAAACTTTCCATCCACCCCTCGTGAAAAAGACAAATTCATGCCGAATCGGTAGGAAGTGAGTCAGATTTAAACTACAGGTACATGATCTGATGGTCATGATTTTTTGCAAAATCATTTTTAGGTTCAAAATATGCTATTTCATCAGAGATCCAATGCAAGTTTAGCGAGGCTGAGCCCCGAGCTAAGAATCTTCATGTCCGCCGATTTAGAAAGTTTGACAATAGTTTGAAACGGGCATAAAAATTTCAAAAACGGTCGAAATAATGCAAAACCTTAGCATGGTGTCATATTATGTGACATAGTTACAAGAAAAAATATCAAACTTAGTATATTGATCGTGTCTCGAAAAAACCTTCACAAAATGACCTATCTCGATCGAGGTTTTCTGACTTTCAGGTCAAATAACCAATGTTATGGCTTGAATCGCGGTATAGTTTGCGATAATATGCCCATATTATACGCGCACGTGTATCATGGGATGATGAACAATGTTGCAAGATGAAGTTTTCTTTTCGTTGCACCGAAAAGCCATTTTTCATTTTCCGAGTGCAAAAACGGGCTGTTTTGTGAAGCAACCACCAAACGAAAGTTTCAAAATGATACCATCCCATTTGCAAAAATACTAGACCACCTTGAATGGGCAATTTCCCAACCGGGATATCTCAAAGATTTCCATCCATCCCTCGTGAAAAAGACAAATTCATGCTGAATCGGTAGGAACTGTGACAAATTTGAGCTACAGGTACATGATCTTATGGTCATGATTTTTTGCAAAAATCATTTTTAGATTCATAATATGCTATTTTATCAGATATGCAATGCAAGTTTAGCGAAGCTGAGCCTCGAGCTAAGAATCTTCATGTCTGCTGATTTAGAAAGTTTGACAATAGTTTGAAACGGGCATAAAAATTTCAAAAACGGTCGAAACAATGCAAAACCTTCGCGTGGTGTCATATTATGTGACATAGTTGCAATAAAAAATACCAAACTTGGTATATTGATTATATCTCAAAAAAACCTTCACAAAATAACTTATCTCAATCGAGGTTTTTTGGCTTTCAGGTCAAATAATCAATGTTATGGCTAGAATCGCGGTATAGTTTGCGATAATGTACCTGTATTATGCACGCATGTGTATCATGGGATGGAGAACAATGTTACATGAGGAAATTTTCCTTTTTGTTGCACCAAAAAGCCATTTTTCATTTTCCGAGTACAAAAAACGAGGTGTTTTGTGAAGCAATCACCAAATGAAAGTTTCAAAATGATACCACTCTATTTTTCAAAATACTAGACCATATTAAATGAACAATGTCCCAAACAGGGTATCTCAAAGCTTTCCGTCCACCCCTCGTGAAAAAGACAAATTCATGCTGAATCGGTAGGAATTGTGACAGATTTGAGCTATAGGTACATGATCTTATGGTCATGATTTTTTGCAAAAATCATTTTTAGGTTCATAATATGCTATTTTATCAGATATGCAATGCAAGTTTAGCGAGGCTGAGCCCCGAGCTAAGAATCTTCATGTTCGCTAATTTAGAAAGTTTGACGATAGTTTGAAACGGGCATAAAATTTTCAAAAACGGTCGAAACAATGCAAAAACTTCGCGTGGTGTCATATTATGTGACATAGTTGTAAGGAAAAATACCAAACTTAGTACATTGATTGAGTCTCAAAAAACCATCACAAAATGACCTATCTCAGGCGAGGTTTTCTGACTTTCAGGTCAAATAACCAAAGTTATGGCTAGAATCGCGGTATAGTTTGCGATAATATGCCCATATTGTGTACGCATGTGTATCATGGGATGGCGAACAATGTTGCAGAAGGAAGTTTTTCCTTTTTACTACACCAAAAAGCCACTTTTCATTTTCCAAGTGAAAAAATGGGGTGTTTTATGAGGTAACCACCAAATAAAAATTTAAAAATTATACCACCCTATTTAAAAAAATAATAGACCACCTTGTATGGACAATGTTCCAACCGGGATATCTCAAAACTTTTCTTCTACCCCTCGTAAAAAAGACAAATTCATGTCGAATTAGTAGAAAGTGAGTCAGATTTGAACTACAGGTACATGATCCGATGCTCATAATTTTTTGCAAAAATCATTTTTAGGTTCATAATATGCTATTTCATCAGAGATCCAGTACAAGGTTTTCTTTGCGTCGAACCAAAAAGCTATTTTCTATTTTTCGAGTGCCAAAAGGGGTGTTGCATGAATCGGGGCATAGTTTCGATTAGTCTTGAAGGAAATATGCCCTGAGAGGCAATAATAAAGTTGTTATTATATATTCATTATATATGATAGATGTTTATTTTACATGCTAGAATTGTATTGATCATAAACATCAATACATGTGTGTTTAATAAACAAAAAGGGTTCCTAGTTATGCCTCTCTTATAGACTAGCTTGTTGATTAACAAGATGATCAAGGTTTCCTGATCATGGACATTGGATGTTGTTAATAACAAGGTCACACCATTGGTGGAATGATGTGATGAACATTCATCCGAAGTATAGCATTACGATCAAGTCATTATGTTTATATTGCTATAACATCATACGAAGTAATCTTTATCCTTAGACCATGAGATCATGTTAATTGCTAACACCGGAAGAGTATCTTGATAACATTAAACGTCACACCGTAACAGGATGACTATAAAGATGGGTTCAGTACTACGAATGTGTTATGTTGAGGCTCATGGATCAAGAGTGGAATTTGTCAATCCCGATAACGGATAGATATACTCTGGGCCCTCTCGGGGATATCACAATTAGATAGCTTGCAAGCAAGTGATGTGATCACTCGAATGTTATATTACGGGAACAAGAAAAGAGTGCATGTCGGTAACGAGATCAAACTAGGTATGGAGATACCGATGATCGAATCTCGGACATGTAATATATCGAGAGACAAAGAGATTTAGTTACAAGTGTTAAAGGTTCTCACGATCACAGAAGTCATCGTTGAATGTGTAGGAGTCAGTACGGATCTCCAGGTCCCGCTGCTGATTATTGATCAGAGAAGGGCCTCGATCATGTCTGCATTATTCGCGAACCGTAGGGTGGCACACTTAAGAGTTACCGGACACCATTTTGGAGCACATATGTTTCAGACGAAAGAATTGCAAAGCGCAGGAATTGTTTCAATAGAAATCGGAAATTGTTTCGGGTGAAATTGCAGAAAGTGATTCTGCATGTGATATTGAAATATTGCAAGGGGCTATATGTGAATGTTTGTTAATTAAAGTAATTAACAAAATTCTGAATAAATTTAATAAAAAGAGTTTTATTAAATGAGAGAGCATTAAACTTGGAGAATTTTAATGCATTTAAAGTGGAGACTTTAAAAGGGAATGTGAAGAGGCATTTTAATGTGGAGGGGTTACCACCACATGAATGGGGGAGGTGAGGGGTCACCCCCCATGCGCCGGCCATGGAGAGAGGGGGCACTCCCCCTCCTCCTATAAAAGGCCACCCATTTCCTCCTCCATCCACACACCTCCTTGTGAAGGATCTCTCTCCCCCTCTAGAATTATTCCCCATCGTCTCGGATTAGCGAGATACATGTTCCCGGTGGCATTTCGTCTGGAAGGAGTTGCTGCTTCCGCTGGATCGCTGGAGCGAGGAGGTGGAGGTTGTCTGGTGGCTTGAACGTGTGTGCGAGTGCGGATGCGCTGCTGAGTTGTGGCGCTCGGACTTCCTCACGATCTTGAGATCGGCAAGTGTACGACTACATCAACCACGAGTTCCTACTCGTTAACAAAACTCGTTGTCTTCGAGGGTAAGTTCTCGTTGGATGTATGTCCACCCGTTGCTTTGTACCTAGTAGATAGATCTTGGCGTGTAGTTCACACTGTAGGAATTTTTTTGTTTTCTATGCTGCGGACCCAACAGTTGTATCAGAGCCTGATCTATGCGTAGGTGCTTTGCACGGGTAGAACACATATGTTTATATGTGGGCGATGATGATCATGTTATTGCATCTTCTATGTATTTTGGATATTGGTGGCATAGTGGGCTGAAGCGGGCCGGACCAACCTTACATGTCATTGTACATGAGACCGGTTCCACGACTGACATGCAACTTGTTTTGCATAAGTGGCTGACGGGTATCTGTCTCTCCTACTATAGTCAATATCTGATTTACAACGAGTTGCTAATAACTTAGTTATTCTCGTTATGGTTCATGTTCGTAGGTGAGAACGGTTCTATCTCCGAAAGCCCTAAGCCACGTAAAACTTGCAATTGATAAATTAGAGGCGTCTAGTTTAGATCGTTGCTAGGCTAGTGTATTGATATGGTATTGTTGTAAGTAGATGTATGATAGATACTCTTACAACACACTCAACGTGTAAGTTCCATCGACCTTGGCCTTACACACAAAGGAATGATAGAGATCATACCACGATGCAAGTGATAGAGATCAAATGCATGGACCAAATCATCTCACTTTACACATTAGATGTTAGCATCTTATACTGCTAGTTTGGCGCTTTTGGTAGCATTGTAAGATGATCCCTCATTTAGATATCAATATAAAAATGTGTTCTTCCTTAAGTATGCACCATTCTGTGGATCATGTTTTGAGACATCACGTGATGATCGGGTGTACTCGAATCTACGCTTTCATAGGAACAGGTGTAAGACAGCTTTACACACGCGAATACTAAGGTTCTTACTTGGCGAGCCTAGCATGTACAGACATGGCCTTGGAACACGGACCGAAAGGTTAAGCATGAGTCATATAGTTAATATGATGCCCATATAGATGCTCGCCTTTGAAGCTACATCAACTCACGTGATGATCGGACTTGGTGTAGTGGATTTGGTTCATGTAATCACCAAAAGGACACGGGGTATGTCGTTTTTGAGTGGGAGTTCATTAGTAATTTGGATTATTTGAACTCAATCTATCATAAACTTAGTCTAAGTAAACTTTACAAATTCTGTTGTTGATGGCACCACCTGCTTTTAATTTCAATGTGTTCATGGAGAAATAGAAACTTGCTGCGAATGGTAACAACTTCACCAACTGGGCTATGAATTTGAGGATTCTCCTCACTGCTGCACAAAAGCAATATGTGCTAGATGCGCCGCTCGGCCCCCCACCAGCTCCGGATGCCCCTGACGAGGAAAAAAATGTCTATGTGACTCGTCAGGAGGACCACAACTTAGTTCATTGCGGCATACTGTATGGGCTAGAGCCAGAACTTCGAAAGCGTTTCGAAAATGGCAATGCCTTTGACACCATGGGAGAATTGAAAATGATTTTCGATACCCATGCTTCCACAGAGAGTTATAATGCTACAGAAAAGTTCTTTAGCTGCATGATGGAGGAAAACAACTCTATTAGTGAGCACGTACTCAAAATGTCTGGGTACGTCGATAAGCTTGTGTCCTTGGGAATAACGATTCCCATTGACTTAGGCATACATCATGTTCTCCAACATCTGCCACCTAGCTACAAGAGCTTCGTGATGAACTATAATATGCAGGGCATGAAGAAGTCTCTTCCCGAGCTTCTGTCAATGCTTAAGACTGCAGAAGTGGAGATTAGGAAAGAACATCAAGTGTTGATGATTAATAGGACCACCGGTTTCAAGAAAGACAAGAAAGACAAGCACAAGGGAAAGAAGGGTGGCAAGTCTGTTGCCACGCCTGAAAAGAAACCCCGAGCTGGCCCTAAGTCTGACACCGAGTGCTACTATTGTAAGGGGAGTGACCATTGAAAGCGCAACTGCCCCAAGTATTTGGCGAACAAGAAGTCCGGCAAGGCAAACAAAGGTATATGTGATATACATGTTATTGATGTGTACTTGACTAGTACTCGCAGTAGCACCTGGGTATTTGATACGGGATCGGTTGCTAATATATGTAACTCGGTTCAGGGGCTACGGAACAAGCGGCAACTAGTAAGGGATGAGGTCAGGATGCGGGTCGGCAATGGATCAAAAGTTGAGGTGATCACCGTCGGGACATTACCTCTCCATTTGCCATCAGGATTAGTTATAAACCTAAATAATTGTTATTTGGTGCCTGCACTGAGCATGAACATTGTATCCGGATCGTGTTAGATGAAAAGTGGTCATTCATTTAAATCTGAAAACAATGGCTGTTCGATTTATAAGAACGATATCTTTTATGGTCATGCACCTATGTTGAATGGTTTATTTCTAATAGATCTCGATAGTAATATTACACACATTCATAATGTTAATGCTAAAAAGATTAAACTTGATAATGATATATCTACATATATGTGGCACTGCCGTCTAGGTCATATTGGCATTAAACACATGAAGAAACTCCATTCTGATAGACTTTTGGAATCACTTGATTTTGAATCATTTGATACATGTGAGCCATGCCTTATGGGCAAGATGACTAGAACGTCGTTTTCCGATTCAATGGAACGGGCGATAAATCTATTGGAAATCATACATACTGATGTGTGTGGACCAATGAGTGTGTCGGCGCGAGATGGATATCGTTATTTTGTTACTTTCACGGATGATTTGAGTAGATATGGGTATATCTATTTGATGAAACACAAGTCTGAAACTTTTGAAAAGTTCAAGGAATTTCAGAATGAAGTGGAAAATCATCGTAATAGAAATATCAAATTTCTACGGTCTGACCGTGGAGGAGAGTATCTAAGTTACGAGTTTAGCACACACATGAAAGAGTGTGGAATAGTTTCACAACTCACGCCTGCCGGAACACCACAACGTAATGGTGTGTCGGAACATTGTAATCGTACCTTATTGGATATGGTTCGATCTATGATATCTCTGACTGACTTGTCACTATCATTTTGGGGTTATGCACTGGAAACAGCTGCATTCACTTTAAATCGGGCACCATCTAAATCCGTTGAAACGACACCATATGAATTATGGTTTGAAAACAAACCTAAGCTGTCATTTCTTAAAGTTTGGGGATGCGATGTTTATGTGAAGAAACTTCAGCCAGATAAACTCGAACCCAAAGCAGAAAAATGCGTCTTCATAGGATACCCTAAGGAAACGATTGGGTATACCTTCTATCACAGATCCGAGGGCAAGGTTTTTGTTGCCAAGAATGGATCTTTTCTTGAGAAGGAGTTTCTCGCGAAAGGTGTGAGTAGTCGCAAGGTAGAACTCGAAGAGGTTATTGAACCTTCTCTTCATGGAATGGTGAGTGGCGTAGCACCGGAAGCTGTTTCGGAGTTGACTTCACCTGATGAAGAGAGAGCTAATGATAATGATCATGAAACTCCGAAAGAGGACACTACCGAACCTCGCAGGTCAAGCAGGACACGTGCAGCTCCTGAACTGTACGACAATCCTGTTGTGAATTTCATGGTTGATGAAATGGATGACCCTGCGACGTATGAAGAAGCGATGACGAGCCCGGATTCCAACAAATGGCTAGAAGCCATGAAATCCGAGATGGAATCCATGTACGAGAACCAAGTTTGGAACTTGGTGGACTTACCTCACGATCGAAAGGCCGTTGAGAATAAATTGATTTTCAAAAGAAAAACTGATGCTGATGGTAATGTGACCATGTATAAGGCTCGACTTGTCGCAAAGGGGTTTCTACAAATTCAAGGAGTTGACTACGATGAGACATTCTCTCCCGTAGCGATGCTTAAGTCGGTTAGGATTATGTTAGCAATTGCTGCATATTTTGATTATGAAATATGGCAGATGAATGTCAAAACTGCGTTCCTCAATGGTAATATTGAAGAATAGTTGTATATGATACAACCTAAGGGTTTTGTCGATCCTAAGGATGCTAATAAGGTATGCAAACTTCAGCGATCCATCTATGGACTAAAGCAAGCATCCCGGAGTTGGAATCTCCGCTTTGATGAGGTGATCAAAGAGTTTGGATTTGTCCAAACTTATGGAGAGACTTGTATTTACAAGAAAGTGAGTGGGAGCAATGTGGCATTTCTGATATTATATGTGGATGACATATTATTGATTGGAAATGATATAGATCTTTTAAATAGTGTTAAAAGTTATCTAAACAACAAATTTTCGATGAAAGACCTTGGTGAAGCGTCATATATATTAGGCATTAAAATCTATAGAGATAGATCAAGGCGCCTAATTGGGCTATCGTAGAGTACATACCTTGATAAGATATTAAAGAAGTTTAATATGGACGAAAGTAAGAAGGGGTTCTTACCTATGTTGCAAGGCAAGACATTGAGTAAGACTCAAAGTCCGGCTACGGCGGAAGAAAGAGAGATGATGGATAAGATCCCCTATGCCTCGGTCATAGGCTCTATTATGTATGCCATGTTATGAAAAAGACCGGATGTGGCACATGCTATTAGTTTGACTAGTAGGTATCAATCTGATCTAGGTTCGGAACACTGGATAGCGGTAAAGAACATCCTCAAGTACTTGAGAAGAACTAAGGATATGTTTCTTATATACGGAGGTGAAGAAGAGCTAGTCGCTAAGTGTTATGTCGATGCTAGCTTTGACACTGATCCGGATGACTCTAAGTCTCAATCCGGATACGTATTTCTCTTGAACGGAGCAGCAGTTAGTTGGAGGAGTTCCAAACAACCTGTGGTGGCTGGATCAACGACGAAGGCGGAATATGTTGCTGCTTCAGAAGCGGTGCAGGAAGCGGTTTGGATGAAAGAGTTCATTATGGAACTAGGTGTGGTTCCCAGTGCGTTGGACCCGATGGTGATCTATTGTGACAACAATGGAGCCATAGCCAACGCAAAGGAACCAATGTCTCATAAGAATTCCAAGCATATTAAGCGCCGGTTTCACTCCATCTGCGAGCATGTCAAGGATGGAGATATAAAGATTTGTAAAATACACACGGACCTAAATGTAGCAGATCCATTGACTAAAGTTCTCCCTAGGGCAAAACATGATCAACACCAGAACTCCATGGGTGTTAGATTTATCACTATGTGAACTAGATTATTGTCTCTAGTGCAAGTGGGAGACTAAAGGAAATATGCCCTGAGAGGCAATAATAAAGTTGTTATTATGCATTCCTTATATATGATAGATGTTTATTTTACATGCTAGAATTGTATTGATCGGAAACATCAATACATGTGTGTTTAATAAACACACATACAAACTCCATGACAGTGCACACATCTACTACACCCAATATCAAACCGAAAAATATATCCCCATACCATGATTCGGGAAAAAGACGAAATGTTTAAAGATGGAATTATTGTGCAGAATCAGCCAATTGCACCACGTAGCACGCTGAGAGTTTATAAGTTCTAACTACAGCAGCAGATCGCTGACCCAAATCGATCCCTACGAACTGCAGTTCCCAACTTAGCTTGTTCGAACTAACCCTAGCTGAGAACAGAGCTGCAGTGATCGTTCGAAATTCGAGACCGCGATTCCCAAATCCAGCCAACTCGGGGACCACCCGCATGCTCCCGTAAGCTCGGAACGGAAGGAGAACTAGCGAGAGAAGTCTTCGTGGCTTACAATGATTGGGGATCGGGGAAAACCCTAGCGGGAGAACGGGATGGGTGGAGACGTCGTGGAGCCGCCGCGCGGGAGAGCTGATGGCGTTCGTCGGCGGCGGCGGTGCGGGGTCTCTGGGGACCGCGGCGGGGTGGATGAGCTGCGCGTGAGCTACGTGCCGGAGCTCGAGCTTGCCGCCTTCGCCATTCCCACTAGACCTGTGCAGTGTTTTGCCTCTTTTTCCCGTTTTTTTCCTTCTTTGTTTTGGTTCCTCCTCTCTGTACGGGATTGTCTTCTGGGCGTGGGTGGGTTTACCACTTAGCTCGTGGAAATGGGTCAGGGCCGGGGCTAGTGTGCATTTGGTGGGCTTGGTTTTCACCTCGCTGCACCCATGAGGTGTTCGGCTGGAATCGGAGTGGAATCAAGATTCCAATTCTCGACGAGGAGTTAGGGCCGACTTCTTTTCAGCTTATTAGGATATGATAACTCGCACAAGAGGGAGCTACCTGGACATTTTTGGCCATTGGATCTTGCTGCTTTGACATTTTTGGCCGTCGGATTAACATTGCTTCCCGTACTGGGCCAACTATCCCTAGGGATGCTACTTTGGGCATCAAATTGGCATGTTGGGGATATGATAACTGGGATAAGAGGGAGATCTCTCACGACCTGGACATTTTTGGCCATTGGATCTTGCTGCCTGGACATTTTCGGCCGTCGGATTAACATTGCTTCCCGTACTGGGCCAACTATCCCTGGGGATGCTACTCTGGGCATCAAATTGGCCTGTTGGGGTGTCTTGGGCCCGAATTCCCACTAAAGCTCACGGATTTGTGGCTAGGCCAAGCTCAGCTTTTAATATTTTTAGCCATTGGATCTTGCTGCCTGGACATTTTCGGTGGCCGGATTAACATTGCTTCCCGTACTGGGCCAACTATCCCTGGGGATGCTACTCTGGGCATCAAATTGGCGTGTTGGGGATATGATAACTAGGACAAGAGGGGGCTCTCTCACGACCTGGACATTTTTGGCCATTGGATCTTGCTGCCTGGACATTTTCGGCTGTCGGATTAACATTGCTTCCCGTACTGGGCCAAATATCCATGGGGATGCTACTCTAGGCATAAATTGGCCTGTTGGGGTGTCTTGAGCCCGAATTCCCACTAAAGCTGACGGATTTGTGGCTGGGCCAAGCTCAGCTTTTAACACCACGTACAAACCCCACGCAGATTGAGAATTAAAACTACGACGGGAAGAGATCGGGGATGGGGGCGGAGCGGGCGATGCAGAGAGCGAGCATGATCCAGGTGACGCGGTGGGCGCACGAACCCAAGCGCCGCGTGCTCCCAGTTGGACATGGGCCGGTCGATGGATTAGCTCATCCATCGCCAATGAGCGGTAGCGACATTCCGATTAAGGAAACGATCGTCTAGCCGGCTGATGCGAGAGGGAGGATGCGAAGCTGATCCGCGGGTGTTGACTCGATCAGTAAAAATTTTGTTTCTCAAATCCATTAATGGGCACTTAGCCGGCGGCAGATAGTGGAGCTATGTTACTAAATGTGTTGCTACCTGCCCTTCCTTCTGTAGGCGGTACGCGCACATAGATAAGCTCTGTCTACTCTGATTCTCCTCCCCACTGCTTACTTCGGCACCTCGAAAAGCTTTACTCACGCCTTGGTTGCTCATCTATCTTCATCTTTGCTTTAGATTTTCGAACCGTACTATTTCCTGTTCCTCTCCTCTGGTTCCTTCCAATTCATGATGCTCTTTCTCCCTCTATTTCTTGCAGTTGCTATCAATTTTCAGCTGTGGGCGATTGATGTGCTCGCTAATTCCAGCAAAGCCCGGGTGGCGGCCCTAGCGAAGTCTTGGTCGGCCGGTGAAGGAGATGTGACAGAGCGTACAAGGCGTGCGGTGAGTCGGTAGTGCCTCATATTCATCCGTGTTGCAAGACCAGTTCCCTTTTTATGCCACAACGGCGACAAGGCGGTGCCGATGGCCACCGTTGCAGCGACTAGGCATTCTTCTCAATTGCCAAAGAATCATAAACATATAGTTTGTCTAATACAAACCTAATTAACGCATGTGTCTAGCCTCGTGGCACTCCATGGAAAGCTAACAACGCAGGTGAACAAGCTAAACCTATTCTGTGGCCTCGCCTCCATCTGGGTAGAATACCAATCACATCTCAAGTTTTGGGAGTAATCGCTATGTGTGTATTAGTAGATATTGGTATCTAATCTATTCATGTATAATCTATTCGTGTATGCTTACATTTGGGAATAAACGGTGACATGATTTATGGAGCTTGATATTTAATCAAACAGGCGTTTAGTCATATACTTATGGTATTTTTGTGAAGCTAGATTTAAACAGTTCATTTCAGTCACTTGCTTCAGTAAAAGGAGTGATTGTCACCTCTGCCTACAAATACCACTATGCAGCAATTGTTGATTGGTGCTTCCAACTTTCATTCATAGAGGAAGGATGGCCGGTGGAGGACACTTTGATTCTGTCACATAAATGGATGTCCAGTATCATGTGAATTTCATTTTCTCACACGGATAAATTCAATGATCAATTGTGTAATCAGCTAAACAAAATATGCATTTTTCTCAAAATATGCATTTTTCTCAAAATATGCATTTTTCTTATATATTTTTGCATTACCTGTAAAGTATATAAACAAATCTTTTATTTTTGTGAATAGTACAAAAACAACTCTGACAACCTCTTTTTGATCTGTCGTGCAGAAACCATATTTGAAGATGGCACAACAACAATGGTTATGTGCCTCTTTTTGCTGGCACCAACTTGTGTACAAATCAGAATATTCTCTTCCAAAAACTATTATTCTCTTATTTGATCCATATCATTGTATTTGGGCCACATAATTCTTGGATGCCTTAAACTGGACAATAAGAATGATGTCGATCTTGAAAAAGTAAATATGATGGGAAATTTTAAAAGGTAAAAACCTTGGAGGTTTGGAAGAGGTAGTTATGCGGTGCTCTCCTGATTTTCGAGGCCTTGCGAGATAGTGTTTTCAAGGAAAATCGACTTTCACGATGCATACCTCTATTTATGTTTAAATACCTACCGTTCTCTTGCCAAAATCAACGGACGTGGCAACGCGCGCCATCATGATCTAGTAGAACAGATTCTAGATCCAGAATCGCACAAACCTAAAAGAATGGGTCTGATTGTGGTCAGCTTTTTTCCACCGCGAATCTGAGTTTGTTCCTAGAACCAGAATCGGCGCGCGAGCTGATTCTCGAGCGATTCCCGAGCTTCTGCCGATGGAAACGAAACGGTACCGTGAGTTGCCCATCTGCTTCCTTGTATTTACAAAAATTGCCACCGCACAACTGCATCGTTTCACACGTATCAGCCAGGAGCCTCTTGCCCGCATGACGTCCGCGCTTGCCGCTAGGGTTCCGCCTGCCGCCGCAGCGACCGACGACCGCCGCTTGGCCTAGCTGCCACCGCCCCGCCGCCCGCACCTAACACGACGCAGCCGCCGTCAGTCGCCGTGAGGTCGTCCTCCCCATGTCTTCCTTCTAGCTGCAGCCGCAGTCACAGTTGAAGGACGCATCCGCTCCACCCTAACGCCATGGAGTTCCGCGCAGCTCCCTACAGCTCCGTCCGGGAGCCCGTCGTACTTGCTTCCATTTTCTACAGCGCGCTCTTGCCCCTATTTTGCTACCGCTGATTTCAAATCCTAACATGCCTGTTAGTGCCGTAGTGCCGTGTGATGTTGTGCAATTTCTCCTAATACAATTTAGGTTGATAGCAATTCCTGGCAGTACAATTTCGAGCAATTTGTACTCTAGCTAATCATGTTCTAGTAGGCTGATAGCTAATCAAGTACTTCCTCCGTCTTAAAATAGATGTCGTAGATTTGTCAAAATTTAAATGTATCTAGACAATATTTAGTCTAGATATATCCAAATTTTGATAAATTGTCCAATTTCAACTAGTGATTCCTATTGTACTGCTACATAGGGTATTATTCACTTATTTAGATCACACATAAATTCTAAGGGTGTCACGGTCATTTCACAACTCAATATATTAAACAAGTCAAATATCCGGAAGCTAAAAAGAATAGAAGGAGCATGATTTTACAAGCTTCTCCCTACCACAGATTCTTCCCACAATCTACCAAAATCTAGCTTCTCTAGAATCACAAGCTAAAAAGAAGTCGGCCTAGACCCCTCGTCTTCCAATCCAGATTCCCTCCGACACCGATCTTGGTGAGGAGTTAGATCCCTACTCGTCTTCCAACCCAGATTCCCTCGATCTCTTCGGGGTTTGGGAGTGCTTCGCCTCCCGCTGGTCCGCTTTTGCTGATCACTCCCGTCCCCTGACCCGCGTTAGGGTTTTTGGCGGAACTATTCCAAGATCGATCTTGATGGCGGCCTTGTCGTCGCAATCCGGCAATTGGCCGGGGGGATCAGGATCAAAGAAAGAAGAAAACATTGATGATCTTATGAAACGACTGGGTATTGAGGAAGGTGACTTCAACGATCTAGTCTTTGAGGATGTTGAAGGTGTTTAGAAAGAAGGTATCAAGTGGATGGCTCTTGCCTGTGTTCATACTACTAATTACTTTAACCCAGCAACGTTTGAACAACACATGAGAGTCGCATAGAGTCCGGCGAAAGAGGTACAATTACAACATCTAGAAGGTAATCTTTTTACGATCCAGTGCTTTTGTTTGGGTGACTGGATGAAGGTTGAGCAGGGTGGTCCGTGGCTTTTTAGACAGTCGATTGTGTGCATTGAGCCCTATGATGGCCTAACTGATGCTGTCCAGATCGATTTGAATTTCGTTACTACATGGATTCAAGTTCATAAAGTTCCTGTAGGATATCATGATAAAACTCTACTGAAAAACCTGATACATAAATAGGTGGGAGAGGTAGCAGAAGTTCAGACTGATGTTCAGGGCGCGGGTAATTTCATCCGTGCCCGTGTGAGATTGGATGTTCGCAAAATCCTAGAACGATTTGTATGTATGGTCAGAGGAGGAAAGAGATGTGTGTATCTGCTTAAATATGAGAAAATGTCCAGGTATTGTGGAGCGTGTGGATTCATTGGCCAGACACATTTAGAGTGTGGAACGGGTGAGCACAATGAAGAAAAACTGGACCGGGGGGAGTTCTTGAAAGCTGATTGGGATACATGGCATGGTAGGGGTGTGGCTGATATGAGAGCTGGTGGACGTGGTAATAGAGGAGGAAGAACATCGGAATTTTTTAATGGGGGAAGAGGAAGAGAACCTACTGGCCAAGGAGGCCAAAATTTTCAGAGCTAGAGGTACAAGGCCATACCATATCCTAAAGGAAAAGCAGATGATCTAAATGGTACTGCAACTAGCCCTCGGAAAACTAAGGATGCTGAGATGACAGATAGTGATAACTCAAACTCAGGTGCAAAAAGAAATATCTTGGATGAGTTGAACTCTATAGAAATTGGAGGTGTGAATCATACATCCCCAATGGTTACAGATGGGGTTGAGCCAACACCGGTTCAGCCACTCGGATCGGCGGGCTCCCGTGAGGGACCTGTCCACTCGCAATGAGGATATTAGGTTGGAATTTCCGCGGCTTGGGTAACGGTACGGCAATGCGGGCGCTTATGGATGTCCTGAGGCGCCATCATCCCGATGTTATTTTTCTGTCAAAAACGCATCTGGATAGTTACCCAGCAGAATGCCTTCGTCGCCAGATGAAGATGGATTTTAAAATTGTCCAGGCTAGCGACGGTAGACGTGGTGGCATTCTATTAGTTTGGAGAAAAGAGATTCAAATACATCAAATTTATGCTGTCCAAATTATATAGATGTTCGCATTATTGAGGGTGAAGCAAAGGAGTGGAGATTCACTGGTATGTATGGAGAATTCAAATGGGAGGAGAAATACAAAACATGGGATAGGATTAAGTCAATCCACCAGCAGAACACGCTCCCATGGTTTATTATGGGCGATCTAAACAAAATCTTTTTTGATAGTGAAAAAGAAGGAGGAAGAATTAGACCGCAGAGGTTTATGAAAGCTTTCCAAGACACTTTAGATGAATGTAATCTAAATGATGTTGGTTATATTGGCGATCGTTTCACCTGGCATAGGGGGGCGATGCGTGAGAGGCTTGATCGAGGATTGGCAAACGATAGCTGGAGTCAATTGCAGAACAATGCCGCTATTCTGCACCTTGAGTATAATCATTCTGACCATCGCCCACTTCTGCTTGATATTGAATATTATGCTGCAACGACTTTTGATCCTGGAAAGAAACAGAAAAAGTTTGAGGCAAAATGTTTTAAAGAGTAGGGATTCAAAGAAGTGGTGGAGGAAAATTGGAACTCAACTGCACATGGGACGTCGATCGCCGTCCTTGATCGGTTAAAGGCCATGCGTGACGAGCTGCATGCATGGGATAGTAATATTTTGCAGAAACCCAAGAAGAGATTGAGGAAGGCCCAACACGAGTTAGAATAGTTGATGAAAGGGCCTCTCACTCCGGAATCAGAAAAGGAGAAGTTTGAACTAGTTCGATTGATTGAAAACCTCTTAGAGCAAGAAGAAATAAAATGGTGCAAGCGTTCCCGCGCAAACTGGATTAAAAATGGGGACAATAATACGGACTTTTTTCACAACTACGCATCAGCCAGGATGAAGAGGAATTTTATTAAGAAGATTAATGATTCCTCCAGTACTCTTGTGGAAGGAACAGGAAATATTAAACTAGTTGCGTTGGGATACTTTGAGACACTCTTCAGTTCGAATAACAATACTGTTGATCCTGACTTCCTGGTGAAAATTTCGCCTAGGGTTTCTTCTGAGATGAATGAGAAATTAATGGCGCCTTATACTGCTGAGAAAGTGAAGAAAGCAGTTCATAGCATTGGAGATCTAAAGGCACCAGGCCCTGACGGTCTACATGCTCTATTTTATAAAAGGTTTAGGCACCTTGTCGGTAATGACATAACTCTGGCAGTTCTGAAATCTATTAATGAGAGGAAAATCCCTGCAGGATGGAATGAAACAGTGGTTGTTCTTATACCTAAGGTGGATTCTCCCGAAGAAGTTTCTCAATTTAGACCGATTTCTCTTTGTAATGTGGTCTATAAAATTATTTCTAAAATGCTGGCTGCAAGATTGAAACTTTTACTACCGGAAATCATATTACCAACACAAAGCGCTTTTGTTCCGAGGAGGCTGATCACGGATAATGTTCTTGTGGCTTATGAATGTATTCATAAAATAAAAAATAAGAGGAAAGGAAAAACTGGTTTGTATGCGGTGAAACTTGACATGCACAAAGCCTATGACAGAATCGAATGGAATTTTCTCAAAGAAATGATGTTGAGGATAGGATTTCAGAGCCAGTGGGTGGAGCTGATTATGGAGTGTGTTACTTCTGTCATATATTCCGTTATAGTGAATTCAGAACTGACTGAAGAATTTAAACCTGCCTGAGGTATTAGACAGGGAGATCCTCTCTCCCCTTACTTGTTCCTTTTATGTGCAGAAGGCCTTTCCAGTTGCTTGTTACACACGGAGGAGATTGGTGGCATCGAAGGGGTCAAAGTGTGTAGAAATGCACCATCAGTATCACACCTATTATTTGCTGATGATTCTTTGATTCTCTTGAAAGCTAATATGAGTAATGCAATCTCGTTGAAACAAGTTCTTGATGACTATTGTGCAAACTCGGGACACATGGTTAGTGTGGCTAAGTCTAGTATCTTTTTTATCCCTAATACAGATGTGGATACTCGGGCCGATATATGTAATGTTCTCAATATAAATACTGAAGCTTTATCAGACAAATATTTGGGACTTGTGAGACCAGGCATATGGCTTAATAGGATTGATAGGATACCCATATCAACAAGTTGCAACTTCTTTTCCGGAAGCTCATTCGAAAAGAACTCTAAGGTTAAGCGTGCTTGGCCTAGAGCAATTATAGGATGGGTGACCGACCGGGAAATGGGTAACTGGGTGCGCACGAGTGAGGACAAAGTGCGCAGAAAAGACTAGTGTTGGTCTGTGGGGTCAGTCTAGATATCCTATTAAGCTACCAGGAGTGACACCCCCCGGGCCCAGGAGTGGGCGGGGTGTTACAAAGTGGTATCAGAGCCGACCTCGCGGTTAAACGGGTGTGTGCGGGTTAGTGGCGGGACATGTGGAGCATGGCGCGTGTGGCCCAGAGTGGACACGGCATGACACATGTGCTGGCACTAGACGCACAGACGCGTGCCAAGAGGGAACGTTCCTGGGGTGTGCTTGATCGATGAGGGCATCGATCTTCTAAAGGGTGGGTGTATGTGAGACCAGGCATATGGCTTAATAGGATTGATAGGATACCCATATCAACAAGTTGCAACTTCTTTTCCGGAAGCTCATTCGAAAAGAACTCTAAGGTTAAGCGTGCTTGGCCTAGAGCAATTATAGGATGGGTGACCGACCGGGAAGTGGGTAACCGGGTGCGCACGAGTGAGGACAAATTGCGTGGAAAAGACTAGTGCTGGTCTGTGGGGCCAGTCTAGATATCCTATTAAGCTACCAGGAGTGACACCCCCCGGGCCCAGGAGTGGACGGGGTGTTACAGGACTCCTAGCTTTGGTGGGAGCGGACCGCAATGACTATTTCCTCCATTTTGTTGAAAGAGTAATGCAACGGATTAAAGGATGGATGGAAAAGTTACTCTCTATTGGTGGAAAATAAATCCTTCTGAAAGCAGTGGCTCAATCAATTTTGGTATATGCAATGTTGGTTTTTTTGTTACCTAAAAACATATGCAAGAAGATCACAGATGTCATAGCCCAATATTGGTGGGGTGACAATGCTCAAGGAAAAAATGCATTGGTATTCATGGTGGAAGCTCAGTTTTCCAAAAAGTGAAGGAGGTATGGGTTTTTGTGATTTGCATTCTTTTAATCTAGCAATGCTAGCAAAGAAAGTCTAGAGGCTTATTTATGCACCACATTCCCTATGTGCTCAAATTATGCGAGCAAAATATTATCTGGATGGTGACATTCTGAAAGCTGGACCTAAATTTGGCTCATCCTTCACCTGGCAGAGTTTATGTGCAGGTATCCATACTTTTAAGCGTGGCTACATTTGGCGAATTGGTAGTGGGGAATCTGTTGAAATATGGAAGGATCTGTGGATTCCTTCAAGCCCTGGTCGTAGACTTGTGTCTCCATGTGATGGGTGCATCCTAACAAAGGTGTCTCAATTAATTGACCCATTGACTGGTTATGGGATGAGGATGTGATTCATTCAAATTTCCACTAGATTGATATTGAAAGGATTTTAGAAATACCTCTGAATCAGCATGCCTTTGAAGATTTTATTGCTTGGCATCATACTAAAACTGGTATGTTTACGGTACGATCGGCCTACCACGTCGAATGGAAGCACCAATTCAACAGAGTGACTTGTAGATATCTTATCTCAGGGACCTCTCTCAATAATCCAACTTGGAAAATCTTTTGGAAACTAGATGTACCATCAAAGGTGAAAATTTTCTGTTGGAGGGTTTTGCATGGTGTACTTCCGTTGAAAGCAGTACTGTTCAGACGTCATATTGGCACAGATGCTATCTGCCCTCTATGTAACAATGAACCTGAGGATTTTATGCATATGATCTTCACATGTGCAGGAGCAGAGAAGATTTGGAGAGGTTTGGGTGTTCAGGAGACGATCCAACATAGAATGCTTCCTGGTATGTCGGGTCCAAAACTTCTAGAGGCCATTTTGAACTCTCTGTCGACTACCCTACCTGGTTATGATACAATCAAACTTCATGATGTAATGGATGTGGCGGCATGGTACATCTGGTTGATGTGTCGGCAGCAGACCCACGGTGAGCGTGTGCCACCAATCTCAACTTGCTTGAATTCTATTAAGTCTATCACGGTAAATGCAGCAAAGGCTAGTATGATTTCTATTGATCATGGAAAGAAGTGGACTAAGCCACTTGCACGTTCATTTAAGGTGAATGTGGATGCGGCTTTTGACTCCAATAGCAGGTCTAGATCGACTGGTGTAGTTATTCGGAACTGCCAGGGCGAGTTTATCATGGCCTCCTCTACGTTAATACCACATGTGGCCTTGGCATCTTCTGCTAAAGCGATGGCAATCTACACGGACTCATATTGGCTAACTCTTTGGGTTAGTCGGACGTTATTGCAGAGTCGGATTCAACCGAAGTAATTGATCAATGTTCAGGTACAAATCGTATGTGGAGTCAAACAATAGCTATTTATGCATATAAACTAGCTCAAGCGGGAGGAATTGGAAAGGTCGAATTCACACATTGTCCGAGAGATGCAAACAAAAGTGGCTCATGCACTAGCTAGGGATTGTTTTCTTTCAACAACTTCTTGTACTTGGGACAATGATCCTCCTAGTTTTATCTTGCCACCTCTGCTAGATGATGTAACTATTTGAACTCAACGGCAAGTTTTTTGCGCACTCTTTTCCTTACCAGGGTACCTAAGGGGACTGGAAGGTTTTTAATGAGGCGGCTTGCCTGCTTAATATAATGTGATTTGACCTCAAAAAAAAGTTTCCAATTCAAGGTGGCACCCTGCACACAACCTTAGGGCATCTCCACCGGGTTGACCTAACCTGTCCCGGCACGTCCGAACCCGTCCACACGGACGCACACGACGTGCGCGGTGCCGCAGCGGCACGACCCATCCGTACCGACGTGTCCGGCTCGATCCATCTGTGCATCTAATTTGCGTGACCACTGGGTCGGCCCGGACATGTGCGGGTCGTAGGCGTGTCCCCCAGCGCTAGTGGCCCACCCACCAGCGACAGACGCAATAGCAACGTCGATTTAGACGCAACCACGGCACCAATCTAGACGGAAAGGCCGCGACAACGATTCAGAGTCGATGGCAGAAGGCTGACTAGCGGCAGCCTGCGCCATCAATGGCGACGAGACAGTGCATTGGTGATACGTTGCAAAAGTATCTATAATTTTTGATGTTCCATGCTTGTTTTATATCTACTTTCTTATGTTTTGTCCATACTTTGGAGTATTTTTACACATTTTCTGGAACTAACCTATTAACAAGATGCCACAATGCTAGTTGCCTGTTTTCTGTTGTTTTTGGTTTCAAAAAATCCAGAAAAGTAATATTCTCGGAATTGGACGGTACAAAAGCCAAAGTCAATATTTTACCGGAAGACACATGGAGTCCGAAGGAGAGACGGAGGGGGCCACAGGGCGGCCGCACCCCCCAGGCGCGGGCAACCCTAGGCCATGCCAGGGCAGGTTGTGGCCCCCTTGGCCGTCCATTGACCTTGCCCCTTCGCCTATATATTGCCCTCGGGACGAAAACCCTAAGTATCCGATCAAAAATCCACGAAAAGAGTCCGTAGCCACCGTCATCTCCATCCCTAGATCAGGAGGGATCTAAAGCTCTTCTTGGCACCCTGGATGCCTTCTTCATCACCATGCCTTCCTCCGGTGTGATGCGTGAGTAGTTCATCCCTGGACTACGGGTCCATGTAGTAGCTAGATGGTTGATTCTTCTCCTTTGTGCTATCACATTTAGATCTTGTGAGCTCCGTTCATGATCAAGATCATCTATTTGTAAACCTACATGTTGTGTTTGCGGGGATCCGACGGATATTGAGATGCTATTTCACATTGATTATTGATTCTATCATGTATTTGTTATTTGTGATCTTGCATGCTTTCTGTTGTTAGTAGCTATCTTGGCCAAGTAGATGCTAGCAACTCCAAGAGGGAGTATTTATGCTCGATAGTGGGTTCATGCCTCTAGGAATCTGGGGAAATGACAGAAATCTCTAAGGTACTAGATGTGATGTTGCTACTAGGGAGAAAACAACAATCCTTTGTTTATATAACAATCGTATTGTTTACTTTACACACTTTGCTTAATGCAA
This sequence comes from Avena eriantha, assembly GCA_910589775.1. Classification (NCBI taxonomy): domain Eukaryota; kingdom Viridiplantae; phylum Streptophyta; class Magnoliopsida; order Poales; family Poaceae; genus Avena; species Avena eriantha. Next base: position 127,429,708 of record OU342744.1, on the reverse strand, counting down.
TTATCTGTAGCTTGCAACTTAATACTGGAGGGGGTTCGGATGATAACCTGAAGGTGGATTATTAGTCATAGATGCAGTTGGATTATGGTCTATGTATAATGTTGTAATGCCCAATCAAATCTCATAGGAGTCAAGATGATTAGTATATACATGTATGCTTTCTCGGTGTTTATCAATTGCCCCGCTGTAATTTGTTCACCCAACATGTCATATATCGTAAGGAGAATCACCTCTAGTCAACTATGGACCCTGGTTCATTCTTTTACCATCAATCTACAAGCTAATTATTGTTTTCTGTTTACTTTATGCAAGCAATTACTATCTTCCACACAATACATTTAATCCTTTATTTTCAGCAAAACCGGTGAGATTGACAACCTCACTATAAGTTGGGGGCAAAGTTCTATGGTTGTGTTGTGCAGGATTCCAAGTTGGAAACAACACCTTGGAGGTGTTTCCTTGCTCCTACTGGTTCGATAACCTTGGTTTCATAATTAAGGGAAAACTTGCTGTTGTGCTCATCATACCTTCCTCTTGGGGTTCCCCAACGAGCTCGACGTGTTGAGCCGATCATCAAGCATTTTTCTGGCGCCGTTGTCGGGGAGTCAAGGACATCTTCACAAGGGGAGTCCCTCATAACCAATCTCTTTACTTTGTTTTATTTGTTTTGCTTAGTTTATTTCTACTTTGTTTGCTTGTTTCTTTATCAAAAACAAAAAAAATAGTTGTACTAGTTTGCTTTCTATATTAAAAACACAAAAATGACTACTCTTGAAAAAACTAAGTTGTGTGACTTCACTAGCACCAACAACAATGATTTCATGTGCACACCTATTGCTCCACTTGTTCCTGAAGCTACTTTCTTTGAAATTAAACCTGCCTTGCTTAATCTTGTTATGAAATAACAATTCTCTGGTGTTGGTACTGAAGATGTTGCTACTCACCTTAATAACTTTGTTGAGCTTTGTGAGATGCAAAAACATAGGGATGTAGATGGAGATATTATTAAGCTTAAATTGTTTCCTTTCTCTTTGAGAGGAAAAGCTAAAGAATGGTTGCTATCCCTAACTAGAAATAGTATTGATTCTTGGACTAAATGCAAAGATGCTTTCATTGGAAAATACTATCCTCCTGCTAAGATTATATCTATGAGAAGTGAAATAATGAGATTTAAACAATCTGGTAATGAACATGTTGCTCAAGCTTGGAAAAGAATGAAATCTTTAGTAAAGAATTGTCCCACTCATGGACTGACTGCTTGGATGATTATCCAAACCTTTTATGCAGGACTGAATTATTCTTCAAGAAATCTACTGGATTCTGCTACTAGAGGTACCTTTATGACCATTACTTTGGGTGCTGCATCAAAGCTTCTGGATAATATGATGGTTAACTATTCTGAATGGCACACTAAGAGAGCTCTGGTAGGGAGGTAAATTCTATTGAGGAAACCTCCTCCTTGAGTGATAAAATTTATGTTATTATGTCTATGCTTGTTAATGGGAAAGCTCATATTGATCCAAATCATGTTCCTTTAGCTTCTTTGGTTGCTCAAGAAGAGCAAGTTGATGTGAACTTTATTAGAAATAATAATTTTAGCAACAATGCCTATAGGAATAATTTTGGTAATAATAATTATAGGCCATATCCTCCCAATAATGGTAATGCTTATGGAAATTCCTACAACAATAATAGGAGTGCACCCTCTGAACTTGAAGTCATGCTTAAAGATTTTATTACTAAACAAACTGCTTTTCAATAAAACTATTGAGGAAAAACTCTCTAATGTTGAAAGAAATATAGCATCATTATCTGAAGCACAATATTCTTTGAATAAAATGACTGCTAAACCTGAAACTATTGAAAACCCCTTTGCTGCTACAATGCCATACAAGTTAGAATTGATGAAAATGTTAGACTATTAGCTGAATTGCATTCTAAGTGGGAAAGAGAAGATGAAATTGCTATAAACATTAGTATTTCTACCATCTGAAAGGGTTTGTATGCCCCCATGTGTGGTTTTGGTAATTAATGACAATCCCTATGGACTAATGTGCAAATTGAGTTTCACTTGTAGGTTTGTCCATTGGCATCGCTTGGACCATGTGTTGGTTTCAAGGATGAAAAAGAAGAAGCATCTTCCAAGGGCTTTGTGCCTATTGGAATCAAGTAGAAGAAGAAGATCAAGTATGTCTTGAAGAAGAAGAAGATGGATTCCTCATGGCTATCTTCAAGACATCATCAAGAATTGAAGTGCAAGCTCAAGATGCGCCATCTCTAGAAGATCTCATGCTTGAAGCTTACCATCCTCGGCAATCATGGATTGATGAAGACAAGTTCTAAGAAGAGGCTTCCCCATGGAGTATGGGGGGGCATTTCTCAAGACTTCATCAAGCAAAAGCAAGCAAGAGCAATCAAGAAAGGTGTTCCATCTTGAAGGTGACAAGATCATCTACATCAAGCTCAAGTGGGATTCTCAAGGCAAAGGTATGATTTTGATAGGTTTCCTATTTTACCAGTCTCTTGTAGTGTTGGGAGATCGGGTTTAGGATAGATAGCCATACTGTCAAGAGGGGCTCTCGAGTGGGTGACTCGTTCATATCTTTCGGAGAGAGCTCAAACCTTTGCATACATAACATCATCTTTCTTGGTTGTGTTTTGGTTCTTTTCCATGTGAGGATCTAGAGCTTGTGGTTATCTTCATAACAAGCTCTAGTTCATCAAAAACGGATTTCCCTTGCATATCTTATTGCGTTTTTGATCTTGCGTGTTTTCCAGCTCCACACCTTGGGAGATATCTCACTTATATATTCATGATATTTTCTCCTTGGTGATACCCAATATTTCACCTTTTGTTGGATTCTACTCTTTATTATCTTTCCAACAAAATTGATTTTATCCCAATTGGAGTTTCCAAGCTCAATTTCTTGCGTTTTGGGTTCTAGAGGTTTTACCGGTTCATTGCTTCTGAGAGGTCATACCTTTCTCCATTTTATTTTTATCCTCCCTTGTTGGACTATGATGTTTACTTGTATAATCTTGTAGATATTTTTGTTCTCTTCCAAACGAGCCCAAGATCATCGAAATCGGAGTCTGGAGTCAAAAGTTATTAAAGTTTCCGTGTAATGCAGTCCAACGTTTTTGCTTGAGCGGTAGTACCGGCCCAAGTTCCGGCCAAAGTTCCGGTAAATCTCGTTTTTGTTCTGTATCTCGTGTTTCTATTTACCGATAGTACCGGTGGGGCACCGGTAGTTCCGGTGGGGCACGAATCTAGCCCAAACGGGCAGATTTCTCTTGCCCTATTTAAGGGCCCCCTCTTCCCCAAAGTTTCCCCAAGTTTTGAGGTCATTTTTGCTAGCTCTTCCACTCTCTCCCCTCCATTGTTGACCTTCAAGAGCTTGCCCTCTCCCCTTCCCCCTCCTATGATTTTTGCATCTTTTTGAGGGATTTGAGAGAGGAGATCTAGATCTACAACCCCCACCAAACCAAATCCCTTCTTTGTGATGAATCCTTGGGATCTAGATCTTGGAGAGTTTTGTGTTCTCCTCTTGTGTTCTTCCTCCCTTATTCCCCCAATAGCTTTTGTAGTTTTGGTGGAATTTGAGAGTGAAGGACTTACCTCTTGCATTTGGTGCATAGGTTTGAGTTCTCCTCGGAGATTTGGCGAGTTCAAGCCCTTGGGCTTGTTACTCTTGGGTTCTTGGAACCCTAGACGGTTGTGTGGTTGGATTGTTGACCTTTTGTGGTCTTGTAGACTTTTGTGGCCTTTTTGCCTTTTGTGGCTTTGTAGCCTTTGTGGCATTGTTGTTGGGAGCCTCCAATTGAGTTGTGGAGTTTGCCCCAAGCCTTGTACGGGTTCGGTGACCGCCCTCAAGTGTCCCATAGTGGAACATGAGTAGGCATTTGTGGCGAGCTCATGGGAGAATAGGGTGAGCCTTTTGTGGCATCGGTAGGTTGCGTGCCTTCGCATTTTGGGGTGAGGCCTTGTGTGGTGTTGGGTGAGCATCGAGCCACCACACCTCGAGGTGAGCCACTTGTCGCGTTCGAAGTAGATTGCGTCCCCGCACCTCTCCAACGAAGACGTAGCTTCTTTGGAAGTGAACTTCGGGAAACAAATCATCGTCTCCGCGTCCATCGGTTAACTCTCAACCGAGCCCTTTACTTATGCAATTTACATTGTGATAGCCTTCGTGCTTGAAGTATTATATCTTGCTATCACCTTGTTGTTTATCTTGCTTAGCATAGGTTGTTGGTGCACTTAGTGAACCTAGTGAATATAGGTTTTGGCTTGATAAATTAAACGTTAAGTTTTATTCCGCATTTATTAGAGCCTAAACCGTAATAATTTTAAACGCCATATTCACCCCCCTCAAGGCGACATCCATTTCCCTTTCACCATCACTACCACTAATGTTGAAGCTAGTAAAACCAATGGAATCTTTTCTAATAGAAATGTTGAAATTCTTCGAAATATGGGAAATAATAGCTCTACTACTTTAGATGATAATTATGTTTTTGATCTTGATGGTTGCAATATCTCTTAAGTAATTATGTTCCTACAAAAGCTTGCTAAAAGTCCTAATGCTAGTGCTATGAATATGGCCTTTACAAAACACATTACTGATGCTCTCATAAAAAATAAAGAAGAAAAGATGAAATATAAAGCTTCTATTCCTATGAAATTAGAAGATGGTTGGGAACCCATCATTAATATGAAAGTAAATGATTTTGATCTCAAAGCTTTATGTGATCTTGATAGTAGTGTTTCTATTATGCCTAGAAGTATTTATGAAATGCTTGATTTGCCACTATTGGAAGATTGTTATTTAGATGTCCAACTTGATGATAATGCTAAAAATAAACTCATGGGGAGTATTAATGATGTTCTTATTATGGTTAACAATTCCTATATCCCCGTTGATTTCTATGTTTTGGATGTTGAATACAATGCTTCTTGTCCTATTATTTTGGGAAGACTTTTTCTTAGAACTGTTGGTGCCATTATTGATATGAAAGAAGGTACCATTAAATATCAATTTCCATTCAAGAAAGGTATAGAACACTTCCCTAAGAAGAGAGGGAAGATTCCTTTTGCATCTCCTATTAAAACAAAATTTGCTCTTAATGCTTCTTCATTTGAGAATACTTGATTCTTTTCTTGCTTCTTATGCCTAGCTCAAAGGCGTTAAAGAAAAGCACTTATTGGGAGATAATCCAAATTTCTTTAGGAATCTTTTATTGAGTCTTGGAAGTTATTACCTCTGTAATAACCTCTCCTTATCCTTTTTGTGTGGTTTTTGTGCCAAGAGTAACCTCTAACGAGAGAGAAGTAATGTTTGGGAAAGTTGTTGTCCCGAAATAGATTTCTGTGCTTCACCGTAAAAATTCACGAAAAATCTCTGTACGTCGGTTTGAGATGTAATTTTTTGTGCTTCTGCCCCAAGTTGTTATCTAACTTTCGTTAGTTCAACACTTTTTTGATTTGAGCAACATAAGGTCTTCGAAAAAATTGGTTTTTACCTGCTGGTCTGTTTTGATAGATTTCTGCCATTATTTGCATTTACCTCTTAATCTCTTTCTCTTTGAGTTCTCTTTGATCACTTGAACTTTTTAAAGGAAGTGATAAAGTATCTTGTGTTTTAATGGAAGTTTTACTTGTGTTGGAACTGAACCAAAAGACTTATTATCTTGAGTGCACTAATGTTGCTAATGAAGATTGTGTGAAGTTTTGTATGAAGAAAAAAATTTCAGGTGTGGGGAAGAGTAATGTGATAAGATGAAGATGGATAAAATCTCAAGCTTGGGGATGCCACCTGTGTCACCCCAAGAAATATTCAAGAAGTACAAGCATCAAAGCTTGGGGATGCCCAAGGCATCCCCTTCTTCATCAATAAAAATCCCAGGTTTTCTTCTAATCACTTAATTTTTATTGTTTCATGCACAATTGTGTTGTCCAGGGAAGGGTGTGGGCCCCCTAGCCGTCCACCTACCTTGCCCCTTTGCCTATATATTGCCCTCGGGACGAAAAACCCTAAGTACCCAATCAAAAGTCCACGAAAGAGTTTGTAGCCGCCGTTATCTCCATCCCTAGATCGGGAGGGATCTGAAGCTCTTCCCGGCACCCTGCCGGAGGGTAGAATTCACCCTGGAGGCCTCCTTCATCACCATGCCTGCCTCCGGTGTGATGCGTGAGTGTTCATCCCTGGACTACGGGTCCATGTAGTAGCTAAATGGTTGGTTCTTCTCCTTTGTGCTATCATGTTTAGATCTTGTGAGCTCTGTTCATGATCAATATCATCTATTTGTAAACCTACATGTTGTGCTTACGGGGATCCGATGGATATTGAGATGCTATTTCAGATTGATTATTGATTCTATCATGTCTTTGTTATTTGTGATCTTGCATGCTTTCCGTTTGTTGGGGGGATACCCCCGGGTAGGGTCACGCCGGGGTATAAAGGCCGAGTTAGCCGAGGTTCGGCAAGGCCAAAGCGGATGCTGGCCGAGTCACCTCAAGGCAGGCCGAATCACGGGGTAACCCGGACCAGGGGGCGTCCGCCTAACTAAGTCTCATTTGACTTAAGCAGTAAGTCGGAAATGCCTATTTAACTTGTATGCAGGAACGGGTGTGGCCGGATCAACTATGATCCGGGTCACATCTAGCTTCTAGGAGAAGGAAGGAATCTCGCTGGTCAAAAGAAGCCCCAGTACGCATAGCATGAGCGAAGCGGACAAGGGGAGGACCACCGAGGCATGGCCGACAAGGGTGACGACGCTCATGTCGGCTGACGCAGGCGCCGCAGAGGCTCACGTAGCCTCTACATGTGTGACGCGGGGGAAAAGCAACCCGGTCGGTTTACTACTTTGGGAGAAGGCATATTCTCAGGAATATGCCTCCACGTATGCCCTAAGTGTAGACCTAGTCACCCCTATATAAGGACGGCTACGGCCTCTGTAGAAGGGGTTGCGCTATTCTGATTTGGTTGAGGGTTTTAGGGGTGATTAGTGTGTGAGAGTAAGAGAGCTTCTTCTTCCTCCTCTCGCCAACACAGCTCTAGGAGCACTTGTAATCTTGGAAGCAAAGCAAATACAAATTTCTGTGTGAGGATTCACCTCATTATCCCTCCCTGGATTCCCCTAGCGTGTATTAGTCCCCACCTTTAGCCTATCCATGGCATCTGCTGTGACACCACCACGACAGTTGGCGCCCACCGTGGGGCTAGCGGCGCTAGCAGGGGTCAAGATCCGGACGGGAAACTTCATCGGCACCGGCGAACGCATCGTCCCCGGGCTTGTTCAGCGCTTTGGAGCGCTGGACTTCGTCAGCGACAACGCTGGCTGCTTCGGCACGCGCCCACTTTCGTGCAACGGCCTCTTCGTCAAGCTCGGCGCGCACAAGGTCTATGTTGCTGTCGATGTGTCATGTGTTCATCCGCGGCACGTCGTCGAGGCAGGGGAGCCACCCCTTACCATGGTTCGCGGGGCGCGTATCGCTCGCTCCTCGGACCATGCAGAGGTGATGATGACTGCGCCTGGTGTGGGCGCAAGCAAGGATCCGGCACCAGATCCGGAGGTAACGCCTAAGGCACCGAGGAAAGCTAGAGGTCCTCCACTAGAGAGGCCGGAGAATGTGTTGAGGGAAGCGATGGATAGCTTGGCAAACCCTGTAGTAGCAGCAGTAGATCCGGCTCGGGCACAGGCCGAGCTAGAGGAAACTAGACAAAAAATACTAGAGGGTGCGAAAAAGATTGCCGCGGCTCAGCAGTCGTTGAATATGACACTGCGAGAGTACGCAAAGGCAAACAAAGTTGATGCTGTAAAAGTGAAGGGGAGAAATCTCATGAGCGAAATGAACAGAGAAGGTGATACTAGAATTGAGGGAGCAGAGAACTGTTTGTCCGTGGGGCTGCCGAGGTACAGTACCCCGGCAAAGAACCTCAGAGCAGCAGACGCAGCTGCATCCGAGTTAGAGGGGCTAACGAGTGAGGCCTGACAAAGACAACAAGATAGGGTTAATGAGCTGGTTCGGATCGCGAACAGACAAAATGAAGAACTACTCAGAGCTAACCCGGAGAGGGCTAGGGCCTCCAAGATCGTTCATTCGGCGATCGGTAACCCGGATAAATCCGCTGGAGCCGCATCGTCTCCTCATGGTGGACCAAGGAGAGAAGAGGTAGTAACCTCGGCCAGAAGAAACAAGCAGATCGTCCCGTATGACTCAACACGGGCAGGGAAAGGAAAAGAAGCACAGAAAAACGATGATCGACGAAGTGTGAGCCGAGGTGAAGCAGGCAGAGGTAACCGCGACCAAGGCAATGCCGGTCAAGGGAACGTCGTCAACGGCAATGCCGGACAGCGAAACTCGGCGGGAGCGGGACAACCGCAGCAGCGGAATATACCAAGGCAAGAGCAAAGTGCTGGCCGAGGTATGCAACAGAGAGGTGCTCCACGAGAGCAAGACCGGTACAACGATGGAGATTCGGAAATGGCAAACGCGGGATACCCAAGGCCGGACTATCATGTGATAGGGTCAAGATTGGGAAGCAGGGATTTGATGTCGGATGACGCCAGGTTAAAACTGGATCGACTGTATAGGTCGGAACAAATCGAATGTCAAGGTCCACCGGTTCCAGCGTGTTTTGGGCCCCGGATCATGAAGGAGCCACCGGTACCCAATTTCCAGTTACCCAGGGGCACAAAGACATATGACGGCAGTACCAAGCCGGAAGATTGGTTGATAAACTATGCTACAGCTGTGAAAATTGCCACAGGCAACTTCAGATGGGCTGTACGATATGTACCCTAGATGTTGGAAGGGCCGGCAAGGGTATGGCTGAACAATTTGCCACCCGGAAGCATTAACTGGTGGATAGATTTTGAGGAGATGTTCATCAGCAATTTTTCAAATACGTATCAGAGGCCAAATAGGCCGCAGACCCTAGCTATGTGCAAGCAAAGGCCAAATGAGACGGACCGGGAGTTCTTAACCCGGTGGTGTATGGTGAGAAACTCATGTGAGGGCATGATAGAATCGCAGGACATAGCATGGTTTGCGCAAGGATGCAGATATGCAAGCAAACTGTGGCAAAAGTTGCAAAGGAAAATGCCAACCACGTCGGCAGAGATGATCCGGATTGCAGATTCGTATGCTCTGGGTGATCCGACTCAACCTAGGCTCGTGTCGAATGAGTCAAACGATGAGTACTACCAGAGAGATGGAGCCGGGTCATCCCGGAGGAATGACTACAGAGGAAAAAGAAGAGATGACAGACCAGATCATCGATACGGTTCGCAGCAAGTTGCAGCTGTGAATCAGGATCAGCCTGGAGCAGGGGGCATTCAACGTCAGAAAACTGGAGGGCAATGGACTCCGAGAAACGATGGCAAGAAAACTTGGACGCCAGAGCAAAAGAAACAGTGGCAAGAAAAGAAGGACCGTCTGAGGTATACTTATGAGTCGATGTTGGATCAGCCATGTAAGTTTCACACGCCAAATCCGAGCAACCCAGCGGGTCATACAACAAGGCAATGTGAGTGGATGCGTAAGATTGAACAAGGTGGTTCGGGGAATGCTCAGGCACCCCGGAACGATCAGCCTCGGCAGGAGTTACCCCGGCAGCAATTGCTCCCCGGAGCGAACACGCAACAGCTAATGTTGCCTCCCCCTCTGCCGAGGTATGATACCAATGAGAGAAGGGATGCGGTGCATCAGGTGTAAAATCAGCATCTGCCGGATCAGAGGTACCCCGGAAATGAGGGGAGGAATGAGTACAGAGAGCATCATCAGAGTTACTGTGTATTCACCACTGAGGAAACATATAGAAAGAGCTTGCAACGCCGACATATGGAGGTGAATGCAGTAATGCCTGCAGTGACGAGGTATATGCCTTGGCCTGACCAAGAAATCATCTGGAGCATAAAGGATCATCCCAAGCTTATGCCAAGTCCTGGTTCGTATGCGTTGGTGCTGGATCCGACATTCATTGGGCCTAGCATTAATGTAAGATTCTCAAAGGTACTGATCAACAATGGCAGTAGCATTAACATCATGTATGCGGACACAATGCGCAAGTTGGGTATCTCGGAGAACATGCTACAGGCCACGAGGACAACTTTCCATGGCATTGTGCCCGGCATTTCTTGCGAGCCCATAGGCAAGGTCCGGGTTGACGTATTGTTCGGCACGAGAGATAACTACCGAACCGAAAATTTGGAGTTCGAGGTGGTGAACTTGGAAAGTGCGTACCACGCGTTACTCGAAAGGCCAGCGCAGAACAAGTTCATGGCAAGCTGTCACATTAGTTATTTAAAGATGAAATTTCCCGGGCCAAACAGAGTGATTACCATTGCTGGGGATTTCCGACGTTCCATGGAATGTGCGTCAGCCGGGTCTAACTTAGCTGAGTCACTTGTGATTGCGCAGGAGAAAAAGAAGATTCAAGAGGTGGCGGCATTGGCTCAGTCCGCGCAGCAGTATATGCCGGCGCTGAGTAACTCGCATGGAAGTGTCTCTTTCCAAGCCATGAAAGATACCAAGAAGATTCCCGTTAATGATATGTTCCCAGAGCGCACCGTAAAAATTGGTGCTGGGTTAAGTGATAAATAGGAAAGCGAGCTCGTCATCTTCCTCCGTGAGAATCGGGACATTTTTCCTTGGTCCACACAGGACTTGCAAGGTGTTCCGAGGGAGTTGGCCGAGCACTCTTTGAATGTGAGACCCGGAGCAAAGCCGGTGAAGCAACCTCTCCGCCGCTTCGCCAAAGATATGAGGAAAGTCATCGGGGATGAGATAGCTCGGTTGCTAGCTGCAGGATTTATCATGGAGGTTCTTTACCCGGATTGGCTGTCTAATCCGGTGCAGGTGGAAAATAAGAAGGATGATCCGAATGTGGCGGTGGTTTGGCGTATGTGTATCGATTACACGAACCTGAACAAGGCGTGTCCAAAATATCCATTTCCTCTGCCAAGGATAGATCAGGTCATAGACTCAACTGCTGGATGTGAATTGTTGTCATTCATTGATGCATATTCTGGTTTCCACCAGATACCTCTTAATCCGGATGATCAAATAAAGACTTCGTTTATTACCTCGTATGGGGCTTATTCCTATCGCACCATGCCGTTTGGTTTACGCAATGCAGGGGCAACGTACCAAAGATGTATGCAAAAATGTTTGCACGACCAAATTGGTCAAAATGTACAAGTGTATGTAGATGATGTGGTTATCAAGACCAAGGAAAGCAAAACGCTCCTTGACGATATCAGGCAAACGTTTGCGAACCTAAGAAGGTTCCGGATGAAACTTAACCCGGAAAAATGTACCTTCGGTGTCCCGGCTGGGAAATTGCTCGGTTTTCTTGTTTCCTGCCGAGGTATCGAGGTTAATCCAACTAAAATCCGGGCCATCGAACGGATGGAACTGCCGAAGTGTCTTAACGATGTCCAGAAGTTCACGGGTTGCCTGGCATCGCTAAGTCGGTTTGTATGTCGGTTGGGAGAAAAGGCATTGCCTCTCTACCAACTCATGAAAAAGTCGGATAGGTTCGTTTGGACGCCGCAGGCCAATGAAGCCTTTGCCCACCTAAAGAAGATGTTAGCCACTGCACCAGTGTTAGCCTCACCAATATCAAAGGAGCCAATGTTGTTCTATATAGCCGCAACCAACCGAGTTGTAAGTGCAGTGATAGTGGTGGAGCGCGACGAGGAGGGCAAGTCGGTGCAAAGGCTAGTGTATTACCTGAGCGAGATGTTATCAGCCTCAAAGCAGAACTATCCACACTATCAAAAGGTGGCATATGGCGTGTACATGGCCGCTAAGAAGCTGAAGCACTACTTTGAGGAACATCCTATCAGGGTCATATGTGAGGCCCCCATATCCGAGATAATGAGTAACAAGGATGCCAGTGGAAGAATTGCAAAATGGGCAATTGAACTAGCTCCTTATGCGCCACAATATGACAGAAGAGAGGCAATCAAGTCTCAAGCTGTGGCGGATTTTTGTGTGGACTGGGCCGAGGTGCAATACGAACCGCCGTTGCTAGATCCGAACTATTGGCGAATGCACTTTGATGGATCAAAAACAAAAACCAGGCTAGGTGCCGGAGTTGTAGTTACCTCGCCAAAGAAGGACCAGCTGAAATACGTGCTGCAGATCCATTTCGCGGCATCAAACAATGTCGCTGAGTATGAAGCGCTTGTGCATGGGCTCAAGGTGGCAAAAGAGATTGGGATACATCGGATCGTATGCTTTGGCGACTCGGATTTGGTGGTACAGCAAGTGTCAGGACTGTGGGACGCCCTTGATCCAAACATGGCACTGTACAGATTTCATGTGCAGAAGATATCTGGTTACTTTGAGGGATGCGAATTTCATCATGTACCCCGGGTGGAAAATGAGGCTGCCGACATGCTGTCAAAGCTCGGGTCAACCCGACAAGCAGTTCCACCGGGTGTAGCATTAGAGCACCTCAGGAAACTATCCATCAGACCATCCCCAGAAACCGACTCCATTTATGTCCCGGAAGACACAGACCGGAGTTGTGCCCATGGACATTGACACGGGAGGTGGCGCGTGAAACCCGGGGACTGCCTTGGCGAACCCGAGGACTTCTTCGCAAGACCCGGGGACTGCCTCGCTGAACCCGAGGACTGCTTCGCAAGACCCAGGGACTGCTCAGCCTAATCCGGTTGAGGTTATGCCGGTGGATATGATGGAAATTGATGAGGATGTGTTCCCTGTGCGAGCGATACCAGCTTGGGCACTACCTATATTTCAATTCCTGAAAGATAGAACGTTACCCACTGAGGAAGTGCTGTCCAGGCAAACACAGAGGAGGGCAAAGGCATACACGATCATCAATTCCGAACTATACAAAAGGAGTGTGACCAACGTCCTCTAGCGATGCGTTGACCCGGAAGAAGGGCTTGACATCCTCCGAGATATACATCAAGGGGAGTGTGGGCATCATGCCTCGTCCCGAGCCTTGGTGGCAAAAGCTTTCCGGCACGGATTCTACTGGCCAAGTGCCTTAGAGCAAGCAGAAGATTTGGTGAGAAAATGTAATGGTTGTCAGAGGTATGCTACCAAGACACATATGCCAATGTTGGAACTCAAGACCATACCAATTACATGGCCATTTTCCGTATGGTGCTTGGATATGGTTGGTCCGTTCAAACCAGCAAGGGGAAATATGACTCACATTTTGGTCATGGTGGACAAATTTACGAAATGGATTGAAGTGAAGCCTATAAGAAAATGTGATGGAGCTATGGCCGTAACGTTTCTCAAGGACATAATCTTGAGGTACGGTTATCCTCACAGTATCATAACCGATAATGGCACAAATTTTGCGGAAGGAGCATTCGCGCGTTTTTGCCGGGATAAGAAGATCCGGCTGGACGTAGCCTCGGTAGCCCACCCCGCATCGAACGGACAAGTGGAAAGATCCAACGGATTAGTATTATCTGGGATAAAACCCCGGCTCATTGAGCCGCTACAAAGATCAACGGGGTGCTGGATAGAAGAGCTACCAGCGGTACTGTGGAGTTTAAGAACAACTCAGAATCGATCAACAGGCTACACGCCGTTTTTTCTGGTATATGGGGCAGAAGCTGTATTACCAGCCGACATAGAGCATGATTCGCCTAGGGTCACCCAATACACAGAAGCCGAAGTGCAAGAAGCCCGGCAAAATGATGTTGATCTGCTGGAAGAAGCGAGAGAACTGGCATTGTCCAGATCCACCATATATCAGCAAAATCTCTGGTGCTATCATAGCCGGAAAGTAAGCCCCCAAGTCTTTCGGGAAGGCGATCTGGTGCTCCGGTTGGTACAACGTACTACTGGCATGCATAAATTATCCCCCCATGGGAAGGGCTGTTCATCGTGAGCAAAGCATTGCACAATGATTCTTATTATCTTATAGATGCAAAGCCATAGGAAAAGAACAAGGTGGACAGGTCCGGCGAGGAATCTAAGCGTCCATGGAATATAGCTCTACTTCGTCCCTTCTACACTTAGCAAAGAAGTGTATGTATCCGAGTCTTCTCATGTGTCGGTATGTATGCCGACAATGAGCTAATCAATGAAATGTTGGCACCTCGAGCAGTAACTCGGGGACTGCCTTAATAATATTTGTTGTCTTTTGTGCGTTAGCTAGAATAAGTTGTTCTACTTAACTCGGATTAGTAATGTGTGAGCACCAAGAACCCAACTCTTCGATTTGCTGCTGTCCAACAAGAATTGGCTTCATGGCAAGGAAGAGAACAAGTTTGGAATTGCGTAGCACACGAAAAATGACTAAGGAAAAGAACTTAATCGAGCCGACGTTTGTTTTTCGGACTAACCTTGTGTTTACTTTCAAATTGTTATGATGTTTTATTTTTGAGCTAAGCCTAAAAGTTTCCCAGTATTGTTAAGACAATTTTTGAGGCTCGGATTCGTAAGTCGTAAAACCAAATCAAGGTAGACACGAGCCGAGCCAAAAGATTGGACGAACAAGAAAAAGAAACTTGGGGACTACGCCCAAGTTAATCCGGCATAGGAAATTAGTAGCAAAATATCACATGTATATGGGATACAATTCCACCCGGCATACCGGGGATGTGACAAATTTTCAACTTTTTTCGCTCAAGGAGTAGCAGGAGGAGGAAGCTCAGCATCATCTTCGCCGTCTTTGATATCTGAAGCGTCATCCTCTTCATCACCGTCCGAGCCATCTTCATCGTTCTCAACCTCTTCATCCCCAGCCGCTTCCAGGAAGCTCGGTCCCTCAACCCTCTCATGAATGGGAGCGTATTTGATGAGGCTATGGGCGCAAGCCTGACGCCGAGCTACCCACTCCGGGTCATTGGTCCATTTGGATCCGGTGTGCAGACGCGTTAGGAGGTTGAGATCGATCTTCTCATACCATGTAAGTATGTGGTGAAGAACGGTATCAGCTGCAACGCGTCCAGCGGACTCCCTCGAGAGGTTGAGCTGGGTCTCAGTTTCCATCAGCTTCTCAACAAGAATTGCGGTGGTCTCCGGAGTATCTTCTCCAGGCCAGAACATGTTGAAGATGCGAACTGCAACGTCGAGGATGTCCTTGCCATAATTCTTGATGAGCTCCACACGAGATGACAAGCTGACCAACAGGTCCTCCATGTCACAGGGAATCTCTTCACCGTCAGGAGCGGTGGGGGTACCCCTTTCTCGGTGGAAGTCCGCAACTATTGCGCTCGCAATAGCAGTGCCCTCTGGAAATTTACCTGAAAACAAGGCAATGGAAGAAGGTAAATAAAAGACATACGAAGTAACCTGGAGAAGTATGTCAGATAAGGGAAGGAACTTACGTGATATATGGCTAAGGATCCGGGTCAGCTCCCTGGTACAGTCATCATGCCTTTTGCGAAGCTGCGCAAGCTCAGCATTCGCCGACCCAAGCTGGATGTCAGACTCCTTGAGCAGATCCTGGTCCTTGGCGATCTGGAGAGTAAGGCGCTCGCGCTCTTCTGTGAAATCCTGGCCAACCTTTTGGAGCTCGGACTGGTGCTGGACTCTCATTTTCTCCATCTCGGCCTTGAGCCTAGCGATCTCATCATCCTTGGTCCGGAGGAGGCCGAGCTCATCATATTTTTTCTTAAGCTCGGCTTGGTGCTGCCCTGCTTGTTCGAGAAAATTCAGCATCATATCAGGCACGGGCACACTATCTTCAAGAGATGCTAAATAGTGTGTTGACCCGGCAAAGCCGAGGTATGAATGTTTGCCGAGCCAAGGAGAAAAAGAGATGGAAATCACGGTAAGGTCGGACAAAAATGACATACCCTTGATCTGCTCCAGGTTCTTCCACATAATCTTGTTCTCAGCCTCCACCCCAGCTGCGGAAACCGAATGATGAAATTAGTTCGGCAGAGGAAGATGAAGAAAAATGGAGCAGCGCCAAGGGAGAAATTTACCCCTTTTCTCGTATTCCGCGAGAAGTGCAGCTTGCTTTGCGCGTAGCATCTTGTGAGTATCCAGGAGACGCTAGAATTCAGCACTCCGGCGATTGGTGGTCACCTGAAAAGAGTGCAAAAACATAAATTAGCTTGGTGCATATTCAAAGTGTACAAGATCCGAGCCAAGTGGAACTTAACCCGGCTCTAGGTGTGTGCATATTCGAAGTGTACAAGATCCAGGCCAAGTGGAACTTAACCCGGCTCTAGGTGTGTGCATATTCGAAGTATACAAGATCCGGGCCAAGTGGAACTTAACCCGGCTCTAGGTGTGTGCATATTCGAAGTGTACAAGATCCGGGCCAAGTGGAACTTAACCCGGCTCTAGGTGTGTGCATATTCGAAGTGTACAAGATCCGGGCCAAGTGGAACTTAACCCGGCTCTAGGTGTGTGCATATTCGAAGTGTACAAGATCCAGGCCAAGTGGAACTTAACCCGGCTCTAGGTGTGTGCATATTCGAAGTTATCTTGGAGCTACGTTGGTTTTCTAAGGAGCATCTGGCCGAGTAACAAGTTACTCCCCCGGAGGCTCGGGGACTAATGGTTATATCATCATTATCTACCCACGAGGTTGATTGCCTTAGCGGCTGTGTTCATTTGGGCGGAAAATTCGGCGGGGCCAAACCTCTCCGGGAGATCATCGTCATGAACGAATTCCGCTTTGTTCCAGTTGTTGACGAATTCAATCAACATCGGAGGGTACCGCTCGCCGGTGGGCATATGGGGCGCCACCAAGCCCTTCGCATGCGCCTCCTTCCTCTCAACCAAGGCAAGGGCTGGGCTGGTGTGCAGAACCATTTGTTGTGCATCAGTTGGCTCGACAGGGGCGTCCTTCGCTGCTAGAGCTTTCTTGGGGAGCATGGATGCGAGGGTACGCTGCCCAGCCTCGATGAATGCTGCGTTAGTAGCGTTAGGAGCCTTTTTGCCCTTTGGCTGCTGGGAAGAGGAAGTGGTTGCAGCGGATCTTCCTTTAGGAACTGCCGGGGTAGTTCCTCGCCGAGATTGAGAAGACTCGGACGAGGTGGAAGAACTTGGCGCTAGAGCTCTGGGTGTTGGACTTGGTGCCGCCGCTAATGTTCTTGCCACCGGAGTTGGTGCTGGTGCCAGGGTTGGTGTTGGTGCTGGTTTGGTTGCTGGTACTGGAGCTGGTGCTGGTGCCGAGGTAGTCTCAGTAGCTGCTGGTTGCAGCGAAGCTGAAGTTGTGGATGCCGCCGCCTCGGCTGGGCCGGTCTCCCCTGCTCCGAGGTTACCCCCCTTTTGATGAGGTGGGATAGAACCCGGAGCAGCCGCAGGACCCTCTGGAATAGGACTCAGCGGGCGTGACTTGTCGTCACGAGGAGGAGAAGGGCTAGGTCAGAGCGGCGAAGAGATGCTAGATCCACTCTGAGGGACCTCCACCGCAGCCCTGCCGAATCAAATAGTGTTAGAAAAGAGACTACAACAATGAACAAGTTGCAGAGAAAAAAAGACTTACGCATCCGAGGTTTGGGACTCCTTGGGTTTCCGAGCCCTTCGAGCTAGGGCCTTGCCCGCTGGCTTGGAGGCAGTCTTGTCTCCGGACTTCTTTCGCCTTTTGGTGGGCTGAGAAGGTCCGGAGGAGGAACTTGATGCAACTCCGCGCTTCTTCTTCGGCGCTACCGGAACAGGTTCGCCCATAGCAAGGGAAGGGTCCTCGTGAACATGCCCATCGGGGTTAGCTGATGCCGGAAAAGCATAAGAAAGGGGGACAGCGTCAACAGGTTCCATCACCTCGACATCCGAGTCATCTTCATCATCGGGCCAATCTCTAATAGAAGAGAGTTTACTAGTGGGTCGCTTCGTGGCGTCGGTCATCGGGAGGAACATCTCCTGGTCTGGCTCTTCCTCGTCCGGGGTCTCCTGGTCAGGCGCACACTTAAGGGTCGGATCGGTGCCGTCCTCGAGGGTCTGCTGAAGGAATAGCTGAGGAAAAGAATGAACAACATAGTCAAAAAATGCAACAATGACCGACATAAATTAAATTCGGAGTAAGTTTGCGCCACGAAGCTTACCGTAGGAGGGAGCCTATCACGACAATAATGCTCAATTCCCCACGTCCACTTAGCAGAAAAGTCCTTGTGGGTGGCGAAGAGAGCCTTGACCCGGCGATAAATCTCCGTGTTGCTCAACTCGAAGGATGAGGTCCGGTTGGGGTCGCGGCCGAAGCTCATGTGACACACCTTGTGAGTGCGCTTCTAGAGGGGGGGAGATCCGGTTGCACACAAACATGATCATGACGTCCTCGTTGCGCAACCCGAGCTTCTTTAGCTCCGCGAACCTCTTGTTGACCTGGTTGGCTAAGGCCGTGGGCTTCTTGGGGACGACATCCCACAATTTCGGGTTAGGTGGACCCGGAGCATAGGGAAGCAGCCGGATCTAGTCTTCGGTGCCCGTATTCCGGACATAAAAGAAAGTCCGGGCCCATCCTTTGCAGAAGTCCAGCTCGGTGACCCGGGGGAAAACGGAAAACCTCCGGGGTGAGATGGACGCAGCTCCGAATTGAGTGAGCTGCTTGTCCTCCGGATCGAGTTGGATGTTCGAGATGACATTACGACGAAGGCCGAAAAACCGGATCCATAGCTCCTTCGTGGGCCATAGTCCGGCATAGCCTTCGATCGTAGAAGCGAAAGCGGAAAGAGAGGTAATAGCGTTGGCAGGAAGGTGGTGCAGCTGGAGTTAGTAGGTGTTTAGCTAATCCCGGAAGAAATCGCTGACCGGCAAACCGAACCCCCGCTGGAAGTGGGACAAGAACACAACGTACTCACCCGGATTCGGTGAGGGGGCTATTTCGGCGGAGGCGAGATGCGCAGCGACGCCGACGGGAATGTGTCTGGTGCGGTAGAGCCAGTCCAGGTCGTCTTGGCAGACCCAGGACCCGGCCCACGCACCACGGTCCACCGTCGCGGCGTCCTCCTCCATTTCTTACTCGGCGACGACGAGCTCCTCCTCCGTCATCTGGTGTTCGCTGGCGCTAGCAGCGGCGGGGGGCAAAGGCCTATATTGGCAGCGACCCGTGGTGGACGAGGCGTGTAGCGGTGGCGACGATGTAGAGGTGTGGGGGAAAAGGTGCGGCGGCGGTGCTGCTACTTGGAAGCACTGGCGGCGGCGCTGTCGCGGGGAAGACGACGAAGAAGAAGAGCAAGGGGCAGAGGGGTGCAGAAAGGGGAAAAAGCCTAAGGGGTGCGCCCCTCCCCTATTTAACCTCTCCCACGAGGGGAAAGTGGGATCATATCCTGCGGGCACGCCACACGCTGTGGTCGTGTATTATCCGCATCGACCAATCAGCAAGGAGCCACACGAAGGCCACAAAGTGGAGTTGATCCCATGACATGACACATTGATGCGTTAAACAAGGAGGCAGGCATGACGTGGCCCGCGCAGTGATAACTGACAATTACAACGGTGGTTGCTGTAGCTGGCACTTAAAATAAGGCAAGCTAATGATTAGCCTCCACGTGGGTTGGTGTACGAGAGAAGGAAGGAAGACCCGGATAGAACCGTTGTAACCCGGCCAGCAAGTGAACACTTGGAATGTGCAGAGGGAAAGTAAAACCATGAGGTCCGAGTCGAAGTGGTAACCCGGCCGGCAAGTGAAAACTTGGAACTTGCGAAGGGAACGTAAATCCATATAATCCGAGGTAAGGAGGTAACTCAGAAATAGCGTCCAAAGCACACATATAATTGAACCTGATGTGGCCTTAGCAGCCAAGGCAGCTAAGACCGCACCAGCTTCGGGGACTAATATTGGGGGGATACCCCGGGTAGGGTCACGCCGGGGTATAAAGGCCGAGTTAGCCGAGGTTCGGCAAGGCCAAAGCGGATGCTGGCCGGGTCACCTCAAGGCAGGCCGAATCACGGGGTAACCCGGACCAGGGGGCATCCGCCTAACTAAGTCTCATCCGACTTAAGCAGTAAGTCGGAAATGCCTATTTAACTTGTATGCAGGAACGGGTGTGGCCGGATCAACTATGATCCGGGTCACATCTACCTTCTAGGAGAAGGAAGGAATCTCGCTGGTCAAAAGAAGGCCCAGTACGCATAGCATGAGCGAAGCGGACAAGGGGAGGACCACCGAGGCATGGCCGACAAGGGTGACGACGCTCATGTCGGCTGACGCAGGCGCCGCAGAGGCTCACGTAGCTTCTGCATGTGTGACGCGGGGGAAAAGCAACCCGGTCGGTTTACTACTTTGGGAGAAGGCATATTCTCAGGAATATGCCTCCACGTATGCCCTAAGTGTAGACCTAGTCACCCCTATATAAGGAGGGCTAGGGCCTCTGTAGAAGGGGTTGCGCTATTCTGATTTGGTTGAGGGTTTTAGGGGTGAACAATGTGTGAGAGTAAGAGAGCTTCTTCTTCCTCCTCTCGCCAATACAGCTCTAGGAGCACTTGTAATCTTGGAAGCAAAGCAAATACAAATTTCTGTGTGAGGATTCACCTAATTATCCCTCCCTGGATTCCCCTAGCGTGTATTAGTCCCCACCTTTCGCCTATCCATGGCATCTGCCGTGACACCACCACGACACCGTTGTTAGTAGCTATCTTGGCCAAGTAGATGCTAGCAACTCCAAGAGGTAGTATTTATGCTCGATAGTGGGTTCATGCCTCTAGAATCTGGGGAAGTGACAAAAATCTCTAAGGTACTAGATGTGATATTGCTACTAGGGAGAAAACAACAATCCTTTGTTCATAGAACAATCGTATTGTTTACTTTACACGTAGTTCGTAAAGCAATAATTTGTTGCTTGGAACTTAATACTGGAGGGGGTTCGGATGATAACCTGAAGGTGGATTATTAATCATAGATGCAGTTGGATGGCGGTCTATGTATTATGTTGTAATGCCCAATCGAATCTCAAAGGATTCAAGATGATTAGTATATGCATGTATTGCTTTCTCGGTGTTTGTCAATTGCCCCGCTGTAATTTGTTCACCCAGTATGTTATCTATCTAAGGAGAGCCACCTCTAGTGAACTATGGATCCCGGTCATTTTTCTTTACATACAATCTATAAACTGTTTACTGCTTTGTGTTTACTTTCTGCAAACTTTTACTTCTTTCCATTCGATATGTTTAATCCTTTGTTTTCCACAAAACACAGTGAGATTGACAACCTCATCGCAAGTTGGGGACAAAGTTCTGTGGTTGTGTTGTGGAGGTCTTCACGTTCCTACTAGCACTGGTAGTGCGCCCTGCCTAAGCTCAGCTAGTAACACCTTTGGGGTGTTTCCTTGGTCCTACTAGTTCGATTAAACCTTGGTTTCATAACTGAGGGAAAACTTGCTGCTGTGCTCATCATACCTTCCTCTTCGGGTTCCCAACGAGCTCTACGTCGAACGACGAGCACATCACTGACCCGCAAAAAAATTACTATTTGGCTTAGGAGCGATATATCGTGTGCTTCGGCGATGATGTTCTATGGACTTTCGGATCATATAACGTGAGATGGTATGCAAAATTATCGGTGGAACTACTCGATGGCTCGCGGATTTGAATTTCAATAATAGCTACATTTTCTTAAACCTATTTACAATCATAAAATTTTGTACATTGCTTGTTGTAAGGGAAAAAAAGGCTACCATGGCTAGTAGCGCGAGAGAAAATATCATCTCACCAGCATGAAAATTTTGTACTTTATATAGTGGAATAAAGTTTATTTTGGGATCATTTCAATCCAAGGTTGTATGTAGAGTTGACGATATTTCATTTTGTTCACAATTTGTCTCACAAATTTAATAACGACATGCTTACATATTATTGGGGGCCAAGCTAAGGTCATGTAGTTTTATTGATTGTTTTCTATCAACATAAAGAGCGTTGGTGAAACAAAGGATGATAATCAGGTTTGCATGCTAGGTGCGCAGGTCCCATATGTTAGGTGGTCCCGCATGTCAGATGCGCTAGAGTCCTAGTTGTGCCTAGATAAACCGCATATTTTTCTATCGGTTGAATTATGCGTTGTGCACTGACATGTTGGTAAAGTTCACATGTGCATATCTTGTCTTGTGAGCGTGTACCATATGTGGGACACACGCGGTCCCATGACACCAGGTCCCACGTGTCATGTGGGCCACATGTCTATTGGGTTTGGTTCACTTATCTGTCCTACATTGACATGTTGGTCTACTTCACATAGCATGCACGTGAGGTGGGTGTGTCCCGCATATCCGACACGTGGGCTCGCGCAATAGAAGACCCCACATGTTAAGTGGGACAAACATGTTCATTGGGTTAGCAGGTCCTAGTTGTGAATATATTCAAATAAAAAGTCAGTGGCTCGATGTGTTATGATAATGGTGATTTACTAATGTCATCGATATAAAATTCTTTGTTATTCCCCATCTAGAAGTTGTAACACTGGGTACCAAAACATGATAATGTGTTACTACATTCATACTTTGTAGCACATGATGAGTAACGGGAATTTATATGTTACTGCAATAAGATACCTGTAACACCTTTTCACATTCTACCTAGTATGCGTTACTGTCGACGCTTGTAACATAACTGATGTGTTACTGTGTTTTTACTTGTAACACATTTTTCATGTGTTACATGGTTGTGTTACCAAAACTATGTCATGTTGTAGTGATGAGATGATGAGCTATACCCAATCTAAGCATCATGACCTGATCATATCACAAAGTTCAAGTTACGATGATTAGAAAGAAAAGACCTAGTGTGCTATTTCTTATACCATGAGATCATATCAATCATTGTCACTCGAGAATACTTAGATAGCATCAAACGTCACTTGCGTGGGCGATGATCATAAAGGTGCGTTCAGGTATTCAGAGGAACATGTAGAGGCATTATGTGTCAAGAGCAGGATTTGTCCATCCGTGTGATGGAAAGATACTACAGGGCCCACTCGGAGAAGTTATATCCAATAGCTATGTAGCGTGTAATTTGATCACATGGATATCTCTTACCAGAACGAGTTAAGTGGCATTTGTCGGTAACGATATTGAACATGACATGATGATGTCATTGATCAGATCTCGGACAATGCAAATATTGAAGAGACAAAAGGAATATGACACGACGTTCATGGTTCAGCGACGAAAAAGATACGTGGAATGCACAGGGGTCATCATGGGCATCCAGGTCCCGCTGATGATCATTGGTAGGAGAGGGGTCTCAAACATGTCTGGAGTATTCCCGGACCGTGAGGTATCACGCTTAAGGGCTTGATGATGCTCAGAGATCATTTTGATATTGGGAGAATTACCGAAGAATAGAAAGAGAGAAAACCGAAATAGTTTCGATAAGTCCGGAGGATGTCCGGAGTGGAGGTGGAAGGAGTTCCATATCCACGGGGATTGAATAATAAGTAAGTAAATGTTAAATATTGACTTAATCATTTATTTATAGTTATTTAATAGAAGGAAAATAAATTAAAAGGTCAAACACCTAATTGGGCCTAATTCCATAGGGAGAAATATTGGGTATCATCAAGGGAGAAAATACGATGAATATATATATGTGAGATATCTCCCAAGGCATGGAGTCGGAAAACCCGCAAGATCAAAGATGCATTAAGATATTCAAGGGAAATCCATTTTTAACGAACTGGAGCTTGTTATGAAGATAACCACAAGCTCTAGATCCTCTCATGGACAAGATCCAAACAACAACCAAGAAAGATGATGCTATGTATGCAAATGGTTTGAGCTCTCTCCGAAAGATATGGTCGAGTTACTCACTCGAGAGCCCTTCTTGATAGTACGGTTGTCTATCCTAAACCTGGTCTCCCAACACTATAAGAGACCGGTAAAATAGAAATCCTATCAAGATCATACATTTTCCTTGATCAGCCCACCTGAGCTTGATGTAGACGATCTTGTCTTCTTCAAGACATAACCTCTTTCTTGATTGCTCGTGCTCGTGCTTGCTTGATGAAGACTTGCGACTCGCTCCCAATACTCCATGGGGAAACCTCTTCTTCGAACTTGTCTTCATCATTCCATGATTGCGGAGGATGGCAAGCTTCAAGCATGAGATCTTCTAGAGATGACGCATCTTGAGCTTGCACTTCAATTCTTCATGATGTCTTGAAGATATCCATGAGGAACTCCATCTTCTTCTTTTTCTTCTTCAAGACATACTTGATCTTGTTCTTCTTCTACTTGATTCCAATAGGCACAAATCCCTTGGACAATGTTTCTTCTTTTTCAACCTTGAGACCAACACATGGTCCAAGCTATGCTAATGGACAAACCAAAAGTGAAACTCAATTTACACATTAGTCCATAGAGATTGTCATTAATTACCAAAACCACACATGGGGGCATACATGCCCTTTCAGTACCGATGATTAGTAAACAAATGCATCCAGTTTCTTTGTACTCTAGTGCAAGTGGGAGACTATTGGAATATGCCCTAGAGACAAATAATAATATGGATTATTATCATATTTCATAAGGTTTTGTTGGAAATATTCCCTAGAGACAAATAGTAGTAAGGACTATTATCATATTTCATATAGTTTATGATTAAGTTTTATATCATGCTATAACTGTATTGAGTGGAAACATCAATACACGTGTGATATACAAACAACCAGAGGTTCCCAGTGAAACTCTAGTCACTGGTTCATTGGTCAACAGATGATCAAGTTTTCTGATCATGTGGCATTTATGCCAGTTGGAAATAAGGTCATCTCATTTTTAGAATGAGATGATGAACCAATACCCGACCTAAACATCATGACCCGATCATGTCACGAAGTTCAAGTTACGATGATTAGAAATGGATCCTCATAGACTATTCCTTAGACCGTGAGGCTATATCAATCATTGTCTCCCGAGAGTGCTTAGATAGCATCAAACGCCATCTGGTAATACGGTGGTTATAAAGGTGTGTTAAGCTAATCGGAGGAAACCATAGAGGCAATATATGTCAAGAGCGGGATTTGTCCGTCCATGTGACGGGAAGATACTCAAGGGCCCACTCGGAGAAGTTATATCCAATAGCTGCGCAGCGTGTGATTTGATCACGGGGATATCACTTGTCGGAACGAGTCAAGTAGCATTGTTCAGTAACGAGATTGAACATGACATGGTGATGTCATTGATCAGATCTCGGGCAATGCAAGTATCGAGTGACAAAAGGAATAAGACACGACTGCCCCGGTTCAAACGACGAAAGATCTCCGTGGAACGCATAGGGGTCACATGGCCATCCAGGTCCCTTTGTCGATTATTGGTGTGGGAGTGTCCCGACCATGTCTGGAGTGTTCCCGAACCGTGGGGTATCACGCTTAAGGGCTTGATGATGCTTAGAGAGTGTTTATAGGATCGGTGGAATCACCGAAGAAGAGTAGGGAGAAAACCGGAAGGGTTTCGGTAAGTCCGTAGGATGTCCGGAGTGGAGGTGGAAGGTGTTCCATAGCCACGGAGGTTGAATAATATGTGACTGAATGTTAAATGTTGATTTAATCATTTATTCATAATTATTTAATAAAGAGAAAATAAATTTAAAGGTCAAAAAGGCTTAATGGGCCAATTTCCGGAGGGAGAGGGCCCATTAGGGGAAAGGAGAGAGCGAGAGGGGCCAAGGGGGAGGCCGGCTAGGCCTAGCCCCCCGTGCGAGGCCCACTAGGTGGCCGGCAGCCACCCCCTCCCCCCTACTGTCCTTTAGTCCCACCCCGGGACTTTGAGGGACGTAGTACCTCTCCTCCCCCTATATATAGTGGGGGTATTTGGCCAAGATAAATACACCAATAATCAATAAAGGTCTCCCCACTTTTGGGAGGACCTCTAATTGATATTTTCTCTCCCCCTCTCTCTCGTGACCGTGGTCCCAAGTCTGGACTGCGCGAGCGAGAGACATCTTCACCGCGGAGCGCCGTCGCGCTACGTGATTCGGATCCGGGAGCTCTACTTCCACAACTGATGTTGGATCAGGGAAGCTGGAGTCATCGTCAGGCACTAGACGTGTGTAACTCCCCGCGAGGTGTCGCACTTGAGGCACTTAAGTCATTGGAGCCAAGGAGCACAAGGACTTCATCACGACCTTGAGGTCGGCTTCGGCTCGTCTACATCAACCACGCTCTCCTGAGCGTTGACAACGCTTTTCGGTCTTCAAGGGTAAGTTCGCGAAAATCCCCTCCTGTTACTGTATTACTAATAGATAGGTCCTGACAGCTTCAGGGGTTCAGGGGCATAGGGTAAAATTTATTGTTTTCATACGCGGAACCCCAACAGTGGTATCAGAGCTAGATCTATGCGTAGTAATACTAGTACGTGTAGAACACACGAGATGTAGCGTGTGAGCGTTGATCTTTTAGTTGTTACCCTCCCATGTGTACTTGTGTATACCGCATTAATGCTTGATGAAGCGGCCCCCAACCGACTTTACGCGTTCATTCGCGAGACTGGTCCATGCTTGACATACGGCTTGTACCGTATAAAGTGGCTTTGGGGGGTGTCTGTCTCTCTCGCATTAGTTGGTATGCCATTTGCAACAGAGGGCCCCGAAAGGGGTGTAGTAGAGACAACTACTCGATCAACGTTGTGCTAAAAGTTCGTAGGTAAGAACAGTTCTTGTGCAAAAGACCATTCAGCCACGTAAAACATGCAAAGATAAAGTAGAGGCGTCTAACTTTGTTTTGCAGGGGGGCGTTGCTTTGTGATGAATGACACCGGTACCCTGGTGTCTACGACACCGGAACCCTGGCGCTGGAACCCGGTGATGGCGGATGGAGATCACGACGTGAAGGACCAATATCACATAGCATTTACATTCAATGTTATTGTTTGTATGTCTTATTGTGTGCTAGTATTAGATACTCGACGTATCCTAATAAGATGATCCCTGTTAAAATTACCAACGATTGTGTTCCCCGTTACTGTGCACCACCAAGAAAGTTCTTTAGTATGAGGCGATCCAGGGTTACATGCCTGGGTGTCAGACATATCTACGTTCGCATACAGTGGGTGTAAGCCATGTTGCACAACGAATACACTAAGGTTGAGTTGGCGAGCCTAGCACGCCAGAGAAGCGTGGCCTCGGAACACGGATGGTCAAAAGATCGAGCATGAGTCGCATGAATGATGTGACCGACATTTATAGTCCACCTTTGAACCCACATCGATGGTCGTGATCAATCGGGGGAGATGTGGCTGATAGGGGTCGTGTTATCACTAGGAACCCTTTTGGGGATAGGTGTTTCTGAGTGGAGTTATTATTAACTCATTTAATTATAAACTTAGTTTAAAATTCCTTTTGCAATTATAAATGTAGATGGGACCTTTCGTGTTGAGGATTGATTGGTTAGAAGGAGAGAAGCTCAGATTAGATGGATCAAACTTCTCCATATGGGTTACAAGTCTCCATGTTCTCCTTAGCGAGAACGACGTGGTCGACTACATACTCGATGAGATGGATTTGGATCAGCCCACTAACCTAGAGACCCTAGAGGAGCGGAAAGACCGCTATATCCGTCGGGAGATGGGCTCCTATATTTCAGTTGTAATGTGTTTTGGAATGGTGGACGAGCTGTGGCCTTTCGTGGGTGATGTCAACCGTTGTTCAGTGATGCTACATCTTAGGACACATTTCGTGGAGCAAACACGCATTTGGGAGCATGAGCTGATGGGAGACTTCCTCTCCATTAAGATGGAGGAGAACTCATCGCTGGACGACCACTTGGAGCACATGCATGATGTGTACATGAGGCTTGCATACTTCCTGGACATCTAGATAACGGGCTCTTTTGAAAACGCCGCTATACTACGGTCACTGCCACCAAGCTACTAAGCACAAGTCAGGACTTGCGTAATGAGGGGCTACGTGGAAACAATGGAGTTCCACCGGTTCATGACACATCTCAGGAATGTGTTGGTTGAACCAGATGTCGCTCAGGTCGTCAACGACAAAGGTATATATTTGATATACAGTTTTATAAATGTTATAATATTGCAAACACATTTGCAGTGTTAAGTATATTTGATACTTGTTCTGTTTTGCTGAAAACAGGTCCTTCTGCATGAGAGGTGCTTGTTGGATAGGAGGTGACGTTGCGTATTGATGTCGAGCATGATGATGACAGCCGACGACACTCTCCCTCGACATTTATCATTTAGTTTGTGTTAGGATGACTATTGTAATCAAGAGATTGTGAACTTCTTTAGTGTGTCTCACACTTCGTGAGACGGTTATTCATATGAGTTTGTAACAAACAGTTGTTCCACTTTTATGAATGATTTCTATTCGTGTTCATATCTTGTTTGATTATATGTGAATTATCCTTGTTGTTTGAAACTAATTGATAATGCATGAACATTTGTAAAACATTAAAATGCCTTGTTTAAAATACCCAACTTAATGATATTTCATTAATGAATGAAACCATTGTTTAAATTCAAAGTTATAATGATAATATGTGAAAGTCATTTGATTTCTTATCACATATAAATCATGCCTAAGTTCGGCAAAATAACTTGAACACCGTGTATTACTTGAATACAAAGTGTTTAAAGAATTGTTAAAATTAATACATATTCGATGTATTATGTTTTAATGAAAATGGTAATTATCATTATGTGATTGTTTAAATGTGTAAAGAAGTTTACCAAAGGAAACATGAATATGAAACTATTTGATATGATCAAAGTGTTTCATTAGCAAAGGGTATAAATATAAAAGAGAATCCAATTAGATTTGATTAATAGTAATGAAATTCGACTTTACAAGAATGGCATAAAAGAAATTGTGGAATACAAAGCGTTCTGAAACGTCAGAATGCAGAGCATCACAATGTGATATTAGATATCAAAGGGGTTGAATATAAGGCACCAAATAAATCGTTGTAGTGTAGATGTAGATACCATTAGTTAAATAGTTAGCACTCAATTAGAATTTGTAGTGATCCATTTGAATTCGTCAAAGTTTTGGGGTTATTCGATATAACCAAAACAATAGCGAATACGTCCTTGTTGAGTATTCATTGGAAAATTTGAATACGAAATCCATAGCTGAAACCAAAAGGAAAGCAAAACTTGTATTGCTTGGATTTTGGTACATTCTTGAGAAAGCTCACTTTTAGTGATATTTCTCAATTATGAAGCAAATGGAAATTAGTGTAAAACACGATGAGGCTTCAAAAACCTGCATCAGAGTGTTGAGAAGCGCAACGGACAATGTTCCTGGACGATTCTCTACACAGAAGGAAAGAATAAATGATATTGATCATTATGTTTTCTCCACTTGTGTTTTCACTACATGAAGTAGGATTCAAAATGTAATCCATATATTGTATGGAGACATTTGTGAATCATTTGTCATGATTCTTGGAATATGACATACCTACGAACTACTAAGGAAATAATGGTAAGCTAAATTATGAGAAATCCTAGAACCAAACTTCCCTTGAGATTAGAAAGCAATTCGTTGCTGAATCTCACAAGTAAAAGGAGTTCCTTGAATTTTCCCAAATGACTGCAAAGCCATAGTGGAAAAAGGGGATGAATGACAAAGGCACAATTTGTCAGGTATTGGACAAATTCAAATGAATTTGATTCAAATGTGCTAAATGTCTAGTGGATTTAAAACTAGTAAATTACTAGTATCTCATAGTAAAACTCCAAGTTTGATATTTGATCAAAGGATTTGAAATTGTTCAAAATAGCGAGTAGATATGCAATTTGCATAAAATTGAGTGGGAGCTATGTTAGTCTTCCTGAAACAATATGTGATTGACATATTTTTGAGTGGGAGCAATATAAGTCTCAAATTCAAATATTTAGGAACATATTTTGAGTGGGAGCTTATAGGAGTAATTCTTAAGGGTGTTAAGAATGAAAGTGCAAGTACTTATAAATAATGATTTATAAGATATAGAAGTTGATAATAGGTGTATTAAGATATTATGTAGTATTCCTTAAGGGATTCTAAAAGGGGTTTCAGAATAGAAGTTAATTAAGGAACTTGTCCTTAATAACTCAAATTAGGAATAATATTAAGTTTAACATCAATGGTTGAAATAAAGAAAAGGATGATCGTCATCCACTATGTTGAGACATAGGTTCTATCTTAGTAAATCATGATGATAACTTGGCATAATATGTGATCCAGATAAGGAACGTTTGAAAGTGATCAAGTTTGAATCACGAAACGTTGAGCTAAGTTTGTCCGAAGTGTCTAGTAGAGAACTGCAGACACATTTTTCCAAATCCATAAAGGATGACATATCTTAAAGCATAAAGAGTTATGTTATAAGGGAATATGTTGGAAACTCCCGTAAGATACCGATTAAAGTCAAGTAGGAAGCGAGGTGAACAAAGACATCGAAAGTTGCATAGAGTGCACTGGTGTTTCGATGAATACATTTATAATAATAGATAAGGGTACCATCTAAAGTGTTGTATAATGTTATGGCGGGGCTAATTCGCTTTTAACGTAGAATGATGTGTCCCAGGGCACAGTGCCCATGAGAAAGCCCTCGAGGTTGATCTAACATCACTATAGGCTCCTGGAATCAGGCCTCGTTCTGCTGCCATAACGACGATGCATGCACACAGATGCTATCATGTGATGATAAAGTATTAATGTCAATCAAGGTGACATTAGTAAGTTACAAAGGATTTGGGACTATAAAGTACAGACCCAAGGCTCAACCTCTTCCATGAGCAAGCATGTTCAGGGTACCGGATATATGGTGCAAATGACTGAGAACAAATGCAGCTAGTGTATTTGTACTCTAGTGCAAGTGGGAGACTGTTGGAAATATGCCCTAGAGACAAATAGTAGTAAGGACTATTATCATATTTCATATAGTTTATGATTAAGTTTTATATCATGCTATAACTGTATTGAGTGGAAACATCAATACATGTGTGATATACAAACAACCAGAGGTTCCCAGTGAAACTCTAGTCACTGGTTCATTGGTCAACAAATGATCAAGTGTCCTGATCATGTGGCATTTATGCCAGTTGGAAATGAGGTCATCTCATTCTGAGAATGAGATGATGAACCAATACCCAACCTAAAAATCGTGACCCGATCATGTGATGAAGTTCAAGTTATGATGATTAGAAATGGATCCTCGTAGAGTATTCCTTAGAACATGAGGCTATATCAATCACTATCTCCCGAGAGTGCTTACATAACATCAAACGCCATCTGGTAATACGGTGGTTATAAAGGTCTGTTCAGGTACTCGGAGGAAACGTAGAGGCAATATATGTCAAGAGTGGGATTTGTCCATCCATGTGACGGGAAGATACTCAAGGGCCCACTCGGACAAGCTATATCCAATAGCTACAAAGCGTGTGATTTGATCACGGGGATATCACTTGTCGGAAGGAGTCAAGTAGCATTTCTCAGTAACGAGATTGAACACGACATGGTGATGTCATTGATCAGATCTCGGGCAATGCAAGTATCGAGTGACAAAGGGAATAAGACACGACTGTCCGAGTTCAAACAACGAAAGATCTTGGTGGAATGCACAGGGGTCACATGGCCATCCAGGTCCCTCTGTCTATCATTGGTGCGGGAGTGTCCCGACCATGTCTGGAGTGTTCCCGAACCGTGGGGTATCACTCTTAAGGGCTTGATGATGCTTAGAGAGTGTTTATAGGATCGGTGGAATCATCGAAGAAGAGTAGGGAGAAAACCGGAAGGGTTTCGGTAAGTTCGGAGGATGTCCGGAGTGGAGGTGGAAGGTGTTCCATAGCCAAGGAGGTTGAATAATATGTGAATGAATGTTAAATGTTGATTTAATCATTTATTCATAATTATTTAATAAATAGAAAATAAATTTAAAGGTCAAAAGGCTTAATGGGCCAATTTCCGGAGGGACAGGGCCCATTAGGGGAAAGGAGAGAGGGAGAGGGGCCAAGGGGGAGGCCGGCTGGGCTTAGCCCCCCCCCCCCGCGCGGGGCCCACTAGGTGGCCGGCAGCCACCCCCTCCCCCTCCT
Organism: Avena eriantha; assembly: GCA_910589775.1. NCBI lineage: Eukaryota > Viridiplantae > Streptophyta > Magnoliopsida > Poales > Poaceae > Avena > Avena eriantha. The sequence goes on along the minus strand of OU342744.1, from coordinate 127,397,785 downwards.
CTCCTTTAGTCCCACCCCAGGACTTTGAGGGAGGTAGTACCTCCCCTCCCTTATATATAGTGGGGGTATTTGGCCAAGATAAATACAGCAATAATCAATAAATGTCTCCCCACTTTTGGGAGGACCTCTAATTGATATTTTCTCTCTCCCCTCTCTCTCTCGTGACCGTGGTCGCAAGTCTGGACTGCGCGAGCGAGAGACATCTGCACCGCGGAGCGCCGTCGCGCTGCGGGATTCGGATCCGGGAGCTCTACTTCCGCAACTGCTGCTGGATCGAGGAAGCGGGAGTCACCATCAAGCACCGGACGTGTGTAACTCCCCGCAAGGTGTCGCACTTGAGGCACTCAAGTCATTGGAGCCAAGGAGCACAAGGAATTCATCACGACCTTGAGGTCGGCTTCGGCTCGTCTACATCAACGACGCTCTCCTGAGCGTTGACAAGACTTTTCGGTCTTCAAGGGTAAGTTCGCGAAAAGACCCTCCCGTTACTGTATTACTAATAGATAGGTCCTGGGAGCTTCAGGGGTTCAGGGGCGTAGGGTAAAATTTATTGTTTTCATACGCGGAACCCCAACATGTTTATGATTAAGGTTTTATGTCATGCTATAACTGTATTGATAGGAAACACCAATACACGTCTGGCATACAAACAACCAGTAGTTCCCAGTGAAACTCTAGTCGCTGGTTCATTGGTCAACGGATGATCAAGGTTTCCTGATCATGTGGCATTTATGCCAGTTGACAATTGAGTCACCTCGATCATTACGATAATGAGATGATGAGATATACCCAATATAAGCATCATGACATGATGATACCTTTGATCTGGATTACAGATGTAGTATAGCTTCTTTTTCCCTAGTAGACCTAGGTTATCAAATCCTTGGGAAGTGAATGCGTAGTGAAGTTACTTTAATGGACCTTCGGGAGTTTTAGAATTCCTTTTGTGTGTTACCGGACCAATATCTTGTGTCTTTTTGTTGTTGTCGATGGTGGAGAGAGAAGGCCTAGGGCGTTCGGTTTCACCTGTAGCTATGCAAAACATCTGATGGGAATAAAAGATAGAAGTAAAGTATGCATGTACTTGTTAGAGCAAGATAAATTATATGTGGGCAGTGCATCCATAATTGCTATTGCCTCTGCAAACACTTATAGAAATAACCTACTAGTATCATTCATAGAAGAAAGAGAACTAATGATATGGATAGTGATGTCACCGTTAATCCCAAGTAAATCCCTCTCATACAGCCGTACTACCCCTTCTGTCACTGGGGTTCCCAACCTGCAGATCAGTCATTACTCATACTCCCTATACCTGGCTCAACCCTCGGGGTCTTGGTAACCTGACAAGTCCTTATACTGAGGCAAGAGAGTATACAATAATCATCATTGATACATTGCTAACGTATCTATAATTTTTGATATTCCATGCTTGTTTTATATCTACTTTCTTATGTTTTGTCCACACTTTGGAGTATTTTTATACACTTTCTTGGACTAACCTATTAACAAGATGCCACAGTGCCAGCTGCCTATTTTCTGCTATTTTTGGTTCCAGGAAAGTCAGAAAATCAATATTCTCAGAATTGGACCGGACAAAAGCCAAAGTCGATATTTTACCGGAAGACTCACGAAGCCAGAAGACGAGACGGAGAGGGGCCACATGGTGGCCACACCGACCCTTGGAGTAGGCAGCCCTAGGCCACGCCAGGGCATGGTGTGGCCCCCTGGCCCCCCCACCGACCTTGCCTCTTCACCTATAAGATGCCTCCCGATGCAAAAACCCTAAATCATCCAACCTCCACCCACGAATATGCAGCCACCAAAGCCACGTTTTGCCTACCCCATGGATCCCATCTCCATGGGGAAGGGCACCCAATCAGCCATGAAGGAAGGGTGCTAAGGGGCGGTGCTCCCCTGTGATACCGGCGGCGGGGAAGGAGTCTTCCGTGCCGCCGTTGGCGCCACCTCTGCCACCGCTGCCACCTCTTCACCATCTTCACCGCCATCTCCATCGACTTCACCGCCATCTCCATCGCCATTGCTGACTCCCATGATGAGGAGGGAGTAGTTATCTCTCGAGGTTAAGGGATCTACCGGTAGCTATGTGTTCATCTCTCTCTCTATGCATGATCATATTGTGATCATGAGCTTTGTAATCAAGTAGATCTACTTTGCTACTCAAGTGTTTTAATAGATCTTTGCTCTCCACATGTGTGTGAAAGTGACAACATGCACACCGTGGTGGCACTTAGGCTAGATATTACAATTACTTGTTATGAGTTATATTTGGAGTTGGATGTTTCTTTGAAATTGTGGTGTTTGTTGGAACCACCTAGTGCTCAAGGTGACAGTGTAGGGTTATCTAGACGGGGAAAGCGGACTTTGAGGTGTGCTGTTATAGCCCTAACATGGATTAGAGTGTCCAACCGGAGAGTAGTTAAGAGTAGTATCATAATGAGAAGATATTTATATGAGAGTATTCACTAGTGAAAGTATGATCCCTAGGCCTTGTTTCTAAACATTGAAACTCCGTTTGCAACTAGATCTGTTACATGTTTGCTTGTTTTCATCTTTATTTCAGTTTGCCTTTAGTCTCATTCACGCCATCAAGCTATTTTCTGGCACCATTGTCTTATATCCGTACCACTTGTATTTCACTATCTCTTCGCCGAACTAGTGCACCTATATACCTGACAAGTGTATTGGGTGTGTTGGGGACACAAGAGACTTCTTGTATCTTGATTGCAGGGTTGCTTGAGAGGGGATACTTTTGACCACTTCCTCCCTGAGTTCGATAAACCTTGGGTGATCCACTTAAGGGAAAAATTGCTGCTGTTCTACAAACCTGTGCACTTGGAGGCCCAACAACTGTCTACAAGAATAGAAGTGCGTAGACATCAAGCTATTTTCTAGCGCCGTTGCCGGTGAGGTAAGGTAAAAGGTACTCACATCTTCTGGCTACTATGCTACCTTCTAGTGTGGTTGTTGGTGTGTGAGTGCTCGAAGTTATTTCCTTTATATTCTGCAATTATATCTTTTTGTTTCTTGTTTTTATTTTCACTAGTTATGCTTAATGGAAAACAAAAAAAAATTAGAGAGCTTTATAGTATTTATCTTGAGTTAGGACATGAAGTGTTTGAAGAGAAAATTAAAAAACCTATGGAACTTTATTTGCATGCTAATAGAAATGTTGTTAGTATGAATTCTTTGGACACCATTATTGCTAATGCTATGGAAAAGTCTAAGCTTGGGGAAGCTTGAAAATGATCTTTTTAGTCCCCCATCTTTAGAGGAGAAAATTTGCTTTGATGATACTATACCTCCAATATATGATGATTACAATGATCAATATGATATTTTCAGTTCACCTACTATTGAGGAGGAAATTAATTATGACTACGATATGCCTCCTATATTTGATGATTATGGTGATGAGAATAATAATGATAGCTATTTTATTGAATTTTCTCCCACTACAATTAATAAGAATGACTATGCTTATGTGGAGAGTAATAATTATTATATGCATGTGGCTCATGATAAGAATATTTTATGTGATAATTATATTGTTAATTTTATTCATGATGCTACTGAAAGTTATTATGAGAGAGGAAAACATGGTTTTATGCATCTCAATAATATTAAGTTTCCCCTCTTTATGTTGAAAGTCTTGAAGTTGCACTTGTTTTGCTTTCCTATGCTTGTTCCTTTGTGCTTTCATGACTTGTTTCTTTACAACATTCCTATGCATAGGAAGTGGGTTAGACTTAAATGTGCTTTGAATTTGCTTCGTGATGCTCTCTTTTACTTCAATTCATATTTCTTATGTGAGCATCTTCTCAAACTATCGTGCCTAACTTAAAGGCGTTAAAGAAAAATAATTATTGGGAGATAACCCAAAAGTTTTAGTTGAGTCTTGGAAGTTATTGCTCCAGTAATAACCGCTCCTTATCCTTTTTATTTGCTTTTTGTGCCAAGAGTAACCTCTAATAAGAGAGAACTAAGATTTGGGAAAGTTGCTGTCCCGAAACAGTTTTTTGTGCTTCACCGTAAAAATTCGTGTTAAATTTCTGTACGTCGTTTTGAGGCGTGATTTTTTGTGCTTCTGCCCCAGGAGATTATCTAACTTTCGTTAGTTCAACACGTTTTGATTTGAGCAACAGAAGGTCTTCGAAAAAATTGGTTTTTACCTGCTGGTCTGTTTTGACAGATTTCTGCCATTATTTGCATTTGCTTCTTGTTGGTTCCTTTCTGAGTTCTCTTTGGGGAATTGAGCTTTTTGAGGGAAGTGCTTCAGTAGCTTGTGTTTTAATTGATGTTTTATTGGTGTTGAAACTGAACCTAAAGACTTATTATCTTGAGTGCACTAATGTTGCTAATAAAGATTCTGTGAAGTTTTGTATGAAGGAAAAATTTTAGGTGTATGGAGAGAATGATGTAATGAGATGAATAATGGACTAAACCTCAAGCTTGGGGATGCCACCCCATGTCACACCAAGAATTATCCAAGAAGTACAATCGTCAAAGCTTGGGGATACTGTAGCACCTCGGTAAAATCACTACTAGAAATCGCGTGTTGTTTTTATTTTATACATCATCATGACCGCATGCTCATGTCATCATGCTACATTGCATTTGAGCATCGTCATGTCATCATGCATGGTTTGCCTAAAAGTATTTTGCTAAAAGCCTATTTGTTTTCTAAATATCTCCGTCTTTATTTCAAATCAAAACCTCGGTCTTATCTAGATCTTTTATTTGTCTAAAAACTATTTACCAAAAGTCTTAATTAAAACAAACAAATAAATAAAACTATTTTTGTTGCCCAGCGAAAACCCTGAAAGATCTACCCTAGACCTAAACCGGCCAGGTCCAAAGACCCAGCCGGTTGGACCCAACCCTAGCTACACCCCGCGCGGTCGCTCCCGTACGGCCTCACGTCGATGCAACGCCAACACCCCGCCCGACCCCACTCCCACGCTGCCGACACGCCCGCGGTACATGGGAACACGCGAGACGCATGCTCCCGCAACCCCCCCTCGTCTCTCCCTCTCGCTCACCAACCACCACCTACCGCTCCCCTCGATCCCCGTCCGCCGCTGCCCTCCTTCCTCCGCTGGGACCGCCGCAAGACGGCGCCCTCGTCCCCACGGTGCCGCCAAGCCCCGCACCTGGTGCTGCTCCTTCCCCAAGCTCCCTTTCGGCCTTGCCTCGGTCTGCCGCCATGCCCGCCTATGGCCCCGCAGCGCCGGTCGTCGCCTCCTTCCAGCCGCTTGGCTCGCAGAGGCTCCGTCTCAGCTACCCGACCGCCAGGAGCCCGCCATGCCGTACTCTGTGTGCCCAGCACCGCCTCTTCCGGCCGCTGACAGCCTCGCGCCACCACGGGCCTCTACACCGTCTCTCCGCGTCGTCCTCCTCGCCGCCGTGCCGTCGCGGACGTCCTCGCCCCAGCTAGGCCGTGCCACCCCCAACTCGTCCCCATGGCGCCGCCGCATCGGGCCCCACGCGTCGCCGTCCCGCGGTCCTCGTCCCTGACGCCGCCAGGACGCCACCCTCACGGCCGCGCCCTCGCTAGAGGACCGCCGCCTCGTGGCGTCAAGCTCCGTCGACCTCACCTTGGCCATCCGCGACCCCACCGTCTACCCTGTCTCCCACCACTCCCCTGGTTCTCCTCCACGAGGCCGCCTCCTCTGTCTCGTCGCACCGCTGCTCCCGGTCGCCAAGCTCCGCCACCAGCTGCCAAGCGCCAGCCCTCCCTGCTCGCAGGCGTGGCCCCTACAGCAGCCCGGCCGCCTCTCCCTCGACCACCTCTGCACGGTCAGGTCCTCTGTGCCTCCCACTGTCGACCTCGACCTCGTGAACCCGACCTTCTCTCGTGCGGTGATGCTCCTGTCATAGTCTTGTGGTGTAGCACCATTGGTGTTCTGCCGCTGCTTTTGGTGCTCTCTATTCATCCAAGTTGATCTGGTATGTGTGTGTGTGTGCTCCTGTGTTTTGGAGACGGTAGGTCCGAACCAAGTACGAGATGACCCCGAAGCTGAATCGAAGACACCGACTTCTACCATGTGAAAAGCTGGCGTGGTAACGTTGACGCGATGCGAGAACTGCAACCCGACAGCAAGATCAACACCGACACCGCACAAGCCACCCTCGACCACTGATGCCGCACGGAGTTCTCCTAGAGCCCGAACCACAAGAACACCAACACTGAACTGAAGACCACGAAACGCCAAGACCCCGGATCCGATGGTCGAGACCCCAAAGATACCTCCTTCATGGAACGCCAAGACTCGATCCCGCCGAGACCGAACCCCGTCGAACCCTCGGAGCCCCAAGATCTTCGGACCTTGATGTGTGACCCCCTTTTCCTGAGACCCCTATTTTGATGAATATAATATACTTGTTGCATCAATTGTTCATGATTGCATACATCTTCATGTGGGTTTGGGGGCATTATGCCGATTCACTCGTTATTAATTATGGAGCGCATATGCGGGCTAATCTAGTCTTATATTGGCTCCATTTAATTTTGTGTAGCGAACTGATGCTATCTTTTGCCTTGATAAGACAACATTTAAAATGCGGGGTATCTAAAAACATGAACCACTTAATTAATTGTCGGGATCCTGGTTTCGCTTAATTTTGCCTAGTTGCATCGCATCTTTGCCATGGCATGCATCATACATACATCATGCCGGATCTTTTGCCGTAGTATTAAATAGTGCATCCGGTGTTTCTTTTAGTGTTTGCTTCTTCACGGATTAGGCCGTTGAGTTGATGCGAGTGTCGACAAGTTCTTCGGATAATGTACCTTCGGTAGTGTTTCCCAGGCAAGCATTCTCCCCCTTTCTACCTATTTTGCATTTATAGTCTTTATTTTCTCCTGTTGATCTATTGTTATCTGTGTCGCGATGCTTTAGTGTTCCGTACCAGAAATATTCTGTGCAGCCTTTATATTGCCTTGGACACCTCCTATTACCTGTTGTTTGGTAGATAGATGGCCTTGCGAGTCGTAGTCGCTTGCTCAGGTGCGATCCCGTGTCGTGAAGTACCACATAGTTGTTGGAATGTTGTCATATGCTTTACGGTGGAGAGGATCATGACTTTAAATACAAATATTAAACCGTTGGAATAACTAATGAAAGAGGCACCAGTGGGCAATATATGCTATTTTGGTTTTTCATGTCCACTTGTGTCCCGTAGGCCCCGAGTACTTGATATCTGTTCCTTGACTATTCGCACTATCCACATACGGGAGAATCTATGGATCCCCCTTAGCTAGAGCTTGATTCATTTCTTATTTCTTGGGGCCACAAAGTAGTTTGGGGCTTTATTACTATCCTGTACTTCTGCCATGCTTTACTGCTTTATTTACGATTGTGCGTGGAGCACCTTTACTGTTTAGGAATGTGGAATGTTTTCGCGGTATCGACAAGCCCAGTCATACTTTCGGGTTCCCAGTCGTTTACAGCCATTGACACAATGTCGTGGTGGTGTCACGACAGATGCCATGGATAGTCTAAAGGTGGGGACTAAATGCGCTAGGGGAATCCAGGGAGGGATAATGAGGTGATTCCTCACACAGAAGTTTTATATATCATTCACTTCCAAGGTTACAAGTGCTCCTAGAGCTGTATTGGCGAGAGAAGGAAGAAGGAACTCTCTTACTCTCACCCACAGCTAACCCGTACCAGACCTACCAGAGATCAACGCTTAGAACCTAAAACCAATCAGAATAGCGGAACCCCTTCTATAGAGGCCCTAGCCCTCCTTATATAGGGGGGCTAGCTCTCTACTTAGGGCATACGTGGAGGCATATTCCAGGGAATATGCCTCCTAGAATATGCCTGCTCCCAAAATAGTAAGCCGACCGGGTTGCTTTTCCCCCGCGTCACCCATGAAGAGGCTGCATGAGCCTCTGCGGCACCTGCATCAGCCGACACGAGCGTCGTCACCTCTTGTCGGCCACGCCTCGGTGGTCCTACCCTGTTCGCTTCGCTCATGCAGTGCGTACCGGGGTTGCTTTTGACCAGCGAGATTCCTTCCTTCTCCTAGAAGCTGGATATGACCCGGATCATAGTTGACCCGGCCACACCCGTTCCTGCATACAAGTTAAATTCTCCTATCCGACTTACTGCTTAAGTCGGTCGAGGCTCCGTTAGGTGGACATCCCCTGGTCCGGGTTACTCCGAGACTCGGCCTGCCTTGAGGTGACCCGGCCAGCGTCCGCTTTGGCCTTGCCGAACCTCGGCTAACTCGGCCTTTTATACCCCGGCGTGACCCTACCCGGGGGTATCACCCCAACATTAGTCCACGAAGCTGGTGTGGTCATAGCTGCCTTGGCCGCTAAGGCCACATCAGGTTCAATTTCACTGAGATTTGGACGTTATCTCCGAGTTACCTCCTTATCTCGGATTGTATGGATTTATGTTCCCTTGGCACATTCCAAGTTTTCACTTGCTGGCCGGGTTACCACCTTATTTCGGACCTCATGGTTTTACTTTCCCTTGGCACATTCCAAGTTTTCACTTGCTGGCCGGGTTACCACGGTCTCATCCGGGTCTTCTTTCCTTCTCTCGCACGCTAACCCACGTGGAGGCTAATCATTAGGTTGCCTCATTTTAAGGGCCAGCCACAGTTACCGCCGCAGTAATTGTCAGTTATCACTGCGTGCGGGTCACGTCACGTCTACCTCCTCGTTTACCTCATCAATGCGTCACGTCATGGGATCAGCTACACCATGTGGCCTTCCGTGTGGCTCGCTGCTGATTGGTTGACGCGGGACATACACGGCCACACCGTGTGGCGTACCCGCATGACACGATCCCACTTCCCCCTCGAGGGAGTGGTTAAATAGGGGAGGGGCGCACCCCTTAGGTATTTTCCTCCTTCCGTGCCCCTCTGCCTCTAGCTCTTCTTCTCCTTCGTCTTCCCCGCGACAGCGCCACCGCCACTGCTTCTAAGTAGCAGCGCCGCCGCCGCACTGCTTCCCCATGCCTCTGCATCGTCGCCACTGCTACGCGCCTCCTCCACCACGGGTCGTTGTCAATCTAGGCCGTTGCCCCCCACCGCCGCTAGCGCTAGTGAGGGCATCAAACACATGATGACAGAGGAGGAGCTCGCCGTCGCCGAGCAAGAGATGGAGGAAGACTCTGCCGCGGCGGACTGTGGTGCATGGGCCGGGTCCTGGGTTTGCCAAGACGACCTGGATTGGCTCTACCACACCAGACGCATCCCCGCCGGTGTCACCGCGCGCCTCGCCTCCGCCGAATTCGCCCCCTCACCCAATCCGGGTGAGTTCGTCGTGTTCTTGTCCCACTTCCAGCGGGGGTTCGGTTTACCGGTCAGTGACTTCTTCCATGACTGGTTAAGCACCTACGAACTCCAGCCGCACCACCTTCCTGCCAACCGAATTACTTCTCTTTCCGCTTTCGCCTCCATGATCGAAGGCTATGCCGGACTATGGCCCACGAAGGAGCTATGGATCCGGTTTTTTGGCCTTCGTCGTAATGTTATTCCGAACATTCAACTTGATCCGGAGGACAAGCAGCTCACTCAGTTCGGAGCTGCGTCCATCTCACCCCGGAGGCTATCCGTCTTCCCCCGAGTCACCAGGCTAGACTCCTACAAAGGATGGGCCCGGACTATCTTTTATGTCCGGAACGAGGGCACTGAAGACTTGATCCGTCTGCTCCCCTATGCTCCGGGTCCTCCTAACCCGGAGTTGTGGGACGTTGTCCCCAAGAAGCCCACGGCCTTGGCTAACTTGGTCAACAAAAGGTTCACGGAGTTGAAGGAGCTCGGGTTGCGCAACGAGGATGCCATGATCACGTTCGTCCGCAACCGAATCTCCCCCTCCAGAAGCGCACTCACAAGGTGTGCCACATGAGCTAGGGCCGCGACCCCAACGGGACCTCGTCCTTCGAGTTGAGCAACACGGAGATCTATCGCCGGGTCAAGGCCCTCTTCACCACCCATAAAGACTTCTCCTCTGAATGGACGTGGGGAATTGAGCACTTTTGCCGCAATAGGCTTCCTCCTGTGGTAAGCCTCATGGCGCAAACTTTCTCCGGATTAAATCATATGTTGGTCATTGTTGTATTTTTAACTCTATTGTCTGTTCTTTTCCTCAGCTATTCCTTCAGCAAACCCTCGAGGATGGCACCGATCCGACCCTTAAGTGGGCGCCTGACCGGGAGGCCTCGGACGAGGAAGAGCCGGATCAGGAGATGTTCCTCCCGATGCCCGACGCTACGAAGCGACCCACCGGTAAACTCTCTTCTATTAGAGATTGGCCTGATGATGATGATGACTCGGATGTTGAGGTGATGGAAGCTGTTGACGCTATCCCTCTTTCTTATGCTTTTCCGGCATTAGCTAACCCTGGTGGGCAGATCCACGAGGAACCTCCCCTTGCCATGGGTGACCCTGTTCCGGTAGCGCCGAAGAAGAAGCGTGGAGCTGTATCAAGTTCCTCCTCCGGACCTTCTCAGCCCACCAAAAGGCGAAAGAAGTCTGGAGACAAAACCGCCTCCAAGCCAGCAGGCAAGGCCCCAACACGAAGGGCTCGGAAACCCAAGGAGCTCCTGACCTCGGATGCGTAAGCCTTCTTTCCCTCTGCAATTTATTCTTCCTTGCATTGTTTTAGTTTCTCTTTTGACATTATTTGATTCGGCAGGGCTGCGGTGGAGGTCCCCCAAAGTGGATCTAGCATCTCTTTGCCGCTCCGACTTAGCCCTTCTCCCCTCGTGACGACGAGTCACGCCCGCTGAGCCCTATTCCAGAGGGTTCTGTGGCTGCTCCGGGTTCTATTCCACTTTGTCAAGAGGGGGGTAACCTTGGAGCGGGGGAGACCAGCCCAGCCGAGGCTACCTCAGCACCAGCACCAGCTCCAGCACCATCAACCACTCCAGCACCAGCACCAACTCCGATACCAGCACCAACTCCGGCACCAGCACCAACTCCAGCAGCAAGAACATCAGCATCAGCACCAAGTCCGACAACAAGAGCACCAGCTCCAAGCTCCTCTGCCTCGTCCAAGTCTTCTCAGTCTCGGCGAGGAAGTACCCAGGCCGCTCCTAAGGGGAAATCTGCTGCAACTACTTCCTCCTCCCAGCAGCCCAAGGGCAAAAAGGTCCCTGACGCCACTAGGACAGCGTTCGTCGAGGCTGGTCAACGCACTCTCGCATCCATGCTTCCCAAGAAGCCTCTAGCCCCGAAGGATGTCCCTGCCAAGCCAGCTGATGCGCAGCAACTTGTTCTGCACACCAGCCCGGCCCTTGCCCTGGTTGAGAGGAGAGAGGCGCATGCGAAGGGCTGGGTGGTGCCCCATATGCCCACCGGCGAGCGATACCCTCCGAGCCTGATTGAATTCGTCATGAATTGGAACAAGGCAGAGGTAGTCCAAGACGCTGATCTCCCGGAGAAGTTCGGTCCCACCGAATTCTCCGCTCAAATGAACACCGCCTTTAAGGCGCTCAACATCGCGGGTCGGATGATGGAGGTACGTTACTCGTTTTCCTTAGCCAGTTGTAGGTATTTAGTAATATAACCATTAGTCTCCGAGCCTCCGGGGGAGTAACTTGTTACTCGGCCGGATGCTCCTTAGAAAACTAATGTAGCTCCTTGATAACTTCAAATATGCACACACCTAGAGCCGGGTTAAGTTCCACTTGGCCCGGATTTAGTACACTTCGAATATGCACACACCTAGAGCCGGGTTAAGTTCCACTTGGCCCGGATTTAGTACACTTCGAATTTGCACACACCTAGAGCCGGGTTAAGTTCCACTTGGACCGGATTTAGTACACTTCGAATATGCACACACCTAGAGCCGGGTTAAGTTCCACTTGGACCGGATTTAGTACACTTCGAATATGCACACACCTAGAGCCGGGTTAAGTTCCACTTGGCCCGGATTTAGCACACTTCGAATATGCACAAGGCTAAGTTATATCTTTGTACTCTTTGCAGGTGACCACCAACCGCCGTAGCGCTGAGTTTCAGCGTCTCCTTGACACCCATAAGACGCTGCACGCCAAGCATAATGCACTTCTCGCTGAACACGAGAAAAGGGGTAAGTTTCTTCCTTGGCACTTCTCCGTTTTTCTTCATTTTCCTCTGCCGAACTAACCTATCATTCGGTTTCCGCAGTTGGGGTGGAGGCTGAGAACAAGCTTATGAGGAAGAACTTGGATCAGATCGAGGGTAAGTCATTTTTGTCCGACCTTGCTATGATTTCTATCTCCTTTTCTCCTTGGCTCAGCAAACATTCATACCTCGGCTCTACCGGGTCAACACACTATTTCAGCATCTCTTGAAGATAGTGTGCCCGTGCCTGACATGATGCTGCATTTTCTCGAACAAGCAGGGCAACATCAAACCGAGCTTAAGAAAAAAACGATGAGCTCGCCCTCCTCCGGACCAAGGATGATGAGATCGCCAGGCTCAAGGCTGATATGGAGAAAATGAAAGCACATCACCCGTCCGAGCTCCAAAAGGTTGGCCAGGACTACACTGAAGAGCGAGAGCGCCTCAATCTCCGGATCACCAAGGACCAGGATCTACTCAAGGAGGCCGACACTGAGCTTAAGTCGGCGAATGCTGAGCTTGTGCAGCTTCGCAAAAGACGCGATGACTGTACCAGGGAGTTGACCCGGATCCTCAGCCATATATCACGTAAGCTCCTTTCCCTTATCCGACATATTTATCCAGGTTACTTCACATGTCTTACTTGTTTCTCTTGTCTCGTTTTCAGGCAAATTTCCTGAGGGCACTGCCATTGCGAGCGCCGCTGTTGCTGATTTCCGCCGAGAGAGGGGTACTCCCGGTGCTCCTGGCGGTGAGGAGATTCCCTATATCATGGAGGACCTGTTGGTCAGCCTGTCATCTCGCGTGGAACTCATCTATAACTATGGCAAGGATACCCTCGACGTTGCAGTCCGAATCTTCAACATGTTCTGGCCTGGAGAAGACACTCCGGAGACTACCACAATTCTTGTTGAGAAGTTAATGGAAATCGAGACCCAGCTCGACCTCTGGAGGGAGTCCGCTGGACGTGCTGCAGCTGATACCGTTCTTCACCACATACTCACGTGGTACGAGAAGATCGATCTCAACCTCCTGACGCGCCTGCGCACCAGGTCCAAATGGACCAATGACCCGGAGTGGATAGCTCGGCGCCAGGCTTGCGCCCATAGCCTCATCGAATATGCTCCCATTCATGAATGGACTGAGGGACCGAGCTTCTTGGAAGCCGCTGGTGACGAAGAGGTTGAGAACATTGAAGATGGATCGGACGAGGATGGAGAGGACAACGCCTCGGATATCGAAGACGGCGAAGATGACGCCGAACTTCCTCCTCCTGCTGCTCCTTGAGTGAAAACACTTGAAAACTTATCAGATCCCCGGTATGCCGGGTGGAATTGTATCTAGTACGCATGTGATATTTTGCTACTAAGTTTCTTATGCCAGATTAGCTTGGGCGTAGTCCCCGAGTTTCATTTCTTGTTCGTCCAATCTTTTGGCTCGGTTCGTGTCTACCTTGATTCGGTTTTACAACTTACGAATCCGAGCTTCAAAAATTGTTTTAACAATACTTGGAAACTTTAGGCTTAGCTCAAAATAATTCAACATAGTAATTTGAATGTAAATACAAGGTTAGTCCAGAAAACAAACGTCGGCTCGATTAAGTTCTTTTCCTTAGTTGTTTTTCATGTGCCAGGCAGTTCCAAACTTGTTCTCTTGCTTGCCATGAAGCCAATTCTTGTTGGACAGCAGCAAGTCGAAGAGTTGGGTTTTTCCTGCCCACACACTACTAAACCGAGTTAAGTAGAACAACTTACTCTAGCTGACGTATAAATAATGAAAAATAACAAATATTATTAAGGCAGTCCCCGAGTTACTACTCGAGGTGCCAACATTTCATTGATATGCTCATTGCCGGCATACATACCGACATCTGAGAAGACTCGGATACATACACTTCTTAGCTAAGTGTAGAAAGGACGAAGTAGAGCTACATTCCATGGACGCTTAGATTCCTCGCCGGACCTGTCCGCCTTGTTCTTTTCCTGTGGCTTTGCATCTATAAGATAATAAGAATCATTGTGCAATGCTTTGCTCACAATGAATGGCCCTTCCCATGGAGGGGATAATTTATGCATGCCAGCAGTACGTTGTACCGACCGAAGCACCAGATCGCCTTCCCGAAAGACTCGGGGGCTTACTTTCCGGCTGTGATAGCGTCGGAGATTTTGCTGATATATGGCGGATCTGGACAATGCCAGTTCTCTCGCTTCTTCCAGCAGATCAACATCATTTTGCCGGGCTTCTTGCACTTCGGCTTCTATGTATTGGGTGACCCTAGGAGAATCATGCTCTATGTCGGCTGGTAATACAGCTTCTGCTCCATATACCAGAAAAAATGGCGTATAGCCTGTTGATCGATTCAGAGATGTTCTTAAACTCCACAGTACCGCTGCTAGTTCTTCTATCCAGCACCCCACTGATCTTTGCAGCGGCTCAATGAGCCGGGGTTTTATCCCGGATAATACTAATCCATTGGATCTTTCCACTTGTCCGTTCGATGCAGGGTGGGCTACCGAGGCAATGTCCAGCCGGATCTTCTTATCCTGGCAGAAATGCGCAAATGCTCCTTCAGCAAAATTTGTGCCATTATTAGTGATGATACTGTGAGGATAACCGTATCTCAAGATGATGTCTTTGAGAAATGTTATGGCCGTAGCTCCATCACACTTTCTTATAGGCTTCACTTCAATCCACTTTGTAAATTTGTCCACCATGACCAAAATGAGTCATATTCCCCCTTGCTGCTTTAAACGAGCCAACCATATCCAAGCACCATACGGCAAATGGCCATTGGCATATGTGTCTTGGTAGCATACCTCTGACAACCATTGCAGTTTATCACCAGATCTTCTGCTTGTTCTAAGGCACTTGGCCAGTAGAATCCATGTCGGAAAGCTTTTGCCACCAAGGCTCGGGACGAGGCATGGTGCCCGCACTCCCCTTGATGTATATCTCGGAGGATGTCAAGCCCTTCTTCCGGGTCAACGCATCGCTGGAGGACATTGGTCACACTCCTTTTGTATAGATCGGAATTGATGATCGTGTATGCCTTAGCTCTCCTCTAAGTTTGCCTAGATATCACCTCCTCAGTGGGCAAAGTTTCATCTTTCAGGAATTGAAATATGGTTGCTGCCCAAGCTGGTATTGCTCGCACAGGGAACACATCCTCATCAATTTCCATCTGATCTACTGGCATAACTTCAACCGGATCACGCTGAGCAGTCCCCGGGTCTTGAGAAGTAGTCCCTGGGTTCGCTGAGGCAGTCCCCGGGTTTGCCGAGGCAGTCCTCGGGTTTCACGCACCACCTCCCATGTTAATGTCCATGGGCACTGCTCCGGATTCCGTGTCCTCCAGGACATAAATTGAGTCGGTTTCTGGGGATAGCCTGATGGATGGTTTCCTGAGGTGCTCTAATGCTACACCCGGTGGAATTGCCACCCGGGGTACATGGTGAAATTCACATCCCTCAAAGTAACCAGATATCTTGTGCACATGAAATCTGTACAGAGCCATGTTTGGATCAAGGGCATCCCACAGTCCCGACACTTGCTGTACTACCAAATCCGAGTCGCCAGAGCACAGGATCCGACGTATCCCAATCTATTTTGCCACTTTGAGCCCATGCACAAGTGCTTCATATTCAACGACATTGTTTGATGCCGTGAAATGGATCTGCAGCACGTATTTCAGCTGGTCCTTCTTTGGCGAGGTAAGTACGACTCAGACGCCTAGCCCGGTTTTTGTTTTTGACCCGTCAAAGTGCATTCGCCAATAGTTCGTATCGGGTAGCAGCGGTTGGTATTGCACCTCGGCCCAGTCCACAAAAAAGTCCGCCACAGCCTGAGACTTGATTGCCTCTCTTCTGTCATATTGTGGCGCATAAGGAGCTAGTTCAATTGCCCATTTTGCAATTCTGCCACTCGCATCCTTGTTACTCATTATCTCGGATATAGGAGCCTCACATATTACCCTGATGGGATGCTCCTCGAAGTAATGCTTCAGCTTCTTAGCTGCCATGTACACACCATACGCCACCTTCTGATAGTGTGGGTAGTTCTGCTTTGAGGCAGATAATACCTCACTCAGGTAATACACTGGCCTTTGCACCGACTTACCTTCCTCGTCGCGCTCTACCACTATTACTGCACTTACAACTCGATTGGTTGCGGCTATATAGAGCAACATTGGCTCCTTTGATAGTGGAGAGGCTAACACTGGTGCAGTGGCTAACATCTTCTTTAAGTGGGCAAAGGCTTCATTGGCCTTCGGCGTCCAAACGAACTTATCTGACTTTTTCATGAGTTGGTAAAGAGGCAATGCCTTTTCTCCCAACCGACGTACAAACCGACTTAATGATGCTAGGCAACCCGTGAACTTCTGGACATTGTTAAGACACTTCGGCAGTTCCATTCGTTCAATGGCTCGGATTTTAGTTGGATTAACTTCGATACCTCGGCTGGAGACAAGAAATCCGAGTAACTTTCCAGCCGGGACACCGAATGTACATTTTTCCGGGTTAAGCTTCATCCGGAACTTTCTTAGGTTCGCGAATGTCTGCCTGATATCGTCAATGAGTGTTTTGCTTTCCTTGGTCTTGATAACCACATCATCCACATACACTTGTACATTTTGACCAATTTGGTCATGCAAACATTTTTGCATACATCTTTGGTACGTTGCCCCTGCATTACGTAAACCAAACGGCATGGTGCAATAGCAATAAGCCCCATACGGGGTGATAAATGCAGTCTTTATTTGATCATTCGGATTCAGAGGTATCTGGTGGAAACCAGAATATGCATCAATGAACGACAACAATTCACATCCAGCAGTTGAGTCTATGACCTGATCTATCCTTAGCAGTGGAAATGGATCTTTTGGACACGCCTTGTTCAGGTTCGTGTAATCGATACACATACGCCAAACCACCGCCACATTCGGATCTTCATTCTTCTTCTCCACCAACACCGGATTAGACAGACAATCCGGGTAAAAAACTTCCATGATAAATCCTGCAGCTAATAGCCGAGCTATCTCATCTCCAATGACCTTTATCCTATCCTCGGCGAAGCGGCGGAGAGGTTGCTTCACCGGCTTTGCTCCGGGCCTCACGTTTAAAGAGTGCTCGGCCAACTCCCTCAGAACACCTTGCAAGTCCTGTGTGGACCAAGCAAAAATATCCCGATTCTCACGGAGGAAGTTGACGAGCGTGCTTTCCTATTTGTCACCTAACCCGGCACCAATTGTTACGGTGCTCTCTGGGAACATATCATCAACAGGAACTTTCTTGGTATCTTTTGTGGCTTGGAATGAGACACTTCCATGCGGGTTACTCAGCGCCGGCATATACTGCCGCGCGGACTGAGCCAATGCCGCCACCTCTTTGATTTTCCTTTTCTCTTGTGCAATCACGAGTGACTCGGCCAGGTTAGACCCGGCCGACGCACACTCAATGGAACGTCAGAAACCCCCAGCAATGGTAATCACTCCATTTGGCCTGGGCAACTTCATCTTCAAGTAACTAATGTGACAGCTTGCCATGAACTTGTTCAGTGCTGGCCTTCCTAGTAACGCGTGATACACACTTTCCAAGTTCACCACTTTGAATTCCAAATTTTCAGTTCGGCAGTTATCTCTCGTGCCGAACAAAATGTCAACCCGGACCTTGCCTATGGGCTCACAAGAAATGCCGGGCACAATACCATGGAAAGTTGTCCTTGTAGCTTGGAGCATGTTCTCCGAGATACCTAACTTGCGCATTGTATCCGCATACATGATGTTAATGCTACTGCCATTGTCAATCAGTACCTTGGAGAACCTTACATTGATGTTCGGCCCAATGAATGTCGGATCCAGAACCAACGCATACGAACCAGGACTTGGCATAAGCTTGGGATGATCTTTGATATTCCAGGTAATTTCCTGTTCTGACCAAGGCATATACCTCCTCACTACGGGCATTACCGCATTCACCTCCATATGTCGACGTTGCAAGCTTTTTCTATCTGTTTCCTCAGTGGTGAACACACAGTAACTTTGATGATGCTCTCTATACTCAGTCCTCCCTTCAGTTCTAGGGTACCTCTGATCCGGTTGATGCTGGTTTTCCACTTGATGCACTGCATCCCTTCTCTCATGGTTATCATACCTCGGCGGAGGGGGAGGCAACATTAGCTATTGCGTTTTCGCTCTGGAGAGCAATTGCTGCCGGGGTAACTCCTGCCGAGGTTGATCATTCCGGGGTGCCTGAGCATTCCCCGAACCACCTTGCTCTATTTTGCGCATCCACTCACACTGCCTTGTTGTATGACCCGCTGGGTTACTCGGATTTTGCGTGTGAAATTTACACAGCTGATCCAACATTGACTCATAAGTATACCTCGGACGATCCTTCTTTTCTTGCCACTGTTTCTTTTGCTCTGGCGTCCAAGTTTTCTTGCCATCATTTCTCGAAGTCCATAGCCCTCCAGTTTTCTGACGTTGATTGCCCCTGCTCCGGGCTGATCTTGATTCATAGCTGCAACTTGTTGCGAACTGTACCGGTGATCCGGTCTGTCATCTCTTCTTTTACCTCTGTAATCATTCCTCCGGGATGATCCTGCTCCATCTCTCTGGTAGTATTCATCATTTGACTCGTTTGACACAAGCCTAGGTTGAGTCGGATCACCCAGAGCATACGAATCAGCGATCCGGATCATCTCTGCCAGTGTAGTTGGCATTTTCCTTTGCAACTTTTGCCACAGCTCGCTTGCATATCTGCACCCTTGTGCAAACCATGCTATGGCCTGTGATTCTATCACGCCCTCACATGAGTTTCTCACGGTGCACCACCGGGTTAAGAACTCTCTGTCCGTCTCATTCGGTCTTTGCTTACACATAGCTAGGGCCTGTGGCCTATTTGGCCTCTGATATGTACTTGAGAAATTGCTGATGAACATCTCCTCAAAATCTATCCATTAGTTAATACTTCCGGGTGGCAAATTGTTCAACCACACCCTCGCTGGCCCCTCCAACATCTGGGGTACATATCTCATAGCCCATCTCAAGTTGCCTGTAGCAATTTTCACTACTGTAGCATAGTTTATCAACCAATCCTCCGGCTTTGTACTACCGTCATACGTCTTAGTACCTCTGGGTAACTGGAAGTTAGGCACCGGAGGCTCCTTCATGATCCGGGGCCCAAAACACGCAGGACTCGGAGGACCTTGACACTCAATCTGTTCCGACCTATACAGTCGATCCAGTTTTAGCCTGGCATCATCTGGCATCAAATCTCTGCTTCCCAATCTCGACCCTATCACATGATAGTTCGGCCTTGGGTATCCCGCACTCACCATTTCCGAATCTCCATCATTATACTGGTCCTGCTCTCTTGGAGCGCCTCTCTGTTGCATACCCCGGCCGACACTTTGCTCTTGCCTTGGTATATTCCGCTGTTGCGGTTGTCTTGCCGCGTTACGCTGTCCGACATTGCCATTTACAGCGTTTCCTTGACCGGCATTGCCTTGGTCGCGATTACCTCGGCCAGCTTCACCTCGGCTCACACTTCATCGATCGTCATTTCTTTGTACTTCTTTCCTTTCCGTGCCCTCGTCGAGTCATACGGGACGATCTGTTTGTTTCTTCTGGCCGAGGTTACTACCTCTTCTCTCCTTGGACCACCATGTGGAGACGATGCGGCTCCAGAAGATTTCTCCAGGTTACCTACCCCCGAATGAACGACCTTGGAGACCTCGGCTCTCTCCAGGTTACCCCTGAGCAGTTCCTCGTTTTGCCTGTTCGCGACCCGAACCAACTCATTGACCCTTTCTTGCTGCCTCTGACGGGCTTCACCTGTAAGACCCTCTAGCTCGGATGCTACTGCATCTGCTGCTCTGACGTTCTTAGCTGGGGTACTGTACCTCGGCAGCCCCACGGACAAGCAGTTTTCTGACTCCTCAATCCTAGTATCACCCTCTTTGTTCATTTCACTCATGAGATTTCTCCCCTTTACTTTTACAGCATCAACTTTGTTTGCCTTTGCGTACTCACGCAGCGTCATGTTCAACGACTGCTGAGCCGCAGCTATCTTTTTTGCACCCTCTAGATTTTTTTGCCTAGTCTCCTCTAGCTCGGCCTGTGCTTGAGCCAGATCTACTGCTGCTACTACAGGGTTTGCCAAGCTATCCATCGCTTCCTGCAACACATTCTCTGGCCTCTCTAGTGGAGGACCTCTACCTTTCCTTGGTGCCTTGGGTGTTACCTCCGGATCTGGTGCCGGATCCTTGCTTGTGCCAGCGCCAGGCACAGTCATCATCACCTCAGCACAGTCCGGGGAGCGAGTGATACGCGCCCCGTGAGCCACGCTAAGGGGAGGCTCGCCCGCCTCGACGATGTGCCGCAGATGAACGCATGATACATCCACAGCGACGTAGACCTTGTGCGCGCCGAGCTTGACGAAGAGGCCGTTGCGCGGAAGAGGATGTGTGCCGAAGCAGCCAGCGTTGTCGCTGACGAAATCCAGCGCTCCAAAGCGCTGGATGAGCTCGGAGACGATGCATTCGCCGGTGCCGATGAGGTTTCCCGTCCGGATCTTCACCCATGCTAGCGCCGCTAGCCCCACGGTTTACCTTAGTTGCGGGTAGCTTAGTGGGGTGGCCCCCTGAAATATTTTATGAATTCTGTGATTGCTTTGTCGTGAAAGCCTCGTTGGGTTTTGATTTGGTTTTTTCAAGGTTGATCGTGTGTGTGTTGCTATTTGTGCATCCCTGTAGGGTAAATCTTTCTGAAAGCCGTGTCCGCAGTTATGGACGACTTGGAGCACAGTATCTCGATCATAGACAAGCATAACTAAAGTAGTGCTATGAATTTGACTTAATATATGTGACTAGTAATCAGCTTCACTACAATGGAATGGATAATAAAAGTGCCAACAACTGGTGGAACTGGGGTGTATCGTGTAATGTTATACCTGCCTAGTAAGTATCACAACTCCAATGGAATGAAATAAAAATGCCAACAACTGCTGGGTTTGGGATGTCACATGCTAATTGTATCTGACTAGTAAGTATTACAACTACAACGGAATGGTTAACTAAAAGTACTCACTGCTTATGATATCAGGATGACTCATGCTATCTATATCTGACTAGTAAGTGCTGCAACTATAATGGAATGAATAAAACTTCCAACCGTGTGAGTTCCTCGGTTTGACTTCCTCGTTTGGTATCGAGGGGGAATACCAGGATGGGTATGATTGGTGTTAGTATAAGGTTGGTACCGAATAGTTCTTTCTTATCTCTCTCTAATAGCCAACAGTTTATCGAGTCTCTATAGGTTGTTTAGTGCATGTTGCGCTGCCGCTTCAGTCCACCATACCTATGTAGGCGAGAGCCGCTGAATTCTAGCTTCGCCATGTGCTGGCCTCAATACGGACCGCTCCCTTTTTCCTTTGCCCTTTTTCGACACCCCTTTTGTTTTAGCAGGTATGAGATCGACGTCGTTAGCAGGGTTACCCTTCCGGCTTGGCCTGGGCAGGGTTATGGATGCCATTGGTTATTCTTCAGGTCTCTTAGCCCAATTTGCTTCTTATCTGTACACGGATGTTGTATCGTTTTCAAGGTGATTTGGATCTTTGTATTGTATATCTCTATTCTTGACTCGAGGAGTCACTAGTGTATATATATGTTCTGTGGGTTCCATCGTGGACTAATGTGTATTGGTATTACTTTGTTTTCCACCCGCACGAAAGTTCTTGGTGGGCATCCTTGAATCGTTTCTATGCGGGTTTTGGCGGGAAGCGCGGAAACTTGCATAGGGCCGATTCGAGGGTGTTACAAAGTGGTATCAGAGCTCAGCAGTTGCGATACCCCACTGGTCCAGCCTGTAGGATAACCTAGCTAACGGACGTTGTAGAGTGTCAAACTATTTTTGAAAATCGGTTGGATAGATCTGATTAGGTCTGCTTTTACTTCTTACCCCTATGCTATTCTCCTCTTACCTCTCTGTGTTTTGAATCTTCTCTCATACCTTTTCTTCAAGTCTAGGAATTCTTGTGGTTGGGTTTCCGTTGTACCTTTAGGGTTTCGCTTCCTCCTTTGGTAACGGTGCTTCTACATCCAGTCTTCATGCTATCTGAGGAATCCTTCATCTGTTGGACTTCTCTTTGTTTCTTCTTGTGCCTTATGGTGTTTTCCAACATGACGACCTCATCTACATCAGATCCGATGAAACCCTGCATCGCCCCTTTGTTTCCGAACCTCGCTTGTCGAGATCTTCAGTCTGATTTCGAGAGTTGATTGCATAATTCTACTATTCATGTACAGAGTAATGCTTTGAGTGCGGGATGGAGTCATGACCATACCACTACTCTTATCATTCGCTCTGCACATTGAATTGGCGGATCTATGCAATTTAATCCTTCCACATAAGTTAGTGGTGGCCTTATCTTTTGTTACCTCTACCTCCGTCATTTGTTTATCTGGAGTGTTCCCGCGACGAATGTGAGTGATACATTGCAAATGTATCTATAATTTTTGATGTTCCATGCTTGGTTTTATCCACTTTCTTGTGTTTTGTTCCAACTTTGGAGTACTTTTTATATGATTTCTTGGACTAACCTATTAACAAGAGCCACAGTGCCAGCTGTCTGTTTTCTGCTATTTTTGGTTCCAGGAAAGTCAGAAAATGAATATTCTCGGAATTGGACGGGACAAAAGCCAAAGTGCCTATTTTTCCAGAAGTGATCAAGTGCCAGAATACGAGACAGAGAAGGGCCAGGGAGCCACCACACCACCTGGCCGCACGGCTAGGCCTGGCCCGTGCTAGGGGGTGGTGTGGCCGCTCCCGGTACCCCCTCGGCCTCCCCTTCCGACTATAAGATGCCCTTGGGACGAAAACCCAAAGGGCCCGATCAAAAATCCACGAAAGAGTTTGTAGCCGCTGTCATCTCCATCCCTAGATCGAGAGGGATCTAAAGCTCTTCCAAGCACCCTGCCGGAGAGGGGAATTCACCCTGGAGGCCTTCTTCATCACCATGCAAGCCTCCGGTGTGATGCGTGAGTAGTTCATCCTTGGACTACGGATCCATATAGTAGCTAGATGGCTGGTTCTCCTCCTTTGTGCTTTCATGTTTAGATCTTGTGAGCTCCATTCATGATCAAGAGCATCTATTTGTAATTCTGGATGTTGTGTTTGCGGGGATCTGATGGATATTGAGATGCTATTTCATATTGATTATTGATTCTATCATGTCTTTGTTATTTGAGATCTTGCATGCTTTCCGTTGTTAGTAGCTATCTTGTCCAAGTAGATGCTAGCAACTCCAGGAGTTAGTACTTATGCTCGATAGTGGGTTCATGCCTCTGGTAATCTGGGGAAGTGACAGAAATCTCTAAGGTACTAGATGTGCTGTTGCTACTAGGGAGAAAATAACAATCCTTTGTTCATAGAACAATCATATTGTTTACTTTACACACAGTTCATAAAGCAATAATCTGTTGCTTGCAACTTAATACTGGAGGGGGTTCGGATGATAACCTAAAGGTGGATTATTAGTCATAGATGCAGTTGGATGGCGGTCTATGTATTATGTTGTAATGCCCAATCAAGTCTCAAAGGAGTCAAGATGATTAGTATATGCATGTATTGCTTTCTCGGTGTTTGTCAATTGCCCGCTGTAATTTGTTCACCCAGCATGTTATCTATCTAAGGAGAGCCACCTCTAGTGAACTATGGATCTCGGTCCATGTCTTTTACATTCAATCTTCAATCTTTTACTGCTTTGTGTTTACTTTCTGCAAACTTTTACTTCTTTCCATTGGATAAGTTTAATCCTTTGTTTTTCGTAAAACACTGTGAGATTGAAAACCTCATCGCAAGTTGGGGACAAAGTTCTGTAGTTGTGTTGTGCAGGTCTCCACGTTGCTACTAGCACCGGTAGTGCGCCTTGCGAAAGCTCAGCTAGTAACACCTTTGAGGTGTTTCCTTGCTCCTACTGGTTCGATTAAACCTTGGTTTCATAACTGAGGGAAACTTGCTGCTGTGCTCATCATACCTTCCTCTTGGGGTTCCCAACAAGCTCTATATAAACACCGCCATCAAGCAATTTTCTGGGCGCCGTGCATTGAGCCAGCAAGCGATTTTCTGGCGCCGTTGCTGGGGAGTCATGGACATCTTCACAAGGGGAGTCTCTCACAACCAATCTCTTTACTTTGTTGTTTTTTTGCTTAGTTTTCTTTTTTGCTTTGTTTGCTTGTTTTGTTCTTAAAAAACACAAAAAAATTAGTTTTACTAGTTTGCTTTCTTATTTCAAAAATACAAAAAAATTAAGTCTCCTTTAGTTGTCACCCCTTCCTTAGCTCACCATGTTGATCCCTACATTCACCCTGAAAGACCTTTCAATTGGTAGTGGTTCTATAATTGGGAAAGATAATATTGAAGAATTCTTTAATCATGTTAGTAAGCATGAAGATACTGAGGATAGATCCCTTGCAGAACTTGCTCCAAACTATGAGATTGCTGCAGCTTCTTTAATTCATATGTTAGAAGCTAGGTTTGTTAACCTCAACCCCTTAATGTAAGTAATGTTTCTTAAGCTTAAAGAAATAGAGGACCCTGAAAAGAGGGATTTTATTCTAGAAACTTTGTTTAAGGAGTTCTATGATGTTGTTAAGGAGCTAGAAAAGTTTTTGAACGTTTCAATATGCTAGGCTGATGTGTCGATGTTGTTGGTACACGAGAAAAGATGAACAAAACCAAACCTAATGGGGAGGAACCTAAGATACCAATACCCTTTAAACTAGTAGCAATACATGGTGCCATAGAAAAGAGTCTTGATTGGACTGTTCCTGCAAACCCTTTTGATGAGAATATTGAAACCAAGATCATTGAGAGAGGATTCTCTAGAACTTACTTGGATGATATACCTTGCCTTGTTGAAAATATTTCTGGTATTGATCTTAATGCTTCTTCATTTGAGAACACTTGATTCTTTCTTTGCTTCTTATGCCTAACTTAAAGGCTTTAAAGAAAAGTACTTATTGGGAGATAACCCAAAAGTTTTAGATGAGTCTTGGAAGTTATTACCTCTGTAATAACCTCTCCTTATCCCTTTTATTTGCTTTTTGTGCCAAGAGTAACCTCTAATGAGAGAGAAGTAATGATTGGGAAAGTTACTGTCCCGAAACAGATTTCCGTGCTTCACCGTAAACATTCGTGAGAGAGCTCTGTATGTCGGATTGAGCTGTAATTGTTTGTGATTCTGACCCAGGTTGTTATCTAACTTTTGTTAGTTCAACACTTTTTGATTTGAGCAACAGAAGGTCTTCGAAAAAATTCGTCTTTACCTGCTGGTCTGTTTTGACAAATTTCTGCCATTTTCTGCATTTGCTTCTTGTTGGTTCCTTCTTGAGTTCTTTTGGGGAATTGAGATTTTTGAGGGAAGTGATACAGTATCTAGTGTTCTAATCTAAGTTTATTTGGTGTTAGAACTAAACCTTAAGACTTATTTATCTTGAGTGCACTAATGTTGCTAATAAAGATTGTGTGAAGTTTTGTATGAAGGAAAAATTTCAGGTGTATGGAAGGAATGAGTAATGAGATGAAGGATGGACTAAAGCTCAATCTTGGGGATTCCACACGTGTTACCCCAAGAAATATCCAAGAAGTAAAAGCATCAAAGCCTGGGGATGCCCAAGGGATCCCCTTCTTCATCAATAAAAATTCCAGGTTTCTTCCAAACGCTTCATTTTTATTGTTTCATACACAATTGTGTTTTTCTTGGAGCGTCTTCTTTTTCGTTTTCGTTTTGGTTTTCGTTTCCTTATTTTTCTTGAATACATTGGTTGGACCCCCTCTTTCATGCATTGGTTTTCAAATATTTTGGTTTGGATTGGAAAAGAGTAGGAAAGTTCATGCTTAAGTGGTAAAGAGAGCTTGTTTTTGACTGTGGCCCATGCTTTGTCATGCCATGCTTGATATTTTTTTGGCTTTATGCTTAGTGATCTTTGCTGTAGCATGACATGTTATAAACAATTGAGATTGCTTAATGTGCCTTGGAAGAATCATGCGTTGTTTTAGCATATTAAAGCATAGTATTGTGGTATTCTCCTTTGATGCTTTATTTGGGTTGACTTGGCGCATGCTCACACCATGTTATGACTATCCCAAGTCACCATAGCCTTTGTGATTCTTTAGTTTTTAACTTGTAGTATCACTTTATGCTTTGATTAATGATGTTTTGTTGCTCTGCATGATTATGGCCATTATTGCTCTCTTAGTTAGTCGCTCCCAGTCTTTTGGTAGCCTCCATAACCAAGTATGAGTTCCGCTCATGCATCCAACTCCTAAAACAAAGTTATTCCAAAGAGTCCACCATACCTACCTATTAGCATTTGCTATTCCAAGTATATTCATGTTTTTATCTACCTTCCGAATTAAACTTGTTATGAGAAAACTAGTGATTAAAGCTCTCACGAACTTGATGGCACACTTTACTTTTATTACCCTTAATAAACTTGAACCATTGTGTCGTCTATGTTGTATATGCTTGCACTTATATGTTGGGGATTAGCAGAACCATGCTGTCATGGGGAACGCTTTCAACATTGCACTTGTACTTTGTACCTAGTTGATATCATGATCTTTTGTGTATGGATGTCGTCGGTGTGAAATTAAAGGGGAGCTTTGTAAGTCCATGGAGTTAGTTATATGTGTTAGAGAAACGCCTGGGCCGCCGATCTAATCCATGTTGTCATGGTGGAAACCTGCAGCGTAACAATAATCAGCTTTCTATGAAGCATTCTTCTTATAAAAAAGAGATAGATATTAAGAAAAGAGAAAAAGAAAAAAAGAGATATGAGAAAAGAGGAAAGAGAGAAAATGCACCATTTTCCCATGGTAAATAAGAAGATTGCTGATATGCTCGTTGTCTGCTTGCCTTGTCATTTTGATATGGGGATTCTTCTGTATCATCGGGCAAGGGGTACCCCGTTGGCGGTTCTCTATGATACACATGTACTTACTATGACAAGAACTTACCGGTAACTAAACTTGAGTAGCATGAGGAGCGGCCCTCGTATTCAAGGGACATGGGATTTCCAACTTATACTTTGTGAAGCATATACTCCATAGTTTGTTCACTTTAACCTTAATCACTTCAACATGCTTATGATAGGGGCAATGAGAGCTGAAAGCTAATAAGTACCATAATTTTTGGAAGCTCTTTATGAAAGTTGAATCCTTGCTTCCTTATATGAAGGCCTTTCTTTTACTTTTTTGTTGAGTCTCCACCTTCTATCTTTATGCACCTATTGAGAGAGCATAGTGGCCATTCTTAGTTCTATGTGCATTGTACCAAGACTTGTTGATTGATGCATAACTTTGATATTGCTTGTTCTTAAACTAATTGTATCACCCTCATAAACTTTGAAGGTGTCCTATGCATTTATGTTTACTACTCTATGAGGGACAAGATGAATGCCACTATGCTATGTTTTCTTTATGTTAAACAAACAAACGTCTTGCAAAGCATTGTTATTCATGAATCTTTTGTTTGTGCCTTTTCATGTTGCAACATAGTTGCCGTGTCTTATTGTTAGAACTTTGTCTTTCATGCTATGTTGAAGTACTATGATCCCAGCTATCAATGTTTTACAAATACTTTGATCAAGTCTATGATGGTGCATGTCACCTCAAAAATTATTCTTTCTTTTTTATCACTTACCTACTCGAGGACGATGATACATTGCTAACGTATCCATAATTTTTTATGTTCCATGCTTGGTTTTATCTACTTTCTTGTGTTTTGTTCCAACTTTGGAGTACTTTCTATACACTTTCTTGGAATAACCTATTAACAAGTGCCATAGTGCCAGTTCCCTGTTTTCTGCTGCTTTTGGTTCCAGGAAAGTCAGAAAAACAATATTCTCGGAATTGGACCGGACAAAATCCAAAGTCAATATTTTACCAGAAGACTCACGGAGCTAGAAGACAAGACGGAGAGGGGCCACAGGGTGGCCACACCATATGGTGGCGCAGGCTAGCCCTGGCCGCCCACCGACCTTGCCTCTTCGCCTATAATATGTCTCCCGATGCAAAAACCCTAAATCCTCAAGCCTCTAGCCACGAAAAGTTCCGTAGTGCCACCTCCACCGAAGGGGAGATTCAGGGGATAGAAAGTCTCTGTTCCGGCACCCTGCCGGGACGGGGAAGTGCCCCCAGAGCCATCTCCATCAATCTCACCACCATCTCCATTGTCGTTGCTGATTCCCATGATGAGGAGGGAGTAGTTCTCTCTCGAGGCTAAGGGTTCTACCGGTAGCTATGTGTTCATCTCTCTCTCTCTATGCATGATCATATTGTGATCATGCGCTTTGTAATCAAGTAGATCTACCTTGCTACTCAAGTGCTTAATAGATCTTTGCTCTCCCCATGTGTGTGAAGTTGACAGTGTGCACACTATGGTGGCACTTAGGCTAGAGATTACAAATACTTGTTATGGGTTATATTTGGAGTTGGATGTCTTTATGAAATTGTGGTGTTTGTTGGAACCATCTAGTGCTCAAGGTGACAGTGTGGGGCTATCTAGATGGGAAAGGCTTACTTTGAGGTGTGCTGTTATAGCCCTACCATGGATTAGAGTGTCCAACCGGAGAGTAGTTTAGAGTAGTATCATAAAGAGAATATATTTATATGAGAGTGTTCACTAGTGAAAGTATGATCCCTAGGCCTTGTTTCTAAGCATTGAAACACCGTTTGCAATTAGATCTATTACATGTTTGCTTGCTTCCACCTTTATTTCAGTTTGCCTTTAGTCTATTCCACGCCATCAAGATATCTTCTATCACCGTTACCACTTATAATTATCTATACCACTTGTATTTCACTATCTCTTCGCTGAACTAGTCTATACACCTGACAAGTGTATTGGGTGTGTTGGGGACACAATAGACTTCTTGTATCTTGATTGCAGGGTTGCTTGATAGGGGATATCTTTGACCACTTCCTCCCTGAGTTCGATAAACCTTGGGTGATCCACTTGAGGGAAAACTTGCTGCTGTTCTACAAACCTCTGCACTTGGAGGCCCAACAACTGTCTACAAGAATAGAAGTGCGTAGACATCAGACGAGCAGGAGTTAAGCTTGGGGATGTTGATGTGTTGCTAACATATCTATAATTTTGGATGTTCCATGCTTGTTTTATATCTACTTTCTTATGTTTTCTCCACAGTTTAGAGTATTTTTATACACTTTCTTGGACTAACCTATTAACAAGATGCCACAGTGCCAGCTACCTGTTTTCTGCTGTTTTTGGTTCCAGGAAAGTCAGAAAATCAATATTCTCGGAATTGGACCAAACAAAAGCCAAAGTCGATATTTTACCGGAAGACTCACGGAGCCAGAAGACAAGACGGAGAGGGGCCACAGGGTGGCCACACCACCCCTTGGTGCGAGCAGCCCTAGGCCGCGCCAGGGAATGGTGTGGGCCCCCTGGCCCCCCACCGACCTTGCCTCTTCGCCTATAAGATGCCTCCCGATGCAAAAACCCTAAATCATCCAACCTCCACCCACGAATTTGCAACCACCAAAGCCACATTTTTGCCTACCCCATGGATCTCATCTCCATGGGGAAGGGCTCCCAATAAGCCATGAAGGAAGGGTGCTAAGGGGCGGTGCTCCCCTGTGATACCGGCGGCGGGGAAGGAGTCTTCCGTGCCGCCGTTGGCGCCACCACTGCCACCTCTTCACCATCTTCACCGCCATCTCCATCGACTCCACCGCCATCTCCATCGTCGTTGCTGACTCCCATGATGAGCAGGGAGTAGTTCTCTCTCGAGGCTAAGGGATCTACCGGTAGCTATGTGTTCATCTCTCTCTCTATGCATGATCATATTGTGATCATGAGCTTTGTAATCAAGTAGATATACTTTGCTACTCAAGTGTTTTAATAGATCTCTGCTCTCCCCATGTGTGTGAAAGTGACAGCATGCACACCGTGGTGGGACTTAGGCTAGCGATTACAATTACATGTTATGAGTTATATTTGGAGTTGGATGTTTCTATGAAATTGTGGTGTTTGTTGGAACCATCTAGTGCTCAAGGTGACAGTGTGGGGTTATCTAGATGGGGAAAGCGAACTTTGAGGTGTGCTGTTATAGCCCTACCATGGATTAGAGTGTCCAACTGGAGAGTAGTTAAGTGTAGTATCATAAAGAGAAGATATTTATATGAGAGTGTTCACTAGTGAAAGTATGATCCCTAGGCCTTGTTTCTAAACATTGAAACTCCATTTGCAACTTGATCTCTTACATGTTTGCTTGTTTCCATCTTTATTACAGTTTGCCTTTAGTCTCATCCACGCCATCAAGCTATTTTCTGGCACCATTGTCTTATATCCATACCACTTGTACTTCACTATCTCTTCGCCGAACTAGTGCACCTATATACCTGACAAGTGTATTGGGTGTGTTGGGGACACAAGAGACTTCTTGTATCTTGATTGTAGGGTTGCTTGAGAGGGGATACCTTTGACCACTTCCTCCCTAAGTTCGATAAACCTTGGGTGATCCACTTAAGGGAAAACTTGCTGCTGTTCTACAAACCTCTACACTTGGAGGCACAACAACTGTCTACAAGAATAGAAGTGCGTAGACATCAATCATGTCATACAAACTAATACATGATCCCATCTATGATAAATAACATGCACAATTGCTACATGGCTAGGTCGAAGCCCTTAGCCCAAGGAGAATTACTCACACATAGAGATTAGATCAACAATCATAAACATTGTAATGAAAATCATAAGATTGATAGCAATAGTTTTCCAATGTCGCCAATCGAAGAAGAGATCTACTATTACAAGTGGTGGAATATGGCTATGGAGATGGAGAAGGGTTTTGAGATCTGGAGGCGGCTGGTGATCTATGGCAGAGACTTTTGGTGAGGTCTAGCTTGTTTTCTCGTCGCCCGAGGCTTCTTTATATAGGGGTCCCTTCACGAAAGTTGTTCTATTTGACCTAACGGTGGTGGTGCCAACTATACGACCAGAGCTATACGACCGGAATTTTGCTCTGGTCGTATAGTTGGTCGTTAAAGCATCTGCCTCCGCTTCATGGCTCCTGGTTTCTTCTGATTGTTGGAAATCTCGTATCTTTGACTTTATGTAGTGATTCCCATCTTGAAACGACATTATCTGTGCAGGAAAAATATAAAAGAAAGGATTGCACACCCCTTTGAATATTATCTAGTTTAAATGTGGACGTAGATGGCTATATTTCAGAGCCATCAACCTCCCCAATCTTAAACTTGATCGTCCCCGAGCAAGAAAACCAAAATAAAAAAGGAACTCAACATTTAAACTGAAACAACGAGATGGTGATCTTACTCATGATTGGTAGTCTCATGTTTCCTCCACTTCATAAATCTAAAAAACTTCAGCATAGATAGAGTAATGGCAAGCATATCATACGGGTTTTATGCATCCTTATAGTGCAGCAAAATTATTGTCAACATGGATGATTCAAATGAGTAAACTTTATTCCATGTCATGTAATCAACTCAGAGGCTTGCCTTTGAACGATAAAGTATAATCATGTAAATTAAGAGTGTGAGAGTTATCATGAAAAGCATATATACTAGAGTATCTCAATTCTCCCACATCAATAAATCAAGACTTTTCAAGCACTACTTTTCTATTCATTGTCCTTCAAGAATTTCAGTTTTTGAGTAATTGAGAGCATGCCAAAGATTTTTATTAGTTTATTGGGCTGTGATGGACACTCGTGGCATCACTAAGATTTTTGTTCCTTTTGCACAATGATTACTCATAACAACTAGAGGAGTGATTCCATCATGATTACATCTACCCGGGAGTGCCAAGAATCTTACCCACTATAGCATTGCTGCTACAAGTGTTTACAACTCATAGCCATAATCTAGGAGTTTCCTCCATGAAGATCGTTCGTAGGCCAGCGGAGTTGTTGGCATCCCATGAAGTTTGACACGCATAAAGCTATATCATTCTTATGATTAACAAGTCAAACTTTGGCATGCTCACAAAAACCGCTAACCATTATTTCAATCGAACAAATCCTTTTAAAGAGAGCTATCTTATATGTTGCAAACGTATCTATAATTTTTGATGTTCCATGCTTGTTTTATATCTAATTTCTTATGTTTTGTCCACACTTTGGAGTATTTTTACACATTTTCTGGAACTAACCTATTAACAAGATGCCACAGTGCCAGTTGCTTGTTTTCTTCTGTTTTTTGGTTCCAGAAAATCCAGAAAAGAAATATTCTCGGAATTGGACTAGACAAAAGCCAAAGTCGATATTTTACCGGAAGACTCACGGAGCTAGAAGACGAGACGGATAGGGGACAGGGGCTGGCCACACCATGTGGTGGCGCGGGTCCCCTGGTCGCGCCACCAGGTGGTGTGGGCCCCTGGTCCACCCTCTAACATCACCCTTTCGCCTATAAGAAGCCTCCGATGTAGAAACCCTAAATAATCCAGCCTCCAGCCACGAAAACCTCCATAGCACCGCCACCACTAAAGGGGAGGTTCGGGGGATAGAAAGTCTTTGTTTCGGCACCCTGCCGGGACGAGGAAGTGCCCCCGGAGCCATCTCCATCGATCTCCACCGTCATCTCCATCGCCGTTGCTGATTCCCATGATGAGGAGGGAGTAGTTCTCTCTCAAGGCTAAGGGCTCTACCGGTAGCCATGTGTTCATCTGTCTCTCTATGCATGATCATATTGTGATCATGAGCTTTGTAATCTATAGATCTATTCTGTTACTCAAGTGCTTTAATGAATCTCTACTTATCCCCACGTGTGTGAAGTGGAAAGTGTGCACACCGTGTGGCACTTTGGCTAAGGTTACATAAATACTTGTTATGAGTTATATTTGGAGTTGGATGTCTCTATGAAATTGTGGTGTTTGTTGGAACCATCTAGCACTCAAGGTGACAGTGTGGGGTTATCTAGATGGGGAAAGGGGACTTTGAGGTGTGTTGTTATAGCCCTACCATGGATTAGAGTGTCCAACCGGAGAGTAGTTCAGAGTAGTATCATGAAGAGAAGATATTTATATGAGAGTGTTCACTAGCGAAAGTATGATCCCTAGGCCTTGTTTCTAAGCATTGAAACACTGTTTGCAACTAGATCTGTTACATGTTTGCTTGCTTAAATCTTTATTTCAGATTGGCTTTAGTCTCTTCCTACCCGTCAAGCTCTTTTCTAGCACCGTTACCACTTATAATTATCCATACCACTTGTATTTCACAATCTCTTCGCCGAACTAGTGCACCTATACACCTGACAAGTGTATTGGGTGTGTTTGGGACACAAGAGACTTCTTGTATCTTGATTGCAGGGTTGCTTGAGAGGGATACCTTTGACCACTTCCTCCCGGAGTTCGATAAACCTTGGGTAATCCAGTTAAGGTAAACTTGTTGCTGTTCTACAAACCTCTGCACTTGGAGGCCCAACAACTGTCTACAAGAATAGAAGTGTGTAGACATCAAGCTATTTTCTGGCGCCGTTGCCGGGGATTAAAGAATAAGAAGCTGCCACGTTAACAACACGCCATCAAAGCTATTTTCTAGCGCCGTTGCCGGGGAGGTAAGGTAAAAGGTACTCACATCCTCTGGCTACTAAGTTATCTTCTAGTACTATTGCTGGTGTGTGAGTGCTCGAAGTTATTTCCTTTAGATTCTGCAATTATATCTTTTTGTTTCTTGTTTTTATTTTCACTAGTTAGGCTTAATGGAAAATAAGAAAAAAATTAGAGAGCTTTATAGTATTTATGTTGAGTTAGGACATGAAGTGTTTGAAGAGAAAATTAAAAAACCCATGGAACTTTATTTGCATGCTAATAGCAATGTTATTAGTATGAATTCTTTGAACACCATTATTGCTAATGCTATGGAAAAGTCTAAGCTTGGGGAAGCTAGTTTTTATGAAAATGATCTTTTTAATTCCCTAGCTTTGGAAGATAGCTATTCTATTGCTTATGATGTTACTCTAGTGGAAAACGGGCCTCCAGTCCCGGCCCGTAAGGGGCTTTAGTCCCGGTCCTGGTAACCAGGACTGGAGGGGCGGGACTAAAGGCCCACCCATTAGTCCCGGCCCTCTTACCAGTCGGGACCAATGGGCATCCACATGGCTGTCTCTGCGGGCACTGGGTGCCCCCCATTAGTCCCGGTTCGTGGCAGCGAATGAATTCATGGTGCCCCCCAATAATGTTATGAATGTATTGCTTACGTCGACTCTATAATCATTTAGCTCACTGGTAAACGTGCGAATGAACTCGCAAACGTAGAATCCACATAGATTCGTCCCCTGTGGCTGCCTCGTGCACTTTACGAGAATAGAATTCGATCAAAATAATAATCCAGCATCATAATTGTATTGAAACTAGAAGTAAAGAGATGAGCGTACAACTTACCGAGACCGGCTTAAATGTCAGCTTCTCACTAAAGTCACCCGTAACCGCACTCTTGAGCTGGTTCCAAACCCTACCCGGTAAAGAAAATGAATGAGTTATTTATTAGGTGATATCTTAGGAAATCAACTAAAGAGACCGATGTAGCGCGAAAATTAACTCTGGAGCATGTCCTGCATGTCCCTAAACTGTTCCAGGGGTCTCTTTAATGGGTCCATGACTTCAACTCTTCCCTTATCAATTTGAATGTCCATGAGAATCCAGTGGAAACTGTACACGTTTATATATACATCAGTAACTCATCAATTACACTTAACATCGAGTAAGCAAAAGAGAATGTGTACAATAGAGTAAGACACTCATGCGAAATTGTAAGGAAACAGTATGTGGTCACAGAAATTTTGCTCCGTTAGAAACCTTAGAAGGTTTTCCTGTGTGTCCTCGGGTTTATCCTTTAGCGTCTGACAATGTATTTTATCTGGGTCAATGAACCCAACACTGAATATTAACCTTCTTTTACATTCCATGATCTTCATTCTGCATAATAATAGAGTACAAAAGGATATAATTAGGATAATTACATGCAATGAACTAAACAACTGAAAAAAAATGAACAACTTATATATAGACAATGAATTCAACAACTTACAGACAATAGCAACTCATGAGACTTTTGTCGAGGGCGTCGAAAGTGTATAACTGGAAGAGTTCTGGAAACTCAACATGGACCTCTTCTCCTCGGAAGTAGTAGTCATGTGGCACTTTCGCCACGATCATTATTCTCTCCTCCTTTACGGCTTTCAAGTACCATTTATGTAAACTCCGCATTTGTGTTGGCAGTTGTTGGAACTGCTCAAAGCTGACCAGAGGCTTCCCTGGGACATATGTAGGGACTACCTGAGCCTTGGGTAACTTGTCATCCTGGGAACCTAGCAATTCCTCAACAGTCACATTCATAGCGGCCACAAGCTTCTTAGCTTCTTCCATATCCTGCTGGGGAGTGTCATAGGATACCACCTTGAGGGGTGGGATCGATTTTTTGGCCTGTTCCCCGAGCTGGGGGACGTCCTTTCTTTTCCCGGTTGCACTTTGACTTGATGATTTGCTCCCGCTTGCACTTCTACTTGATTTGCTCTTCTTCACTTCCTTCTGAAGTGTGCGTCGATAGTCATCTGGCTTATGGTGAAAGTCATATTGCGATTTTGTGTTCAGAAAAGAAAGTGCATACGCTTTTTGCTTCTCGGTGTATACCGAGGCGGGCTCGGGTTTCTTCTTTGAAGCCGCGCAACACATTCGGCCTTTACGATCATGTCGGTTTCCTCGTCAGTACGATCGTAAGGTCTGATAGGAAGATTCTTATGAGGTACTCTTGGGAGGGGCGAATTTGTCGTTTTGGGCTCCTGCGTCGTTTAGTACTAATCGGAGGCTGCGGCGGAGATCGAGATGGACTCGGGCTGTGGTGGTCGTAGTCATGGGGTGGGCTTCTTGGAGGTGATGGAGGTGAAGGTGACATGCGACCACTCTGAGGTGGTGTTGGCTTTGGCGTCCAGCCTGGAAGCTTGATGTTGTTCTTGTCCCATAGAATGATACCACCCAGTACTTCTCCGAGTGTCCTCTCACCTTCAGGTCCAGGGATGTCAAGCTCCATTGAGTCCCACCCCATTGTGATTTCATCCACACCAACTTTAGCATAGCCAGCTGGAATCTCACGGCCATGCCAGCGTGCGCCAGGTGGACAAGGTAAAGCACATCCGACCGCCACCTTGATGGATAGGTTCTTCACCTTTTGATGGAGCTCACAAGATGCCTGCTCCTTGATTCCATCCACGGGGTAGCCGGGACCGCCATCTACCATACGTGCATCGTCAGAAGGGACCTCCGATTCAGCCACGCTGCTTTTCCGCTGAGATGGGACGGCGGTAATATCGAGTATAGGATCTTGCAGGCGCGCTGCTCCTCGAAGTTCGTCAATCTGTTGCTGATGCATTCGAAGTGTTCCTAGCAACTCGGTGAACCTGTCTCCCTCCTCCTGCCGTCGCCTCTTTGCTCTCTCTCGGCTCCTATAAGTATCTCTGTCTTTGGGAAACCCCATCTCCCACGTATAACTAGGGCCAAGGCCTCGTACACGTCCTCCACGTTCGTCATTCCCGAGGACCTTTGTCAGCAAGTCTTTCTCTCTATCGGGACAGAACTTTGTTGTCCCCGCTTTAATATCCTTCACCACTTTCTGCCATGTATCCCGGGGTATCCTAATCCCGTCACTGCAAATAAGGTCCCCTATACTTTCGTCATACTCACTCCCATGCCCAAGGTGCTGGGTCCGCAACATAGAAAACAAAAATTTTCCTACGATGAGAACTATACGCCAAGATCTATCTACTAGATACAGAGCAACGGGTGGACATACATCCATGGAGAACTTACCCTCGAAGTCAACGAGTTTTGTTAACGAGTAGGAACTCGTGGTTGATGTAGTCGTACGCTTGCCGATCTCAAGATCGTGTGGAAGTCCGAGCGCCGCAAATCAGCAGCGCATCCGTCCTCGCACACGTTCAAGCCACCGGACAACCTCCACCTCCTCGCTCCAGTAAATCAGCGGAAGCAGCAACTCCTTCCAGACGCAAGGCCACCGGGAACATGTATCTCGCTAATCCGAGACCATGGGGAAATATCTAGAGGGGGAGAGAGATCCTTCACGAGGAGGTGTGTTTTGTGAGAGGGGAGAGGGGGGCTTTATATAGGAGGGAGCGAGACCCCTCCCCTCCCATAGCCGGCGCATGAGGGGGGGGACTCCTCCCCTCCTTCATTCATGTGGTGAACCTCCACTCACATAAACATGGCCTCCACCCAAAATCCCACTCACATGTATTTAATTTCCACCAAATTAAATGCAACTCTCAATTAATAAAACTCTTTTATTTATTTTATTCAGAATTTTGTTAATTACTTTAATTAACAAACATTCACATAAAACCCCTTGCAACATTTCAATATCACATGCAGAACCACTTTCTGCAATCTCACCCGAAACAATTCCGGTTTCTATCGAAACAATTCCTGTTTCTATCGGAACATTTCCTGTGCTTTGCAAACCTTTTATCTGGAACATATGTGCTCCTAAATGGTGTCCGGCAACCCTTAAGTGTGTCACCCTACGGTTCGCGAATAATGCAGACATGATTGAGACTCCTCTCAGATCAATAATCAGAAGCGGGACCTGGAGATCCATACTGACTCCTGCATATTCAACGATGACTTCTGTGATCGTGAGAACCTTTAACGTCAGCAATTTAATCCCTTTTTCTCATGATATAATACATGTCCGAGATTTGATCATCGGTATCCAAATACCTAGTTTGATCTCGTTACCGACATGCACTCTTTTCTCGTTCCCGTGATATAACATTCTAGTGATCACATCACTTGCTTGCAAGCTATCTTAATGTGATATCACCGAGAGGGCCCAGAGTATATCTACCCGTCATTGGGATTGACAAATTCCACTCTTGATCCATGAGCCTCAACATAACACCTTCATAGCACTGAACCCACCTTTATGGTCACCCTATTACGGTGTGACGTTTGATGTTATCAAGATACTCTTCCGGTGTTAGCAATTAACATGATCTCATGGTCTAAGGACTAAGACTACTTTGTATGATGTTATAGCAATATAAACATAATGACTTGATCGTAATGCTATACTTCGGATGAATGTTCATCACATCATTTCACAAATGTTGTGACCTTGTTATTAACAACATCCAATGTCCATGATCAGGAAACTTTGATCATCCTGTTAATCAACAAGCTAGTCTATAAGAGAGGCATAACTAGGAACCCTTTTTGTTTATTAAACACACATGTATTGATGTTTCCTATCAATACAATTATAGCATGCAAAATAAACATCTATCATATACGAGGAATACATAATAACAACTTTTTTATTGCCTCTCAGGGCATATTTCCTTCAGTCTCCCACTTGCACTAGAGACAATAATCTAGTTTACATAGTGATAAATCTAACACCCATGGAGTTCTGGTGTTGATCATGTTTTTCCCTAGGGAGTACTTTAGTCAATGGATCTGCTACATTCAGGTCCGTGTGCACTTTACAAATCTTTATATCTCCATCCTTGACATGCTCGCGGATGGAGTGAAACCGACGCATAATATGCTTGGAATTTTTGTGAGACCTTGGTTCCTTGGCGTTGGCTATGGCTCCATTGTTGTCACAATAGATCACCATTGGGTCCAACGCACTAGGAACCAAACCCAGTTCCATTATGAACTCCTTCATCCAAACCGCTTCCTGCGCTGCTTCTGAAGCAGCAACATATTCCGCCTCCATCGTTGATCCAGCCACCGCAGGTTGTTTGGAGCTCCTCCAACTAACTGCTGCTCCGTTCAAGAGAAATACGTATCCGGATTGAGAGTTAGAGTCATCCGGATCAGTGTGAAAGCTAGCATCGACATAAAACTTAGCGACTAGCTCTTCTTCACCTCCGTATACAAGAAACATATCCTTAGTTCCTCTCAAGTACTTAAGGATATTCTTGACAGCCATCCAGTGTTCCGAACCTGGATTAGATTGGTACCTACTAGTCAAAGTAATAGCATGTGCCACATCCGGTCTTGTACATAGCATGGCATACATTATAGAGCCTATGGCTGAGGCATATGGGATCTTATCCATTATCTCTCTTTCTTCCGCCGTAGCCGGACTTTGAGTCTTACTCAATGTCTTGCCTTGCAACATAGGTAAGTACCCCTTCTTACTTCCGTCCATATTAAACTTCTTTAATATCTTATCAAGGTATGTACTCTGCGATAGCCCAATTAGGCGTCTTCATCTATCTCTATAGATTTTAATGCCTAATATATATGAAGCTTCACCAAGGTCCTTCATCGAAAATTTGCTGTTTAGATAACTTTTAACACTGCTTAAAAGATCTATATCATTTCCAATCAATAATATGTCATCCACTTATAATATCAGAAATGCCACATTGCTCCCACTCACTTTCTTGTAAATACAAGCCTCTCCATAAGTTTGGACAAATCCAAACTCTTTGATCACCTCATCAAAGCGGAGATTCCAACTCCGGGATGCTTGCTTCAGTCCATAGATGGATCGCTGAAGTTTGCACACCTTATCAGCATCCTTAGGATCGACAAAACCCTTAGGTTGTATCATATACAACTCTTTTTCAATATTACCATTGAGGAACGCAGTTTTGACATCCATCTGCCATATTTCATAATCGAAATATGCAGCAATTGCTAACATAATCCTAACCGACTTAAGCATCGCTACGGGAGAGAATGTCTCATCGTAGTCAACTCCTTGAATTTGTCGAAACCCCTTTGCGACAAGTCGAGCCTTATAGATGGTTACATTACCATCAGCATCAGTTTTTCTTTTGAAAATCCATTTATTCTCAACGGCCTTTCGATCGTGAGGTAAGTCCACCAAGGTCCAAACCTGGTTTTCGTACATGGATCCCATCTCGGATTTCATGGCTTCTAGCCATTTGTTGGAATCAGGGCTCATCATCGCTTCATCATACGTCGCAGGGTCATCTATTTCATCAATCATGAAATTCATAACAGGATTGCCGTACAGTTCAGGAGCTGCACGTGTCCTGCTTGACCTGCGAGGTTCGGTAGTGTCCTCTTTCGGAGTTTCATGATCAATATCATTAGCTCTCTCTTCATTAGGTGAAGTCAACTCCGAAACAACTTCCGGTGCTGCGCTACTCGCCATTTTATGAAGAGAAGGTTCAATAACCTCTTCGAGTTCTACCTTCCGACTACTCACACCATTTGCGAGAAACTCCTTCTCAAGAAAGGATCCATTCTTGGCAACAAAGACCTTGCCCTCGGATCTATGATAGAAGGTATACCCAATCGTTTCCTTAGGGTATCCTATGAAGACGCATTTTTCCGCTTTGGGTTCGAGTTTATCCGGTTGAAGTTTCTTCACATAAATATCGCATCCCCAAACTTTAAGAAATGACAGCTTAGGTTTGTTTCCAAACCATAATTCATACGGTGTCTTTTCAACGGATTTAGATGGTGCCCTATTTAAAGTGAATGCAGCGGTTTCTAGTGCATAACCCCAAAAAGACAGTGGCAAGTCAGTCAGAGACATCATAGATCGAACCATATCCAATAAAGTACGATTACGACGTTCTGACACACCATTACGTTGTAGTGTTCCGGCAGGCGTGAGTTGTGAAACTATTCCACAGTCTTTCATATGTGTGCTAAACTCGTAACTAAGATACTCTCCTCCACGGTCGGACCGCAGAAATTTGATCTTTCTGTTACGATGATTTTCCACTTCATTCTGAAATTCTTTGAACTTTTCAAAGGTTCTAGACTTATGTTTCATCAAATAGATATACCCGTATCTACTCAAATCACCCGTGAAAGTAACAAAATAACGATATCCACCTCGCGCCGACACACTCATTGGACCACACACATCAGTATGTATGATTTCCAATAAATCTGTCGCCCGTTCCATTGAACCGGAAAATGGCGTTCTAGTCATCTTGCCCATAAGGCATGGCTTACATGTATCAAATGATTCAAAATCAAGTGATTCCAAAAGTCCATCAGAATGGAGTTTCTTCATGCGTTTAATGCCAATATGACCTAGACGGCAGTGCCACATATATGCAGATATATCATTATCAAGTTTCATCCTTTTAGCATCAACATTATGAATATGCGTAATACTACTATCGAGATCCAATAGAAATAAACGATTCAACACAGGTGCATGAACATAAAAGGTATTATTCATATAAATCGAACAACCATTGTTTTCAAACTTAAACGAATAACCACTTTGCATCAAACACGATCCGGATACAATGTTCATGCTCAGTGCAGGCACCAAATAACAATTATTCAGGTTTATAACCAATCCCGACGGCATATGGAGAGGCAGCGTTCCGACGGCGATCACATCAACTCTTGATCCATTGCCGACCCGCATCGTGACCTCATCCCTTGCTAGTTGTCGCTTGTTCCGCAGCCCCTGAACTGAGTTACATATATTAGCAACCGATCCCGTATCAAATACCCAGGTGCTACTGCGAGTACTAGTCAAGTACACATCAATAACATGTATATCACATATACCTTTGTTTGCCTTGCCGGCCTTCTTGTCCGCCAAATACTTGGGGCAGTTGCGCTTCCAATGGCCAGTCCCCTTGCAATAGTAGCACTCGGTGTCAGACTTAGGGCCAGCTCGGGGTTTCTTTTCAGGCCCGGCAACAGATTTGCCGCCCTTCTTTCCCTTCTGCTTGCCTTTCTTGTCCTTCTTGAAACCGGTGGTCTTATTGATCATCAACACTTGATGTTCTTTCCTAGTTTCCACTTCTGCAGTCTTAAGCATTGACAGAAGCTCGGGAAGAGACTTCTTCATGCCCTGCATATTATAGTTCATCACGAAGCTCTTGTAGCTAGGTGGCAGAGATTGGAGAACACGATGTATGCCTAAGTCAATGGGAATCGTTATTCCCAAGGACACAAGCTTATCGGCGTACCTAGACATTTTGAGTACGTGCTCACTAACGGAGTTGTTCTCTTCCATCATGCAGCTAAAGAACTTTTTAGAAGCATTATAACTCTCTACGGCAGCACGGGTGTCGAAAATCATTTTCAATTCTCCCATGGTATCAAAGGCATTGCCATTTTCGAAACCTTTTCGAAGTTCTGGCTCTAGCCCATACAGTATGTCGCAATGAACTAAGTTGTGGTCCTCTTGACGAGTTATATAGACGTTCTTTTCCTCGTCAGGGGCATCAGGAACTGGTGGGGGGCCTAGCGGCGCCTCTAGCACCTATTGCTTTTGTGCAGCAGTGAGGAGAATCCTCAAATTCATAGCCCAGTTGGTGAAGTTGCTACCATTTGCAGCAAGCTTCTCTTTCTCCATGAACACATTGAAATTAAAAGCAGGTGGTGCCATCTACAACAAAATTTGTAAAATATATTTAGACTAAGTTTATGATAGATTGAGTTCAACTAATCCAAATTACTAATGAACTTCCACTCAAAAACGACATCCCTCGTGTCCTTTTGGTGATTACATGAACCAAATCCACTACACCAAGTCCGATCATCACGTGAGTCGGTGTAGCTTCAAAGGCGAGCATCTATATGGGCATCATATTAACTATATGACTCATGCTTAACCTTTCGGTCCGTGTTCCGAGGCCATGTCTATACATGCTAGGTTCGTCAAGTAAGAACCTTAGTATTCGCGTGTGTAAAACTGTCTTACACCCGTTGTATGAAAGCGTAGAGTCGAGAACACCCGATCATCACGTGATGCCTCAAAACACGATCCACAAAACGGTGCATACTTAAGGAAGAACACATTTTATCTTGATATCTAAATGAGGGATCATCTTATAATGCTACCAAAAGCGCCAAACTAGCAATATAAGATGCTAACATCTAATGTGTGAAGTGAGGTGATATGGTCCATGCATTTGATATCTATCATTTGCATCGTGGTATGATCTCTATCATTCCTTTGTCTGTAAGGCCAATGTCTATGGAACTTACACGTTAAGTGAGTTGTAAGAGTATATATCATACATCTACTTACAACAATACCATATCAAGACACTAGCCCAGCAACGATCTAAACTAGATGCCTCTAATTTATCAATTGCAAGTTTTACGTGGCTTAGGGCTTTCGGAGATAGAACTGGTCTTACCTACGAACATGAACCACAACGAGGATAACCAAGTTATTAGCAACTCGTTGTAAATCAGATATTGACTATAGTAGGAGAGACAGACACCCGCTAGACACTTATGCAAAACTAGTTGCATGTCAGTCATGGAACCGGTCTCATGTACGATGACATGTAAGGTTGGTCCGGGCCGCATCATCCCACTATGCCACCAATATCCAAAGTACATAGAAGATGCAATAACATGATCATCATCGCCCACATATAAACATATGTGTACTACCCGTGCAAAGCACCTACGTATAGATCAGGCTCTGATACCACTGTTGGGTCCGCAGCATAGAAAACAAAAAATTTCCTACGATGAGAACTATACGCCAAGATCTATCTACTAGATACAGAGCAATGGGTGGACATACATCCATGGAGAACTTACCCTCGAAGACAACGAGTTTTGTTAACGAGTAGGAACTCGTGGTTGATGTAGTCGTATGCTTGCCGATCTCAAGATTGTGTGGAAGTCCGAGCGCCGCAAATCAGCAGCGCATCCGTCCTCGCACACACGTTCAAGCCACCGGACAACCTCCACCTCCTCGCTCCAGCGAATCAGCAGAAGCAGCAACTCCTTCCAGACGCAAGGCCACCGGGAACATGTATCTCGCTAATCCGAGACCATGGGGAAATATCTAGAGGGGGAGAGAGATCCTTCACGAGGAGGTGTGTTTTGTGAGAGGGGAGAGGGGGGCTTTATATAGGAGGGAGCGAGACCCCTCCCCTCCCATAGCCGGCGCATGAGGGGGGGGACTCCTCCCCTCCTTCATTCATGTGGTGAACCTCCACTCACATAAACATGGCCTCCACCCAAAATCCCACTCACATGTATTTAATTTCCACCAAATTAAATGCAACTCTCAATTAATAAAACTCTTTTATTTATTTTATTCAGAATTTTGTTAATTACTTTAATTAACAAACATTCACATAAAACCCCTTGCAACATTTCAATATCACATGCAGAACCACTTTCTGCAATTTCACCCGAAACAATTCCGGTTTCTATCGAAACAATTCCTGTTTCTATCGAAACATTTCCTGCGCTTTGCAAACCTTTTGTCTGGAACATATGTGCTCCTAAATGGTGCCCGGCAACCCTTAAGTGTGTCACCCTATGGTTCGCGAATAATGCAGACATGATTGAGACTCCTCTCAGATCAATAATCAGAAGCGGGACCTGGAGATCCATACTGACTCCTGCATATTCAACGATGACTTCTATGATCGTGAGAACCTTTAACGTCAGCAATTTAATCCTTTTTTCTCATGATATAATACATGTCCGAGATTCGATCATCGGTATCCAAATACCTAGTTTGATCTTGTTACCGACATGCACTCTTTTCTCGTTCCCGTGATATAACATTCTAGTGATCACATCACTTGCTTGCAAGCTATCTTAATGTGATATCACCGAGAGGGCCCAGACTATATCTATCCGTCATCGGGATTGACAAATTCCACTCTTGATCCATGAGCCTCAACATAACACCTTCATAGCACTGAACCCACCTTTATGGTCACCCTGTTACGGTGTGACGTTTGATGTTATCAAGATAC
This sequence comes from Avena eriantha, assembly GCA_910589775.1. Classification (NCBI taxonomy): domain Eukaryota; kingdom Viridiplantae; phylum Streptophyta; class Magnoliopsida; order Poales; family Poaceae; genus Avena; species Avena eriantha. The sequence continues at coordinate 127,352,925 of OU342744.1, read as the reverse complement.
TCTTCCGGTGTTAGCAATTAACATGATCTCATGGTCTAAGGACTAAGACTAATTTGTATGATGTTATAGAAATATAAACATAATGACTTGATCGTAATGCTATACTTCAGATGAATGTTCATCACATCATTTCACAAATGTTGTGACCTTGTTATTAACAACATCCAATGTCCATGATCAGGAAACTTTGATCATCTTGTTAATCATCAAGCTAGTCTATAAGAGAGGCATAACTAGGAACCCTTTTTGTTTATTAAACACACATGTATTGATGTTTCCTATCAATACAATTATAGCATGCAAAATAAACATCTATCATATACAAGGAATACATAATAACAACTTTATTATTGCCTCTCAGGGCATATTTCCTTCACAAGGAACCAATTCCTTGCCCTCAGATCCCATTCTTTGCGTATTGGTTCTGGAGTGATCCCTTTAGCAAGCAGCTCATTCTCTTTAGCATCCCACTTTGGCATGGCAGCCGCGTAGTCCCCTGGCCCCAGGTGATGGTGATATTTCTTCATCGCGGCATTTTTCTTGTTTTTGTCTGACATTTCCATAGCAAGTTGTGACTCCTTGTACTTCACAAATGCATCCCAGTTAGCCTGCTGCTTCATTAGATAGCATTCAAATTTAGGAGTCTTCTTCGTCTTCTGATACTTTTGCCATAATGCTTTCTTCCAGTTCTTGAATAGTTCGGCCATCTTCGTAAGAGTCCACTGCTTGACTTTCTTCCTCAATGCAGTTGTGTCGGCATCATCCTCACATTTTGGCAGGGTGAAATGTGTCATGAGGTCATTCCAAAGACCCTCTTTGCACCTGTAGGCGACATACTCACCCTCTTTCGCCCCTTTGGTCTTATTCCACTCTCGAACGGTGATCGGGATGCGATCCCTAACCATAACTCCGCATTGTTGTTTAAATACAGTTTTAGCCTTTTTGGGTTCCACCAGTTCACCCCGTGGTGATACCCGCGTAATTGTATAACGCGTAGATGCGTCCAACTTTTTGGCCGGGCCTCGTTCGGAATATTTTTTGCTCGATGTGGAGGCCTAAGAGAAGAAACATTCGTCAATTTATATATATATATACAACTCAGTTAATGCATCTACTGATCACCAGACTTCATATATATACCTCGCCGTCGGCTTCTCCACCACTGGAGTCGTCGGCTTCTCCACCACCGGAGCCGTCGGCGTCTCCTTGATCATTTCGGTCGACCTCCTCTCCCTCACCGGAGGGGTTCAGATAAATCGACGGAGATTCGGGTGGATCAACATGGGGGTGTCGTTGATCATATCCTCGAGAATTTCTTCCTGTGCTAGGTCTCTTTGTATTGGATCCATAGTTTTCTACAAAATGCACACAATAACATTTTTCATTCAATATTGCTGCATAAAATAATACTAAACAATAATATGAACACGTAATTTGCTACAATAATACTAAACAATAGCAAAATTCTAGTGATGCCCTAACCCTAACCCTAAGTCCGGGGGCCCGCGAGCACTACCACATTAACCCTAAGTCCGGGGGCCCGCGAGCACTACCACCCTAACCCTAAGTCCGGGGGGCCGCGAGCACTACCACATTAACCATAAGTCCGGGGTCCCGCGAGCACTACCACATTAACCCTAAGTCCGGTGGCCCGCGACCACTACCACCCTAATATATACACTACTATTGCACTAGCTACTAATTAATATTACAACTACTAAATAATGTTACAATTATACACTACTATTACACTATACTAAATAACACACAAAATTAAATAATAATACACTAAAAAATAAAATTAACTATATACTACAAAAATACTATTACAACTAAATATTACAACCACTAAATACTACAGAAATACTATTACACTAATACAAAATACTACAAAAATAATATTACACTAATACAAAATACTATTACAACTAAATATTACAACTACTAAATACTACAAAAAAAAGCCAGCCAGCAAGCCAGCCAGCCAGCCAGCAAGCCAGCCAGCCAGCCGACGGCCAGCTGCCAGCCAGCCAGGCGCCAGCTGGCCAGCGCGCGCGGGGGGAGCGAAGGGGAGGGGCGGCCCGGCCTGCTCGCCTACAGTACCGGCGCCACCATGCCGTCGCGTAGCCGGACGGGGGAGCGAAGGGGAGGGGGCGCGGGGTACCTCTGGCGGGGGCGCGCGCGCAGCGGCTGGAGTGGCGGTTGGGGGCGGTGGCGACGGCGGTTGGGGTGGTGGCGGCCGGAGAATCGGGCACCTTCCGGCGTTAGGTCGTCCTTCGCGCGTGGGGGGGTGCTCTGCGTGGGGAGAAGAAGGGGCGCGCGGGGAGAAGAAGGCGCGCCAAATGTATAGTGGGGGACCTTTAGTCCCGGTCCATATAACGAACCGGGAGTAAAGACCCTTTAGTCCCGGTTCGTTATACGGGCCAGGACTAAAGGTCCCCCCCTTTAGTCCCGGTGCGTGCCACCCACCGGGACTAAAGGGTTTTTGGCCCAGCCCAACAGGCGCGCGCCAACGCCACACCTTTAGTCCCGGTGCGTAGCACGCACCGGGACTAAAGGTCCCTTTTTCAAAATTTTCACCCAGGGGCGCGCCTGTTTAAAAAAAATTCAATTAGCATATTTTTTAAACATTTGAATTTTACAGTTTTTGCATACTTATGAATTTGAGAAAAATTTCAACATGAAAAGTTCTTGAATTTGAATAACTAATCCAAATCTATTTTCGGTTTTATAAAATAATTATTCTAACTAGTGAAACTAATAACCATTTTGCCATTTTCAATTTAAAAATGCATTAACTATTATATTTTGATATTTTTGAATAAGTGATTCAAATCAATTTTCTGTTTTATAAAATAATTATTCTAACTAGTCAAATAATTATTCTAACTAGTCAAATAATTATTCTAACTAGTCAAACTATTCAAAATAATTTTCTGTTTAGGGTTTAGGGTTTTTGGTTTAGGGTTTAGGGTTTTTGGTTTAGGGTTTTGTTTTAGGGTTTAGGGTTTAGGGTTTTTGGTTTAGGGTTTTTGGTTTAGGGTTTAGGGTTTAGGGTTCCCTCCTCTGACTTAGGGTTTAGGGTTTAGGGTTTAGACTCATATCTGCCGCCTCTATCCCATGGCCTCCACTCTATCGCATGGCTTCTACCATACCTCTAACCCCAGGGAGGCGGAGATGGAGTCTTTCATGGGCTAGCAGGAAAATATTTTCCGAGGCAGAACTTCCGAAGATGCCATAGGGCGTGTGCACCAAGGGCATCTTTGAGAAGTTCCGCCACGGGAGATTTCCCAACCCTTTCCTCCATCCATGGGAATGAAACTCTCCATCCATGTTGGCTTGTTGAGTTGCTTGCCATGGCGTATCGATGCTCCTTTTATAGGCACGGCGCCGCTTCTACTTTGTCTTCTTCCTCCGACAGGGCATCGTGTGCTACATGCTTTATCTCATCGAGCAGTGCGTCCACCCACGCGTCCTTATCCTACCGACAGCTTTAGTCCCGGTTTGAGCCCCCACCTGGTACTAATGGTTACCCACGCGTCCTTATCCCACCGACAGTTTTGTTAGATGACACAAAAACCACCCTTTAGTCCCGGTTGCACCCACCAGCCGATACTAAAGGTTAGCCACCTCCCAGATAAGGCCCTCCCAGATAAGCCTCCCCCAGATAAGGCCCCCTCATCTTTTGTCCCGGTTTGATCCCCCACCCGGGATGAAAGTTTCCTGCGCCACTGCGTTCCCACGCTTTCCACCGGTTCCCACCTCTGTCTTCCCGCCATTTTTTCAGTATATATATGTACGCTTTGCCTCCATTTGCATATCACATCTAGACTCATAATTCTCTTCCCATGGCTTCCATCGTATCTCTAACCACCCGGGAGGCGGAGGCGCTTTGTGCCTTGAAATACCCCTGCCCAACGGGCTACCGTGTCCCCACCGGCTGGATGCTGAGTGCCGGAGGCGTGCTGGTCCCTCCTGTACCTCTAGGTGTGGAGCGCCGGATGGCCATCACGAACCACTACTACCTCGAGCTCACGCCCGAGCAGCGGAGGAATCCCAACTGGCATCCCGACTATTTCCCGACTTGGGAAGCCTTCTTCATCAATCGGCGTGAGAGGGCGCTCGCCAGGCACGAGGAGGACGGCCCACCTCCTTCGAACTTCAACGAGTCCGGTCGTCGGCTGTGGTAGCGCGGCCGGACTCTCTAGAGTGTCATGGCCTACAACACGACCGGCAGTAACCCCCGCCTGCGGTACCCTGAAATCTAGCCCACGTGTGCCCAACCTTCAAGGTTCGACTACGGCGACCCTGACAACGACAGCGACGACGGCACCGACGACTACGACGACTACAGTGGCGCGTATTACAGGGCTAGGCAGGAGCATGACTGAATCACTCCAACCATTAGGCATGTTTCTTAATTTTTAGTTGTGCTATGTATCTTAATTTTCAGTTGTGCTATGTATCCTTAGTGTTTGTGGGTTCCTTCTCTTGTGATGGTTCTTTCTCTTTGTGTGATCACCTACCGCGGCTCAGAACCCGGTCGTCAACGTCTAGTTCGATTGAGCAAGATGTATTACATGAAAGGGGACCTTTATGTCTCAAATAAGAGGTTTAATACATTACATAGATTTATGTCTCAAATAAAAGGTTTAATACATTATTACACATCACCAACATCTAGAGTTGTGGTTTTCTTCTGCACCGTAGCCATGGAGAATCTTCATCATTTAATAGGATGCTTGGGCCAGTTTTCACTTTGAAGGGTGGAATTTCATGAAACTTATTGTAATCTTCTGACATCCACTCCCACGATGTTTCTTTTCCCTGAAAGAACTATGTGGCGCTTTGGCTCATCATATTCTATACTCTTTTGCTTATCTTTCCTTTTTCTCGGTTGGTAAACATGTCCTTCACATAGAAAACCTGAGCCACATCGTTGGCTAGGACGAATGGTTCATCCATGTACGCAAGATTGTTGAGATCCACTATTGTCATGCCGTACTTTTTGTCTACATGTACCCTGCCTCCTGTCAGCTTGACCCATTTGCACCGAAACAAAGGGACCTTAAAAGTAGGTCCATAGTCAAGTTCCCATATCTTCCTCTATGTACCCATAATATGTGTCAATCTGCCCATTGTGATCTGTTGCATCAAAGTGGACACCACTGTTTTGGTTGGTGCTCTTTTTATCTTGGGCGATCGTGTAAAATGTATTCCCATTTATCTCGTACCCTTGGAAAGTACATATAGTCGAAGATGGTAACCTGGACAACGAGTACAACTCATCTCCAACAGTGGTGTTATTCATGAGATGTGTCTGCTACCAATTGCCAAAATTCTTCTTGTGTTCCCCTTTAATCAAGGTTTCAGGCTTCCCCTGGTTTTCGGAGCGTAGAATATTCTTGTGTTTCTCGATATACGGAGCCACCATGGTGGAATTGTGTAGAACTGTGTAGTGTGCTTGAGTGAAAGAATGCCCATCCATACATACCATTGATTTCCTTCCTATTGTGCCTTTTCCAGTCATCCTCCCCTCATACCGAGATTCAGGAACACCAATCGGCTTAAGGTCAGGAAGAAAGTCAACACAAAACTCAGTGACCTCCTCTGTTCCATAGCCCTTGGAGATGCTTCCTTCTGGTCTAGCACGGTTATGAACATTTTTCTTTAAGACTCCCATGAACCTCTCGAAGGGGAACATATTGTGTAGAAACACAGGACCGAGAATTCTAATCTCTTCGACTAGGTGAACTAGGAGGTGCGTCATAATATTGAAGAAGGATGGCGGGAACAACAACTCGAAGCTGACCAGACATTGGACCACATGAATCTATAACTTTGATAGACTTTCTCGATCGATTACCTTCTGAGAAATTGCATTGAGGAATGCACATACCTTCACAATGGCTAGTCGAACATTTTCTGGTAGAATTCCCCTCAATGCAACTGGAAGCAATTGCGTCATAAGCACATGGCAGTCATGAGACTTTAGGTTTTGAAATTTTTTCTCTTTCATATTTACTATTCCCTTTATATTCGACGAGAAGCCAGACGGGACCTTGATACTGAAAAGGACTTCAAAAAAGATTTCCTTCTCTTCTTTGGTAAGAGCGTAGTTGGCAAGCCCTTGAAACTGCCCTGGATGCTTGCCATCTCGTCCTTTATGATGTTGCTGGTCCTCCCGTGCTGCCGGGGTATCTTTTGACTTCCCATACAAGCCCAGGAAGCCTAGAATATTCACGCAAAGATTCTTCGTCAGGTGCATCACGTCGATTGCAGAGCGGACCTCATGCACTTTCCAATAGGGTAGCTCCCAAAATATAGATTTCTTCTTCCACATGGGTGCGTGTCAGGTAATGGGGTCTTTTGGAACAGGTTGTCCTCCAGGACCATTTCCAAAGATTACATCCAAATCCTTGACCATACCAAATACATCAGGACCACTACGGGGGCAGGCTTCGTCCGGGTTTCTGCCTTGCCATTGAAATGCTTACCTTTCTTCTTTAAGGGATGACTGGGCGGAAGAAAACAACGATTGTACGGGTACACATTCTTTCTACATTTATCCAGATATATACTTTCAGTCTCATCTAAATAGTGCGTGCATGCATTGTATCCTTTGTTTGTCTGTCCTGAAATGTTACTAAGAGCAGGCCAATCATTGATGGTTACGAACAACAACGCTTGTAGGTCAAATTCCTGCTGTTTGTGCTCATCCCACACACGTACACCTGGTTTGGCCCACAACTGTAGAAGTTCATCAACTAATGGCCTTAGGTACACATCAATGTCGTTGCCGGGTTGCTTTGGGCCTTGGATGATCACTGACATCATAATGAACTTCCGCTTCATGCACAACCAAGGAGGAAGGTTGTAGATACACCATTATTGCTAATGCTATGGAAAAGTCTAAGCTTGGGGAAGCTGGTTTTGATGAGAATGATCTTTTTAGTCCCCAAGCATGGAGGAGAAAATTTACTTTGATGATACTATACCTCCAATATATGATGATTACAATGATGAATATGATATTTTCAGTCCACCTACTATTGAGGAGAAAATTAATGATTACAATATGCCTCCTACATTTGATGATTATGGTGATGAGAATAATAATGATAGCTATTTTGTTGAATTTGCTCCCACCATAATTAATAAGAATGACTACGCTTATGTGGAGAGTAATAATTATTTTATGCATGTGGCTCATGATAAGAATGTTTTATGTGATAGTTATATTGTTAATTTTATTCATGTTGCTACTGAAAGTTATTATGATAGAGGGAAACATGGTTTTATGTATCTCAACAATATTAAGTTCCCCCTCTTTATGTTGAAAATTTTGAAGTTGCACTTGTTTTGCTTTCGTATGCTTGTTGCTTTGTGCTTTCATGACTTGTTTCTTTACAAGATTCCTATGCATAGGAAGTGGGTTAGACTTAAATGTGCTTTGAATTTGCTTCTTGATGTTCTCTTTTACTTCAATTCATATTTCTTATGTGAGCATCTTCTCAAACTATCATGCCTAACTTAAAGGCGTTAAAGAAAAGTACTTCTTGGGAGTTAACCCAATAGTTTTCTTGAGTCTTGGAAGTTATAAATTCTGTAATAACATCTCCTTATCCTTTTTTATTTAATTTTTGTGCCAAGAATAACCTTTAATGAGAGGGAAGTAAGATTTGGGGAAGTGCTGTCCCAAAACAGATTTTTGTGCTTCGCTGTAAAATTCGTGAAAAATATCTATACGTCAGTTTGAGCTGTAATTGTTTGTGCTTCTGCCCCAGGTTGTTATCCAACTTTCGTTAGTTCAACACTTTTCGTGTTTGAGCAACAGAAGGTCTTCGAAAAAATCGGTTTTTACCTACTGGTCTATTTTGACAGATTTCTACCATTATTCGCATTTGCCTCTTAATCTCTTTCTCTTTGAGTTGTCTTTGATCATTTGAACTTTTTAAAGGAAGTTCTACAGTAGCTTTTGTTTTAATGGAAGTTTTATTTGTGTTGGAACTGAACCAAAAAGACTTATTATCTTGAGTACACTAATGTTGCTAATGAAGATTGTGTGAAGTTTTGTATGAAGGAAATTTTAAAGTGTAGGGAAGAGTAATGTGGTAGGTTGAAGTATGGACAAAAGCTCAAGCTTGGGGATGCCACCCCGTGTCACCCCAATAAATGTTCAATAGGTATAAGCGTCAAAAGCTTGGGGATGCCCAAGGTATCCCCTTCTTCATCAATAAAAATCTCAGGTCTTTCTAGACACTTCGTTTTTATTGTTTCATGCACTATTGTGTTGTTCTTGGAGCGTCTTTGTTTTTGATTTTAGTTTTCTTTTGCTTTGTTTGCTGCAATAAGTTGGTTGTACCCAGCACTTCATTTGAAGAGAGACACACTCTGCTTTCATTGTTTAGAACACTCTAAAAATCTCAGGTCTTTCTAGACACTTCGTTTTTATTGTTTCATGCACTATTGTGTTGTTCTTGGAGCGTCTTTGTTTTTGATTTTAGTTTTCTTTTGCTTTGTTTGCTGCAATAAGTTGGTTGTACCCAGCACTTCATTTGAAGAGAGACACACTCTGCTTTCATTGTTTAGAACACTCTAGTTTTCATTCTTATTGTTTTGTGAGTGTTCTCTTTTGCTAGCACTGTGCTTAGCCTTAGTTTTCTTGTGCTTTCAGCTTAAAACTTTTTAGTTCTTCGTTTTGGATTTGTGATACAAGCTCACTGATCTTTATTTATTATTATCTTTGTGAGTTCTTTCAAATAAGTCGATTGGTGTTGGAAAAGAGTAGGAAAAGTTCATGCTTAAGTGGTAAAAAGGAGCTTGTTTTTGACTGTGGCCTATGCTTTCTCATGCCATGCTTGATATTGTTTTGGCTTTATGCTTAGTGATTTTTTCCTGTAGCATGACATGTTATAAACAATTGAGATTGCTTAATGTGCCTTGAAAGAATCATGCATTGTTTTAGCATATTAAAGCATAGTATTGTGGTATTCTCCTTTAAATGCTTTGTTTGGGTTAACTTGGCACATGCTCACACCATGTTAAGACTATACCAAGTCACTGTAGCCTCTATGATCCTTTAGTTTTCGACTTGTAATATCACTTTATGCTTTAACTAATGATGTTTTGTCTCTTTGCATGATTATGGCCATTATTGCTCTCTTAGTTGGTCGCTCCCAGACTTTTGCTAGCCTCCATACCAAGTATGAGTTCCACTCATGCATCCAACTCCAAATAAAACCAAGTTATTCCAAAGAGTCCACCATACCTACCTATTAGCATTTGCTATTCCAAGTATATTCATGTTTTTATCTACCTTCCGAATTAAACTTGTTATGTGAAAATTAGTGATTAAAGTGTTGGGTTCGTAGCATGTAAAACAAAAAAAATTCTACCGCAAGAACGAACAAAACCCAGATCTAATCTAGATAAAAGCCAAGATCTAATCTATTAGACATGTGCAACGAGATAGATCTGTACTAACCCTTGTAGATCCGAAAGCGTTACGAGATTAGATCTCGTGGTTGATGTAGTCGATCACTTGCCGATCTCAAGATCGTGTGGACGATCCTTCCGGCGCCGCGTTCCGGCAGCACTTCCGCAGTCGGTCACACGTGCGGAGTCGAAGCAGACCTTCCCCTCCTCGTTCCAGCGAGCAGCGGAGGTAGTAGATCTTCTCCACGGAATCCCAGCAGCAAGACGGCGTGGTGGTGGTGGTGGATTAGAGAATTCTGCAGGGCTTCGCCTATGCCTGTGCAGAAGAAAGGAGGAGGAGAGAGGCGGCGGAGATTTGGAGTAGTAGAGGAGGGCCTGGAGGGGGCGCCCCTACCCCTCTATTTAAAGGGGGGAGGCGCCATGGGAGGGGGAGTCCTTGTAGGACTCCCCTCCCTCCTATGGCCGGCGGATTGGGGAGGGGAGAGGAGTCCTCCTCCCCCACGACTCCTTGTCTTGCCCCACCAGGACTCCTTGATCCCTTTCTTGGTTTTCAAGCAAACTCCAAGAAATCTTCCAGAACCTTCCGGAACATTTCGAAACCTTCTAGAAACCTCATACAAATACTCCGGAACATTTCCTAACTCAGAAAATGATCCCCAATATATGAATCTTATTCTCCGGACAATTCCGGATCTCCTCGTGATGTCCCGGATCCAATCCGAGACTCCGAACAACATTCGGTCTCCAACGCACATTCCATATCTACTTAAAACAACTTCGAACCTTAAGTGTGTCACCCTACGGTTCGTGAATATGTAGACATGACAGAGACACATCTCCTATCAATAACCATCAGCAGGACCTGGAGATCCATAATGGCTCCCACATACTCAACGATGACTTCGTGATCGATTGAACCATTTACATACGAAACCAATTCCCTTTGTCACGCGATACTATACTTATCCGAGGTTTGATCGTTGGCATCTCCATACCTAGTTCTACCTCGTTACTGATAAGTACTCTTTACTCGTTCCGTGATATGTCATCCCTTGTGACCCAGTCACATGCTTGCAAGCTAACTAGATGACATTCCACTAAGAGGGCCCAGAGCATATCTATCAGTCATATGGATGGACAAATCCCAATCTTGGTCCATGCGCTTCAACACATACTTTCAGAATACCCAATGACACCTTTATGACCACCCAGTTACGAAGCGGTGTTTGATGTCATCAAAGTACCCATCCGGTGATGGTGATTAACACAACCTCATGGTCGAAGGATTAGGTTACTATGCTTTTAAAAGCTTATAACAATCCGAACTTAATGACTTGATCTTATGCTACGCTTACTATGGGTGTATGTCCATCACATCATTCTCCTAATGATATAACCTTGTTATTAATCACATCCTAATGTCCATGATCAGGAAACCTTGATCATCTATTAATCAACAAGCTAGTTCAACAAGAGGCTTACTAGGGACTCTCTTATGTTTACAAAACACACATGTATTAGTGTTTCCTAATAATACAATTATAGCATGGGATGTAAACATTCATCATAAACACAAAGATATAATAATAACCACTTTTATTATTGCCTCTTGGGCATATCTCCAACAGTCTCCCACTTGCACTAGAGTCAATAATCTAGATTACATGCTAATATACCGAACACCCATGGCGTTCTGGTGTTGGTCATGATTTGCCCTAGGGAGAGGTTTAGTCAACGGATCTGCCACATTTAGATCAGTGTGTACTTTGCAAATCTTTATGTCACCATCTCGGACATACTCGTGAATAGCGTGGAAACGTAGCTTGATGTGCTTCAGCTTGCTATGTGACCTTGGCTCCTGTGCATTAGCTATGGCACCTGTGTTGTCACAGTAGATGGCCATCGGGTCCAACGCACTGGGAACCACGCCAAGTTCAGTAATGAATTCCTTCATCCATACGGCTTCTTGTGCAGCCTCCGAAGCAGCTATATATTCCGATTCAGTTGAAGATTTCGCCACAACGCTTTGCTTTGCACTCCTCCAGCTCACTGCAGCACCATTCAAAATAAATACGTATCCTGACTATGACTTCGAGTCATCCAGATCGGTGTTCCAACTAGCATCGGTGTAACCGTTTACAACAAGCTGTTCATCACCTCCATAAGAAAGAACCATATCCTTAGTCCTATTTAGGTACTTTAGGATATTCTTGACCGCTGTCCAGTGTTCCATTCCAGGATCACTTTGATATCTGCTAGTCAAACTAACAGCATGTGCTATATCCGGTCTTGTACGCAGCATGGCATACATGATAGAACCTATGGCCGAGGCATAGGGAATATTATTCATCTTCTCTCTATCTTCTGCCGTAGCTGGACTTTGAGTCTTACTCAAGGTCTTACCTGACAACATGGGCACGGACCCTTTCTTGCTCTCTTCCATTCTAAACTTCTTTAGAACTTTGTCCAAGTATGTACTTTGTGAAAGCGCTATTAGGCGTCTTGATCTATCTCTATAAATCTTGATGCCTAGAATGTATGCCGCTTCGCCAAGATCCTTCATTGAAAAACTATTATTCAAATAGGCTTTGACACTATTAAGAAGTTCTATATCATTCCCAATCAACAATATGTCATCTACATATAGTACTAGGAATGCTACAGAGCTCCCACTCACTTTCTTGTAAATACAAGCTTCTCCATAAGTTTGCATAAATCCAAAGATTTTGATTACTTTATCAAAATGTTGATTCCAACTCCGGGATGCTTGCTTCAGTCCATAAATGGAGCGCTGAAGTTTGCATACCTTGTCAGCATCTTTAGGATCGACAAAACCCTTGGGTTGTACCATATACAACTCTTCCTCAATGTCACCATTAAGGAACGCCGTTTTGACATCCATCTGCCAAATCTCATAATCGAAATGTGCAGCAATTGCTAACAAAATCCTCACAGACTTTAGCTTTGCTACTGGTGAGAATGTCTCATCATAGTAAACTCCTTGAATTTGTCGGAACCCTTTCGCGACAAGTCGAGCTTTATAGACGGTAACATTACCATCAGCATCTGTTTTTCTCTTAAAAATCCATTTGTTCTCGACAGCCTTACGGCCATCCGGTAAGTCCACACTTGGTTTTCGTACATGGATCCCATTTCGGATTTCATGGCTTCTAGCCATTTGTCAGAATCTGGGCTCACCATAGCTTCTTCATACGTCGCAGGGTCATCAGCGTTGTCCACCAACATGACGTTCAAGGAAGAGTCATACCAATCAGGAGTGGTACGAACCCTCGTTGACCTGCGAGGTTTAGCAGTGACTTCGTTTGAAGTTTCATGATCATTATCATTAGCTTCCTCTCCAATTGGTGCAGGTGGCACAAAAACATCTTCCGGTGCTGCGCTACTCTCAAATCCGAGAGAAGGTTCGATAACCTCATCGAGTTCTACTTTCCTTCCAGTCACCTCCTTCGAGAGAAACTCCTTCTCAGGAAAGGATCCATTCTTGGCAACGAAAACTTTGCCTTCGGATCTATGATAGAAGGTATACCCAATTGTTTCTTTAGGGTATCCTATGAAGACGCATTTCTCCGCTTTGGGTTCTAGCTTATCAGGTTTTAAATTCTTTATATATGCCTCGCAACCCCAAACTTTAAGGAACGACAACTTAGGTTTCTTTCCAAACCACAATTCGTACGGTGTCGTTTCAACGGATTTAGATAGTGCCCTATTTAAAGTGAATGCGGCTGTCTCTAATGCATAGGCCCAAAACAATAACGGTAAATCTGTAAGAGACATCATAGACCGAACCATATCTAAGAGAGTTCGATTACGACGTTCGGACACACCATTACGCTGTGGTGTTCCCGGCGGTGTCAACTGCGAAAGTATTCCACATTTCTTTAAATGCATGCCAAACTCATAACTCAGATATTCACCTCCGCGGTCAGAACGCAGAAACTTAATCTTCTTGTTACGATGATTTTCCACTTCACTTTGAAACTCCTTAAACTTCTCGAAAGTTTCGGACTTATGTTTCATAAAGTAGACATACCCATATCTACTTAAGTCATCCGTGAAAGTGAGAACATAACGATATCCACCACGCGATGCTACACTCATTGGACCGCACACATCGGTATGTATTATTTCCAATAAGTCTGTAGCTCGCTCCATTATTCCAGAGAATGGAGTCTTAGTCATTTTTCCCATTAGACATGCTTCGCATCTTTCAAGTGATTCAAAATCAAGTGATTCAAGAAGTCCATCAGAATGGAGTTTCTTCATACGCTTCACTCCAATGTGACCAAAACAACAGTGCCACATGTATGTAGAATTATCATTCAATTTTATTCGTTTAGCATCTATGTTGTGAACATGTGTATTACTACTATCGAGATTCAGTAAGAATAAACCATTCATCTCAGGTGCATTACCATAAAAGAATTACTCATATAAATCGAACAACCTTTATTCTCGGACTTAAAAGAGTAACCGTCTCGCAATAAACAGGATCCAGATATAATGTTCATGCTTAACGTAGGCACCAAATAACAATTATTCAAATTTAAAACTAATCCCGAAGGTAGATGTAGAGGGAGCGTGCCGACGGTGATCACATCAACCTTGGAGCCATTTCCAACGCGCATCGTCACCTCGTCTCTTGCCAGTCTTTGTTTATTCCGCAGCTCCTGTTTCGAGTTACAAATATGAGCAACCAAACCAGTATCAAATACCCAGGCACTACTATGATTACTAGTAAGATACACATCTATAACATATATATCAAATATACCTTTCTTCTTGATGTTGCCGTGCTTCAGATCCGCCAGGTACTTGGGGCAGTTACGCTTCCAGTGACCAGCACCCTTGCAGTAGAAGCACTCAGTTTCAGGCTTGGGACCAGCCTTGGGCTTCTTAGCAGGTGCGGCAGCTTTCTTGCCGTCCTTCTTGAAGTTGCCCTTGTTCTTAGGCTTGCCCTGTCTCTTGAAATTGGTGGTCTTATTGACCATCAACACTTGGTGCTCCTTCTTGATCTCCACTTCAGCAGTTTTTAGCATGGACGATAGTTCAGGCAACGTCTTGTTCATGCAGTGCATGTTGTAGTTCATCACAAAGTTCTTGTAACTTGGTGGCAGTGATTGGAGGAGACGGTGAATCCCCAACTCATTAGGAATCGATATTCCCAAGTCTTGGAGCTTGTTTGCGTACCCAGACATGGTGAGCACGTGCTCGCTAACGGAGCTTCCCTCTTCCATCTTACAGTTAAAGAACTTTTCGGAGGCCTCATAGCTCTCCATGGTCGCGCGAGTCTCAAAAATTAGCCTGAGCTCCTTAATGATCTCGAACGGGTCGTGGTGCTCAAAATGCTTTTGGAGCTCCGCTTCTAAACCGTACAGGATGGCACACTGAACTGTGGAGTAATGATTTTTCCGAGTGGCGTAAACATTCTTTACATCATCGGTGGCATCATCTGCAGGTGGGTCACCTAGCGGTGCTTCGAGCACATAGGTCAACTGACCAGCCCTGAGGATGATCTTCAGTCCACGGAACCAGTCCGTGAAATTGCTTCCATTGTTCTTAAGCTTTTCTTTCTCTAGGAACGCATTGAAATTGATGGAGGGGGTCGCCATAATCTACAACAAATTTGCAAGTAGTTTAGACTAAGTTTATGATGAATTGAGTTCAAATTTAATACTTAAGTTAACTAGGTGAACTCCCACTCAAAACAACATCCCTCACATTGTCTTAGTGATTACACGAACCAAGTCCACTACACCAAGTCCGATCTTCACGAGAGAAGATGTAGTTTCATCGGCGAACAATCTTCATGTTCATCATATCATTTATATGACTCATGCTCTACCTTTCGGTATTCAGTGTTCCGAGACCATGTCTGTACATGCTAGGCTCGTCAAGATAACCTTAGCTTCCGCATGTGCAAATCTGGCTTGCACCCGTTGTATGCACACGTAGAATCTATCACATCCGATCATCACGAGATGCTTCGAAACGACGAGTCTTAGCAACGGTGCCAACTAAGGGTGAACACTTTATTACTTGATATTTAGTGAAAGGGATCATCTTATAATGCTACCGTCGTGATCTAAGAAATACAAGATGCATAAAGGATTAACATCAGAGGCAATTCATAATTAGTGTGATATGATATGGCCCTTTCTTCTTGCGCCTTTGATCTCCATCTCCAAAGCACGAACATGATCTCCATCATCACCAGCATTGCGTCAAGGTCAGTGGCGCCGCTTCATGGTTGTCCATCATCACTAGCAACTATTACAACTACTTGGAATAAAGCTATTACAAGATGAATAGACACGCAGGGCTTAACAGAATTAAAGACAACCATTAGGCTCCTGCAGGTTGCCATATTACAACAAGGATCATTGCATACATCAAATACAATCACAATCACATGATAGCCATATCACATCACAAAACCCCTGCAAAAACAAGTTAGACGCCTCTAATTTTCTTTGCATGTTTTACGTGGTTTGGGGCTTTCGAACTAGAACGGATCTTACCTACGAAACTAAACCACAACGTTGATACAAGTGCTATCAAATGCAAAGTGTAAATTGGATCTATACTATGGTGGGAGAGACAGACACCCGCAAAGCCACTTGTGCAAAGCAAGTTACACGTCAAGCGTGGAGCAAGTCTCATGTGCGATGACATGTAAGGTTAGCCCGAGCCGCTTCATCCCACCATGCCGCAAGATGCAAAGTACACAAAGCAAAAGACGGCACGAGCACCAACGCCCACAACACCATTGTGTTCTACTCGTGCAACAGATCTACGCATAAACCTGGCTCTGATACCACTGTTGGGTTCGTAGCATGTAAAACAAAAAAATTCTACCGCAAGAACGAACAAAACCCAGATCTAATCTAGATAAAAGCCAAGATCTAATCTATTAGACATGTGCAACGAGATAGATCTGTACTAACCCTTGTAGATCCGAAAGCGTTACGAGATTAGATCTCGTGGTTGATGTAGTCGATCACTTGCCGATCTCAAGATCGTGTGGACGATCCTTCCGGCGCCGTGTTCCGGCAGCACTTCCGCAGTCGGTCACACGTGCAGAGTCGAAGCAGACCTTCCTCTCCTCGTTCCAGCGAGCAGCGGATGTAGTAGATCTTCTCCACGGAATCCCAGCAGCACGACGGCGTGGTGGTGGTGGTGGAGTAGAGAATTCTGCAGAGCTTCACCTATGCCTGTGCAGAAGAAAGGAGGAGGAGAGAGGCGGCGGAGATTTGGAGTGGTAGAGGAGGGCCTGGAGGGGGCGCCCCTACCCCTCTATTTAAAGGGGGGAGGCGCCATGGGAGGGGGAGTCCTTGTAGGACTCCCCTCCCTCCTATGGCCGGCGGATTGGGAAGGGGGGAGGAGTCCTCCTCCCCCACGACTCCTTGTCTTGCCCCACCAGGACTCCTTGATCCCTTTCTTGGTTTTCAAGCAAACTCCAAGAAATCTTCCAGAACCTTCCGGAACATTCCGAAACCTTCTAGAAACCTCATACAAATACTCCGGAACATTTCCTAACTCAGAAAATGATCCCCAATATATGAATCTTATTCTCCGGACAATTCCGGATCTCCTCGTGATGTCCCGGATCCAATCCGAGACTCCGAACAACATTCGGTCTCCAACGCACATTCCATATCTACTTAAAACAACTTCGAACCTTAAGTGTGTCACCCTATGGTTCGTGAATATGTAGACATGACAGAGACACATCTCCTATCAATAACCATCAGCGGGACCTGGAGATCCATAATGGCTCCCACATACTCAATGATGACTTCGTGATCGATTGAACCATTTACATACGAAACCAATTCCCTTTGTCACGCGATACTATACTTATCCGAGGTTTGATCGTCGGCATCTCCATACCTAGTTCTACCTCGTTACTGATAAGTACTCTTTACTCGTTCCGTGATATGTCATCCCTTGTGACCCAGTCACATGCTTGCAAGCTAACTAGATGACATTCCACCGAGAGGGCCCAGAGCATATCTATCCGTCATATGGATGGAAAAATCCCAATCTTGGTCCATGCGCTTCAACACATACTTTCAGAATACCCAATGACACCTTTATGACCACCCAGTTACGAAGCAGTGTTTGATGTCATCAAAGTACCCATCCGGTGATGGTGATTAACACAACCTCATGGTCGAAGGATTAAGTTACTATGCTTTTAAAAGCTTATAGCAATACGGACTTAATGACTTGATCTTATGCTACGCTTACTATGGGTGTATGTCCATCACATCATTCTCCTAATGATATAACCTTGTTATTAATCACATCCTAATGTCCATGATTAGGAAAGCTTGATCATCTATTAATCAACAAGCTAGTTCAACAAGAGGCTTACTAGGGACTCTCTTATGTTTACAAAACACACATGTATTAGTGTTTCCTAATAATACAATTATAGCATGGGATGTAAACATTCATCATAAACACAAAGATATAATAATAACCACTTTTATTATTGCCTCTTGGGCATATCTCCAACATAAAGCTCTCACGAACTTGATGGCACACTTTACTTTTCTTGCCCCTAATAAACTTGAACCATTGTGTCATCTATGTTGTATATGCTTGCACTTATACGTTGGGATTAGCAGAACCATGCTATCATGGGGAATGCTTTCAACATTGCACTTGTACATTGTACCCAGTTGATATCATGCTCTTTTGTTTATGGATGTCGTCGATGTGAAATGAAAGGGGAGCTTGTAAGTCCATGGAGTTATGTATGTGTGTTAGAGAAACGCTTGGGCGGCTGGTCTAATCCATGCATAATCATGGTGGAAACCTGCGGCGTAACCATAATGAGCAATCTATGAAGCATTCTTCTTATAAAAAAAGAGATAGAGATTGAGAAAAAAGAAAAAAAAGTTGAGAAAAGAGGAAAGAGAGAAAAAGCACCATTTTCCCGTGGTAAATAAGAAGATGTTGAGATGCTTATTGTCTGCTTGCCTTGTCATTTTGATATGGGGATTCTTCCGTATCATCGGGCAAGGGGTACCCGTTGGCGGTTCTCTATGATACACATGTACTTACTATGACAAGAACTTACCGGTGACTAAACTTGAGTAGCATGAGGAGCGACCCTCGTATTCAAGGGACATGAGATTTCCAACTTATACTTTGTCAAGCATATACTTCATAGTTTGTTCTCTTTAAACTTAATCACTTCAAGATGCTTATGATAGAGGCAATGAGAGCTGAAAGCTAATAAGTACCATAATTTTTGGAAGCTCTTTATAAGACTTGAATCCCTGCTTCCTTCTATGAAGCCCTTTCTTTTACTTTTATGTTGAGTCTCCATCTTCTATCTTTATGCAACTATTGAGAGAGCATAGTGGCCATTCTTAGTTTACTGTGCATTGTCCCAAGACTTGTTGATTGATGCATACCTTTGATATTGCTTGTTCTTAAACTATTTATATCTAGTCACCCTTATGAACTTTGAAGGTGTCCTATGCATTTATGTTTTGCTACATTATAAGGGACAAGCTGAATACCATTCTTATTATGTTTTCTTTATGAGATACAAACAAACGTCTTTCATAGCATTGTTATTCATGAATATTTTGTTTGTACCTTTTCATGTTACAACATAGTTACTATGTCTTATTGTTAGAACTATATCTTTCATGCTATGTTAAAGTACTATGATCCCAACTAGCAATGTTCTACAAATACTTTGATCAAGATTATGATGGTCCATGTCACCTAAAAAATTATTCTTTCTTTTTATCACTTACATACTCGAGGACGAGCAGGAGTTAAGCTTGGGGATGTTGATACGTTGCAAACGTATCTATAATTTTGATGTTCCATGCTTCTTTTATATCTACTTTCTTATGTTTTGTCCACACTTTGGAGTATTTTTACACATTTTCTGGAACTAACCTGTTAACAAGATGCCACTGTGCGAGTTGCCAGTTTTCTTCAGTTTTTGGTTCCAGAAAAGCCAGAAAAGAAATATTCTCAGAATTGGACCGGACAAAAGCCAAAGTCGATATTTTATCGGAAGACTCACGGAGCCAGAAGACAAGACGGAGAGAGGCCAGGGGCTGGCCACACCATGTGGTGGCACGGGTCCCCCTATCCGCGCCACTAGGTGGTGTGGGCCCCTGGTCCACCCTCTGAAATCACCCTTTCGCCTATAAGAAGCCTCCGATGCAGAAACCCTAGATAATCCAACCTCCAGCCACGAAAACCTCCACAGCACCACCGCGACCGAAGGGGAGATTCAGGGGACATAAAGTCTTTGTTCCGGCACCCTGTCGTGATAGGGAAGTGCTCCCGGAGTCATCTCCATCGTCGTTGCCGATTCCCATGATGAGGAGGAAGTAGTTCTCTCTCGAGGCTATGGGCTCTACCGGTAGCTATGTGTTCATCTCTCTCTATGCATGATCATACTGTGATCATGAGCTTTGTAATCTATAGATCTATTCTGCTACTTAAGTGCTTTAATGAATCTCTGCTTATCCCCACGTTTGTGAAGTTAATAGTGTGCACACCGTGTGGTACTTTGGCTAAGGTTACATAAATACTTGTTATGAGTTATATTTGGAGTTGGATGTCTCTATGAAATTGTGGTGTTTGTTGGAACCATCTAGCGCTCAAGGTGACAGTGTGGGGTTATCAAGATGGGGAAAGCGTACTTTGAGGTGTGTTGTTATAGCCCTACCATGGATTAGAGTGTCCAACCGGAGAGTAGTATCATGAAGAGAAGATATTTATATGAGAGTGTTCACTAGCGAAAGTATGATCCCTAGGCCTTGTTTCTAAGCATTTTAACACCGTTTGCAACTAGATCTGTTACATGTTTGCTTGCTTCCATCTTTATTTCAGATTGCCTTTAGTATCTTCCTACCCGTCAAGCTCTTTTCTGGCACCGTTACCACTTATAATTATCCATACTACTTGTATTTCACTATCTCTTCGCCGAACTAGTGCACCTATACACCTGACAAGTGTATTGGGTGTGTTGGGGACATAAGAGACTTCTTGTATCTTGATTCTAGGGTTGCTTGAGAGGGATACATTTGTCCACTTCCTCCCTGAGTTTGATAAACCTTGGGTAATCCACTTAAGGGAAACTTGTTGCTGTTCTACAAACCTCTGCACTTTGAGGCCCAACAACTGTCTACAAGAATAGAAGTGCGTAGACATCACTATCAAGTCAATCACCATTTTTAGTGGAGTTGAGTGTCTCTCTAAATAAGCCTTCAAGACTAAGCACTACAACACCCAAGCCTGAAGTTGTGAGACTTCTCCTTATTATAATTGTTTAGCTATTTTTAGGCAAGACTTGGTTAATTACGAAAGCTGGAACAAAACCTACCCAATTAAATACACATAACGAAAATCTTACTACAATACAAAGAATCACTCCACCAATATAATATCTCAACATTTATTACTAACTAGCATGGGTTTCTCAAACTTCAAAAGTGGGGAGTCATAAGTCATACCTCTCATGTTTGGTTCCACTTCTCTCTTCCCTTTTTTATTTGCTCCTTGGAAACTCGAAGTCGATCACTCTCCTGCAAATACATGAAAACCTCGAGGCAGAAAGAAAAGAAAGAAAGAGGGAAATAAGGAAAAATGGAGAAATATTTTTGTGGTTTTTAAGAGAGGGAGTTTAAAGAATAGAAAATTGGCGGCAAAGCTCAGCTAGAAAATCTCGAAAGTAAATAGAAAGAACTATAAAATAAATTGTTGGGGAAACCAACATGAGTCCTTATAAACTCAAATAAAAACACAACCTCAAAATAAATAAAAGCAAATGAACGCCAAATAAAGATACATGAGGAAATTTCCCCAAGCTTAGGCTTTTGCAAACCCTTCAAATCATTGTGGTGGTGGGAAAAAGTCATTACTCCAGTTTGCAAATTGAGTTGAGAGGTTACTAGTTGATTCTTGGAGGTTCAAAGAGAGGCTATGCATCCTCTCCACAGTACCTCCAAGTCCTTGGAAGTCTTGGTATGTAGCGAACCGGGTTTGTGGCTACTCCTCTTGATAAGGAACTTCTTGCTCCTCCTCTTGGTCCTCATCCTCCTCTGGAATCTCCTCCTTGGGTTGGTGTTGCTCAACCTGCAAGTCATATAGCAAACATCCTTCCTCGATAGAAAAAATACCATTAGGCATAGGATCGGGGTAGAGACGCCCAGCTCCAACAATATGCAGATAATAAACACCACTTCTCCTAGTGAGCATTCCACAAGCTTTCAAAGTGGAGAAACCAACACGTGTCTCACCTAGCACGGGTTGCAACTCACCAAGGTCGATGCCTAGGGCAGTGGCAAGCACGGTGATGACGCCTCCACCTGTGATTGGTCCTTGGCTTTGGGAGGCTTGGTGCTCCAAGTAGCGCACAAGGATGGCGGCCAAGTTGAGTGACAAGCCACAGTTGATGTAAGCAGCCTTTGCAAGGACTAAGATGTCCTCCTTGTTGAGTCTTGTGAACTCATTATGTTCCTGCAAGGTGTTGCAATAACATAGAACAAATAGTGAATTGTAGGATGTTGAATATTCTTCCCCTTATTCACTCTAGTAGTGAAACTCATTCCATTATAGTATTGTTTAGGGGTAGGTTCTAAGCCAGTAAAGGATGCACGTAAGGCATTAACATCATTGTTTGGCAAAGCAAATTAAAGCATGGGCACCATTCATCTAATGTTGAAGTGTAGTTGTTGTTCATAAGTCGGAAAGAAATAGTGTCCTCTCCTTGCCATTGTTTAATGGTGCTTTGCAACGAACTTAGGGATTCAATAGTTAAGCGGCGATAGGTAGGCACATCATTGTACACAAAGTTTTGTAGGCCAGCTCTATTGCAAAGTAAATTGAAGTCATTAAAAAATACCGAGTTGGTTCAATATAATGGGGCAATCCCACTTGGTGGCCTTCACTTCGCGGTTCTTGATCTTGTTGAAGCGATCACGTTGCAGCTCATTCCTGAATCCTATCCCCATGCATTCTTCAGCGACAGCCAGAGAAGCACTAGCGGTGGCATAAGCACGAGTTCGGATCCTTATGTTCATCATCTAAAACATTGAAGAAAGACAAAAATAAAACCTTTTGATCCAACAACAGTAAGTGCATCATATTCCTCATCATAGCACACTAAATAATCTCCTCAAAATAGTAATCTAGGCAAGAAAATTATGGCGATTGGTTCATAGTAGGTCTCACCCTAGATTGATAATGATACTAAATCGAAGATGAATTTGCAAAAAGTAATTGGAGGATCAGAGGAGAAACATACCGTAGATCACTTGTGTGCAAAGAATTCGAACGGAATTGAGTAGAGATGGAGATCTCTTGAGGTTTTGAGGGAGTTTGGAGGTAGAAGAGAGAGAAATGATTGAAGTTTTGGAGTTGGAGATACCTTCCCATGCGTTTTGGTGGTCGGACACAACTATACGGGTGCAACTATACGGCCAGAAGAATGCGTTTCCATCGTATAGTTGGCCTTCTGTCAAAATATTAGGGTTTGCTCCTGGCGCCGCAGCTATACGGGCGCAACTATACGGCCGGAACAATATGTTCCCGTCGTATAGTTGGTCGTTAAACTGTCTATCCCTGGTAAAAGAAATATACAAAGGCATCGATATCTATATGACCGGAACTATACGGCCAAATTTTTTATTCCCACTATATAGTTGGTCGTTAAACTCTAAGTACATTAGAAAATAATTTGTACGGAGGCACTGATATTTATACGACTAGAGCTATACGGTTTGAATTTTTATTCCCGCCATATAGTTGGTCGTTAAAATCTCAGTACATATTAAAGAAAAAATCGATGGCAAAGATATCTATACGGCTGGAATTTTTATTCCCGCCGTATAGTTGGTCGTTAAACTCTCTGTGTGCATAAAAAATGTTTCTTTGAAAACTATTTATTTTCCTGTAACTTAGTGATATCCTTGTTTATGACAGAAAAATGATAGTAAATATTGTCGACCAACAATAGCATGAATAAAGCAGGATTTTTAGTACTACCGAACTTCTTCCCCTCAATTGGAGTTTTCTAGCACTCTTTATTAAACAAAAACTTAAACTAAAACTTAAAAACTTTACTCAAACCTTTATTTCACATGGGTTGCCTCCCATGAAGCGCTCTTTTATGGTCAATAGCTTGACCTCAATGTTGCTCACTTAGGCCAGATGAGTGGAACACCCACTCCAAAATAGCTGGCCTTCAAAGTGATGGCTTCCTTTTCATCATGCTTGGATTTCTTCTTCGTGGGGAAATGAATAACAAAAGGATCCCGCGAAGGCAATTGAAGCTTCACGTTCCCTTCATGTAGATTAAATAAAGCCTTAATAGTTCTTAAGAAAGGATGGTCTAATATAATAGGAGTAGTAGCATCTTCATGCATGTCAACAATAACAAAATCGGTGAGAGCGGGACATCCTTTAATGTATACTAATGTATTTTCCTTAATTCCTATAGCTTGTTTGTAGGTAGAATCTACTAGATGCAATTTTAACTCAATGATTTCAAAGGATCCAAGATTTAACTTGTTAAAAAGACTCTTTGGAATTGTTGAGACGCTTGCACCTAGATCACAAAGGGCAGCTATCTCACTAGTTCCAATTTTAATCTTAATAGTAGGCTCAAATATGTCATCTAACTTTACAGGTAATTTTTCAGCAATTTGATTATATTCTTCCTTAAGCTCACGTACCTTTATTACTACCCGATTAACAAAGTGTTGGTACATAGCTTCCTCACTACCTTCACTTACCGGAATCTTGACATTGATCCTTTTTACGAGATCTTCACCGATGTAGCTTGGTGAAGGAACATTACTATAGTTAAGCTCTTCAGGTTCCTCCCTTTGGATTCTCATCGTCTTGAGGTCTTCAACGGGATTTGGCTCAGCTTTACCTGCAAATTTATCTAGAATGAGAGTTTGACTCTCGGTTATCTTGCCTAGCTATGCCTCAATGATCCTCGTTCTTTCTTGGAGGGCCTGCAAACCATTTCTCAAACTAACAGCTTGGTTAGATAATTTACCAAGCATAGCATCATGGTTCTCCATTATTTTAACAAGAATATTGTTTTGTTCATTTTATGAGTCTATTAAAGACTTTAGTGTTTCTTGGAGACTACCATTACTAGTTCCCATATTATTATTAGAGTTACCTGTAGGACTAGAATAATGTTTCTGAAAGTTAGGATTGTAATTCTTCTTCCAAGCAGGATTATAATCATTACGAGCTACGAAGTCTATTTGTTCAATATTTGTTTCAGGGGCAGCTCTTAGCTGGGTTTCCTTACGTTTTACGGCTAGTATGATCTCATCCAACTTTGCATTGAGTTCTTCATTTTCTTGTGGTGAGATGGAGTTCACCTTCTTCATGTTTGATCTATCCACATGCCATTGGGCATGGTTGTCTTGCATATTATCTAGCAGCTGCTTTGCTTCGGTAATATGTTTACCCATAAATGTTCCTCCAGCTATAGTATCAAGCATAGACTTAGACACAGGGTTAACAGTATTATAAAATAGATGGAGAATTAACCAGTCTTCCATCCATGACTAGGACAGTTTCTCATGCATTCTTTCATCCTCTCCCATGCAAGCGCTAGTGGCTCACGCTCTTCCTATCTAAAGCCAGTAATATTAGACCTGAGTTGCATAGTCTTTACAGGTGGGAAAAGGTTAGTCATAAATAAAGAAAGTACATCCCACCCATGATATAATAATATTTCTAGGAAAAGATAGCAACCATTTTTTTGCTCTTCCTCTAAGAGAGAAAGGAAATAGATGCAAATTGACCGCACCGGGGTCAACATCTTTTATACGCATCATATCACATATTTAAGTGAAAGTATTCAAGTGCATACCCGCGTCTTCAATACTAGAGCCTCCAAATTGATTCTGTTGAGCCAAACTTAAGTAATGGAATTTCATAGTCATCGGCAGCAATTGCTGGCTGAGTAATAGGAGTACTTAAATAATCATTGTTGGGAGTAGCAAACTCCCCAAGCTTATTTTCAGTCATATTTCCTATGTTTTTGGGTTTTCTTAAACAAAGAATTATAATAGTAAAATCAAGAATTTAAAGGCTAACTATTTTTTTGTTTATCAAATAAAGACTGAAAGCTAACTAACAAAATTAAAAACAAGAATTAAAGCTAGCAAGGTTCCTAATAACCTCACCAGGGTAGCTATTGCTTCCCTGACAACGGCACCAAAAAAGGGTTGATACCTTCGATCCGGATTATGGATGTAGTATAGCTTCGTTTTCCCTAGTAGACCTAGGTTATCGAATCCTCGAGAAGCGAATGCATAGTGAAGTTAGTTTAATGTACCTTCGGGAGTTTTAGAATTCCTTTTGTGTTTTTACCGGACCAATAGCTTGCGTCTTCTTATTGTTGTCGATGATGGAGAGAGAAGGCCTGGGGCGTTCGGTTTCACCTATAGCTATGCAAAACATCTGATGGGAAAAGATAGAAATAAAGTATGCATGTACTTGTTAGAGCAAGATAAATTATATGTGGGCAGTGCATCCATAATTTCTATTTCCTCCGTGATGACCCACAAGTATAGGGGGTGTATCGCAATATTTTCGATAAGTAAGAGTGTCGAACCCAACGAGGAGCAGAAGGTGCTGGCGAGTGTCTAGGAGTAGGAATTCTCTGTAAATACTTAGCAAATGGATTTTTAGGGGTTTTTGATAATGCAACTAAATAAAATACGAGTAAATAAAAGACAATAAGAATAAATGCAGCAAGTGGCCCAATCCTTTCTTTAGCAAAGGACAAGCCGGTTGTATTACTTAAGATGACAAAACGTTCTCGAGGACACATGGGAATATAGTCAAGTGCTTTCTCTTCATATAGTTGATTGATCTTCTTTAGTTTGCTAAGTGTTGTCTGGGTGAACCTGTGCTAATGTACCGACCTTCCTAGGACTAATACATACTTGTGATTATACCCCTTGCAAGCATCCGCAAGTACAAGAAAGTAATTAAGGTAGAAACCTAACCACAACTTTAAACTCTAAGACCCTGATGTCCCTTGTGCAATGGTTTCCTAACAGGGGTTCAGGTTTCTGTCACTCCGGCAACCCCTACGATTAGTAGCCAAATACACAATGCATTCCCCTAGGCCCATATAGGTGAAGTGTCATGTAGTCGATGTTCACATGACACCACTAGAAGAAGTACACCACAACTTAAATATCAAACTATTGAATATTTCTCAACACAATTCCACTACTAACAACATGACTTCTCCCATGTCCTCAATAACAAAACGAACTACTCACAAGACATAATATGGATCATGATCAGAGATGAAATAATTATGTGTAGCAATCTGAACATCAACAATAATTCAATGGTTCACTCAATAGCATCAACTACAAGGAGTAATCAACACTGGGAAAGTTTCCTCCAAGAACTATGCAAGATTCAACCCGATTGTTACAGCGGTATGAAGTGGTGATGATGGTGTTGGTGGAGATGATGGTGGTGATTGATGTCTATGCACTTCTATTCTTGTAGACAGTTGTTGGGCCTCCAAGTGCAGAGGTTTGTAGAACAGTAGCAAGTTTTCCCTTAAGTGGAATACCCAAGGTTTATCGAACTCAGGCAGGAAGTGGTCAAAGGTATCCCCTCTCAAGCAAACCTGCAATCAAGATACAAGAAGTCTCTTGTGTCCCCAACACACTCAACACACTTGTCAGGTGTATAAGTGCACTAGTTCGGCGAAGAGATAGTCAAATACAAGTAATATGGATATAAGATAATGGTGCTATAAAAGAGCTTGATGGCATGGAAGAGACTAAAGGAAAACTGAAATAAAGATGGAAGCAAGCAAACATGTAACCGATCTAATAGCAAACGGTGTTTCAGTGCTTAGAAACAAGGCCTAGGGATCATACTTTCACTAGTGAACACTCTCTCATATAAATATCTTCTCTTTATGATACTACTCTTAACTACTCTCCGGTTGAACACTCTAATCGATGGTAGGGCTATAACAGCACACCTCAAAGTAAGTCTTTCCCATCTAGAAAACCCCACACTGTCACCTTGAGCACTAGATGGTTCCAACAAACACCCCAATTTCATAAAGACATCCAACTCCAAATATAACTCATAACAAGTATTTGTAAACTCTAGCCTAAGTGTCACCATGGTGTGCACGCTGTCACTGTCACACACATGGGGAGAGCAGAGATCTATTAAAGCACTTGAGTAGCAAGGTAGATCTATAGATTACAAGCTCATGATCTCAATAAGATCATGCATAGAGAGAGAGATGAACACATAGCTACCGGTAAAACCCTTAGCCTCGAGAGAGATCTACTCCCTCCTCATCATGGGAATCAGCAATGGTGATGGAGATGGCGGTGGAGATCGATGGAGATGGCTCCGGGGGCACTTCCCCGTCCCGACAGGATGTCGGAACAGAGACTTTCTGTCCCACAAATATCCTTTTCAATGGCGGCGGCGCTGCGGAACTTTTTGTGGCTGGAGGCTTGACGATCTAGGGTTTTGGTATCAGGAGGCTCTTATAGGCGAAGGAGGCAAGGTCGGTGGCCAGCCAGGGGACCCACACCATGCCCTGGCGCGGCCAGGGGGACCCGCGCCATGGGGTCGTGTGGCCACCCTGTGGCCCCTCTCCGACTCGCCTTCTGGCTCCGTGAGTCTTCCGGGAAAATAGTAACTTTGGCTTTTGTCCCGTCCAATTCCGACAATATTCATTTTCTGACTTCCTGGAACCAAAAACAGCAGAAAACAGGCAACTGGCACTGTGGCATCTTGTTAATAGGTTAGTCCAAGAAATCATATGAAAAGTACTCCAAAGTTGGAACAAAACACAAGAAAGTAGATAAAACCAAGCATGGAACATCAAAAATTATAGATACATTTGCAATGTATCAGTGATGATGATGATGATGATCCTGATGAAGTCCAGCTTGATGGTGGTGTTGGTGGCGACGATCTCCCCTCTCCAGGAAGGAATTCCCCCGGCAGAATTCTATATGCTGGAGAGATCTTTCTCTCTCGGTGTTTTCCGCCCCGCAGAGGCGGCGGAATCTTTCTATGGTTGCTCCCCGAGTCTTAGGGTTTCGGGAGGATGATATACGCCAGAGGTGGGCCAGGGCGGCCACACCACCTGCTGGCGCGGCCTAGGGCTGCCCGCGCCAGGGGGTGGTGTGGGCCCCCTGTGGCCCATCTCCACTCCCTCTTCTGGCATCCTTCGTCTTTTGGAAAAATAGGATTTTTCATGTATTTTCCCGGATTTTTCTGATCTTCGCGAATATGTATTTTCAAAGTAGTAATCACCAAGATAAGAGCAATGTGCAACATAAGGAACATAAGAAACATCATTGAATAGATCATCATATGAATGAATAAAACACAACAACTCAAAATACTTTTTGAGGTAAAAGGGAATAGGTTTACTGACTCAACTAAAAAGTAAAAGATAGGCCCTTCGCAGAGGGAAGCAGGGATTTCAAGTTTCATAAAGAGCTTCCAAAAATTATGGTACTTATTAGCTTTCAGCTCTCATTGCCCCTATCATGGGCATCTTTAGGTGATTAAGGTTAAAGTGACACAACTAAGAGGATATGCTTGACAAGTTATAAGTTGAAATTGCATGCCCCTTACTTACGAGTACCGAACCTCATGCTACTCAACTTCAGTCACAGGTAAGCTCTTGTCATTGTAAATACATATGTATCATAGAGAACCGCCAATGGGGTACCCCTTGCACATGATACAGGAGCTATCCCATAATCAAAATGACAAGGCAAGCAGACAATGAGCATCTCAGCGATCCTTTTATTTTCTATTTGCATAGGGTTTTTACGGAGGATGCTTCGTAGAGTGCTCATTATGGTTATGCTACAAGTTTCCACCATGATTAGGCATGGCTTAGGCTAGCGGCCTAGGCGTTTCTCTAACACACATATAAACTCCATGATCTTACAAGTTCCCCTTTTATTTCACACCGCCGGGATCCATAAGCAAAAGAATCATGATATCAATGGAATATAAGTGCAATGTTGAAAGCGTTCCCCATGATACATGGTTCTGCTAACTTCAACTTATAAAGCGCAAGCATATACGCAACAAATATGGATGCAATGGTTCAAGTTTATTAATTCCAAGAAAGTAAAGTGTTCCATCAAGTTCGTGAGAGCTTTAATCACTAATTTTCTCATAACAAGTTTAATTTGGAAGGTAGATAAAAACATGAATTTACTTGGAATACCAATAGTGCTAGTGGGTAGGTATGGTGGACACAAATGACATAGGTTTTGGTTTAAGGATTGGATGCACGAGAAGCATTCCCTCTCAGTAAAGGTTTTTGGCTAGCAAGGCTGGGTAGCAAGCATAAGAGTTGAAGGAAACAGACAAACATACAAGTGATAAAAACAAACATGCAATCTTCCCTGGAAGCACAAAAGATCTTAGCTAGAGAATACTAAACTCATGAGCAAATCAAGAAAGAAATATAATGAAATTATATTTCTTTAAGAGTACTTTTATCTTTTTCATTCAATTCTCAAAATAGTGTTGCTGCTGACCGAGCCAGGTTTTCCAAAACCAACTAAATTAACTCCATGATCCCAAAGTGATACCAATACTAACGACAAGATCAGTCATGTAACCATGAATTGAAAACTAAAATAAGATATGCAAAAGAGTAAATGATAGAACTTCTCATTAATATTCCATAACAGCAACTCACACCAAGGGATACATAGATATCTAACGAGAGGGGGGCCTGCCGTGGTGGTGTCACGGCAGATGCCATGGATAGGCTAAAGGTGGGGACTAAATGCACTAGAGGAATCAAGGGAGGGATAGTATGGTGATTCCACAGACAGTTGCTTTGTATTTGATTCACTTCCACGGTTTACATGTGCTCCTTGAGCTGTATTGGGGAGAGGAGGAAGAAGGGACTCTCTTACTCTCACCGCTCGCTAGCCCTCAGGAACACACTCGTAAAACACAACCCTCTAGAGATCAACCCTTTCTACAGAGGCCCTAGTCCTCCTTATATAGGGGTGGCTAGGTCTCCAATTAGGGCATACGTGGAGGCATATTCCAAGGAATATGCCTCTTCCCAAAATAGTAAGCCGACCGGGTCACTTTTGCCCAGCGTCATCCATGAAGAGGCTATGTGAGCCTCTGCGGCGCCTGCGTCATTCGACATAGGCATCGTCACCCTTGTCGGCCACGCCTTGGTGGTCCTGGCCTCTGTCTGCTTCGCTCATGCTCTGCGTACAGTGGCCACCTTTTGACCAGCGAGATACCTCCCTTCTCTTGTAAGCCAGATATAACCCGGATCATGCCTGGTTAATCCGGCCACACCTGTACCTGCATACAAGTTAGATATATCCTGCCGACATACGACTTAAGTCGGCTGAGACCCAGTTAGGTGGACATCCACTGGTGCGGGTTACTTCGTGATTCGGCCTGCCTTGAGGTGACTCGGCCAGCACTTGCTTTGACCTTGCCGTACCTCGGCTAACTCGGCCTTTATACCCCGGCGTGACCCTACCTGGGGGTATCCCCCCAACATTAGTCCCCGAAGCTGGTGCGGTCTTAGCTGCCTTAGCCGCTAAGGCCACAGCAGGTTCAATTTTACCAAGCCTTTCGCTCCCTTTTCCGAGTTATCTCCTATCTCAGATTCCATACGTTTACTTTCCCTTGGCACATTCCGAGTTTTTACTCGCTGGCCGGGTCACCTCATACTCATCCGAGTCAATCTTCCTTCTCTTGTGCGCTTCCCCACGTGGAGGGTAATCATTACTTTGCATCATTTTAAGGGCCAGCGCCAGTAACTGCCGCAGTTATTGTCGGAAATTACTGTTGCACACGTCACATCGTGTCTGTCTCCTTGTTAACTGTATCATAACGTCACGTCGTGGGATCCGCTGCGCCCTATGGCCCTTCCTGTGGCTCGTTTCTGATTGGTTGATCCGGGTCATACACGGTCACACCGTGTGGCCCGTCCGCACAGCACGATCCCACTACCCCTCAAGGGCGTGGTTAAATAGGGGAGGGGCACGCCCCTTGGGTCTTTTCCCCACTCTCGCACCCCTCTGCCTCTACTTCTTCTTCTTCCTCCCTGCGACAGCGCCGCCGCCACCGCACTTGCGTAGCTGCGCCGCCGCCGCACCATTTCTTCGTGCACATGCGTCGCCGCCTCTCCCGCTCATCTCCTCCTCCATGGGTCCGTGCCAATCTAGGCCACTGCCCCCCACCGCCGTTAGGGCCAGTGAGGACAGTGACTTAGAGATGACAGAGGAAGAGCTCGCCGTCACGGAGCAGGAAATGGAGGAGGACGCACGGAACGCCGACCACGGCGCCTGGGCTGGGTCCTGGGTTTGCCAGGATGATCTTGACTGGCTGTACCGTACTCAGCGTATGCCGCAGGGCGTCATCGCACATCTCGCCACCGCGGAGCTTGCTCCCTCACCCAATCCGGGTGAGTTTGTGATATTTCTTTCCCACTTCCAGCGCTGGTTTGGGCTCCCCATCAGCGACTTTTTCCACGACTGGCTCAACACCTACGAGCTTCAGCCGCATCATCTTCCGGCTAACGCCATCACTTCCCTCTCTGCCTTTGCTTCCACATCGAGGGTTACACCGGACTATGGCCCACCAAGGAGCTATGGATCTGGTTTTTCGGTCTCCGCCGGAACATGATTCCGAACACAGAGCTTAACCCGGAGGACAAGCAGCTCACGCAATTCAGCGCAGCTTCTATCTCGCCTCGGAAACTGTCCATCTTTCCCCGAGTCACGGGGCTCGATTCCTGCAAGGGCTGGGCCCAAACCTTCTTCTATGTCAGAAATGGCACGGATGAGGATTTGATCCGGCTGCGCCCCTACGCTCCGGGTCCTCCTAATCCAGATCTGTGGGACAAGATCCCCAAGAAACCCACAGTCCTGGCGAACCAAGTCAACAAACGGTTCAAGGAGCTGAAGGATCAGGGATTGCACAACGAGGACGCAATGATCACCTTCGTCTGCAACCGAATCTCCCCCCTCCAGAAACATACGCATAAACTTTGCCACATGAGCTGGGGCCGTGATCCCAACCGGACCTCCTCATTCGAGTTGAGCAACACCGAGATCTACCGCCGGGTCAAGGCCCTCTTTACCACCAACAAAAACTTCTCTGCTGAGTGGGTGTGGGGGATCGAGCACTTTTGACGAGATAGGCTTCCTCCTGCGGTAAGTCTCGTGCCTCAAACTCTCTCCGAGTTAAATTATATGTCGGACTTTGTTGTAGGGTTTGATCCCTTTGCCTTTTCTTTAACATGTACTAGATATTAGTGATATAACCATTAGTCCTCGAGCCTCCGGGTGAGTAACTTGTTACTCGTCCAGATGCTCCTTAGAGAATTAACGTAGCTCCTTAGTAACTTCGAATATGTACACACCTAGAGCCGGGTTAATTTCCACTTGGCCCGGATCTTGTACACTTTGAATATGCACACACCTAGAGCCGGGTTAAGTTCCACTTGGCCCAGATTTTGTACACTTCGAATATGCACACACCTAGAGCCGGGTTAAGTTCCACTTGGCCTGGATTTTGTACACTTTTAATATGCACACACCTAGAGCTGGGTTAAGTTCCACTTGGCCTGGATCTTGTAAACTTCGAATATGCACACACCTAGAGCCGGGTTAAGTTCCACTTGGCCTGGATCTTGTACACTTCGAATATGCACACACCTAGAGCCGGGTTAAGTTCTGCTTGGCCCGCATTTTGTACACTTCGAATATGCACACACCTAGAGCCGGGTTAAGTTCCACTTGGCCCGGATTTTGTACACTTCGAATATGCACAAACCTAGAGCCAGGTTAAGTTCCACTTGGCCCGGATCTTGTACACTTCGAATATGCACATGACTAAGCTATCTTTTTGTAATCTTTTCAGGTGACCACCAATCGCCGGAGCGCTGAGTTTCAGCGTCTCTTGGACACCCACAAGATGTTGCGTGCAAAACATACTACGCTTCTCGCCGAATACGAGAAAAGGGGTAACTTTTCTCCTTGGCATTTTTTCCATTTCTCTTCGTCTTTTTCCACCGAACTAATCTTATATTCGGATTGGGCAGCAAGAGCGGAGGCCGAAAACATCATCATGAGGAAAAACTTGGACCAAATAAAGGGTAAGTCATTTTTTCTTAATCTTCCTCTGCGCTCTATCACCTTTTCTTCTTGGCTCGGCAAATATTCATACCTCGGCTTTGCCGGGTCAACAAACTATTTCAGCCTCTCTTGAAGATAATGTGCCCGTGCCTGACATGATCTTGCATTTTCTCGAACAAGAAGGGCAGCATCAGGCTGAACTCAAGAAGAAGGATGACGAGCTTGCCCTCCTCCGGACCAAAGATGAAGAAATTGCCAAGCTTAAGGCAGACATGAAGAAGCTCAAGGCGCAACACAAGTCCGAACTGGATAAGGCAGGCCAAGACTTTACTAAAGAGCGCGAGCATCTCAACCTCCAAATTGCTAAGGAGGCCGACACCAAGCTTGAGTCAGTGAATACTGAACTTGCGCAACTCCAGAAGAGGTGTGACAACTGTACCAAGGAGCTGACCCAGATCCACAGCCACATTTCTCGTAAGTTCTTTTCTTTCAGCCGCCATAAATCTCTCCGGGTCAACCTTCCTTACTTTCTTCACTTGTCTTGTTTTCAGACAAATTTCCGGAGGGCAATGCGATTGCAACTACTGCTATTGCCAAGTTCCGCCAGAAGAGGGGTACCCCAATTGTTCCTGGTGCTGAAGATATTCCTTATGACATGGAGGACCTGCTGGTCAGCTTGTCTTCTCGTGTAGAAATTGTGAAGAACTATGGCAAGGACATCCTGGATGTGGTAGTCCGGATCTTCAATGCCTTTTGGCCTAATGAATATACTCCAGAGGGGACTGCAGCTCTCGTCGCCAAGTTAATGGATTGCGAGACCCAGCTTGACCTTTGGAGGGAATCTGCTGGACGTGTCGGAGCTGAAATCGTTCTCCACTACGTGCTTACGTGGTATGAGAAGATCGACCTCAATCTCCTTGAGCGTATGCGCACCGGATCAAGGTGGTCCAACGACCCGGATTGGATAGCTCGGCGCAAGGCTTGCGCCCATAGCCTCATTGAATATGCCCCATTCATCAATGGAACGAGGGACCAAGCTTCCTTGGCGCCGCCGAGGACGAAAACGCTGAAGATGATTCGGGTGAGGACGAAGAGGACAAAGCTTCGGACGTCGAGGAAGGTGAAGATGACGCTGAAGCCGAAGCTGAAGCTGCACCCGCTGGCACTGAATTACCTCCTCCCGCCGCTCCTTGATTAGAAACACTTTGAATTTCATCAGATCCCCAGTATGCCGGGTGATGGGGATATGCCAAAGGGGGTATGCTCAGCAGGATGTTCCGAGTGGGCCGAAAGGCCTGCGAGTGCGCCTGGAGGACAGCGACTGGACTACGAAGGAAGGAAAGGCCCATCGACTAGCGACTGGAAGCCTAGAAGCGTAGCAGAAGCCCAATCGGATTAGGTCAAAAGTCCCCGGATCCTTATCTTGTTCGGGGACAGCTTGTAAACCCTAGAGAGGTGCTTCATATATAAACCACCCTAGGGTACCTTGGAACCTTACGTTCCATCATACACCCCCTAAAGCGACTCGCTGCCTAGCCGCCGAGCTCGCCACCCCTGTAACTCGCTCTCTCATAATCTAATCTAGCAGGAGTAGGTCTTTACCCTCCGGGGGCCGAACCTGAGTAAACCCATGTGCATCCGCCCCCATCTCGCACCGCAGATGGCCGCCAACTCTTCCTCACGAAACACTCAACCGCTGCCAATGGCAGCAACTGCCGTGGCCATTCCACGACAGTGGCGCCCACCGTGGGGCATAGCGGGACTGGCCTAAGTTCTGCGGCGAGACCCTACTCGCTGATCGATCGACCGATTGCCACCAGTCGCATGATTGCCATCGGCGGAATCTTACAGATCATGCCCAGTAGTTACATCCCGGCATCACGCCCGGTCACCCATGCCGCAGTGATGCCGGTCGGCTCCATCAACCTCTTCGTCGGCTTCACCGGCGCGATCGACGTGGCCGCGACGGTGATCGTTGGCAGATCGCCGCCACACCGTGACCTGCTTTTGGAGGAGCAGGTCCGTTCCATCAGGAGCCTCATCACCAAGTACGACTCGGCCGCCAGCGACGCGGTCGAGACTAACGTCGCCACCAACGACGACGCCCTGAACGACGACGCCAACTCCGCGACCCCTGCATCGGTCAGCGGATCCATCACCGCCGCGTCACGGGAGGACTCCATCACGCGAGTCTCCAACCCCGAGGATTTCAAGGACCCCACCATCCTGGGGATCTTCGACTCTGACTCCGGCTCAGAATCCCCCGAGGATTTTTGCGCCAGATCCATTCACTTTAACGCGATCTACATGGCGGGTAGCACGGATGCCCCGCCAGATCCGTTCTCCACGCCGATCCCGCCGACCGCGACGGCCACGGAGGTGGAGGAAGCCCGCCTGCGGCTCGTGGAGGCGCAATGCAACGAACTCGCCGAGCGCGAGAAATACCGCCTCGAGCGAGAAACGGCGCGGGATCTATCACTCTACCACC
Organism: Avena eriantha; assembly: GCA_910589775.1. NCBI lineage: Eukaryota > Viridiplantae > Streptophyta > Magnoliopsida > Poales > Poaceae > Avena > Avena eriantha. The sequence continues at coordinate 127,316,802 of OU342744.1, read as the reverse complement.
AGTGCTGCATCAGGACCCGCCTGAACCCTGACGTTCAGGGCCGCGTCCTGAATTTCAACGACGAGGGCAACCCCACGCGCGCCGCCGAGCGTGAATACTGCGAGAACGCGCCGCCAGGCGGGAGCAACCCCGCAAGACCACCACCTGGAGCGCCGGCGACTGGGGCTCCTCAACCACCCATGGGCCACGCGCCCCCACCGGACCAACCGCGGATCATCATCTCGCCTCAAGCCCGTGACGCCAACGGGCTAATACTATACTCCACCCCGATGGACAACGTTGTCGCGGCTGATGCCGCAATCGCCAACCTCGATGTCCAGGGCGATGGCGCGGTACAGATCTAGTACGCCTAGGCCCTACTCGTTAGGGCCGTCGAGCAACAAGCCATGGGAGTCGACCCGCAGGGGCGAATGTACTCCCGTTCTTCAGCAAGCAGGGCGGCATCAAGCGGCCACCCCATCGTGGCTAATGCATTAGTTTGCACACCACCCTAGCCTCTGGTAAATCAACCACGGGCCGCCAATCCTGCGCTCTCAACCAACGAGCCGCGACCGGCAAACAACACAGTCGCCGCCAACGGGCAACCCATCAACGCCCGAACGAACATCATCAACAACCAGACGTGGCGGTCACGCCAGCCCTACGACCTGCGGCACACCCTCACCAACCGCGGCGAACCGGAGCCAAGAGGCTCGCTCAGCTGAGTCGGGCCGCAATGCTTTGGACCAATGATTCGTGGGGAAAAATACCCCGCCAACTTCAAGGCCCCTAAGGAGATCAAGAAGTACGACCCAACATACGACCCAGCCGTCTGGTTGGACACATACCTCATGGCAATGGGGATCGCAGGCCACAACGACCTGCTCGCCGCTCGCTACCTCCCCCTGATGATGGAGGGTGTGACCCGGCAGTGGATCAACACCCTCCCTCCCGACAGGATTGATTCCTGGGAAGAAATGCAGGACGCCTTCGTCAGGCACTTCGAGGGATCCTACACCCGCGCCACCACCATAGAAGACCTGGAGCGATGCATCCAGGGACCACGCGAGTCGACCCGCCGGTGGATCCAAAGGTGGCAAGAACTGTGGATAAACGCCTCCGGCATCCACCCAGACACGGCGATACACTACTTCAAAAACGCGTGCCGGTACGAGCCCCTGGTCGCCAAGATCAAGAGGGTCTAGCGGACGCTCGATAACATCCCCGACCTCCTCGAGATCGCCAAGCGCTACGCGGAGGAGGACCCCAACCAAGACTCCGACGACGAGTCGGGAGGAAGACGTCGCACTAGCATCCACGACAGTGGGTGCCTACGCGACATGCGCTACAGCAACACCCGCATCACTGGCAAGCGCCGGACGGACGGGCGAGTCGATTTCGTCGCCAATGCCGGCTACGGCCAGCACGACTCCAAGAACTACCGCCGCGACGGAGGAAACTACCGCGACAGCGGGAACTACCGCGCCAACAATGCGACGAGGCCGAAATTCGACCCCGCTGCCCTGCTCAACCAGTCCTGCATCTACCATAGCAGGGAGGGAAAACCTGCCACCCACACCACCGGCGATTGCCACTCTCTCAAAGAGATTGAAAAGGCAAGACATGCAAGGGAGGACCCAAACAACAACCCACCTCGGGACAACGGGAACGGCGGTGGCTTTGGAACTGCCGTCGGGTCGCTACATACCTTCACCGGGCTCGGCACCAAGCGTGAGAAGGTACTCGCCCGCGCGGTCGCCATCAATGCGGTGACGCAAGTCGACATCCCCCGCTTCCTAAACTGGTCTGAGCAGAGCATCACCTGGAGTCGCCAGGACCACGCGCCAAGAATCGAGTACCCAGGGCGAGTCGCCTTGGTAGTCAGGCCAAAGGTGGCCGACTACTGGCTGCCCAAGACGCTGATGGACGGTGGGAGCTCCATCAATATCTTGTACCTCGACACTTTCAGAAGGCTCCAGCTCCCAGAAACATCCATCAAGCCAACACTAACGACCTTCCACGGCATCGTCCCTGGTCGGAAGGCGTACCCGATCGGGAAAGTGACGCTGCCAGTCACCTTCGGCACTCCGGCAAACTACCGCACGGAGACGATCGTCTTCGAGCTGGTGAACTTCCACAGCCCCTACCACTGCGTCCTGGGCCGCCAGGCATTCGCAAAGTTCATGGCGACCCCACACTACGCCTACAACATGATGAAGCTCCCCGGGCCGGGTAGCATCATCATCGTCCACGGCGACCCCGACATGGCCATGGAATGCGAGGAAAAAGGCGCCGAGCTCGCCGACGCCGTCATCACCATGGAGACCGACCACGCGGAGGAGCTCGCGAAATACGCGGGCAACATCAACAAGGAGGACCCCACTATCCTGAAGAAACCGATCGCCGCGAACTCCACGTTCGAGGCGACCACGCACACCCACACCGTCGAGCTCGTCCCAGGCGACTCCAGCCAGACGGTCACCATCGGGGCGCACATGAGCCCCGCATAGAAAAGCGCGTTCATCGGGTTCCTTCGTGAGAACCGCGACATCTTTGCATGGAAACCATCTGACATGCCAGGTGTCCAAAGGGAACGCGCTGAGCACAAACTTAATGCCGACCCCAAAGTGCGACCAGTAAAGCAGTCGCTATGGCCCTTCAATGAATAGCGCCGCCGAGAAATCGTCGAGGAAGTCTAGTGCATGTTAGCTGCAGGCTTCATCCGGCCAATCAAATACTCCAAGTGGCTGGTAAACCCAGTCCTGGTTCTCAAAAAGAACAAAATCTGGAGAATGTGTATCGACTACACCAACCTCAACAACGCCTGCCTGAAGGAGGAGTTCGTCCTACCGCGCATCGATCAGATCATCGACGCGACCGCGGGATCGGAATCGCTGTGTTTTCTCGGTGCCTACTCTAGTTATAACCAGATCAAGATGGCGGTTGAAGACGAGGAGAAGACGGTGTTCATCACGCCATTCGACGCATTCTGCTACACGGCCATGATGTTTGGCCTCAAGAACGCAGGCGCCACATACCAGAGGTGCATGTAGGAGTGTCTAGTGAGCCAAATTGGCCGCAACCTTCACGTCTACATCGACGACGTGGTGGTAAAATCCACCTGCCAGGACGATCTGCTCGCCGATCTAGCTGAAACCTTCGCAAACCTGCGGAGGTACAACATCAAGCTGAACCCTGGAAAATGCACCTTCGGCGTACACACCAGACAGCTTCTGGGGTACGTAGTCTCCAAGCGAGGCATTGAAGCCAACCCCACCAAGATCGACACCATCGCGCGACTCGGGAAACCCGAGTGCCTGCGCGACGTCCAAAAGTTGGCAGGGCGAGTCACGGCTCTCAGTCGCTTCATCCCTCGACTAGGCGAGAAGGCAATGCCCCTCTACTGCCTGATGCGCAAGAACCCAACGTTCCAATGGGACGCGGAGGCCGACGACGCACTCAAAGCACTCAAAGAAGTGCTACTCGCGGTACCACTACTCGCTGCGCCACTCGACAAAGAGCCAATACTCGTTTATGTCGCGGCCTCCAATCGAGTCGTCAGCGCCGTGATGGTTGTCGAATGACCGGAAGAGGGCAAGGAGCGCCCCATACAGCGCCCCGTATACTACATCAGCGAAGTCCTAACATACTCACGGCAGCACTACCCGCAATACCAAAAACTGGTGTACGCGGTATTCCGAGCACATCGGCGGCTCCCACACTACTTCCAGGAGCACCCAATCACGGTGGTCTCCTCCGCGCCCCTGCAGGACATCATACGCAATTGCGAGGCAACCGGGCGAGTCGCCAAGTGGGCCGTCGAGATCGGCGTCCATAACATCAAGTACGAGCCCCGAAAGCGATCAAGTCACAAGCCCTGGCTGATTTCCTCACAGACTGGGAAGAAGCACAGCAGCCAGAGAAGCTCCCATACCTCCACTACTGGTCGCTCCACTTCGGCGGCTCCAAGAACGCCGATGGCGCGGGGGCTGGAGTCATACTGACCTCCCCCAAAGGAGACAAGCTCCGCTACGTTCTCCACCTCAACTTCAAGCCCTGCACCAATAACATGGCGGAATACGAGGCCCTCCTCCACGGCATGAGAGCTGCCAAGGAGATGAACATCAACCGCCTACGATGCTATGGTGACTCCGACTTAGTCACCGGTCAAGTGGCCGAGACGTGCGACACTGTCTCCCCAACAATGATAGTGTACCGCCAAGCCGTCGACTAGTTGGGAGGACACTTCGACGGCTACTCCGTCGAGTGGATCGACAGGCGTAAAAACAAGGAGGCAGACGCCCTTTCCCGCATCGGATCGAATCGACAGACGCTACCAGTAGGCGTCTTCCTAGACATCATCCACAAACCCTCAGTCAGCCCACCGAAGGAGATCGACGTCGGGATCCCACTGCAACCAGAATCGGCCTTAGTCGCCATGATTGTGGAACCCAGCGACTGGACAGCGCCATACGTCACCTTCCTGGAACACAAACTCCTACCGAGCAACGAGACAGAGGCACGAATGATCATGCGCCGCTGCAAATCCTATGTCATCATCAACGGCGAGCTCCACAAACACAACGTGACCGGCGTGTTCCAGCGCTGTGTACAGCCAGAAGAAGGCCGCAAGATCCTCCAGGACATTCACGCTGGCGACTGTGGCCATCACGCTAGCGCCAAGTCGCTAGTCGCCAAGGCCATGTGGCACGGTTTCTACTGGCCCACCGCACACGCCGACGCCACCAACATCGTCCAACGATGCGTCGGGTGCCAGAAGTACGCCAACCAGACGCACCTCCCCGGTTCGACGCTAAAGACAATCCCCATCACGTGGCCATTCGCCATATGGGGCATGGACAGGGTAGGCCCATTCAAGAAGGCCCCGTCTGGGTTCAATCACCTCCTCGTCGCAGTCGACAAGTTCACCAAATGGGTCGAAGCCAAGCCGATCAAAAAGTGCGACGGCAAGACGGCAACCAAGTTCCTCCGTGAACTCATCTACCGGTACGGCTACCCGCACAACATCATAACAGACAATGACACCAACTTCGCCAAGGGGGCCATGGCGGAATTCTGTGAGGAGCACGGCATCTGACTCGACCTCGCATCAGTCGCCCACCCGGAATCAAATGGCCAAGCAGAACGAGCCAATCAGAGCGTCCTCCACGGGCTCAAGCCGCGACTACAGGTGCCCCTCGAGCGCACCCCAGGATGCTAGGTCGACGAGCTCCCCTCTGTGATATGGGGGATTCGCACCTCCGTCAACTGATCAACTGGGTTCACACCTTTCTTCATGGTGTATGGCGCCGAAGCCGTAATGCCAACAGACATGGAGCATGACTCACCTCGAGTCGCCAACTACGTCGAGGCGGCCAACGAGATTGCCCACCAAGACAGCATCGATCAACTCGACGATGCACGCGACCTGGCTCGCTCCCGCACCACCATATACCAGCAAGGACTCCGGCATTATCACAGCCGCCGAGTGCGAACTCGCACCTTCCAGGAAGGCGACCTGGTCCTATGACTGGTCCAAGACAAGAAGGGCATGCACAAGCTCTCCCCTCCATGGGTGGGGCCATTCGCCATAGGCCGAGTCCTTGGCAACGACGCCTACTACCTCATCAACATACGGGGTGATGGCCAATTGGAGGTCGGGAGGCCATGGAATGTAAACCTCCTCAGAAAGTTCTATACTTAGAACCCCACACTGTACTCCATCAGAATATATAATGAAATTCATTCGAATCGCACAAATTGTGTCCACTTGCCATATTCTTGTGCCACTCGCACTCGTACATACCAGCAATACGCTACTTACGGAAGTCAACCTCTAGTCGAGCGACCGGCACGGCCAAGTAGTGTGGCACAAGGGCACCGGAAATATTCGGGCCTTGGGTCGTCCACGAAAAACGCCAACCCGGAGCCGCTATTGGAGTCGCCTAGCCTGACTGGTCCGCCGGGCCAAGACATCCGATACACGCTTCTCACATCGATCTGTCCCTCCCACCCTCGCGCAAAGCGACTCGAATGGTCAAGTACCACGCACGGGGACTCCGCAAAACGGGAACCCCCACGCGGCTTGGGAAAACACCAAGTAAGAGAGCTGCCTAGGGCTCGCCAAGCGACTGGCTCTCTGGGCCAGGGGAGGAGACGCGTTACAAACAACGCACTCACAACCCGCAAGAAGATCATGACCAGTACGGTCGGGCTCCACGCTCGGGGACTCGCTTATAAGTTAGTCCTACCCGCGCTCGGGGACTCGCCACTCAGAAGACGCGAAGGATAAAAACAACACAACAAATACACAACAGTATACAATCGAGTTATACCCCATTAAAAGGCGGACGCACCCGGGGACTCGCTCAATCAAAACAATTCATAGGCAAAAACACAACATACATTACTCATCAAAACACGAGTCGATCGACCCCACGTGGCATATATTGCAAAAATATCTTACAGCATTCACCACTCGGCATTTATCACAACTTGGCAAATTACATTGTCTACTCTACAGGACCTGATGATGAAGCACCACCACCACCCTTGACGCGCACAAAAGGCTGCCACGGGTTTGTCGGGTACGTCATCAGCGACTTCGACACTGACGACTAGAAGGGCTGCTCCGACTTCATGTCGCGGTACTCCGGCTCCAGGTCGCCAACACCGTCTCCTGATATTGCAGCAGATCTCCCATCGCCAAGACACGATCAGCGTAAGGAGTGGCCTTTGCGGTCAGCTTCAACACCTCCGACATCTCCACCGTGCCGGTCGCCGACGGATAGCCACTCGTCACATCGTCAAGATCGAAGTCATCGGGGAAATGGGCGAGACCCAAGCTCAACGCCATGGCGGCCCCACGCCTGAACGCCGAGCGCGTCATCCACTCCACAACGGCGGGTACCTCCTCCAGATAGCGCCATACCTCCGTCAACCCTCTAGGGATAACCTCGGTGGGAGACATGCCCTACAGAGCTGCTTGGACGCACAACGCCGAGGCCGTGGCTGCATTCACCACGACTGTCACGCACTGCGAGGCACTGTACGTCTGCACAACCGGGTCACTTTGGCCTACCATAGCTGCAAAGTCAGGCGTCAGTGAAACTATGAAATCCCCATAGCAGGGACCGGACGAAAGGGTCAAGCAAAGACAAACACTCACCAAGGAGTTTGCGGCAGTTCTCCTTGACGTGATTCTCCAAAGCAGTCTGCTCGTTATGCAGCCCCACGATGATGGAGTCCGCGGCCTTGCGTTCTTCTTCAGCCGCGGCGACGGCAGCCTTCGCCCATTCCTCCGAAGAAATTTAGGCCGCCTTAGCCTCCTCCAAGTCCTTGACCAGGGAGGCTACTCGCCCATTCGTCGCGTCCAGTACGGCGAGTGGGACATACCCTTCACGGGCCTTGGAGATCTCAGCCGGGAAACCATCTATAAGTGAAGATATCAGAGTATTGCACACAACCAGCTCACACCAGGAAAAGAAGAATAGAGCCAACAGACACTCACCAATTGTCTCCTGAAGCCGCCGGTTCACCTCCTGTGCTTCGCGCAAGTCACGTTCCAAGCGCTCTCGAGCAGCCTGCCGATCAGTCGACTCCATTTGTAACCCCTGTAAACAAAGAACCCAACTAAGCATTGGAAGAAAAACAAAACCCAGTTCCCAGCCGCTGAAATTCAGCGACCAGGAACTCGGGGACTAGAGAAAGAAGAAAAACAAAAGTTCCCAGCCGCTGAAATTCAGCAACTAGGAACTCGGGGACTGGAGAAAGAAGAAAAACAAAACCCAGTTCCCAGCCGCTGAAATTCAGCGACTAGGAACTCAAGGACTGGAGAAAGAAGAAAAACAAAACCCAGTCCCCCGCCGCTGAAGTTCAGCGACTAGGAACTCGGGGACTGGAGAAAGAAGAAAAACAAAACCCAGTTCCCAGCCGCTGAAATTCAGCGACTAGGAACTCGGGGACTAGAGAAGGAAGGAAAAGAAAAACAATTCCTAGCCGCCGAAATTCAACGACTAGGAATTCGGGGACTGGACATACCTGAATAGCAGCGCCGAGCATCTTGTGAAGTTCAGCGGCGTCAGTAGACAGGACCGTGAAGGAGGTGCGTCCGCGGCGGGACCCAATGTCTGCATCCACGATTTCCGAACTTTGCGGAGATTGCGTGTCCGCAACACCTGGAAACCCCTTCGCCATAAAACGAGGGAACGTTACCGACGCCCTAGCAGGGGCGCTGGTCGCCGAGACCGGCGCCTCCGGCACGAACGCATCTAGTGCTGGCTTTGATTGCGTCGCCGCCACCTCTTTGGCGACTGGCGCAGCAGCCGGCTCTGTGGCGCTCCCCCTAGTCGCAGCGTCGTCAGCGCCCCCCTTCTACTTCTTTGCAGCTTTAGTGGCTGCAACATCTTCGGAGGCTTTCCTCTTCTTGGGCAGATCGCCCTCTCCCACGCCAGTGGCCGGTGGAATCTTAGCAACCGAAGGGCGACCAATCTTCTTAGCCCCTGACCTGCAATCAGCACAACAACAACACGAAAGAAGCAAGACAAATTGGGACGAGGAAGCACAACTTACTTGGCGACTGGAAGTACACGAAGCCCGGTACTGATATGGGCGGGCTTTTCCAACTCGGGACCCAGCTTGCGGCTGAGCCCCCTCTCGAAGACGTCCGAAGCCCACGAAACCGAGGGCTTCCTTGAAGATCTCCGGCTCCGACGCCGCCGCCTTCGACGGCTGTGTCGACTTGGGCGGCACCGCCTTAGCTGCTTCTTGGCTTGGGACCCTCGAGGTCGACGACGCGATCGTTGCCAGGGGAACCTCTAGCACCACCTCCGTCTCCTCGCCCTCCAACCCCTTCGTCCAGACTATGTCCCTTGGGGCCCTATGCGAGACTTCGGGAGATCCCTCGTCGTCATCTGACTCGAACACCACTGACGACCTGACCGGTGATGTAGGCCTTTTTCCCGGCGACTTAGGCTAGCGTGGGGGCTTCGACGGTGTAGCAGTGAGCCGGGACGTTTGCTCCTGGGCGACCTCGTCGCCTTCTTTGAACTCATCCAGGCTACGGCTCGCTTCGACCTCTCGCTGTTTCTGCATCCGGGTCTTGCGAGCCACAGGCGCTGGGGGAGGGACTTCTTCTTCTTCCCCGTTGTTGTCGGAAGGATCCCCCTCGGAATCTTCCTCCAGTTCCTGGGGAACCTCTTCGTCAAGCGGAGGGAGCCAACCCTCCAATACCTGAAAAAGCTGAGAACCACCAAGAGTCAAAACACACCAAGCGAGAAGACTGAAATTGAGATACGGATGCGGCGATTGGAAAGAGAACTTACTATGGGGGCTTCATTCTTCACAGGAGTATACGGGGCAACCCCGACCATCGCGCCAGTGAACTCTGCGTCGGTAATCTTCTTCAGGGCGGCCTTGTAGTCCTCGGCCTCCCATGATTCCTTGCTAGTTTGGGATGGATCATGCTTCCCGCTGTATTCGTACATCCAGTGCGGTCGAGCCGCCAGCAGGACTAGGCGCCGCCCGAGCCAACAATTGTAGAGGTTGATCGGAACCAACCCCTGGTCCTTCAGCTTCTGGATCTGATCCATCATTTCTGCGACGGCCATCTGCTGATCTTCAGGAAGCTTCTTCGGCGCCAACCGATGGGGCTCGCTCCTCTCGGCGACGAACTCAGGAAGAGATACCTCGCCGGAGGGAGTGGCTTCCTTGACGTAGAACCAGCTCTTCTTCCACTCGCTGGCGGCCTTCTTCGGCAGGAGGATCTTGGTGAAGTTGGCCTTCGGCTTCAACTGGAAGGTGACCCCACCTGCGGCCAGCATCAAGACGCTGGACGCCTCATGCCAGATGCGGCCGTGGAAGAGCTCCAGCCATAGCAGAAAGTATGGCATGCAGCCGAGGTAGCATTCGCAGAAGGCGACGAAGATCGCCAGCTGCTCGATGCTGTGTGGACCAAGATCTGAGGGCTTGATCGCGTAGTACACGTAGAAGCGGCAGAAGAAGAGCGAGGTAGGGAACCCTAAGCCCCTCTCAAGATGACTGGTGAAGTAGATGAACTCGCCGGGTCACGGTTTCGGCTCGGTCTTGGAGGAGGGGGAATCTGCCAATTCCCCTTGCGGAGCACCCCGGCGTCCTCGAAGGATCTAAGTTGGGCCGTGGTGCACTTGGATTTCCCCCATGAGCCCTTGGGAGGCGCCATCGAGTGATAAGTGGAATCGCGCGACGCGGGGAGAGTAAGTCGGGAGGAAGCAGGAAGGAAGAGCAAATGAGGAAGAATGAAGAATGCGAAGAAGGATTGTGAAGCTGATCCATCACTCCCCTTATATGGGAAACGTCACCCGCCAAAATCGGGATAGCCGTTACTCACGGTAATTGCGTCGTAGTTAACGTTGGAAATTCCAACGGATAGTTTGACCAGATTTGACGGTCCAACTCCTATTGGTCTACTCGCCACCCGCTAGTCTTTCCTCTCGTCGAAACGATGACTGGGCGACAGTGATGCTCATTGAAGTGACGAATGAAGCTATGGTGAAATTCTCCTCGGTTCTAATAAAGTCCATCGCCGACTCGACTGGACGCCCAAATTGGGCTCGCCTACTTTGAACGCCAAAGGGATGCCCACACCTGCATCAACGATGGCCTCGGGGACTACTGATGGGGATATGCCAAAGGGGGTATGCTCAGCAGGACGTTCCGAGTGGGACGAAAGGCCTACGAGTGCGCCTAGAGGACAGCGACTGGACTACGAAGGAAGGAAAGGCCCATCGACTGGCGACTGGAAGCCCAGAAGCGTAGCAGAAGCCCAGTCGGATTAGGTCAAAAGTCCCCGGATCCTTATCTTGTTCGGGGACAGCTTGTAAACCCTAGCGAGGTGCTTCATATATAAACCTCCCTAGGGTACCTTGGAACCTTATGTTCCATCATACACCCCCTCAAGCGACTCGCTGCCTAGCCGCCGAGCTCGCCACCCCTGTAACTCGTTCTCTCATAATCTAATCTAGCAGGAGTAGGTCTTTACCCTCCGGGGGGCCGAACCTGGGTAAACCCATGTGCATCCGCCCCCATCTCGCACCGCAGATGGCCGCCAACTCTTCCTCACGAAACACTCACTCACTGCCCATAGCAGCGACTGCCGTGGCCATTTCCACGACACCGGGTGCAATTGTATTGTGCACATAAGTGATATTTTGCTACTAAGTTTTTGTGCCGGATTAACATGGGCGTAGTCCCCGAGTTTCATTTTCTTGTTCCTCCAATTTCTTAGCTCGGCACGTGTCTACCTTGGTTCAGTTTTATGACTTACGAGTCCGAGCTTCAAAAATTGACTTAACAATACTTGGAAACTTTAGGATTAGCTCAAAATAATTCAGCATAGTAAACATAAAATAAGCATAAGGTTAGTCCGAAAAACAAACGTCGGCTCGATTAAGTTCATTTTCGTAGTCGTTTTTCATGTGTTACGCAATTCCAAACGTGTTCTCTTGCTTGCCATGAAGCCAAATCTTGTTGGACAGCAGCAAGTCGAAGATTTAGGTTTTTGGTGCTCACACACTACTAATCCGGTTTAGGTAGAAGCAACTTACGCCAGCCGACATATAAATAATAAATACAGAATACAACGAATATTATTAAGGCAGTCCCCGAGTTGCTGCTCGAGGTGCCAAGATTTCATTGATAAGTTCATTGCCGGCATACATACCGACATATGAGTGACTCGGATACACATACTTCTTTGTTAAGTGTAGAAAGGACGAAGCAGAGCTACATTTCATGGACGCTTAGATTCCTCGTCGGACCTGTCTGCCTTGTTCTTTTCCTGTGGTTTTGCATCGATGAGATAATATGAGTCATTGTGCAATGCTTTGCTCACAATGAATGGCCCTTCCCATGGAGGGAATAACTTATGATGCCAGCAGTATGTTGTACCAACCGGAGTACCAGATCACCTTCCCGGAAAACTCGGGGGTTTACTTTCCGGCTATGATAGCGTTGGAGATTTTGCTGATATATGGCGGATCTGGACAATGCCAATTCTCTCACTTCTTCCAGCAGATCAACATCATTTTGTCGGGCTTCTTGCACTTCGGCTTCTGTGTATTGGGTGACCCTAGGCGAGTGATGCTCTATGTCGGCTGGTAATACAGCTTCTGCCCCATATACCAGAAAGAATGGCGTATAGCCTGTTGATCGATTCGGAGTTGTTCTTAAACTCCATAGTACCGCTGGTAGTTCTTCTATCCAGCACCCTGCTGATCTTTGCAGCGGCTCAATGAGCCGGGGTTTCATCCTAGATAATACTAATCCGTTGGATCTCTCCACTTGTCCGTTCGATGCGGGGTGAGCTACCGAGGCTACGTCTAGCCGGATCTTCTTATCTCGGTAGAATTGCGCAAATGCTCCTTCAGAAAAATTTGTGCCATTATCTGTTATGATACTGTGAGGATAACCATATCTCAAGATGATATCCTTGAGAAATTTCATGGCGGTAGCTCCATCACATTTTCTTATTGGTTCACCTCAATCCATTTTGTAAATTTGTCAACCATGACCAAGATGTGGGTCATGTTCCCTCTTGCTGGTTTGAAAGGGCCAACCATATCCAAACACCATACGGCAAATGGCCAGGTAATTGGTATGGTCTTGAGCTCCGACATTGGCATATGTGTCTTTGTAGCATATCTTTGACAGCCATTGCACTTTCTTACCAGATCTTCTTCTTGTTCCAAGGCACTTGGCCAGTAAAACCCATGACGGAAAGCTTTTGCTACTAAGGCTCTGGACGAGGCATGATGCCCACATTCCCCTTGATGTATATCTCGGAGGATGTCAAGCCCTTCTTCCGGGTCAACACATCGCTGGAGGACGCTTGTCACACTCCTTTTGTATAGCTCGGAATTGATGATCGTGTATGCTTTTTCTCTCCTCTGAGTTTGCCTAGAAAGTACCTCCTCACCGGCCAAAGTTCCATCTCTCAGGAATTGAAATATGGGCAGTGCCCAAGCTAGTATAGGTCGCACTGGGAACACATCCTCATCAGTTTCCATCCGATCCACCGGCATAACCTCAGGCAGTCCCCAGGTTTCACAAACCACTTCCCATGTCAATATCCATGGGTACAGCTCCGGACTCCAAATCTTCCAGAATGTAGATTGAGTCGGTTTCTGGGGACGGCCTGATAGATGGTTTTCTGAGGTGCTCTAATGCCACACCCGGTGGAATTGCTTGTCGGGTTGATCCGAGCTTCGACAATACGTCGGCAGCCTCATTTTCCACGCGGGGTACGTGGTGAAACTCGCATCCCTCAAAGTACCCAGATATCTTCTGCACATGGAATCTGTATAACGCCATGTTTGGATCAAGAGCGTCCCACAGCCCTAAGACTTGCTGAACTACCAAATCCGAGTCGCGAAAGCATTGGATCCGACGTATTCCAATTTCTTTTGCCACTTTGAGCCTATGTACAAGTGCCTCATATTCGGCGACATTGTTTGACGCTGCGAAATGGATCTGCAGCACATACTTCAGCTGGTCGTTCTTTAGCGAGGTAAGTACCACTCCGGCGCCTAACCCGGTTTTTGTTTTTGATCCGTCAAAGTGCATCCTCCAATAGTTCGGATCTGGCAAGGGTGGTTCGTATTGCACCTCGGCCCAATCCACGAAAAAGTCGGCCACAGCTTAAGACTTGATCGCATCTCTTCTGTCGTACTGCGGAGCATAGGGGGCTAGCTCAATTGCCCATTTTGCGATTCGGCCGCTCGCATCTTTGTTACTCATTATCTCAGATATGGGGGCTTCGCATACCAGTTTGATTGGATGCTCTTCAAAATATTGCTTCAACTTCTTAGCCGCCATATACACACCATATGCCATCTTCTGATAATGGGGATAATTTTGTTTTGAGGCTGATAATACCTCGCTCAGATAATATACTGGCCTTTGCACTGACATACCCTCTTTGTCGCGCTCTACCACGATTACTGCACTTACAACTCGGTTGGTTGTGGCTATATAGAGCAACATTGTCTCCTTTGATAGTGGAGAGGCTAACACTGGTGCAGTGGCTAACATTTTCTTTAACTGGATAAAGGCTTCATTGGCCTGCGGTGTCCAAATGAACTTGTCCGACTTTTTCATGAGTTGATAGAGAGGCAGTGCCTTTTCTCCCAACCGACATACGAACCGACTTAAGGATGCCAGGCAACCAGTGAACTTCTGGACATCGTTAAGGCACTTCGGCAGTTCCATTCGCTCTATGGCTCAGATTTTAGTTGGGTTAACTTCGATACCTCGGTTGGAGACAAGAAATCCGAGTAACTTTCTAGCCGGGACACCGAAGGTACATTTCTCCGGGTTAAGCTTCATTCGGAACCTCCTTAGGTTCGTGAATGTCTACCTGATATCGTCAAGGAGCGTTTTGCTTTCCTTGGTCTTTATAACAACATCATCCACATATACCTGCACATTTTGACCAATTTGGTCGTGTAAACATTTCTGCATACATCTTTGGTATGTTGCCCTGCACTACGTAAACCAAAGGGCATGGTGCGATAGCAATAAGCCCCATATGGGGTGATAAACGCAGTCTTTATTTGATCACTTGGGTTCAGAGGTATCTGGTGGAAACCAGAATATGCATCAATGAACGACAACAGTTCACACCCAACAGTAGAGTCTGTGACTTGGTTTATCCTTGGCAGTGGGAATGGATCTTTCGGACACACCTTATTCAGGTTCGTGTAATCGATACACATGCGCCAAACCACTGCCACGTTCGGATCATCCTTCTTCTTCTCCACCAGCACCGGATTAGACAGCCAATCCGGATAAAGTACTTCCATGATAAATCCAGCTGTTAGTAGCCGAGCTATCTCATCTCCTATGACCTTTCTCCTGTCTTCGGCGAAGCGGCGGAGAGGTTGCTTCACCGGCTTTGCTCCGGGTCTTACATTCAAAGAGTGCTCGGCCAACACCCTTGGAACACCTTGCAAGTCCTGTGTGGACCACGCAAAAATATCCCGATTCTCACGGAGGAAGTTGACGAGCTCGCTTTCCTATTTGTCATCTAAGTCGGCGCCAATTGTTACGGTGCGCTCTGGGAACAGATCGTCAACTGGCACTTTCTTGGTATCCTTTGTCGCTTGAAATGACAGAGTTCCATGCGGATTACTCAGCGCCGACATATACTGTTACGCGGATTGAGCCAATGCCGCCACCTCCTGGATTTTTCTCTTCTCTTGCGCAATCACGAGTGACTCGGCCAGGTTAGACCCGGCTGACGCGCACTCAATGGAACATCGGAAATCACCAGTTATGGTAATCACACCATTTGGCTCGGGCAGCTTCATCTTGAAGTAACTGATGTGAGTGCTTGCCATGAATTTGTTCAGAGCTGGCCTGCCGAGTAACGCGTGATATGCGCTCTCCAAGTTGACAACCTCGAATTCCAAATTTTCAGTCCGACAGTTATCTCTTGTGCCGAGCAACACGTCAACCCGGACCTTGCCAATGGGTTCACAGGAAATGCCTGGCACAATGCCATGGAATGTTGTCCTTGTAGCTTGGAGCATGTTCTCCGAGATACCTAACTTGCGCATCGTGCCCACATACATAATATTTATGCTGCTGCCATTGTCAATCAGCACCTTTGAGAACCTCACATTGATGTTTGGCCCGATGAATGTTGGGTCCAACACTAGCGCATATGAACCAGGACTTGGCATAAGCTTGGGATGATCTTTGATGCTCTAGGTAATCTCCTGGTCCGACCAAGGCATATACCTCATCACCGCTGGCATTACCGCATTAACTTCCATGTGTCGGCGCTGCAAGCTCTTTCTGTCTGTTTCTTCTGTAGTGAACACGCAGTAGCTCTGATGATGCTCTCTATACTCATTTCTTCCCTCATTTCAGGGGTACCTTTGATCTGGTTGATGCTGATTTTCCACCTGATGCACTGCATCCCTTCTCTCATGGTTTTCATACCTCGGCGGAGGGGAGGCAACATTAACTGTTGCGTGTTCGCTCTGGAGAGCGATTGCTGCTGGGGTAACTCCTGCCGAGGTTGATCATTCCGAGGTGCCTGAGCATTCCCCAAACCACTTTGTTCTATCTTCCTCATCCACTCACACTGCCGAGTTGTGTGACCCACCGGGTTACTCGGATTTGGCGTGTGAAATTTGCACGGCTGATCCAGCATTGCCTCATAAGTATACCTTGGATGGTCCTTCTTTTCTTGCCACTGTTTCTTCTGCTCTGGCATCCAAGTTTTCTTGCCATCATTTCTTGGAGTCCATTGCTGCCCTCCAGTTTTCTGACGTTGATTACTCCCTACCCCGAGTTGATCTTGGTTTACAGAAGCAACTTCTGGCGAACTGTACCGGTAATCCGGTCTGTCATCTCTTCTTTTACCTCGGTAATCATTCCTCCAGGATGATCCGGCTCCATCTTGCTGGTAGTAATCCTCGTTTGACTCGCTTGACATTAGCCTAGGTTGAGTCGGATCACCTAGGGCATATGAATCAGTGATCCAGATTGTCTCTGCTAGTGTAGTTGGCATATCCCTTTGCAACCTTTGCCAAAACATGCTTGCATATTTGCATCTTTGTACAAACCATGCTATGGCCTGTGACTCAATCACGCCCTCACATGAATTTCGCACTGTGCACCACCGGTTTAAGAACTCGCAGTATGTCTCATTCGGTTTCTGCTTGCACATTGCTAGGGTCTGTGGCCTATTCGGCCTCTGATACGTACTCGAGAAGTTACTGACAAACATCTCCTCAAAATCAATCCAACAGTTGATACTCCCAGGTGGCAAGTTGTTTAGCCATACCCTTGCTGGCCCCTCCAGCATTTGAGGTATGTATCTCACAGCCCATCTCAAGTTGCCTGTAGCAATTTTCACGGTTGTCGCATAGTTAATCAACCAATCCTCTGGCTTTGTGCTACCATCATATGTCTTGGTGCCTCTTGGTAACTGGAAATTAGGTACCGGAGGCTCCTTCATGATCCGGGGTCCAAAACATGCAGGACCCGGAGGACCTTGACACTCAATTTGCTCCGACCTATAAAGCCGATCTAGTTTTAACCTGGCGTCGTCAGGCATTAAGTTCCTGCTTCCCAACCTTGACCCTATCACGTGATAGTCCGGCCTTGGGTATCCTGTGTTTACCATTTTCGAATCACCATCATTGTATCTATCTTTCTCCTGTGGAGCTGCTCTCTGTTGGATACCTTGGCCGGCACTTCGCTCTTGCCGTGGTATATTCCGCTGCTACGGTTGCCCTGCACCTGCCGACTTATGCTGTCCGGCATTTCCATTCACAGCGTTTCCCTGACCGTCATTGCCTTGGTCACGGTTACCTCGGCCAGCTTCACCTCGGCTCACACTTCGTCGATCCTCATTTCTCTGCACTTCCTTTCCTTTCCCTGCCCTTGCTAGGTCATACGGGACTATTTGCTTATTCCTCCTGGCCGAGGTTACTACCTCCTCTCTCCTAGGACCACCATGAGGAGACGATGCAGCTCTAGCGGATTTCTCTGGATTACCAACCGCCGAATGAATGATCTTGGAGGCCCCAGCTCTCTCCGGATTAGCCCTGAGCAATTCCTCGTTTTGCCTGTTTGCGATCCGGACCAACTCATTGACCCTATCTTGCTGTCTCTGACGGGCTTCACCCGTCAGACCTTCCAACTCAGATGCAGCAGCATCTGCTGCTCTGAGGTTCTTTGCCGGGGTACTATACTTTGGCAGCCCCACGGACAAACAGTTCTCTGATTTCTCAAACCTAGTATCACCCTCTTTGTTCATTTCACTCATGAGGTTTCTCCCCTTCACTTTTACCGCTTCTACCTTATTTGCCTTCGCGTACTCTCGCAGTGTCATGTTCAACGATTGCTGAGCCGCGGCTATCTTTTTCGCACCCTCTAGTATTTTTGCCTAGTCTCCTCTAGCTCGGCCTATGCCTGAGCCGGATCTACTACTACTGCTACAGGGTTTGCCAAGCTATCCACCGCCTGCTGCAACACGTTCTCTGGCCTCTCTAGCGGAGGACCTCTACTTTTCCTCGGTGCCTTGGGTGTTACCTCCAGATCTGGTGCTGGATCCTTGCTCGCGCCAGCGTCAGGCGCAGTCATCATCACCTCGGCACGGTCAGGGGAGCGAGTGATACGCGCCCCACGAGCCGCGCTAAGGGGTGGCTCGCCTCCCTCAACGACGTGCCGCAGATGAACGCACGATACATCGACAGCGACATAGATCTTGTGCGCGCCGAGCTTGACGAAGAGGCCGTTGCGCGGGAGAGGTCGCTTGCCGGAGCAGCCAACGTTGTCGCCGACGAAGTCCAGCGCTCTAAAGCGCTGAACAAGCCCGGAGACAATGCGTTCGCCGGTGCCGATGAAGTTTCCCATCCGGATCTTCACCCCTGCTAGCGCCGCTAGCCCCACGGTGGGCGCCAACTGTTGTGGTGGTGTCACGGCAGATGCCATGGATAGGCTAAAGGTGGGGACTAAATGCACTAGAGGAATCTAGGGAGGGATATTATGGTGATTCCACACACAGTTGCTTTGTATTTGATTCACTTCCACGATTTACAAGTGCTCCTTGAGCTATATTGGGAGAGGAGGAAGGGACTCGCTTACTCTCACCGCTCGCTAGCCCTCAGGAACACACTCGTAAAACACAACCCTCTAGAGATCAACCCTTTCTACAGAGGCCCTAGTCCTCCTTATATAGGGGTGGCTAGGTCTCCAATTAGGGCATACGTGGAGGCATATTCTAGGGAATATGCCTCTTCCCAAAATAGTAAGCCGACCGAGTCACTTTTGCCCAGCGTCATCCATGCAGAGGCTACGTGAGCCTCTACGGCGCCTGCGTCATCCGACATAGGCATCGTCACCCTTGTCGGCCATGCCTCAGTGGTCCTAGCCTCTGTCCACTTCGCTCATGCTCTGCGTACAGTGGCCACCTTTTGACCAGCGAGATACCTCCCTTCTCTTGTAAGCCAGATATAACCCGGATCATGCCTGGTTAATCCGGCCATACCTGTACCTGCATACAAGTTAGATATATCCTGCCAACATATGACTTAAGTCGGCTGAGACCCAGTTAGGTGGACATCCCCTGGTCCGGGTTACTCCGTGACTCGGCCTGCCTTGAGGTGACTCGGCCAGCACTTGCTTTGACCTTGCCGTACCTTGGATAACTCGGCCTTTATACCCCGGCGTGACCCTACCCGGGGGTATCCCCCCAACAGGCACACTTCCATAATGCCAACCATCCTACATGATAACTTCTCTATTCATGATATGATTCTACTAAAAAGGTAAAAAGATAGAAGATAGTGATGTGATACCGTGGCACTCCCCCAAGCTTGGAACAAACCAAGGGGATGCCAAAACCTGATGACGAATTACTCCTTCAGTGGTGGTGGTATTCTCTCGATGAGCTCTTTGATTACTTTCCCCAAGTCCTCAATCTCGAAGGTGAGATTATGAATCAACTATGAGTTTTGCTCGATGCGGCTCATGATCTCCTTCTCCTGCCCGGGGTCTTGGGGATCTTCCTCCATAGGCTCATTTCCTTTATCCTTGGCAGACACTACTGTGCTTCTAACTTTCAAGAATAGTTCTTGGTAGAAACAGATTGAAATGAAAACACAACGAGAACATGATATACGAACCTCGGGGGATACATGGATTATATATTACGAAGTTTTACAACAAAAGGAAGGTACTGGGAGAAAACAGGTCGGAGACGGAGTCCGGGCGGCCACACCACCTGCTGGCGCGGCCAGGGGCCGCGCTAGGGGGTGGTGTGAGCCACCCTAGCTCCGTTTCCGTCCCTCTTTCACTTTGCAGGTTTCCTTGTGGGATAAATACTGCAAAAATATAACTGGGTAGAATTTTCGCGGAACTTTTCTTACCAGAACTGTTACCTATTCGAAAATGGACTCTGCAGGTCTCTGAATTTGGTATTTGATAAATTTTTCCGGAGTTACTGCTTGAATAACATCGATATCTTCATCTTCATACACATATTGCTCGAGTCATGAAACCTTTCACTTTCTTATTACACCATTTTCTCCACCTACCTGGAAATTTCTTTCACACAAAACTTCACACAATTCTCATTAGCAACATTAGTGTAAGTGAGGTAATAAACCTTTAGGTTCAATTTCTGAAATCCATCAAAACATAATCTACTGTAGCAACTCCTTCCAAAAACCCAAAAAAAAGAATTCAAACAGGAAATCTATTTAAGAAGCAAATCCAAGAGTGGCAAAATCTGTCAAAACGGACCAGCAGGTAAAGATCAATTTTTTCGAAACTTTTCTGTTGCTCAAATCAAAAAGTGTAAAACTAACGAAAGTTAAATAACAACCTGGGGCAGAAGCACAAAAAATTACAGCTCAATCCTACATACAGATATCTCTCACGAATTTTTACGGTGAAGCACAAAAATCTGTTTCGGGACAGCAACTTCCCCAAATCTTACTTCTCTCTCATTAGAGGTTGATCTTGACACAAAAACCAAACAAAAGGATAAGGAGAGGTCATTACCGAAGTAATAACTTCCAAGACTCAAAGAAACAAAAACAAACTGAAAGCAAGAATAAATTGGGTTGTCTCCCAAAAATCTCTTTCTTTATAGCCATTAAGATGGGCATGACAATTTCAAAGATGCTCACATAAGAATATAAATTGAAGTGAAAGAGAGCATTAAGAAGCAAAAATATACATGTTTAAGTCTAACCCACTTCCTATTCAAGGGAATTTTGTAAACAAACAAGTTGTTGAAACCAGAAGCTGCAAACATAGGAAGGCAAAACAAGTGCAACATAAAGACTTTAAGCATAAAACGAGGGAACTTGATATTATTGAGATGCATAAGAACAGTCTTCCCTCTCTCATAATAAGATTCAGTATCATGCATAAATTTAATGGTATAACTATCACAAGAACCATTGTAGCAATAATCACTTATCCTAACAGAAAACACAAGGACACTAGCTCTCATAATACTACTTTGTGAAATAATATTAGGGATATTCTTACAGAGGATAGTGTCTCCCTCTTCTACATATTTAGTGACAAAGTCTTTCACATTGCTATTATAGGTTCATCATCCATTTGTTTATCAGGTTCAACAGCTTCATTTGTACTTTCATTAACCATACTAGCTATCATAGAATGTTCCTTTATCTTAACTGGGAAATGTATTTTCTCGATGTAAGGTTCAGGTAAAACATGATTAGCAGTATAAACTTCAGTATTTCTTGCAGAAACACACTTAGCAACATCTTTATATGGTTCATGATACTTATTCCACTTCTTTTTAGGAACTTCAATATAGGAAGCAAAAGCCTTAAAATAAGTTGCAATAGCTTGAGAGTCTAGACCATAAGCATTTTTAATATTTTGAAAATCATCAGTTCCTATAAAAGATTCAACGCATTCATAATCATAATTTATACCTGACTTTCTTCCTTTGTCATTCTCCCATGCTTCAGCATTGTCTTTAATATGGTCCAGAAGATCCCATTTAGCTTCTTCTTCCATGTGAGTGAATGATCCAGCACAAGATACATCCAATAAATCCTTATCATGAAGAGAAAGCCTTGCATAAAAATTATTGATAATAATATTGTTGGGGAGCTCATGAATGGGACATTTGAGCATTAGTAACTTCAATCTTCCCCAAGCTTGAGTTGTACTCCCTCCACAAGAGGCCAAAAGTTGTATATTTGATTCCGATCTTTATGAATCTAACTAGGAGGATAAAACTTTGAATAAAAGAGAGGTACTATTTCCTCCCATTCAAGAGCTTGACCATTCTTCAGCAGCTTATACCATTCTTCAGCTCTTCCTTTTAGTGATAATGAGAATAACTTCTTCTTGACTTGATCTGTTGTAATACCTGCACACTTGAACAACCCACATAATTCGTGTCTAAAGAGCAAATGATCATCGGGATGGACAGTTCCATCTCCAACATAATAGTTATCCATAACACGATCAATAATTCTTGTAGGTATTTTAAAAGTATCATTCTCAGCAGGTGGTGGTTCATCTACTACCTTAGCAGTGGTAGTAGCATTATGAAATAAGAAACTCAGCGAATTATCCATAATGAAAATAAATCAACTAATAGAAGTAAACAATACTCACAGTAGAAGTTTCCTTTACCAGTTCCACTCTCCAATAGCGCTTCAGTCCCCGGCAACGGCACCAGAAAATAGTCTTGATGACCCACAAGTATAGGGGGTGTATCGCAGTATTTTTGATAAGTAAGAGGGTCGAACCCAACGAGGAGCAGAAGGTGCTGGTGAGTGGCTAGGAGCAGGAATTCTCTGTAAATACTTAGCAAACGGAGTTTTAGGGGTTTTTAATAATGCAGGTAAATAAAGTATGAGTAAATAAAAGACAATAAGAATAAATGCAGCAAGTGGCCCAATCCTTTGTTTAGCAAAGGACAAGCTGGTTGTATTACTTAAGATGACCAAACGTTCTCGAGGACACATGGGAATATCGTCAAGTGCTTTCGCTTTATATAGTTGATTAATCTTCTTTAGTTTGCTAAGTGTTGTGTGGGTGAACCTGTGCTAGTGTACCGACCTTCCTAGGACTAATACATACTTGTGATTATACCCCTTGCAAGCATCCACAAGTACAACAAAGTAATTAAGGTAGAAACCTAACCACAGCTTTAAACTCTAAGACCCCGACGTCCCTTGTGCAATGGTTTCCTAACGGGGGTTCAGGTTTCTCTCACTCCGGCAACCCCTACGATTAGTAGCCAAATACACAATGCATTCCCCTAGGCCCATATAGGTGAAGTGTCATGTAGTCGACGTTCACATGACACCACTATAATAAGTACACCACAACTTAAATATCAAACTATTGAATCTTTCTCAACACAATTCCACTACTAACAACATGACTTCTCCCATATCCTCAAGAACAAAACGAACTACTCACAAGACATCATATGGATCATGATCAGAGATGAAATAATGATGTGTAGCAATCTGAATATAAACGATAATTCAATGGTTCACTCAATAGCATCAACTATAAGGAGTAATCAACACTGGGAAAGTTTCCCCCAAGAACTATGCAAGATTCAACCCGATTGTTACAGCGTTATGAAGTGGTGATTATGGTGCCGGTGGAGATGATGGTGGTGATGATGATGATCCCGATGAAGTCTAGCTTGATGGTGGTGTTGATGGCGACGATCTCCCCTCAATCTCCCCCAAGCTTATGGTATGGATCAGGAATTCTCTGCAAATACTTAGCAAACGGATTTTTAGGGGTTTTTGATAAAGCAAGTAAACAAAGTACGACTAAATAAAAGACAGTAGGAGTAAATGCAGCAAGTGGCCCAATCCTTTATGCAGCAAAGGACAAGCCGGTTGTATTACTTAAGATGACCGAACGTTCTCGAGGACACATGGGAAGACTGTCAAGTGCTTTCGCTTCATATAGTTGATTAATCTTCTTTAGCTTGCTAAGTGTTGTGTGGGTGAACCTGTGCTAATGTACCGACCTTCCTAGGACTAATACATACTTGTGATTATACCCCTTGCAAACATCTGTAAGTACAAGAAAGTAATTAAGGTAGAAACCTAACCATAGCTTTAAACTCTAAGACCCTTATGTCCCTTGTGCAATGGTTTCCTAACGGGGGTTCAGGTTTCTGTCACTCCAGCAACCCCTACGATTAGTAGCCAAATACACAATGCATTCCCCTAGGCCCATATAGGTGAAGTGTCATGTAGTCGACATTCACATGACACCACTACAAGAAGTACACCACAACTTAAATATCAAACTATTGAATCTTTCTCAACACAATTCCACTACTAACAACATGACTTCTCACATGTCCTCAAGAACAAAACGAACTACTCACAAGACATCATATGGATCATGATCAGAGATGGAATAATGATGTATAACAATCTGAACATAAACAATAATTCAACGGTTCACTCAATAGTATCAACTACAAAGAGTAATCAACACCGGGAAAGTTTCCCCTAAGAACTAATGCAATATTCAACTCAATTGTTACAACAATATGGATATGGTGATGAGGGTGCTTATGGTGATGATGGTGGTGATGATGATGATCCCGATGAAGTCCATCTTGATGGTGGTGTTGATGGCGATGATCTCCCCTCTCCGGGAAGGAATTCCCCCGGCAGAATTCTATCTACCAGAGAGATCTTTCTCTCTTGGTATTTTCTGCCCCACAGAGGCGGCATAATCTTTCTGTGGTCGCTCTCCCGAGTCTTAGGGTTTTGGGAGGATAATGTACGCCAGAGGGGCGAGGCTGGAGTGGACCAGGGTGGCCACACCACCCGGTGGTGCGGCCTGGGGTGGCCCGCGCCAGGGGGTGGTGTGGGCCCCCTGTGGGCCATCTCCACTTCCCCTTCTGGCTTTCTTCGTCTTCTGAAAAAAATAGGATTTTCCATGTATTTTCCCGGATTTTCTGATCTTCGCGAATTTTGCCTCCAAACAGCACCTTTTCCATCAGAATCCTGACTCCAGCGGTCCATGCTCCAAAAGTCATCAACCGTGCAAAAACAGATGAAATAACATAAGTATCATCTCTTAATGTGAAATATATCAATGAATAACAGTAAATTATGATATAGAATAGTGATGCAAAATGGACGTATCACTCCGCAACCGCTTATAGCAATAACCTACTACTCATCCATATAAGAAAGAGAACTAATGATACGCATAATGATGTCACCGTTAATCCCAAGTAAATCCCTCACATACAGCCATACTACCCCTTCTATCACTGGGGTTCCTAGCCTGCAGATCAGTCATTACTCATACTCCCTATACCTGGCTCAACCCTCGAGGTCTTGGGTACATGACAAGTACTTAGATTGAGGCAAGAGAGGATACAATAATCATCATGTCGTACAAAGTAATACATGATCCCATCTATGATAAATAACATGCATAATCGCTACATGGCTAGGCCAAAGCCCTTAGCCTAAGGAGAATTACTCACACATAGAGATTATATCAACAATCATAAACATTGTAATGAAAATCATAAGATTGATAGCAATAGTCTTACAATGTCGCCAATCAAAGAAGAGATCTACTATTACAAGTGGTGCAATATGGCTATGGAGATGGAGAAGGGTTTTGAGATCTGGAGGCGGCTGGTGATCTGTGACAGAGACTTTTGGCGAGGTCTGGCTGGGTCTGGCTTGTTTTCTCGTCGCCCGAGGCTTCTTTATATAGGGGTCCCTTCACGAAAGTTGTTCTATTTGACCTAACGGTGGCGGCGCCAACTATACGACCGGAGCTATACGGTCGAAACTTTGCTCCGGTCGTATAGTTGGTTGTTAAAGCACCTGCCTCTGCTTCACGGCTCCTGGTTTCTTCTGGTTGTTGGAAATCTCGTATCTTTGACTTTAATATACTGATTCCCATCTTCAAACAACATTATCTGCGCAGGAAAAATATAAAAGAAAGGATTGCATACCACTTTGAATATTAGGTATTAGTGGCTAGGTTTAGAGAGATATTTCATCAAAATATGAATAATATCCAGTTTAAATGTGGACGTAGATGGCTATATTTCAGAGCCATCACCCGATCATGTCACGAAGTTCAAGTTACGATGATTATAAAGAAAAGACCTAGTGTCCTATTTCTTAGACCGTGAGACCATATCAATCACTGTCACCTAAGAATACTTAGATAGCATCAAACGTCACTTGCATGAGCGGTGATCATAAAGGTGTGTTCAGGTATTCGGAGGAACATGTAGAGGCATTATGCGTCAAGAGCAGGATTTGTCCATCAGTGTGATGGAAACATACTACAGGGCCTACTCGGAGAAGTTATATCCAATAGTTGTGCATCGTGTGATTTGATCACGGGGATATCTCTTGTCGAAACGAGTTAATTGGCATTTGTCGGGAATGAGATTGGACATGACATGAGGATGTCATTGATCAGATCTCGGAGAATGCAAGTATTAAAGTGACAAAAAGAATACGACACAACGTTCATGGTTCAGCGACGAAAGATTCATGGAATGCGTAGGGGTCATCATGGGCATCCAGGTCCCGCAGATGATCATTGGTACGATAGGGGTCTCGACCATGTCTGGAGTATTCCCAGGTCGTGGGTATCACGCTTAAGGGCTTGATGATGCTCGGAGATTGTTTTGGTATCGAAAGAATTACCGAAGAATAGAAAGAGAGAAAACCAGAATAGTTTCGGTAAGTCCAAAGGATGTCCGGAGTGGAGCTGGAAGTAGTTCCATAGCCATGGGGATTGAATAATATGTAAGTAAATGTTAAATATTGATTTAATCATTTATTTATAATTATTTATAAAAAGGAAAATAAATTAAAAGGTCACATACCTAATTGGGCCTAATTCCATAGGGAAAAGGCCCATGAGGGAAAGACCAAAGGAGGAGAGAGAAGGGATGGCCGGCTAGGCCAAGGGACCCCGCGTGGGGCCCACTTGGGCCCAGACCGGCGGTGGCCAACCCCCCTCCTCCCTTCTCCTTTGTTCAGTCCACATGGCTAAGCCAATTGGCTATGTGGGGGTTTTTCCCCTATATATTGTGAGGTATTTTGAAAAATTAAATACACCAATAATCAATAAAGGTTCCCTCTCTTTTGGGAAGACCTCCAGTTGATATTCTCTCTCTATCCCGTGATCGTGGTCCCAAGTCTGGATCGTGCAAGTAGGAGCCTTCTTCACCGCAGAGCGCTGTTGCGCTGCGAGATTCAGATCCAGAAGGTCTACTTCCGTAACTGCTGCTGGATCATAGGAGCAGGAGTCATCGTCAGGCACTGAACGTGTGTAACTCCCTCAGAGGTGCAACATCTGGGGCACTAGGAGTCGTTGGAGCCGCAGGAGCCGAAGGACTTCAAAACGACCCTAAGGTCGGCTTCGGAACGACTACATCAGCCACACTGTCCCGAGCTTTGACAACGCTTTTCGGTCTTCAAGGGTAAGTTCGTGAAAATCCCCTCCCGTTACTGCATTACTAATAGATAGGTCCTGGCATTAGAGTTCTTGGTGTAGGAAAAAAATATTGTTTTCATGTGCGAACCCCTAAAGTGGTATCAGAGCTAGATCTCTGCGTAGTATTGCTAGTACGGGTAGAACACACGAGTTGTAGCGTGTGGGCATTGATCTTTTAGTTGTTACCCTCCCACGTGTACTTGTGTATATCGTAGCAATGCTTGATGAAGCACCCCCAACCGACTCTACGCGTTCATTCGCGAGACTGGTCCACGCTTGACATACGGCTTGTACCGTATAAAATAGCTTTAGGGTGTCTGTCTCTCTTGCATTAGTAGGTACGCCATTTGCAAAGGAGGGCCCCTAAAGGGGTATAGTATAGACAACTACTTGATCAGCGTTATGGTGGAAGTTCGTAGGTAAGAATCGGTTCTTGTGCGAAAGCTCTAGCAACCATGTAAAACATGCAAAGATAAAGTAGAGGCATCTAACTTTGTTTTGCATGGGCGTTGTGATGTGATATGGTAGTAGTCGAGGTAAAGTGAGTTTACTTTCTATTGCTGAGTAATAGTAATGATCATGGTGATGGTAGACTACCACGCCGGAGGCACCGACACCCTGGTCCTACGGCATCGGTACCCTGGCACCAGATCCGGAGGCGCGGGATGGAGATCACAGCGTGAAGACCATATGGTATCGCACTTAAATTCAATATTTGTTGTTTGTGCATATTATTGTATGATAGTATTAGACACTCGACGGCAGCATAATAAGATGATCCCTAAACAAAATACCAATGAAGTGTTCTCCCTTAGTGTGCACCACCAAGAAAGTTCTCTGTTATGAGGCACGCCATGACGATCGGGTGTCACACATAACCGCATTCACATACGGTGGGTGTAAGCCATGTTGCACAGCAAAAAACATGTAAGGTTAAATTGGCGAGCCTAGCATGTACAAGCATGGCCTCGGAACACAGATGGTTGAAAGATCGAGCACGCGTCACATAAATGATGTGATCGATGCTTCGGCGTCCACCTTTGCAACTATATCACCGGCCGTGACGATCGGGGGCGGTGTAGTGAATAGGGATTGTGTAATCACTAAAACCCCTTTTAGGATAGGAGTTTTTGGTGGAGTTCTTGTTTTAACTCATATAACTATAAACTTAGTCTAAATTCCTTTCGCAATTCTAAATAGAAATGGTTCTCCCCGATGCTTCCTTCTCGGTTGATGAATGGTTAGATGGAGAGAATCTCAAATTAGATGGATCCAACTTTCCTGAGTGGGTTGTGCGTCTCAATATCCTCATAAGTGAGAATGAATTGGTCGACTACATACGCTATGAGATGGATTTGGAACAACCTTATTTCTATGAGACCTAGAGTAGCGGGAAGACCGATATTACCATCGTGAGATGACCACCTTCATTTCAGTGACGATGCGCTTCGGGATGGTAGATGAACTGCATCCAGTTGTGGGTAATCTTGACCCTCATGTGACGATGGAACAGCTTAGATCGCAGTTCGTGGACCGAGTACACATGTGGGAGAATGAGTTGATGGGAGATTTTCTTTCCATAAAGATGGAAGAAAATGCCTGTCTGGAAAGCCACTTGGAGCGCATACATGATGCGTATATGAGGCTTGCTTATTTCTTGGATCACCAGGTGACAAACTATTTTGCAATAGGCGTATTGCTACGGTCGATGCTCCCGAGCTACCAAGCACATGCTAGATAGGCTACGGTCTCTCCTAGCGTTGGCACGACATCAAGAATTAGTCTTTGTTAGGACCAATGTTCTTCGTTGCTTTTTTCCATAGTCGTGCTAGCCACTTTAATATCCACCATGTGTGTATAATTGTAGGTTCTCGTCGCCCTTTTGGACATTTTCCTTTGACATTGTTTTTGTTGGATTTCACCTACTTTTTACAATAACCTTTTCGTTTGGTTGCCCCATTTGCTATCCACCTTCCTAACCTTCCACCATAGGACTTTGTCTGTGTGTCTTGTGTATCGCTACTTGCTTTGCTCTTGGTAAGAACAACCTTTCAAATTTTGACTCGGTGAGGCAATATAGCATATACCATTCCACCAATATCACCATTCCTTTCAATTATGGTTATACAACATGTCTAGGGGAAGTGGAGCTAGTGGAGATGGCAACTTCAATAACCAAGATGGTTTCACCACGCACCGCAACTTCTGGGCGCAATGCCAAGAATTCATTGCCCAATTTGAGAGGCTTGAGAACCGCCTTGATGACACTTTTCAAGAGTTTGACTACCATGATCGGCAACATCAACTAGAGCATCATGATCAATTCCAAGATCTTCACCAAGTCATTGCCAATCTCGACAACCGTCATGGACATTATTCAGGCTTATTAAGTTCGTCTCGCACGCGCTCCTCAAGTCGTCATGGCGAGTCTTCATGATCACACTCCTGTCATGGAGAACCCCACCACCACAGTGGGGAACACCAAGCTAGTCATTGACATGAACAAGAGGTTGACCCAAAATCTTAACAACCACACCATGCAAGACATCATCGGCACCATGGTCATCATTCTCAACCACAATAACAAGAAGGACATGGTTGCCCACCGCAACAAGGAATGTTACAAGTGCAACCTCAACAAGAGCAAGCACGTCATGAGGAAGGCCATCAAAATGATATGCGTCATCATCCACCTCATGACCATCGTTAACCATACCACATCAATCAAGAATTGTAATGGGATACAAGTGATGATGATGAGGATGTGTGCCATGCTAGACGCAATAACCGTCATGCTCAACCCCACCATCGTATTAAACAACGAATGAATGAAAATCATACCGAGCAAAGTCATAGAAGGGACATCGAGAATCATCAAGCTCCTCCACCACAACCTTGAGACAATCAAGTTTCTCCTCTCCCGCCACCACGCGCACCAAGTGAAGCAAGTACACACCAAGAATACTGAAACAACCACCGTGACCATGAGGATGGCAAGTTTGGGAAGCTCAAATTCATTTCCCAAGTTCAAAGGAGAATAAGATGTTGATGCATACATTGATTGGGAACTCAAGATTGAGAAGATCTTCTGAGTCCATAACTTTTCCGAATAGAAGAAAGTTGCAATGGCATCCCTTGATTTTGAGGACTACGACAATGTTTGGTGGGAAGACTATCAAAGAACTCATGAGAAATGATAAGAGCCATAGATTAGAAATTTGACAGAGATGAAGGAAGTGATGTACAAGAGGTTCATCCCCGAGCACTATAGATAAGACCTCTTCGACAAGCTACAAAATTTGAAGCAAGGCACAAGGTCAATTGAAGAGTTCTACAAGGAACTAGAGAAGATCATTATGCGAGCCAGTGTGCAAGAACTTGAATAGAAAATGATATCAAGG
Source organism: Avena eriantha (assembly GCA_910589775.1). NCBI lineage: Eukaryota > Viridiplantae > Streptophyta > Magnoliopsida > Poales > Poaceae > Avena > Avena eriantha. The sequence goes on along the minus strand of OU342744.1, from coordinate 127,286,395 downwards.
TTCCTCAATGGTTTGAGCCGCCAAATAAGGAAAATTGTTGACTTCCAACCGTATAAGAACCTCACCGAGCTTCTCCAGCAAGCTACTAAAGCCGAGCATCACTTGCAAAAGGAGAATGCTTATGATAAGACTAAGGCATACTTTGCTTCCATTAATGCAAATGCCTCCACCAAGCCAACAAATCAAGCATCAAGCTCATCCAAGCAAGCAAAAACAACCTGAAACAATTATACCTGAACCAACTATCCCTGCGCTTACACCAACATCAAAAAAGAGGGGATTTATTGAACTAAATGATGAAGTGATGAAGGAAGCTAAGAAATGTCTTAAGGAGAAGGGAATTAAAGCTGCAGATGTCAAGAATTTACCTCCTATAGAAGAATTATGTAAGCCTATCCCCCACTCATCCACTATTGAGGTACACTCTCTCCAACATTTTGATGAAGGTGATATCCCTTACTCTAAACCTCCTGATCAATGCTTAGAAGAATTCGATATTTTTATTGTTAAGTAAGATAATTTTAATAAAAGGGTGCAAAATCATTTAATGGAAACTATAGAGCTATTGTTGAGTTAAAAGATATTGTGGAAAGAACCTCTAATGATGTTAAAATGCTTGTTAAACATTTTCAAATGGTTCAAACTCAAATTGATCAGCTTATTAAAGTACAAAAAGACTTGCTAGTTAATGCTGCTAAAGAAAAACATGCTTATGAAATTAGAACTAGAAGTGGTGCTGCTACCCAGGATCCTCTATATCCCGAGGGGCATCCTAAAAGAATCGAGAAGGATTCTCAACAAGCTGGAAATAGTGGTACTACTCGTAAGAAAAGAAAAAAGAAACATAAAACTATTGTAGAACCCTCTGAACCTGCTAAAGATCCTAAGAGTATATCTGTCTCTGATGCTGAAAATAAAAGTGGTAATGAAGAAAATGATGTTCCTGATAAAGAAAAAGTTGAAGAAGAACCTGAAAGGCACACTAAGAATACAAAATACACTAAAGAAGATTTTGTTGCTAAGAAACATGGTAGTGAAAGAATGCCTTGGGTCCAAAAACCTATGCATTTCCTTGATAAGAAACACAAGTCAAAGGAAGATGAACACTATAATAAGTTTTGTGAGTGGATGAAACCTTTATTCTTGCAAATTCCTTTGACTGATGCTATTAAATTGCCTCCTTATTCAAAGTATATGAATGATATTGTCTCAAATAAAAGGAAGATCCCTAATGAAGAAATTTCTACTTTGCTTGCTAATTATTCCTTTAATGGTAAGGTTCCAAAGAAACTTGGAGAGCCAGGGATTCCAATTATTCCTTGCTCTATTAAAAAAAGTTATGTTAGAACTGCTCTGTGTGATTTAGGAGCAGGAGTTAGTGTTATGCCTTTTTCTCTTTACAAGAGACTTCAACTAGAAAAACTAATACCAACTGATATATCTTTGCAAATGGCTGATAAATCTACTACCATTCCTGTTGGTATATGTGAGGATGTACCTGTTCAAGTGGCTCATAATTGCTTGATATTAACTAATTTTGTTGTGCTTGAAATGCCTGAATATGATAATATGTCTATTATTCTTGGGAGACCTTTTCTTAATACTGCAGGAGTTGTTATTAATTGTAATCAAGGAAAGGTGACTTTCAATGTTAATGACAAGGAGCATACTGTCTATTTCCCCAAGAAGATTGATAGGACTTATGGTTTGAATTCAATTGAACATGTTGAGGGCATTCAAGTTGGAGAAATATATTGTCCCATACCAAGAGAAAAATATGAAACTGTTATGATTAGGACCATTGCTATCAAGTTTGAGGTAACATAATCATTAGTGGAATACAAAGTTTTGTTTCATATAAAATTGTTTTGGTAACAAGACCTGATCAACCTTGTTAACAAAAGGATTTCATTGAACAAAACAATGTTTTCACCATGATTATCTCCACTTACTTCTATTCTATCTGTCTTAGTTTTTGCTCTCATTTAGTTTACTTTTGTATTGTTAGTTACTTGAATGTAAGAGTGTCTTAGAACTTCTGAAGTTTTAGTTTTGTTTTGTCATTGTATCATTCCAGAAACCTTTTTCTGTCAGAAAATCATTCATCTATACTTGAAAATTGCTCAAAAATAAAGTGTCTCGAAATATTCCAAAAAATTCATATTAAATTTTTACGTGAAAAAAGGGGCAGAGAAGTGCCTAGTGAGTACCAGGGGGCCCACCAGGCAGGCACACCACTTGGTGGCGTGGCCAGCCCAGGGGCGCGACTGGCCATGGTGTGGGCCACCCATGGCCCTCCACTCACTCTCTCACTTCCCACTTTCTTCTCTCTCTCGAGAAAACATCAGTTCTTTGCTCGAAATCACGTTCTTGCTGTTCTTGCCCACGATTTTTCGATCTCCTTGCTCAGACCATCTTTTCTTCTGAAATTTGGAGCATTTGTTCTCCGGTTTGTGACTCCTCCGCTTGTCCAAGTAGATTTGTGTTTAGTGGTTTATATCTTGAGTATTTTGCTACTATAGGTGACAGGTTATGAGATCTTGTAAGCTTATTCAATGCTTAGAGATATTGTTTTGATGCATGTTTAGGCCTCTTACAAGTCCCATTAGTAGTTCCCTTCATTATGTATTCACTTTGCAATCACTTGTGTAATGGATGTTTAAATTTCAGAATAGACGATGAATGAACATCAACTCAACCAACATGAACTGAGGGTGCCTGAGGTTATGAAAGTTCACCGAGAGGAGGAAGTTTTTCCTTCCATCTATCCATGCTTCGAATTCATGAGGGCTGCAGGAATTTCCCAGGACTTCCATACTTTGGTTGCTAATGCAGGATTGGAGCACTTTGTGGAGGATGAACCTTGTCAATTTGTGAAACTAACTATGTCTATAGTGCAGGACTTTCAATTTAGTTACTCTTTGCCTAACCCCATGGTCCACTACAAAATTTACAATATAGATATTGAACTTCCTCTTGATGACTTTTGTGCAGATATTAAGGTACCTCAGTCGGGAGCGTGTGGAAGGATTAAAGAGCGACCTGCACCACTCATGGACTTGTATGCGGAGATTTGCTAAGAGAGTAGCTTATCAAAGGAGACTGGGAAAATCCGTAACATTCATCTCCCATCTATTCGCTACTTTGCTTACTTTATTGCCAAGTGTTTTCTCGCTAGGAAAACTGCTAATAAACTATCCTCATATGATCTAGCATTCATCTCGGCTGCTTTAAAACGAGGTAGAACTTACAAATTGGGTGCCTTGATAGCTTTCCGTCTTGCTGCTAACCGCGAGAAAGGTGGAATTTGTGGAGGCCTCATTGCTTCTCGTTCATTAGCGTTGCATAGCTTAGTGCCTCATCATCTAGACCTACAGTTTCCCATAGAAAGGCTTGATCTTAATTCCATGATACAGCATAAATTTGTTTCTTTTTGGGCCAATCTAAGTGAGTTGTCTTATGAAATAACCTTTCTCAAGGCTAGTTGGAGAAGGAGTAAGTCCGAGCGATTTGTTCTTTTGCCTCCACCTGTTTTGTTTAACCTTGATACCAGGGTAGGATGGTCACTCACTTAGGAAGAGCTTGATACGTACTTGGGAGAGCTCTCCCAACAGGACCAGGATACTAGAAGGGAGGTTACAGATGATTCGGTCCAGCCCTCATATGAGGGGGAGTCTTCATATCAGCAGCCTTCCCAAGGGCCTAACCACGATCATTCTTACAATGACCCGCCTGCTTGGAACCCTTACTCGCATTTGGATTGATACCCACTTAGGCCAAAAGCCTAAACTTGGGGGGAGTTACACCGACATCACACTCATCTCCATATCATTTTTTGTCGGTACTTTGTATATTCATGTTTCGTTCTCTTTTTAGTTTTTGTTCTCTCTTTGTTTTTGCTTTCTAAAATACAAAAGGACCAAAAATATTTTTGTTGTTTCTCTTTGTTTGCTTCTTCTTCTCTTTGCCTTGGTTTGTTTTTCCCTTTTTGCTTTGTTTGAACTATTCTAAAAACCCAAAAAGATTTTGCTTTGCTTGTTTTTCCTTTTTGTTCTTGCCTTTAAAAATCAAAAACACCAAAAATATTTGTTGTTCTTCTTTGGTTTTGTGAGTTTATTGCAGGGTTCAGCAGTCCTCAGTGGAATTTGGTTTCATGTTATTATTCAAGCCGCACAAGTGAAGGGCAATAATGAGGATTAATGACAACTTGAGGTGTGGTAAGAGGCTGGTAACGAACTCTATTTGTTTTCATTTTTGTACATATACTCATCATTGTGGGCATGCTTAGTCTGTTCGTGTAGGGTGTATGTTATTTATAGATGCTTAGTAGTTCTTGCTTTCTTATGATTAGCTCCAGCTCGCTAATAGTTTGTAGCTTGTCATACGCATGTTTGCTTGCATTGCTCTATTCATAATTTGGTATGACACTGTGGTATTTCCCTCTGAATATTTCACTTGAATTGACTTGGCACATGCTCATGCATGCTTATGACTGAAACAATAATCAGTTAAGCCTCGATGAATTATTTTGCCTCGGGGTCTTGAATCACTTTCATGCCATGATTAGTCCTGTTTTGTTGCAAGCATGATTATGACAATTACTACTCTCTCATTTGTTGCTCCCTTACTATTGCTAGCCTTCACTTGCACTGAGTATGCTTTACTCGTGTTTCCAACTCCCTAAAACCAATATTGCCAAAAGTGTCCACCATACCTACCTATTAGCATTATTTGTTGTTCCGTGCATATTTAGTATGCCTTGTTTTCTTCCGAATAAAATGTTTGCTTATTATGAGAAAGTTAGTTAGTAAAGCTCTCACGAACTTGATGGCACACTTTACCTTCTTGCACTTAATAATCTTGAACCATTGCGTCCATCTTTGTTGCGTATATGCTTGCGCTTTATAAGTTGAAGTTAGCAGAACCATGTATCATGGGGAACGTTTTCAACATTGCACTGGTACTTTGTACCTCGTTGATATCATGATTCTTTTGCTTATGGATCCCGGTGGTGTGAAATAAAAGGGGAACTTGTAAGATCATGGAGTTTGTATGTGTGTTAAAGAAACGCCTGGGCCGCTATCCTAAGCCATGCCTAATCATGGTGGAAACTTGCAGCATAACCATAATGAGCACTCTATGAAGTATCCTCAATAAAAACCTATGCAGATAGCAAATAAAAAGATCGCTGAGATGCTCATTGTCTACTTGCCTTGTCATTTTGATTATGGGATAGCTCATGTATTATGTGCAAGGGGTACCCCGTTGGCGGTTCTCTATGATACATATGTATTTACAATGACAAGAGCTTACTTGTGACTGAAGTTGAGTAGCATGAGGTTCGGTACTCGTAAGTAAGGGGCATGAGATTTTAGCTTATAACTTGTCAAGCATATCCTCTTAGTTGTGTCACTTTAACCTTAACCATTTAAAGATTCTTATGATAGGGGCAATGAGATCTCAAAGCTAATGAGTATCATACTTTCAGCATTTGGAAGCCTTTCAAACTATTCAAAACATTTTCATTTATTTGTTGAGTCTCCACATATTCTATGAGCACTTGCTCGAGAGCATAGTTGTCATTCTTAGTGTAATATGCTTGTCTTAAAACTTGATTATTTGTGTTATGACTTTGATGCTTGTATCTTTGATATCTTTACTTCTAGTCTTCACTTGAACTTCAGAGGTGCCTTGGCATTTATGTTTGCTCTACAATCAAAGGCAGGCGATATACCACTCTATCATACTTTTTTATGAGCAGTAAAATGTTGCTTATGTTTTTGTTTCCTGCTACTTACTATTTTTGAGTTGGAATCTCTTCATAGCTTGCATTGACTATTAAGTAAACTCAGTTGCATACTCCTTATTATGAATTGGCTGAGTAGCTGATCATATGATGAGAAAATATACATCTTATGAAGCAAATGTGTTCGTGAAAGTTTCTTTTATTGCACTCAGTTTTCAACTAAATTGCTTGAGGATAAGTAATAAGCTAAGCTTGGGGGAGTTGATACGTTCAAAACATATCTACTTTCCCGAACACTTTTGCTATTGTTTTTCCTCTAAACTTGTGTGATTTTGATACAACTAACACGGACTGACGTCGTTTTCAGCAGAATTACCTTGGTGGCTAGTTTTTGTGCAGAAAATCAACTATCAGGAAAAATCCCGGAAAATATGCCAAAAATCCTATTTCATCAGAAGATTCACGGAGCCAGAAGACGAGACGGAGTAGGGCCACGAGGGGCCCACACCACCTGGCCGCGCGGGCTAGGCCAGGCCACGCTTGGGGGTGGTGTAGCCGCCTCGGCTGCCCCCTCGGCCTCCCTATTTGCCTATAAGTTGCCTCCTAACCTAAAAACCTAGGGGGGTCGACATTTTTCCAGAAAGAGTTCCGCTGCACCGCCACCACTAGATTCCGCGAAACGGAACCAGAAACTCCGTTCTAGCACCCTGCCGGGACGGGGAATTGGAGGAGATCATCACCATCATCATCACCATCGTGTTTCCATCGACCATACATGTTTTCCCCATCTATGAGTGAGTAAATCCCCCGCTGTAGGTTATGGGGATGGTAGGGATTGGATGAGATCGTTCATGTAATGGCATCAGATTGTTAGGGCTTGGTGCCTAGTATCTACTATTAGTGCTTTTTGACTTTGTTGCGACTTGTTATGCTTAATGCTTGTCACTAGGGCCCGAGTGCCATGATTTCAGATCTGAACATGTTATTGATTCATTATGATAGTATTGTTTATGGTCTTACCTGCAAGTTGTATACACACGTTGTTGTCCGGAACCAAAGGCCCTAGAGTGACAGAAATCGGGATAACCGGCGGGAATGGCTTTGATGTGAGGATCACATGTGTTCACGGAGTGTTAATGCTTTGCTCCGGTGCACTATTAAAAGGAGCACCTTAATTGCCAGTAGTTCCCTTGAGGCCCCACTGCAAACGGGCTGGCAGGAAAAAAGATGTTGTGCAAGTTCTCATTGCGAGCACGCATGACTATATATGGAACACATGTCTATGATTATTTAGTACTTGGATGCTTTATCTTATTTATCTGCAAATGTCCTATGTTTTGATTGCTATATGAATTGTCTTGTCCATGCAACGCCTGTCCATCCATCCATATGCCTACCGTGCTCTAATCCTACTGTTTACTACCATTCTTACTACTGTCTTTACTTTACTACTGCTATTACTTTACTATTGCTACTGATAAACTGTTATGAGCAAGATTGTTTCCAGGTGCAGCTGAATTGACAACTCAGCTGTTAAGGCTTATAAATATTCTTTGGCTCCCCTTGTGTCGAATCAATAAATTGGGTTTTACTTCCCTCGAAAATACTGCGATACACCCTCTATACTTGTGGGTCATCAATCATGCATAGAGAGAGATGAACACATATCTATCGGTAGAACCCTTAGCCTCGAGAGAGATTTACTCCCTCATCATCATGGGAATCAGCAACGGTGATGGAGATGGTGGTGGAGATCGATGGAGATGGCTACGGGGGCACTTCCCTGTCCCGGCAGGGTGCCGAAATAGAGACTTTCTATCCCCCAAATCTCCCCTTCAGTGGCGGCGGCGCTGCGGAACTTTTTGTGGCTAGAGGCTGTTCGATTTAGGGTTTTCGTCCCAAGGGCTTATTATAGGCAAAGGGGCAAGGTCGTTGGCCGGCCAGGGGGGCCACACCATGCCATGGCGCGGCCTAGGGCTGCCCGTGCCAAGGGGGTGTGGCCGCCCTGTGGGCCCCCTTCATCTCTCCTTCGAACTCCATGTTTCTTCCGGTAAAATATTGACTTTGGCTTTTGTCCCATCTAATTCCGAGAATATTCATTTTTTGACTTTTCTGGAACAAAAAACAGCAGAAAACAGGCACATGGCACTGTAGCATCTTGTTAATAGGTTAGTCCAAGAAAGTGTATAGAAATACTCGAAAGTGTGGACAAAACATAAAAAAGTAGATATAAAACAAGCATGGAACATCAAAAATTATAGATACGTTAGCAACGTATCATGTGCTCATCACTTCATTCATCTAATGAAGTGACCTCGTTGTCATTTTTTGTGATAAAGTCCATGATCGGGAAAGTTGTATCATCAGCTGTCCAACAAACTAGTCTAGAGGATACCAGAGACCTGATTTATTACTTTACCACACATGTATTAATGTTTCCACGTAATACTGTTATAGCATGATACAAAACTATTACTAACTAATGAGATATGTCAATAAAAACATCTTTATTATTGGCCTCTAGGGTATATCTCCTTCAGTCTCCCACTTGTACTAGAGTCAATAATCTAGTTATTGCTTCACGTATTTTAACACCTGTATATGGTATTATGGTGTTATCCATACATGTTTCTTGTGGTAAAGCCAATCTCTAGAACTAACACTTTCATCTCTGTGTGTATTTGCGTGTCTATGCATCACTACACTTCACTTATTCTCGAATGAGATTGTATAAATTAAATCTTCTAGTGAGACTTTAATTCCTTAAGACAAGACTATATTGAGACTATTGTGGTACAATAGATCTTCATAGTATATCCTATTTGGATCTGCACCTAGTTTTGATAACAAAACTATTTTACACAAAACCTCTCTATATGCTATGTACCGCTAAAACAGTTATATACTCAGTCGTTGTTGTAGTACTCGTCACAATGTTACACCTTTGGAACTAGTCCAAATTAATCGTGGAACTTTCTTCCATTTCACTATGCCACCTTATTTCTTAACACATAGCCTAACTGAGATAAAATTCATTTGTATATGTGGCAAATCTTGCATCAATGTAACATATTATAATGAACTATTTTATCACTTATGTATAAAACACATGTTCTTGTTTTGTCCAAGTACACAAGAATATCATTACTATTGTCCAATGATCATTTTATGAATCATTATATTCTCCTAACACTTAGAGCATAAGACTTATCTAGATATGTACATATCATGGCATTCATGATTTAATCAATCATGAGGGTTTCACTTATCGATTGTCAACACAATTGATCTTGCTACCATGTGGCACAAAATTTTCTTGTCAAATATTGACTAGGAAACTCACACAGCTCCCACTCAAATATGCCATCATATTGAATTAATTCAATATTCCATTTATGTATTTGGTATGATTATATTAGTGTTTCAATCTATCTGTATATACTTTGATGTCTAATATTTCAGTTTTGCCTAAGTCTTTCATCCAAATCCAGTTTTAATAAAATTCTTAATCCGCGTCTCATAAAATATACATCATTTCCAATATAATGTGTCTCACATAAAACATTGGACCCATCAAAGTACATGGCCCACACGCTTGACAGATCTTGGGGACCCGTGCTTTGGAGTTCCATCCATTCTGTGATGAAGTCAGGCAGGACCTGACACTTTATTGTTTTTTGCTTCTTGTACGTGATGTCTCGAAGGATAGCTAGATTCCCCAAAGGGAGACACACCTCGTAGCTTCAGGATTGTCGAGGATGTTGGAGAGGGGAGCCTCATTGACCACCACTATCGGATGCTCGGATAAGTAGTGGTGCAATTTTCACACCGTCATGAAGACACAATATGCAAGCTTTTGATAGTGCGGTACCTTTGTTTGGATGGAGATAACACCTCACTGAGGTACTAGACCGGCCGCTGGGCACCGTGGGTTTTTCCCTCTTTGGGTCGTTCGACGACTAGTATTGTGCTGACCACCTGGTTGGTGGCAGCGATGTACAACAGTAGTTGTTCCTTTTCCTTGGATGGCACCAAGACATGAGATGTCGAGAGTGTTTTATTGAGGTTCTCAAAGACTCGTTGGGCTTCTTCGGTCCACTCAAAGGTGTCTGATTTCTTCAACAGTACGTAAAATGGCAGTGCTTTTTCGCCCAGCCTAGCGATGAATCGACTTAGCGCCACCACACGCCTAGCCAGCTGTTGGACGCCTCGTAGGTATGTCGGCCTTCTCATTGTTAGGATGATCTGTATTTTTCCCGAGGTTAGCTTCAATTCCCCTTGCTGACACGAGGTACCCGAGGAGTTGCCCAGCGGGGACTCCAAAGGAGCACTTTGTCGGGTTGAGCCTAATGCAGTACTTGTCGGGATTATCGAATGTTTCACGAAGATCCTCAATAAAGGTCGATTCTTGCCTTGTTGTGACGACGATGTCGTCTATGTAAACTTGGAAGTTTCTTCCAATGTGGCTTCCGAGGCAATTTTGCATCATCCGTTGGTACATGGCACCCGCGTTTTTCAGCCCGAAGGGCATTGTAGTGTAGCAGAATACACCATAAGGTATGATAAATGATGTCTTGCCTTGGTCTCCGACTTTCATTCGGATTTGGTGGTACCCGGAATATGCATCCAAGAAGGAAAGACGCTCGCACCTCGCGGTTGCATCGATAATTGATAGATTCGCATAAGTGAGAAGTGATCCTTTGGATAGTGTTTATTTAGTGTGGTGAAGTCGATGCACATGCGTAGCTCGACTGTATTTTTCTTCGGGACACACACTAGGTGAGTGACCCATGTTGCTTTTTGATTTTATTGATGTATTTTGCATCAAGTAAGCGATAGAGTTCTTTTACAATGGCCTTGCTTATTAGCTCCATGAAGCGGTGAAGTGATTGGTGAAGTGATTGTTTTACTGGTCTTGCGTTAGTATAGATGTTGAGTGCGTGCTCGGTGAGTTCCCTGGGGATTCCTAGCATGTCAGCTGAGGCCCATGCTAAAATTTCCCAGCGCTAATGGAGGAACTCGACAGGCATGCTTTTCTATGCGGGACTAAGGTTAGAGGCCACATAGGCTGTTTTCTTTGGGTCCATGGATGGACCTAAACTTCCTTTGTGTCCTTTGGTGAGTCGAAGGTTAGGTCAGGTATGGATCTTGCTGCTTCTGGCATAACACTATGCTCATCAATGATCTTGAGCTAGGCGAACTTCGTCTCCATGCCGAAGGACTCGGAGATCTTATTGAACTCGCGATCGCAGTTGTCCGAGTGGACGAAGCTTCCCCTAACAGTTATTATTCCATTGGGTGTTGGCATCTTCATCATGAGGTAAGCGTAGTGTGGCACCACCATGAATTGTGCAAATGCTGACGCCCTAGGATTACGTGGTACTGTGGTGGCTAATCCATAACCTTGAACTCGATTTTTTCCACGCCTAAATTTTTCTCAAATCCCGAAGACAACATCAAGGTAAATCTTACCTAACTTCGTCTTTGCCTAGGACGATGTCGTGAAAGGGGTTTTCTATTGGATCTAGATTAGTCAGAGAGTAGTTCATTGTGCGTAGCGTCTTAGCTTTAGCTTAGACGAGGTTAATGCTGCTTTCTGTGTCCATGAAGATTTTGCTCATGTCGAACCCGTCGATTTGGGCTTCAACTATTAGTGCCGAATGAGCTGGTCGGGGGACCTGAAGGGGGTGATCAACTCTGCTAAAGGTAATATCCTGCTCAGACAGGTGGATATACTCGCGTGTTGGTGCTCGCGTACTTACCTCCATATTAACTTGTTGGGTGATCAGTTTTTGTGTTCTGTTTGATGTGCGCCCCTTCCGAATCATGTGCATTGCTCCCCTGGATCTCAGGTACTCATCGTTCTGCTCTTTGTTTGCCTCGGGTTGCTGCTAGGGGTGCCATTGGTGGTGGTGGTGCGCTGAGTGCTAGTGCTCCGAATGCGGTGTTGTATCCTTGGTTTGTTGCCTCGGCCACCTTGCTGCTATATGCCCTCTGAAGCCTCAAAAAGGTGCGAAAGTCCTTCATGAGGTGATTTTATCGCCTTCTCCCTTTGAGTCGACATAGTAATGCATGCGGCATGGTCCATCCAACATCTGTACAACCGGCATTGGGGCGTCTCTGTGTGGTCGCGACCGGTATTGTTGCGCTATCCCACTTGGTCCAGCTTCAGCTCAATTGGCTGGATAGCCTCCACTGCAATTATCACGCCTGCGGTTGTCCTCATTGACATAACCAACCACAACGTGGCTTGGCCCGCCATAACCATTATAGTTGTGCCGCCTCCTATTGTTGGTATTTCGCCTGTCGCGGTCTTCTTCGGGTGAGCGTCCACGTTTGTTGTTTACTGCATCCTCGCCGTCGGTCCACCAATTCACCATGTCCATCAACCGAGATATTGTTTTAGGTTTTACTCGACCCATCTCCTCTATGAATTCTTTTCAGCCCGTGCGACACGAAACCATTTATCTCTTAAATCATATGGAGGAGGGTTCGGAATATACCCATGCGCATGTGCATGCCATGGATTCTTTTGTCTCGAAGTTTCAGGGCATGGTGTTATGGTATTTTTGTTTGTTTGTTGCGAACTGTGTGTCGATGTAATAAGAGCGGGTAATCAAGGTGTTAAGGTATCCTTGATTTCCGCTGGCCAACAATTTAAAACTTTTACCCTATTTTGTACTTATGATACATCCACAAAATTAGTATAAAGATATATAGAATCGAAGAATATTGTAAAACCAATGCAACGGTTTCTTTAAACATCATCATTCCGTATACACTTTGATATATTCAATGGTAAAAGTCGTGCATCAAAGACCATGCAAAGCAAAGCGCACCTTACATTTCGGAATAGAGAGAGTGCTTGTGAGTGTGAAGGGAGTACGTGTGAAGTCTCTGTGGGAGATATACGTAGCTCTGCTTAGTGCTGATGTTTTTGAAATATATACCATTTTATCAATTCTTTTGTTGCAGTTTATGAATTATGATCATAGATTTGTACTGGAATTTAAACAACAATTTATGCTTCCTTCTTTTGCAGCTGAATTTTTTCTAGAAGGCGTTGTTGGGATATGTGATGAGTTTAAATAGATCCAAAACACGTGGTTTCACATTCCTGACATGCCATCAACACGCTTGAGTTGAGACTAGGAACCAATGTGGCGGTGAAGAGCCGCCTAGTAATATCTAATCCTGCAAGCCGGGTCGGTGGCTCTCCACTCTCTCACCGAGCGTGGCTCTTCACCTCCCACCAAGCAAATATGTTGCTCTTTTTACCATCATCGTCCGAACCCCACTCCGTGTCAACCAACCAAGAGATGGAGACTGTGTTGCATGTTTAAAAATCCAAGAGACCCTTGCATACGGGATGATAGGAACAGGTGGGCATGGCGGTCAACGGATGAGCAACACAGAGGGAGAATAGTTGGGGTGACAGAGTAGTAGGGATAGACACGACAACACCGTGAGCTTGGGAGTGCATATTGAAATTACCATGATCTATTGCTAATTTCCGGTGCCTTCTATGCCTATGCCCGTCAAGTTCATATGCCTAGTGGGTAGAAACACACCAGATAATGCACATAAGGGGACGGTACAATTTTAGGATAGAGAAGTAAAATGTGAAATGGATAGATCCTCTTATGCCCCGAAAAGCTTGCTCCTTATATAAGACTTTGGTGGTACCAAATGACATGAAGTCATTGGTTCTCTGGTAGGTCATCTAAGAAACTCTTAGTTATGAGTTTGATCCCCACGTACCTCAATGGTTGTGTGAGCATTTATCAATCCTTTGATCACATGATGAATTTCCTTATCCTTTCTTCTTTTAAAAGGAAGGATTTTCTTACTACCAAGACTAAGAGATGTGCCAAGCGAACACACATCAATATTACAAAGTTCAATCAAACTAATGCCAACATCTAACATTTTGTCCTCGAGAGAAACTACGACGAAGTAGAGTAGAGCCAACGCGAACATGTTTTTTTTTGGCTCATGGGAGTCCAAAACCGTTCATGAATTTGCATTGTGATTGGAGCCGATAAATAGGATGAATTCGGAATGGGTGCAATACAAATGCAATACTACTTGGAATACACTAGTTGTGAACCCGAATAAAATAATAAATAATATGCTAACATCCATGTCTTTGTACAACATAAATGTTGGGTGCTCTTTTCCCTATCTCGCACTCTTCCCCAATATCACACTAACTTCTCTCTCATTTCATAGTAACATCTTTATCTTGCCGGTTCTGTTTTCAGTAAAACATCTTTATCTCGCTGGTGTCTTGCAGCAAACATGAGGTAGCTCGGGAGACCGACAATGCCTGGGTACCATGGCAACACTCTGCATCCTCGACGACTACATCAGACGGTGTTCTTGCTCAAGGGTAGCGAGAGGAAGGGAGGTGCTACTAGTCGGCGACCCTGATCCAGCGAAACGGTAGCTTCCCGCCCTAAGATTCTACGAGGTGTTATCATTATGAGATGCTATTGTGGATTTTATTTCTCATGTTTCTGAGGAAGGAGGAAATTTCCAGTAGCGTCCTCCTATGGCTGGCCGTTTACCTCCATTTGCATTTGACATCAAGTATTCAGGTAGCCGGTGTAGCCATCCTACCTAATCTTCCTCGAGAGAAGTCTGTAGATGATGATTTTGAGTGAGACGGGATCATTTTGAGTGTCAAAATATGTTTGAGGCTTGGTTTTAAGGCCAAATTTATGTAAGGTCACGATTAAGCTCAACAGACTCTTACTCAAGCATTAAAAAAAATAAACTCCACTGTAGCGCTCCTCTCGCGAACCGTTTTCGCCTCCTACTGCTCACGCGAGCCGGCTACCCAACTCCTCCCGATCTCCACCACCGTCTAGGTTGTTGGTCTTGGTCCCCGCTCCTTCCACTTGACGCTCCGGCGGTAGGAGAGAGGAGGGGGAGCTCGTTCCTCTGTTCTGGTCTAGTAGTTAGGGTTATGCTTTGTCTATTGTGGAACACCGTTGGTGGTGGGATCGGTGTCCGGTTGAATAAATCTGTCTCAACTCTACTCCCACACCGAAAACAACCTTCATGGCGGCGCCTCGGAGTTCATGGCAACGTGTGCTCGTCGGTCCTTCAGACCGACAACTTGGTTTTCTCGCCGTTCTTCAGATCTGGCGAGATCTGTTTCCGATGTGCCACCGACGTTTGTAGTTATCCACGACAATGCTGCGGGCTAGGGCGAGATGGATGCTCTAAGCGAGGAAGTTGGTCCGAAGGTGGTGGATCTGTCTTTATTCGCCGACTTCGTCAATGGGATGCGGTAGATGTAGGTCCAAGGCAGCACGGGGATGTCCCCCGGTCGACGTGCCATATCGACATGTGCCTCGCTGCTTGTAGCGGGTCTGTTCATCGACTCACAAAGTCTCGTTGACGATGGTGCTTATTTGGGTTTGGCAATGACGGAGGCTCGACGACTCTTCTAGCGTGAGTCTAGGCATCGATGGAGGTTGGCAGCGGCCGCAGGTTTCAGCGAGTGCAGGAAACCCTAGGGATCGTTCTGCATTTTTCTACCCTTTAGGTTTCTTTCTGCAAAGTTTTCAGGACAACTATTTTTTCCTGGTATTTCTCATAGTTTTCACGTATATTTGTTTATATAACTTGATTTTCTATCAATGAAATATATCGTGGTTGCGTTAAAAAAGCATTAAACAATATAAAAGGGGTATAAAATACAAAGGAAAAGTTCTAACGTTTTGATCGTTTGTATACCACATATAATCCGGAGGTAAATCACTAGCCCATCTCTTCATGCGTTAATAAAACAAGATATAATCTCATTTGTGCACGGAGTAAATTTTTTGTGAGGTCAACTAGTAGTTTTTAAAGATTAATTTAAAGGTACCTTCCAGACGAATCATGCTTTCTTTCTACGAATGATACGGAAATCCAATACGGCTCACAGGGCAGATGATTGCATTATTTAAAAACATATTTTAAAATGTAAAAAAATAGAGAAAATATTTGCATGTATATTCGGATATTCTTTGTTCGCATACAAGTTTTTGGAAAAAAGAAATATTTTTATGTTCCTAAAAAACCAAATTCAGATGCTCCAACATTATTATTCTTAATTGTGTTTGTCTTTTTACACAAGTCATATAACTAGTCTTATATTTCCCAAAAACTTGTGCACAAAAACAAAATATCCAGACATACACGAGTTTTTCTTTCAGAATATATTAACATTTACTTTTACGTATTTTTGATAACAGCTTCATTTACCCCCACGAGTCAAAACACCACCTCCTAATAGAGATTGTACTACCTTTGACAAAAGAGTACTTCTTGCGCTGGATTTTTTTAGCATCACTTCTTTTGCTGGATGTTCACGGATATTTTTTTTCTTGCAGAAAAACATGAGAGTGCTGGGGAGCACTGCCTGTTTTCTGGTGGGCCTTTACTTATTACCATGTTAACGAGCTAGCCCAGGCCCGTGAAGTGTTAGGCGTTTTGTTCTTCCCGTCGTCTGGGGATGTAAACGATACGGATAATTTCCGCACCGAATTCGTATCCGTATTCATTTTTAAGGATATGGTACGCAATTCTAGGAATCCGACGGATACGGACGCGGATACGGATTTTGTTTATGCGGACATCCAGAGGATATGGTAGCGGATATAGTATTGCTATTATCATGCGGATGCAGATAATCCGCTATTTTTCGCGGATAATCCGATCTATTTAATTAGGATAATTGGATTAAATAACCAAATGGGCTTGCCAAAATATCTAATAAATTAAGCTAATCACGTGCGTGTCTCCACATATAATATAGGCTAGCCTAGTACGATATGTAACAAGTAAATTCATTGAGCTAATCACTTGCTTGTCTCCATATATAAATTCTTTTGCACCATTTGCTTCGGTGTGTCTGTGTCTACCTAGTGTTGGTGTATGAATATTGTTGATATATATAGTTCTAATAAACCGTAACATTCTCAGCTTAGTCACTGTCTAGTGTTATGTATGGATAAAAAGTTGTTCACATTGTTTGCAGGTTGAAAATCTAATTACGTCTCTTTGTACGTATTTATCCGATAATTTATGTCCGTTTCCGGTCCGAGTCCGCTCCATTTCCGCTCCGAATCCGTAGTCCGATAAAATCCGCATTCGAATCCGCATGCGGTCATTATCCGATCCGATCCAAATCCGACAAAATAATATGGTAAAGGATATGGAGAGAGCACTATCCGATCCGATCCGATCCGTTTACATCCCTACTCCCGTCGATACACCCTACCCCGCTCAGTGCTCACCGTATGAGCATTTTGGAGATTGTAGCTGACAAGTGACAATAACAATAGGCTTTCTGATTCCAGATTACTGCGTCTGCGAGATCGTACATGTATCTTCTGCATATTGTGTGTTATTTTGTTTCATAAATATTAAAATGATGATAATCTCGATATTACTCAAGATCCCTATCAACACTCTAATAAGGTTTCCAATTTTCCTATGTATTGATGATTCCTTGATTTTTCTTAAGGGGTGATTTGAACAGGGGTAGGCCCGGAAGTGCCTATAAGCTTTCATTAATTCTAATGTTGCAGTTTATGAATTATGATCCATATCTTTGTACTAGGACTCAAAGATGGTGCGAGAGGGAAACCACTATAGCGGAGCTTCTCAAAAATTTCTTAGGATCCCGTTCTCAGACATCTTCGAGGAGCTCGCCATAGAGGAGCTTCTCGAAGATGTAATGTGATGTCTTATTATGAAGTTTTTGTGAATTAACCTTATTTTTATTACAATTTTTGCAATTTGCTGAAGGCAGGTAGAAAACGAAGGGCATTTTGTTGTTGGATGGTAGCATGATGCATCTGTGAGTGTGTGCACTAACAGTTGTGGTATAGGATGAACTCATGTATCTCTATGTTGTGTAGTACAGTTGTAGCACGATGAACCAATGTTTCTCTGTGATGTACTAGTTGTAGTAGCTATCTAGGTGAACTCATGCATATATCTCTGTGCTTCTATATATCTCCGTGCTTCTATGAATAAAATGAATTTCAAAACTATACCAAAACAAGATATAGATAGAATCAACATGTTGAAAATGATATTTACCTTGGAGTTCATTTTATTAATACAAGATAGATAGAATCAAAATTAATACAAGTTCATCGATCTCATGTTATTATTGCAAAAATTACTTTCAAACTAAATCCACAAATACCTCTACTTCTAGAGCATGAAACGATCTAATCTAGCAATGAAAGTTGAAAGCATGAAGTTGCTAACCTTTTAGAATCTTTGGATAGATGGGACACCGCAAAATCTTAAGAAAAAATGGGCATGACTCGATCTTGAAGGAAGAAGAGAGGAGCCACCAACTTGAAATGGAGTATGGCTCGGGTAGGAATGAAGATGATATAGCCAGGACATTAGCCCTGATTGGTGTCTAGAACCGGGACTAAAGGTCCATCTTTAGTCCCGGTTCGTGTAACAAATCGGGACTAAAGGGTCTGGCGCCGACTTTAGCCAGCCTGAAACCCTTTAGTCTCGGTTTGTTACACGAACCTAGTCAGCCCGAAACCCTTTAGTTTCGGTTTGTTACACGAACCAGGACTAAAAGGTCCGTTCGAATCAGAACTAGTGTGTGCCGTCTCCTGCGGCCAGTTCTAGCCATTAGGACCAGGGCATTAGTTCCCGTAGCAAAACCGTGACTAATGAAACCAAAGGCCAGTTTTCTACTAGTGGCAAAGAACATTTTCTCCTCGTCTCCCGCCGCTGATATTTTTTCTACATGCTGCTGTTGGGATTTTGATTAGGATTTTTCCTACAGGCTGCTGTTGGGATTTTGTCTACAGACTGCCGTTGGGATTTTGATCGGTTTAAAAACTTCCAAACATGGTTTTACATTGCTGACATGCCTACAAGTCAGGTCCATGGGTATCCAAGCCTCGCAAAGTGTGGCTCTCCATCCGGTACCGAGCAAATATGTTCCTCTTGTTACCATTCTGATCTGATCCCCACTTCGTCCCAACATAGCAATAGATGACTACAAAGTAGCCTGCTGGAACTCTTAAGCGACCGTGGCATACGAAATGATAGAAGCAGGGGGGGCACGGAGTACACCAGATGAGCAACACAGAGAGAACATAGTTGAGGTGACGAAGTAGTAGGGAGAGACATGACAACACCGTCAGCTTGGGAGTGCATATTGAAATCACCATGATCTATTGCTAATTCCCGGTGCCTTCTATGCCAATGCCCGTCAACTTCATACCCCTAGTGGGTAGAAACACACCAGATAATACACATGAGGAGACGGTACAATTTTAGGATAGAGAAGTAAAAATGTGAAATGGAAAGATCCTCTTATGCCCAGGAAAGCTTGCTCCTTATATAAGACTTTGGTGGTAGCCAATGACATGAAGTCATTGGTTCTCTGGTAGGTCATCTAAGAATCACTTAGTTATTAACTTGATCCTCACGTACCTTAATGGTTGTGTGAGCATTTATCAATCCTTCAATCACATGATGAATTTCCTCATTCTTGCTTCTTCTAAAAGGAAGGATTGTCTTACTACCAATAATAAGGTGATGTGCCAAGCCAATGCACATCATTATTACAAAGTTCAATGAAACTAATGCCAACATCTACGGAGTAATATTTTGTCCTCGAGAGAAACTACGAGGAAGTAGAGTAGAGCCAACGCGAACATGTTCTTTTTTTTGGCTCATGGGAGTCCGAAACCGTTATTTTACCGCATGAAGTTGCATTGTGATTGGAGTCGATAAATAGGATGAATTCGGAATGGGTGCAATACAAATGCAATACTACTGGGAATACACTAGTTGTGAACCCTAATAAAATAATAAATAATATGCTAGCATGCACGTCTTTGTACAAAATAAATGTTGGGTGCTCTTTTCCCTGTCTCGCACTCTTCCCCAATCTCACACTAACTTCTCTCTCATTTCATAGTAACATCTTTATCTCGCCGGTTCCGTTTTAAGAAAAAACATCTTTATCTCGCCAGTGAAGTCTTGCGGCAATCATGAGGTAGGTCGGGAGATCGACAATGCCTCACTACCGTGACGACACCCTACACCTTCGACGACTACACCTTGCTCGAGGTTAGCGAGAGGATGAAAGGTGCTACTAGTCGGTGATACAGATCCAGCGAAACGGTAGCCTCCCGCCCTAAGATTCTACAAGGTGTGATCATTATAAGATGGCATTGTGAATTTTTTCTCGCTTCCAAGGAAGGAGGAAATGTCGGGTAGGGTCCTCCAATGGCTAGCCGATTTACCTCCATTGCATTCAACATCAAGTATTCGGGTATCCGATGTTGCCATCCTACCTAATCTTCCCTGAGACAAGTTGGTAGATGAGGATTTTGAGTGAGCCGGGGTGATTTTCAATGTCAAATTATCTTTCAGGCTAGGTTTTAAGGCCAAATTTATGCAAGGTCACGATTAGACTGCACGCTCTTGCTTAAGCATTAAGAAGGAGTACCTTCTGAGAGCGTCGATTTGGGAGACGAGCTTACCGGTGGGCTTATTTTGTTTTTGAAAAAAAACAAAATTAAAGATCCAAAAAAATATAGGGACATAGATAATAATTTATAATAGGTGCGTGCAGAAAAGAATGTGAAAATAATATGTATTCTGGCCTCAGCAAAAAATAGAATATTTTAGAACTGGACGTGAACTGTGCAATTTTAGAATAGGCCTCATTTTTCCAAAATTTGTCATATTTATCTTTTTTACTGTGCACTAAATACAATAGATTTTCCTTTAAAATTTTGCATACATGTTTTTTACAGTGTTAGCTACACGAATATATTTTTTTCAAAAATATTTGATGCCTTTTTTTTTAAAGTCCTCCATGGAGGACGTCCTCCAAATCAGTTTTCCGGCACGTTTTGTGCTACCTTTGACAAAAGGAGTACTTTTTGTGCTGGATTTTGTTTAGCATCACTTCTTTTGCTGCATGCTCAGGGATTTTTTCTTGGAGAAAAACATGAGAGTGCATGCGGGGAGCAGTGCCTGTTTTCTGATGGGCCTATGCACATATTACCATGTTATTAATGAGCTGGCCCAGGCCCCGTGAAGCGTTAGGCGTCCTGTTCCTCCGGTCGTTTACGCACTCGCCACCATGATGCACGTTGCTACTCCAAGCTACTGGACCCCAGGTAGAGACCCCGGGCGACCGCCCAGCCTCGCCCGGTACTGGGAAAAAAAGTCCAAAACGTTGAACTCATTTTTTGTTTGAAAAAGAGTATATATTAATATCATAGTGATACCAATTACACCCAGCCTCTGTAACAACGCATGCCTTAGCGGCTCTACGGATGCACACAGTCCAGAAAAAAAAATTACAAAAAAGAAAAGTCCCGCTATAGAGAACTAATCCTCAAAGCAACGGCACTGACATCATCAGAACAACACCAGTAGTCCACCACTCTAATAACAACGCTTTCAAGAAGAACAGTGTCCAAGCGCCGTCGTTGCCCGATCAAAGATCATAGGTTTTCACCCTGGAGAAAGTCCTCGCTCACAAAATAATACATTCAACAAGGTCATTGCCAAGCACAACCAGTTAAGACCAGACCTTAGATTTTCACCCTGCAAGGTAAGACTGGGAACTCCCCCTGTGTTGTCTTCCCGTACCAGCAGACGCTGCAACGAGTCCCAGATCACGCAGCCAGATCTCCGTTGCCACAAGAACCAAAATCACCATCGCTACCCTTCATATTTCCGCTTTCCTGACATTCTCCGCATCTGACTTCACCATGGCTCTAAGAATGGCACTTGGTGGGAACAAACAACAGAGCTTCGCAACGCTCCCGCTGAAACCAAATGGCCAGAAAAACAAGGTGCACACGACCAAATACCTTTCGATCCAGCAATCTCCAGGCATGATACACCCATGAGAGTTCGCCGGCGGAGCCTTTCGGAACCCGCCTCTCCAGACCAGATCAACGAGGGCAGACATCAAGCAAATCTTCGTCTTCGTGCGAAAGAAACCACAGGACCACCTCTTTTATTAGATCCGACACAACGATCCCCACACCGCCGGCCGGTTCCGGAGAATGGATCGAGCAAGCCGACCAACGGTGCCGGATCAGGCTTAGCACCGCCAGTAAGGGCGCGCCATCGCCTCCATCCTCAGCACCATCCGCGCTTCCCCCAGAGCCCGGCCAACGCCGCCCACGGCCCTCGCCGCCCCGGTCCAGCAGCCGCCGGCCCCGAGCACGAAACCACCGCTCCACGCAGCCCTCCACGCCACAGCAGGGTGACGCCACCGCACGAGCCGCGCCCCGCGCACACGCGCCGCTGCCGGTCGTCGATCTTGGCCCACGCCTAGATCTGGCGAACCAGGGGGAGAATAGGGGCCCTGCCGCCACCAACGCCGAGCGGCTTTGCCGCTGGCGTATCCCGGCGGCGGCGAGGAGGGAGGAGCGGAAGGGGCGGGAGGCCCGGCGGCGGCGGTAGGGTTCCCACCGGTCGCTCGCGGGAGCGACGCAGGAGGGGTTGGCGTCAGGGTAGGGTGCCCACCAGGGATATATGAAAGATAAATCAAACCTCCAACTTGCAATCCCTAAAATTGACACTCTAAACTTATTAATTCTGGTCTATTTTAAACCTTAGGATCATTGTCAAACAGGGATTGTGGACGTGGAAGGTTTGAACCCAGGATTTATGGATGTGGCTGATGTAGAGTGACTGGCTAAGTAGGCCCACCTAAGATTTTACATTTATCCCCTATATTTTTATCTCCTATAGAGTCGTGGTCATTAATAAAAAATAAAAATAAAAACTGTTCGAGTCGTCACCTACCCCTCGGCTGCATGCAGGAACCATAGGGGGTGCTGGAGATGGAAGCTCTGTGGTCGGCATCGGAGGAGGGCAGGAGCGGAGGTGATGAGGATTTGGGACGGCGGAGGTAGATGACGACTCGAACAGTTTTTATTTTTATTTTTTATTAGTGACCACGACTCTACAGGAGATAAAAATATAGGTGGGCCTACTTAGCCAGTCACTCTACATCAGGCACATCCATAAATCCTGGGTCGAGGATTAATAAGTTTAGAGTGTCAATTTTAGAGATTGCAAGTTAGAGATTTGATTTATCTTTCATCTATGAGTTTAAGATTTGTTTTGGACTTTTTCCTACTGGAGGGCCAAAAAACCGTTACATTCCTCGTCATGGACCCCGTCCCCACGCCAGATCGGGGCAGCCGTTCCGTCCCTGCACCTCCCGGATGCGACTCAGTTTGACATGGTACATGTATCTTCTGCATATCGAGTCTTATTTTGTTATACAAAATAAATATTATAATGATGCTAATTTCGATATTGCTCAAGATTCGGATCAGCACTCTAATAAGGTTTCCATTTCCCTCCGTATTGACGGTTCTTTGGTTTTTTTTTTTTTGCGAAATTCCACCGATCTATTAATAAATCACCAACAGTAGTACAAAGAAGCTTAAAAAGTAATAAAAATTACAAATAGGTCAAAGGACCACCTAGCGATGACTACAAACACTAGCGCGAACCGAAGGCGCTCCGCCGTCCTCATCCTTCCAAGACCGGAGCCGGAAAAAGCTTGTCGTACTAGAGCTTGTTGCAGTAGACAGACAAGAAGTCGCCGTGCTAAGTCCGCGAAAGACCAACACGCTAGAGTAGCAACCATCGCCAATAATAACATCCATAGATCGAAAGATACTGACCTGAAAACACATCAATGAACATGAAAACCGAACAGATCCTAGAAGATCTGCCGGACACACGACTCCACGCGCCCTCCTCCGGCGCTAGATGCACCGCCGGAGCGAGGATAGGACGGACGGGACTTTATTTTTACTTCAGGAAGTAGCCTCACCATCCCCAAAAAAACACAAAAAGAATAGTCTAAACCAACGAACAGAAACCTCCCGCCGGGCGAGAATTCCTTGACTTTTGTTGAAGGATGAATTCTAGACAATCACAAGAGAATGAGCAACTCGTGGAATCTCTGAAGTACGGGTACACTATTCTGCAAATAAGAAATCGAGTTTATCAAAGCATTGAAATACCTAGACAAATCCGTACAAGGTCTTGGTCTGGGTTCGTGTTCCGGGTGCGTGATTCTATAGTGAGAATTGAGTATTTCGCAAATGAGAAATTGAGTTTATCAAATCATTGAACTATGCAGTGCTGTAAAGTCCCTTGCTGGCAGGTCCCTCGGTGGACATTTTGATGAATGCCACCCGGGAGATGGATTTCTATTGGAAATCTCTCCTAGAATCATGCTTTCACCCCGTTATCTTAATATATCAACCAACACAATCCGGTACAACCACGAAATCACTGCTGGAGCAGACAACACAACAAAGCTCAAAGGAAAAACAAGAGAAAGAAAATAGAAAGGAATGCCGACAGCTCTAGATTGACAAAAGCGCTGATAGCTCGTAACCGTTGTGCCCTCTGGAGAATTTCCACCACACACCTATGCCTTCGAACCGCCGTGTATCAAACAACACCTTCAAAAAGGGATGTGACGACGACACTGTTGCCCGAACTAGTCCTAGGATTTCTCTCAGTACACAAAGGGAATGGAAGGGGGTACACTCGACGCCCTGCACTGGGAAGATGGCGCCCGTAGACGTCACCACGTCGGTGCCGGCAATGCCGACAGGGAATTCTCCCGACCCCCAGAACCCATAACCCAGATAGACCGAAGCGCTCCCCCAAGCTTGCCGCCCACCAACATGCACCACCACGATCTTGAAGACACCATCGCCGTCTCCCGCGACAAACATTGCGAGACCGGCTCGACCGAAAGCAGATAACCGAAGGCAAGGAGCTGTAGTACCGCAACCCCGTGGGAGGGAACAACCCCCACCGCCATAGACGGTAGCCGGCCGGACGCAGCGGCAAGAGCAGACCTGGCCACTGGGAGTTGGAGGGAGATAGCCGCAAAGCCATGTGGAGGGCATCCTCCACCACTGAAAGCGGGTGCCAGCCGAACGCGACAGTAAGGGCACACCAGGCCGGACCCAAGAAGGGTTCGTAAAGCCCTCGCCACCACGCTGCAGCACGTAGGCAGCCACCGCTACCCATGTTGAGCACCCTAGGCCAGGCTGGGCAGGCCCAGCCGGGCAGGTGATATCTAGCACTTCTATTCTTGTAGATAGTTGTTGGGCCTCCAAGTGCAGAGGTTTGTAGAACAGTAGCAAGTTTTCCCTTAAGTGGATCACCCAAGGTTTATCGAACTCAGGGAGGAAGTGTTCAAAGGTATTCCCTCTCAAACAACCCTGCAATCAAGATACAAGAAGTCTCTTGTGTCCCCAACACACCCAATACACTTGTCAGGTGTATAGGTGCACTAGTTTGGCGAAGACATAGTGAAATACAAGTGTATGGATAATTATAAGTGGTAACGGTGCTAGAAAATAACTTAATGGCGTGGAAAAGAGTAAAGGCAAACTGAAATAAAGATGGAAGCAAGCAAACATGTAACAGATCTAGTAGCAAACAGTGTTTCAATGCTTAAAAACAAGGCCTAGGGATCATACTTTCACTAGTGAACACTCTCATATAAATATATTCACTTTATGATACTACTCTTAACTACTCTCCGGTTGGACACTCTAATCGATGGTAGGGCTATAACATCACACCTCAAAGTTCGCTCTCCGTATCTAGATAACCCCACACTGTCACCTTGAGCACTAGATGGTTCAAACAAACACCACAATTTCATAAAGACATCCAACTCCAAATATAACTCATAACAAGTATTTGTAATCTCTAGCCTAATTGCCACCATGGTGTGCACGCTGTCACTTTCACACACATGGGGAGAGCAGAGATCTAATAAAGCACATGAGTAGCAAGGTAGATCTACTTGATTACAAGCTCATGATCTCAATAAGATCATGCATAGAGAGAGAGATGAACACATAGCTACCGGTAGAACCCTTAGCCTCGAGGAATAACTACTCCCTCATCATCATGCGAATCAGCAACGGTGATGGAGATGGCGGTGGAGATCGATGGAGATGGCTCCAGGGGAACTTCCCCATCCCTGCAGAGTGCCGGAACAGAGACTTTCTGTCCCCCGAATCTCCCCTTTGGTGGCGGCGGTGCTGCGGAACTTTTCGTGGATTTCTGATTGACGATTTAGGGTTTTCGCATTGGGAGGAATATATAGGCGAAAGGGCAAGGTCGGTGGAGGCCGGAGGGGCCCACACCACCTGGTGGCGCGGCCAGGGGGACCCACGCCACCCTATGGTGTGGCTGGCCCCTGGCCCCTCTCCGTCTCGTCTTCTGGCTCTGTGTCCCCCTCGGTGAAATATTGACTTTGGCTTTTGTCCCATCCAATTCCGAGAATATTCATTTTCTGACTTTCCTGGAACCAAAAACAGCAGAAAACAGGCAACTGGCACTGTGGCATCTTGTTAATTGGTTAGTCCAAGAAATCATATGAAAAGTACTCCAAAGTGTGGACAAAACATAAGAAAGTAGATAAAACCAAGCATGGAACATCAAAAATTATACTCCCTCCGACCCATATTAGTTGACGTGGGTTTGTCTAGATTCGCATGTATCTAGACTTGTTTTAGTGCTAGATATATCTGAATCTAGACAAAACCATGTCAACTAATTTGGATCGGAGGGAGTAGATACATTTGCAATGTATCAACATCCCCAAGCTTAACTCCTTCTCGTCCTCGAGTAGGTAAGTGATAAAAAGAAAGAATAATTTTTAAGGTGACATGCACCATCATAAACTTGATCAAAGTATTTGTAAAACATTCAATGCTGGGATCATAGTACTTCAATCATAACATGAAAGACAAAGTTCTAGCAATAAGACAAAGAAACTATGTTGCAACATGAAAAGGCACAAACAAAAGATTCATGAATAACAATGCTTTGCAAGACGTTTGTTCGTTTCACATAAAGAAAACATAGCATAGTAGTATTCAGCTTGTCCCTCATAGAGTAGTGATGGCTCTGAATATGGCGCCCAGAAAAATGCTTGATGGCGGTGTTGATGTAGAGCTCTTTGGGAACCCCAAGAGGAAGGTATGATGAGCACAACAGCAAGTTTCCCTCAGTTATGAAACCAAGGTTTAATCGAACCAGTAGGAGCAAGGAAACACCTCAAAGGTGTTACTAGCTGAGCTTTGGCAGGGCGCACTACCGGTGCTAGTAGCAACGTGGAGACCTACACAATACAACCACAGAACTTTGTCTCCAACTTGCGATGAGGTTGTCAATCTCACCGTGTTTTGCGAAAAACAAAGGATTAAACGTATCGAATGGAAAGAAGTGAAAGTTTGTAGAAAGTAAACACAAAGCAGTAAAAGATTGTAGATTGTATGTAAAAGACAAGGACCAGGATCCATAGTTCACTAGAGGTGGCTCTCCTTAGATAGATAACATGCTGGGTGAACAAATTACAGTGGGGCAATTGAAAAACATCGAGAAAGCAATACATGCTAATACTAATCATCTTGACTCCTTTGAGACTTGATTGAGCATTACAACATTATACATAGACCGCCATCCAACTGCATCTTTGACTAATAATCCACCTTCAGGTTATCATCTGAACCCCCTCCAGTATTAAGTTGCAAGCAACAAATTATTGCTTTACGAACTACGTGTAAAGTAAACAATACGATTGTTCTATGAACAAAGGATTGTTGTTTTCTCCCTAGTAGCAACATCACATCTAGTACCTTAGAGATTTTTTCACTTCCCCAGATTACTAGAGGCATGAACCCACTATCGAGCATAAATACTAACTCTTGGAGTTGCTAGCATCTACTTGGCCAAGATAGCTACTAACAACAGAAAGCATGCAAGATCACAAATAACAAAGACATGATAGAATCAATAATCAATCTGAAATAGCATCTCAATATCCATCAGATCCCCACAAACACAACATGCATAATTACAAATAGATGATCTTGATCATGAACGGAGCTCAGAAGATCTAAACATGAAAGTACAAAGGAGGAGAACCAGCCATCTAGATACTACATGGATCCGTAGTCCAAGGATGAACTACTCACGCATCACACCGGAGGCTTGCATGGTGATGAAGAAGGCCTCCAGGGTGAAATCCCCTCTCCGGCAGGGTGCCGGGAAGAGCTTCAGATTCCTCCCGGTCTAGGGATGGAGATGACGGCGGCTACAGACTCTTTCGTGGATTTTTGATCGGGTACTTAGGGTTTACGTCCCGAGGGCATCTTATAGGCGGAAGGGGGACCGGGGGGGTGCCAGGGCTGGCCTCACCACCCCCTGGCGTGGGCCAGGCTAGGCCACGCGGCCAGGTGGTGTGGTGGCCCCCTGGCCCTTCTCCGTCTCGTATTCTGGCACTTGATGATATTCGGAAAAATAGGCACTTTGGCTTTTGCCCCGTCCAATTCCGAGAATATTCATTTTCTGACTTTCTTGGAACCAAAAACAGCAGAAAACAGGCAGTTGGCACTGTGGCTCTTGTTAATAGGTTAGTCCAAGAAATCATAAGAAAAGTACTCCAAAGTTGGAAGAAAACACAAGAAAGTGGATAAAACTAAGCATGGAACATCAAAAATTATAGATACATTTGCAATGTATCAAGTGGCAAATATAAATGCATAGGACACCTTCAAAGTTCATAAGAGTGACTAGATACAAATAGTTTAAAACAAGCAATATCAAGGTATGCATCAATCAACAAGTCTTGGGACAATGCACATAGAACTAAGAATGGCCACTATGCTCTCAAAGTAGGTGCATAAAGGTAGAAGGTGGAGACTCAATATAATGGTGGAAGAAAAGCCTTCATAAAAGGAAGTAGGGATTCAAGTCTCATAAAGAGCTTCCAAAAATTATGGAACATATAGCTTTCAGCTCTCATTGCCCCTATCATAAGCATCTTGAAGTGATTAAGGTTAAAGTGAACAAACTATGGTGTACATGCTTGACGAAGTATAAGTTAGAAATCACATGTCCCTTAAATACGAGGACCGCTCCTCATGCTACTCAAGTTTAGTCACCGGTAAGTTCTTGTCATTGTAAGGACATGTGTATCATAGAGAACCGCCAACAGGGTACCCCTTGCCCGATGATACGGAAGAATCCCCATATCAAAATGACAAGGCAAGCAGACAACGAGCATCTCAGCAATCTTCTTATTTACCGCGGGAATATGGTGCTTTTTTCTGTCTTTCCTATTTTCATAATCTTTTTTTTCCTTTTCTCTTTTTTTCTCAGTATAGGACTCTTTTTTATAAGAAGAATGCTTCATAGACAGCTCATTATGGTTACGCTGCAGGTTTCCACCATGTCAGCATGGATTAGACCAGCGGCCCGGGCGTTTCTCTAACGCATATACATAACTCCATGGACTTACAAGCCCCCCTTTCATTTCACACCGACGACACTCATAGACAAAAGAGCATGTTATCAACTAGGTACAAAGTACCAGTGCAATGTTGAAAGCGTTCCCCATGACAGCATGGTTCTGCTAATTCCCAACAAATAAGTGCAAGCATATACAACATAGACGACACAATGGTTCAAGTTTATTGAGGGCAAGAAAAGTAAAGTGTGCCATCAAGTTCGTGAGAGCTTTAATCACTAGTTTTCTCATAACAAGTTTAATTCGGAAGGTAAATAAAAACATGAATATACTTGGAATAGCATATGCTAATAGGTAGATATGGGGGACTCTTTGGAATAACTTGGTTTAAGGAGTTGGATGCATGAGTGGAACTCATACTTGGTTGTGGAAGCTAGCAAAAGACTGGGAGCGACCAACTAAGAGAGCAATAATGGCCATAATCATGTAGAGCGACAAAACATCATTGATCAAAGCATAAAAGTGATACTACAAGTTGAAAACTAAAGGATGATAAAGGCTATGGTGACTTGGGATAGCCATAACATGGTGTGAGCATGTGCCAAGTCAACCCAAATAAAGCATCAAAGGAGAATACCACAATACTATGCTTTAATATGCTAAAACAATGCATGATCCTTCCAAGGCATATTAAGCAATCTCAATTGTTTATAACAAGTCATGCTACAGCAAAGAATACTAAGCATAAAGCCAAAACAATATCGAGCATGGCATGACAACGCATAGGCCACAGTCAAAAACAAGCTCTCTTTACCACTTAAGCATGCACTTTCCTACTCTTTTCCAAACCAAACCAAACTATTTGAAAACCAATGTATGAAAGAGGGGGTCTAACCAATTTATTCAGAAAACTAAGAAAACCAAGCAAACCAAAAACAAAAAATAAGATGCTCCAAGAACAACACAACTGTGCATGAAACAATAAAAATGAAGTGTTTGGAAGAACCTGGGATTTTTATTGATGAATAAGGGGATGCCCAAGGCATCCCCAAGCTTTGACGCTTGTACTTCTTTGATATTTCTTGGGGTGACACGCGTGGCATCCCCAAGCTTGAGCTTTAGTCCATCCTTCATCGCATTACTCATTCCTTCCATACACCTGAAATTTTTTCCTTCATACAAAACTTCACACAATCTTTATTAGCAACATTAGTGCACTCAAGATAATAAGTCTTAAGGTTCAGTTCCAACACCAATAAAATTACATTAGAACACTAGCTACTGAAGCACTTCCCTCAAAAAGCTCAATTCCCCAAAGAGAACTCAAAAAGGAACCAACAAGAAGCAAATGCAAATAATGGCAGAAATTTGTCAAAACAGACCAGCAGGTAAAGACGAATTTTTTCGAAGACCTTATGTTGCTCAAATTGAAAAGTGTTGAACGAACGAAATTTAGATAACAACCTGGGGAAGAAGCACAAAAACTCATGCCTCAAAAAGACGTACAGAGATGTTACACGAATTTTTACGGTGACGCACAGAAATCTGTTTCGGGACAGCAACTTTCCTAATCATTACTGCTCTCTCATTAGAGGTTACTCTTGGCACAAAAAGCAAATAAAAATGATAAGGAGCGGTTATTACTGAAGTAATAACTTCCAAGGCTCAACTAAAACTTTTGGATTATCTCCCAATAAGTACTTTTCTTTAACGCCTTTAAGTTAGGCATGATAGTTTGAGAAGATGCTCACATAAGAAATATGAATTGAAGTAAAAGAGAGCATCAAGAAGCAAATTCAAAACACATTTAAGTCTAACCCACTTCGTATGCATAGTAATCTTGTAAAGAAACAATTCATGAAAGCACAAAGCAACAAACATAGGAAAGCAAAACAAGTGCAACTTCAAAATTTTCAAGATAAAGAGGGGAAACTTAATATTGTTGAAATATATAAAACCATGTTTCCCTCTCTCATAATAACTTTCAGTAGCATCATGAATAAAAGTAACAATATAACTATCACAATAAACATTTTTATCATGAGCCACATACATAAAATGATTATTACCCTCCACATAAGCATAGTCATTCTTATTAATTGTGGTGGGAGCAAATTCAACAAAATAGCTATCATTATTATTTTCATCACCATAATCATCAAATATAGGAGGCATATTGTAGTCACAATTAATTTCCTCCTCAATAGTAGGTGGACTGAAAATATCATATTCATCATTGTAATCATCATATATTGGAGGTTTGGTATCATCATAAGAAATAGAATAGCTATCTTCCAAAGCTAGGGAACTAAAAAGATCATTTTCATAAAAACTAGCTTCCCCAAGCTTAGACTTTTCCATAGCATTAGCAATAATGGTGTCCAAAGAATTCATACTAACAACATTGCTATTAGCATGCAAATAAAGTTCCATAGGTTTTTTAATTTTCTCTTCAAACACTTCATATCCTAACTCAAGATAAATACTATAAAGCTCTCTAATTTTTTTGTTGTTTTCCATTAAGCCTAACTAGTGAAAACAAGAAACAAAAAGACAAAATTGCAGAATCTAAAGGAAATAACTTCGAGCACTCACACCGGAGGATGTGAGTACCTTTTACCTTACCTCCCCGGCAACGGCGCCAGAAAATAGGCATTTGCCGTGGGAGGTTCTTCTTCTTTAATCCTCCGGTGTGAATACCTTTTACCTTACCTCCCCGGCAACGGCGCCAAAAATAGGCATTTGCCGTGGGAGGTTCTTCTTCTTTAATCCTTCGGTGTGAATACCTTTTACCTTACCTCCCCGGCAACGGCACCAGGAAAATACTTGCTGGCACCTGGTTGACGTGGGAGCTTCTTCTTCTTCAATCCCTAGAAACGGCGCCAGAAAATATTTTTGATGTCTACGCACTTCTATTCTTGTAGACAGTTGTTGAGCCTCCAAGTACAGAGGTTTGTAGAACAGCAGCAAGTTTTCCCTTAAGTGGATCACCCAAGGTTTATCGAACTCAGGGAGGAAGTGGTCAAAGGTATTCCCTCTCAAACAACCCTGCAATCAAGATTCAAGAAGTATCTTGTGTCCCCAACACACCCAATACACTTGTCAGGTGTATACGTGCACTAGTTTGGCGAAGAGATAGTGAAATACAAGTGGTATGGATAATTATAAGTGGTAACGGTGCTAGAAAATAACTTAATGGCGTGGAAAAGAGTAAAGGCAAACTGAAATAAAGATGGAAGCAAGCAAACATGTAACAGATCTAGTAGCAAACAGTGTTTCAATGCTTAGAAACAAGGCCTAGGGATCATACTTTCACTAGTGAACACTCTCATATAAATATATTCACTTTATGATACTACTCTTAACTACTCTCGGTTGGACACTCTAATCGATGGTAGGGCTATAACATCACACCTCAAAGTTCGCTCTCCGTATCTAGATAACCCCACACTGTCACCTTGAGCACTAGATGGTTCAAACAAACACCACAATTTCATAAAGACATCCAACTCCAAATATAACTCATAACAAGTATTTGTAATCTCTAGCCTAAGTGCCACCATGGTGCGCACGCTGTCACTTTCACACACATGGGGAGAGCAGAGATCTAATAAAGCACTTGAGTAGCAAGGTAGATCTACTTGAGTACAAGCTCATGATCTCAATAAGATCATGCATAGAGAGAGATGAACACATAGCTACCGGTAGAACCCTTAGCTTCGAGGAAGAACTACTCCCTCATCATCATGGGAATCAACAACGGTGATGGAGATGGCAGTGGAGATCGATGGAGATGGCTCCGGGGGAACTTTCCCGTCCCGGCAGGGTGCCGGAATAGAGACGTTCTGTTCCCCGAATCTCCCCTTCGGTGGCGGCAGCGCTGCGGAACTTTTCGTGGATTTCTGATTGACGATTTAGGGTTTTCGCATTGGGAGGAATATATAGGCGAAAGGGTAAGGTTGGTGGAGGCCGGAGGGGCCCACACCACCTGGTGGCGCGGCCGGGGGACCCGCGCCACCCTATGGTCTGGCTGGCCCCTCTCCGTCTCGTCTTTTGGCTCTGTGTCCCCCTCGGTGAAATATTGACTTTGGCTTTTGTCCCGTCCAATTCCGAGAATATTCATTTTCTGACTTTCCTGGAACGAAAAACAGCAGAAAATAGAAAACTGACACTGTGGCATCTTGTTAATAGGTTAGTCCAAGAAATCATATGAAAAGTACTCTAAAGTATGGACAAAACATAAAAAAGTAGATAAAACCAAGCATGGAACATCAAAAATTATAGATACATTTGCAATGTATCAACATGCCCGTGAAGCTCTCACCCCCTTGCTGCAGCAGACGCGGCGCCAACGCCACCACCCTTACCAAGAACTCTACCTAGGTCCAACTAGAGCCGACACAACAGGGTCCGACCTAGCCTGCCCTGGCCTAGATCGGGCCTAGAGGGCCCATATCTGGGGATCAGTCCCACCAGCAGTTACCTGCCGCCACCGCCTCGCCGCCACCCAACCCTCGCCGGAGCGCCGCCTGTCGAGCCGAACCTACCGGGGCGCCGGGACATGACCCTGTCGCGGCCGCAAGGGCCAGAGCCACACGCGCTCGCCTCACGCGAGCCTCCGTGCCACGCCTCCACCGCGCCCAAAGCTGGCCGATGCCATGACTCCGCATCGCGCGCCGCCACGCTCCACGAGCATGCGACACTGCTCGTCTCGTCTGGCCCGCGCCAAGCACCGAGAGCGAGGGGAGAGGGGAAGCCCCACCACCACCGACGCTGAGTGTCTTTGTCGCCGACACTTCTGGGTGGAGGTGAGGGGGGCACGATCGAGGAGGGGGAAGGGGTGGCGACGCTGAGGATCCCCCGGTCACTCGCGGGAGCGGCGCGCGGGTGAGGAGGGGGAAGGACGTGGGGCTATCCCACGATTTGCAGCTAATGGAGCAGGGCACATGCACATACTCTATTGGAACTCTATATCTAACAAATACTGGTAGAAGCTTGCTTTGATAGTGGCAATGGGACGAGGAAATTGCAGACAACACCACTTGTTGGTGCCATTTTTGCACAAAACACAATTTAAGAAACTTTTTGCACGAAACACCAAGTTTTGCTGTAAACTTTTGCATAAAACACTAATTACATCATTAATAGGATAAATAAGGAATTAAGATCGTGGGGCCCATCGGTAGTGTCTCCGGCGTGGCTGCGGGTCTTGCTGTAGGACTGCCGGACACGAAGAAGAAGACGGGGCCCTGGCGGAAAATATTTCTTATTGATAATGATGATGGTAACTACGTATGTGTTCTTCCACGTATCACTGGCTAGTTTTCATATACTCTCTTCGTCCGTAAATAAGTGTATTTATAGGATTGTCTTGAGTCAAAGATTTAAATTTTGACCAACTTTATTGTATGTCGTAGCAACATATATAACGTCAATTTGATATATTATGAAACTTCACTTTAGAACGGATCTACTAATACTATTTTGGTATCATAAAATGTGGCTACATTTTTCAAAGTAATTGGTCGAACTTTAAAAGATTTGACTCAAGACAAAGCTAGAAGTATACTTATTTGCAGACGGGGAGTAGATGATAATAATTTACCAACATGGAAACTATATATTACTATACTAAGCATGCGATCGCCACATGATTTTTCTTTGATGATTGATCGATCTTGTATTTGTTAATTGTATACTTTTGTCTCTAATTCCATTGAAACATGAAATAAAAAGAGAACCGGTCTTGCAGAAATTTACAGCTAACTCTTTGTTTTCTGATCCTCGCGACGGCTCCTACGGCAGCGCCGCAAGACCACGGGAGGAATTGGCCTCAAACGATGAGAAGCGTCGCTGCCGTTGTCTTCTTCGTGTCGGGCAGACCAGCAGCCATGCCGGAGGCACTGCCAATGAGCCCCACGAGCTTAATTTCATATTTACCCTGTTAATGAAGACATTAGTGTTTTGTGCAAAAGTTTACGTCAAAACTTGGTGTTTTGTGCAAAATGTTTCTTAAATTGTGTTTTGTGTAAAAACGACGCTGTAGTCTGCAATTTCCTCTACAATGGGATTGTGGTTGATGAGACTGATGAAGTGATGGGACTGCCAAAGGATAGTTTGGGTCATTCTTGGGATTAATAGCATGTTTCACAACCTCTACTTTACCTGGGCATCGTTCAACCATTTTGCCATCTTGTACCAAGTAGATATCGAGTTACTTCAGAATAAGTGAAGTGAAATTATAAAACGTACAAAATCCACAGAAGATCCAGATTACTGTGACATGATTAATTTGCTGACTCTATGAATAAAGGCATTCTTAAAGGTAACATGACTAATCGAGAGAAGAGGAATCTATAAATTTATCAGAAGTGAAAACCAAACAAACGTTGGCTTGGTGGCAAGGCTAGCGAATACGCAGCCAGCCCACACGGTTTCGAGTCCCCAAGAGAACCGAATTAAGTGGGGTGTTATCCGAGCACGTTTAATTTACTGCTGGTTAGGTCTTATCTACCTAACAACGTACAACTCGCGAGAGATCATTCCCCGGGGTTTAAAGTTTTAAAATTTTATCAGAAGTGAGAAATAGGATAACTTCTATAAAAAAGGCATTGCTAGAATATGTGTATATCCATGTGCAAGTACATGACATCTAACCATCGACTACATTGGGTGCTACTGGCTGAAACTCTGATCTCGTAGCCCTCCGGTTCAGCTTTACATCCGCAGGTCAGTGTTCCGTCCACCGAAACTGCATGATTCATTACGTTGTTCTTGTATGCATGCACTCTGCATCTTATTTGCAAAAATGGTCGAACCCCATGTACTCGTGCCGCGCCATCTCGTGACTCGTTTTGGAGATGCCGACACCACCTACAGACATCAGATTTAAGAGCTGTTGTTGGGGTTGAAACCATGTGACGCCGTGAATGGTTGCAGTGCGGCTACTCAAAGGGAGAGAAATGGTACCTAGAGAAAACGCGCTGATGAAGATCACAGAGGCCAATATGAAGGTGATAAATGATGCCCGCCCTAACAAATTGATCACCTTCCTCGCAGCCCGCTGGCCAACAATCGCAGCAATAAATGCCAGACCGGTGAAGAAGAGAGCTGCACAAAATTCAGACAAAAAATTATTCGTACATGATCATCATAGAATCTCCCATAGAAGGAAAAGAAAAAAAGAGGCATTACCATACGGTACAGGGAACCGGTTCAGGAGGTAGTATTCTGCGACGGCTATGGAAGAAGAGAACATCATTGCAAATGTGGCTGTAGCACTTGAGACCTGCGGTAGTTTAAGGGAATACAAAAAGGCCAGATATGCGATGGATATATTTTATAGAAAATGGCAACTTTTACCCAGCTTATGCATCAAGATGCATACAGGTCAAATATACTAAGAATATATGAAAAGTAAAATAGAAGACTAACAAATAATTGCACAGTTAGAGAGTGAGAAACCATGGTTAAAGCATCAGGTTCTTGCCATGCACAAGCAAAGATTTTACCTGCGGATGGATATCGAGCTCAAGGAAGAGAGGCCCCATGACGGTGCCCCCACCAACGCCAAGCAAACCGGCAAGGACACCAGCAGTGATGCCAAAGAAGCAGTATACCAATAGCTGATGAGCTTTCGGGTTGTTCTGCTTATTTACCCTCGATGATATCACCCTCTTCCCCTGAGCTAGACCTACTGCTTGGTACATGGACACTCCAACTGATACCTGGATCTGCTTACACATCGAACAGGTAAAGAAATGTTGTTAGTGTAATACTAGATGGTGATAATACTCTATAGGTCGAATATCAGTTCATATGATACATGTTGGCAAAAGTATGTATGTTTATTGCAGCCAAATGCAAATCAAAGAAACGAAGAAAAAATGAATAAATTCTTGCTTGGGTTGGGTGTAAAATTAGTTTAACCACTGGTTAGCTCAACTTTGATCCGGTGCCACGATAATTTTGCAGCCGTTGCAAACAACTCCTAATGTTTAGAACCCATTAAAGGTTTGTTGTTAAGCTAAACTGGGTAATAATATGTTCAGGCAGTTTAGTCAGTGGCATGGAATTTTCCTTGAATCCCGTAATAATTTCAAATTCATAACCACGGGTCAGTGTTGTATGCAATATCGTTGAATAATAAGTTGAAGAAAGTAGGTAAAATACCTGGAGTATGCTCAAAACCCAGTACCACGTAGAGCAAATTGCCATATAGTTCTGCAAACACAAAAATCGACATAGGCCAGATATTGATGTTAGTATTACAATTTCTCGAGATTTAATAGTGTATTTCTAACATCCGGTAATTGCAGTTTTCTCACCTTAGTGACCTGAAGTGCAAGGAATGCTACCCAAACAAAGGCAAGAAAACCAAACTCCTTCCAGTAAATGTTCTTCCAAATGGATTTCTGCACCATCAACCGAAATCTAGTCGTACACATAGTACTTGAGAAGACTTTTAATACGCTAGGGAATGTAGAAATGTTCATATTTTTTTGTTTACCGCTTCATCTGACGGGTTTTTTGTCTCTATAGGTGGCGTGTACGCAATTTCTTTACCTGTAAATCGAGAAAATGTAAGCAACAGTTTTTTTTTGCATTTTTTGAATGATGAATACTAGGTTTGTATGTTGTTACTGGATTGCTCTGCTTGTTTTGCGGCTGCTTCCTGAAATGAGTAACCAAATTGAGGTGCCTATCAGTATCCTTGTATTGCCAAAAAAATGTTCTCATGAAAAGTATCGAGAAAAGCATTACCCTTTTTATTAGTGTCTCTTTCTTCCATATTTCAACACCCTTCAGGAAAGCTTTAATCGAGGTAACTGAAATTAAGTTGGAGATGCATTCCGAAGTCAGCTACAACTAGAAAGGCATAAACCGTTGCCACAGTTTCAGGACAAGTCTGAGAACCTAAACAGAGGATGATCAAGAGAACCGTCACAAGCCAGTCGGGGAATATCACATTGCAAATAACCCCAATGCTGACACCAAGCATGAGCATGGGCTGTATGAGCAGGGCAAGATCATAGTCTATCACTGGCATGTCCAAAGTTGGGTGTTTCAGCCTGAGGTTGCAGTACACGGTTGAAACAGCTGCTCCCGTGATCATACCTGTGGAAGAGATTCTCAGAAACAATCATAAAACTAACACATCTTTGACATGTACCCTAGTGATCATTTTCCGATTTTTATTTTTTGTTCTGGTATAGATGCTAAGAGTAACTCTATGTCAATTAATCGATGGAAAACATTTGTTGTATCTTGCAGATAAAATTAAAGAAGGAAAGTCCAGAATGCTCCCAAACTTCCTTTCGGTTGCAAGTATTACAAACTCAGTACAAAGATCAAGAACAAGGTACTTTGAAAGATGAGAAATAAATTAGTGAAGTAACTGAACTGAACACTCACATTTGGACATCGCGGTTGATGACTTGGGATCAAAGCCAATGATCAAGGTGAGCATTGGCACGAAGATCCCGCCACCACCTACTCCACCGACGCTGCCAAATGCTGCCCCCATGAATCCAATGAATGAACCCAACACTATTCGCCATCCAAATTTCATGGGCTATGTACAAAACAAACAAACAAACAAACAAACAAACAAACAAACAAGAAAATACACAAAATTAACACATCAATTCACGGGTCAGAGCGTGTCACAACCGTCAGAGCTAGCTCAAGAAAAGGTGGCGAGTTTTAACTAGCGCCTACTCCCTCCGTTTCAAAATATAAGATGTTTTAGTTTTGTGAAGAAAATGTAGCTAGACTCCTTTTAGTGTGTAGGTTCATCTAGGTTTGGAGTAAACCTACACACTAAAAGGGTCTAGATACACTTCTTTCACAAAGCTAAAACATCTTATATTTTAAAACGGAGGGAGTACAACGCAAACTATCTCCGTAGCTTGGATATATGAGTATACTAAGAATTGCATGCATTGTCGAGCAAACTGGGGAAAAACAGAACGGTATCTAAAACAAGGTGGTGATAATTAAGTTGTTTTACCGGCCACACGTGGTGATAGGCTGTTTTGCCTAAGCTTGCCACCTTGCGCAGGGAGCTCGCTTCCTCCGGCGCTGCAGCGGTGCCCACGGACGAGAGACCCTTGTCGTCGAGGGCGACGACGGCGGCGACAATGTAGGCTATGGCCAGCGCCGCCACCACGGCGTGCCGCTTGCTTCCCATTTCTCGCCCCCTTCCGAGATCAAAAGGAACGGCTGTGCTCTTTGGCGCACGAAAACGTAGAGATCGTGGATGGAGTTTGAAGAGTTTCCAAAAGTTTGTTCTCAAGGTCTTTGTGTGTGTAAGGAACATGACTGCCCAAAGGCCAAAGCCGGTTTTAAATGCCTTGAGGGTACGGTGGAGAAAATGGTTGGAACATAAGATTAGTTAATTGGCACACTATCAGAAGCATGTGATACACGTCTCTTTCACTACTACTCGCTCCGTTCCATAATATAAGATGTTTTAGTTTTTTGTGAAATAAATGTATTTAGACATTGTTTAGTGTAGATTCGAGTGAACCTATATACTAAAAGATGTCTAGATACATTCACTTCATAAAAGATAAAACATCTTATATTTTGAATCGGAGGGAGTACAAGATCTTAGCCACGCAAAAGAATAAAAACCGGTTTAAAAGGGTGGAGAGTGAGGTGTAAAACGTGGAGCAGCATCAACTGGGGAAGCTCATGGAGGGAGCACTAGATTAGTTTGCAACGGAGATTAGCAGCATGGGATACACGTTTCAGACACCGGCTGGCGGAATGCAACTTTGGCGAGATCACGAGCCACCCACCAGGCCACCACCTTGCAAATCTTATTAGTAGTATAAGACGTTTGTGGGCTGGTAACCCCATGAACTATAGAAAATACAACCACTTTCCATGTCCCAATTGTTTGGGACTTTGAGTCATGTCATTCTGACTGGACACGACTCGTGCGAGTGGATCGGAGTTGCAGACTTTTGTTGCCAGAGTTGACCGTATATTTTGCTTGATGTGCTTTTTAGGGGTGTAATGCTCTCTTTATTAATCAATAATCATGTGTACAATGTTGATATTAGGAGATTGCAGGAGCCACACGCGGCGACCTTCCACCAAGCTAGGAGCATAAACATTCGACATTCTACCTTCATGAATAAAACAGTTTCGGTGAAGGTTTTGCTAATTCTTAGCTCATGGTCCGTTGGATAGCCCGTGTATCAAGATTGGTGATTCTCTATTTTGTACTCCTTCCGTTTCTTAATATAAGGCGTATAGTTTTCTTACACGAATATTAGCGCACAGGTTGGGAGGATAAATTTCGTTGCTTTAGGACATGAATACTCTAGGTAATTGACGTGATATAGAGGGAACATACGAAATCTGGGTGTCTCTCTCTCTTGATCGGACTAATTGCCTTCTAAATAAGAGAAACAAATCCCAAATTCCCTATACATCTTATATTATGGAATTTTTTAAAAAAACTATACACCTTATATTAATGAATGGATGGAGTATGTTTGTTTCGGCCCGCGTTACTTTGTGTCATTTGTTTTCCGGTCCGTGCTGGTGTGTCGTCCGTAAATATTGGTTTGTGTTGTCGGGCTGTTTTGTATGGGCCGGGTGATTGCACGGTGGAGATGTATATTCACGGGAGTCTGATCTGTTTTGTTTTTCTTTTCGAATGGATTTCGTGCTAAGATTGGTGGGGTTTATTGGTTCGGTTTAACCTAGGTTTTTTGTGGTTGTTTTTTGTTTGAAAATGATTTTTTTTTGTTAGGGGCTAGCAAATTACTTAAAAAAATGATCTAGTGAACTAACTTAGTCAATTATGCATGGTAGTTACAAAATCTGGTCAATTACATGTCTACTAATTTCCACCACACATTCTTCTATGCTAATTTTTGCCTTTTTATTTTTATTTTTTTATGCTAGACATATAGATATTTCCTTTGTAATAGTTTATACTCCCTCCGTCCATATTAACGTTTTCAAGTTTTTTTAGATTCGTATGTATCTAGTTAAGTATTTAGACTATAGATTTATCTGTATGTAGACAAAGTTGAGAATACTAATATGGACTCGAGGAAGTAATATAATTTGTTAATTCTCAGTCAACCGTTTAGCTTGTTGTTTTAATTGAGAGGATTTACTAACTCTCAGATAGATAAAAACTACTCCCTCCGTTCAGAAATATACGATATTTTAACTTTATGAAATGAATGAAACGTTCATATAGCTAGATACATTTGATTCACAGAGCTAAAACGTCTTATATTTCTGAATGAAGGGAGTAATTAGTTCTCAGTCAACCTCTACACCATCCGATTGGATCTGTTCGTCGTGATTCGTGTTTTCACGGGTTTGAGTCTGTTTGGCCCCCGCCGGGGTCGGTTTCTTTTGGTAGTTGGGTTGTTGTATTCTGGACGCGAGGGAGTTCATACGGACGTATGCGCACGGCGGACCGACTAAGGGCACGTACAATGGTTTTATCTTAGTCTTATCTTACCAATGCCACGTAGGAGGATTGTTGAGTTGGAGGAGAGAGAATCAAAAAAGACCTCTGTCTTCTCTTAGCTAAGAGATCTTCTCTTAGCATCATATGTCTCACCACATATTTGATGATATCCGTCGTTGGGGATAAGACTAAAAAAATAATCCGTTGTATGCCATGTTTTATTATTATTTTACATGGTATGTATAAGATAAGACTGCCTTATCAACCATTGTACATGCCCTAAGCGTGGGGTGGTAGTTCGGTCTAGTATGGCTTTTCTGGCTGGCAGATGTGTTTTAGTTTTTTTGTCTGAGTGTTTTTGTTTTTGTTCTTTTTTGCCGTTCAAACGGATGTACATGGATCTTTTCCGTTGGCACGTGGAATTCCATTCTTGTCATTCCAAAAAAAAGGTACATCGACCTTTCCATCTGTAGGCTCTGTGTTGTTCAAATGGTTGTTGTTTAGCGTTTTGTTCAAGTTTGAAAAAGTCTATTTCCTCGGTTCAGATATAAGTGTTGTAATATTTGTCTAGATAAGTTGTATTTAGACACGTTTTAGTATATAGACATATGTCGATCTAGAAAAATCTAGAGGGAGTAGTTTGAGTACTCCCACTTGCAAGTGGTGTTAAAACTGAGTTTTTTCAGATGCAAGTTAGGTTGTGACTGAATTTTTTTCCTGTTGCAAATAGGGTTGCAACTAAGCTCCCAATTATAATGGAGTTGCAACTTATATCATTTTCTAATTGCAAATGGGATTGTAACTGAGTTAGTTTCACTTGCAGGTCAGGTTGTAACAGAGTTTTCTTTAGTTGCAAGTGAGATTGCAACGAAGATTTTTTAGTTGGAGTCGGGTTACAATTGAATTTTCTTCCGATTGCAAGTAGCGTTACAAGTGACATAATTTTCTAAAATCAAGTGAGGTTCCAACTGAAACTTTTCAGTTGTTAGTGGCTTGCAAAACTGAGATTTTTTCAGTTGCAGGTAGTGTTGTAACTGAGATTTTTCTATTATAAGTGAGTATTTTTCCAGTTTCAAGTGGTTTTCAAACGAGTAATTTTGTAGTTGCGGGGCGTTTACAACTGACACTTCTTTCTTGCAAGTGGGTATTTTGTCTAGTTGAAATTAGTAAAATATTTTCTTAATTCAAATCTCGAGCGACAATTTTGTCCTTCCAAAGAAGAAAAAGCGTTGGGTAGAAGTTTCGTATGAACAAAGAAGCAAGTAAAGGATCACCGAGTGCAAAAAGGAAATTATGCACTTGCATGT
Organism: Avena eriantha; assembly: GCA_910589775.1. Taxonomy (NCBI): domain Eukaryota; kingdom Viridiplantae; phylum Streptophyta; class Magnoliopsida; order Poales; family Poaceae; genus Avena; species Avena eriantha. The sequence continues at coordinate 127,243,556 of OU342744.1, read as the reverse complement.
ATTTTTCCAAGATGAAGACACCCATATGAGGGGAATAATTAGCCATGCGTCTCACCCTACCTTGTGTCCTCCGTCATTGTAACCAAAAAGGTGAAGAAAAAACATAGCAGGCGGCGCTATATCCTATAACAATATTAGAACACTATAATTATTCTGAAGGATAGTATGTGGAAGACAAATAGCCCACGATCTAAATGGCCCAGAAGACTAGGCCCAAACTCGCACGATGGCAACCATTCAAGCGAAAAGGGAATATGGAACAAATCGATCGGGGATTAAATCACCCAAATCAAGTTTGTAGAGGTCGGGTGACTGAGAGCATCTCTAACAATAACCGTAAAATCATGAATTGATTGTAAACCGTATTTATAGGGCACGGAAAACCGTTTTTATAGTGCAAAAATGATGGTCACGGAATAAACCCCGTAGAAGAAAATTGTATCTTGGGCAGCCCACATTTTTTTTTCCTGGTATCATCTTCCTCCCGAGAAGAGCACACAGCGCAGCCGCTGGCCTCGCCCGCACGTCTAGATACAGAAATGTGAATGTTTTGACAACCTTTCTACCATTTGATCGATGAATGACGAAGGATGATCTTTCCGATTGATTTTATTTAATTTTTAAAAATAAATACACATCATATAACCAATAACAGTAGCTACAAGTTCATTTTTATCGTTTAGAACAACACTAATTCCACATTTGTTGGGTACACAATCGATATGACTAATTCATTTACTGTCAGCTATGGAATAGATAGTACATGCTTATATGAGTTTAATTACCTCTTTCCTACCACTTCTTGCATTCTTTGATGGAGACGGCGTTGATAATCAACAACATGCTTTGTATATTCCTTGAAATTAATTTTATGCATACATAAAGAAGGGTTTATGCCTTTCCAATCATCAAGAGAATAACTGATTGTTGGTATGTGAGCATGTAGCACATCAAGTAGCTTTGATTCTGAAAGAGTATGTGTTTTGCAAAATATGATCGATGCATTATTGAGCCTCATGGGCAAGTATATATAGACGTACATGGGATTATCTTAGAGTACAAGTCAAGTTAAGACTGTACGAAAATAAATCATAACTCTATCTAAACTATCATAACAACCGTATATGCTTGATACTCTAACACTCCCCCACAGTCGTAGCGGTAGCGTCGTGAACAACTAGTATGCCGCAGACGGTTAGACTAGAGAGAAACCGAAGTAGAATCCAATAGGCTGATATTCTCCCACAGTAGCAGCGGGAGTGTCGTAGACGACGTGTCACGGCGCAAATGCTTGGACTATAAAGGAAGCTGATGAGGTACTCAAGCGAGGTGGTAGCCCTTTGTGCCGATGTCGAGGTAGCTGTCAGCGTTGGGCGCTGCAACCTTGGTCGAGGTAGCCGGTCGACGTGGTCGATGTCGTGGTCGGGTGCCGGTGTCGAGGTAGCTGCACATGAAGCCGCGAGCACATAGTGCGCGAGTAGAATGATAGAGACGTGTCGAGGCAGTCGTCGAGGATGTCGATGCAGAAATCGATGCAGTCCGAGCCGTAGGAGACGAGGTGCGGCCATAGTTTTGCCAGAACCAGGCACACATCGGGGATGAAGGCATACTTTGGTTGTGCCAGAACCGAATACGCAAAGAAGAACTTATCGGTGACGCGGTCGAGGCAGCCATAGAGGAAGGTGTCGATGCCGAAGAAGATGTTGTCAAGGCCGACGAAGACGAGGTGTCGATCCGAGATTGCCAGGCTCAGAGACACGTCGGGGACGAAGATACGCACCGGTGTTGCCAATACTGGGCACACAAGGGCAGGGACGAAGACGTAGATGGCGGCGAAACCAACGGCGGCCTGGAGTGGTCATGTTGGACGCCTAGATTGGAGCAGTGGCTGTACTCGAAGTTGGCGATGAAGAAACCGATGGGTGACGAAGACCATGCGCGAATGGTGGCGACCCACACCGAGGGAGGTGGCACGGTGGAGCCAAGTACGTTGGTGCGTGGGGACGGCGATGATGACTGCGTGCAGGAACGCTACGCCCCAAGGGGCGCAACATCGCTACAGGGCACGAGTCGGTGCTGCAGCTGGTTGACCAAGGCGGCGGTGCTGCGGCCCGAAGGGGAAACGCAGAGATAACCCGTAGCTCGATCGGTGGTAGGCGCATGCTCGGGGACATGCATGGCATAGATGGAGTGGGATCAGTTGAACAGATCGACGATGCACTGTATGCGCCATGGCGTGGACGACGCGTAGATCAAAGTCGATGGCGGCATTGCTGGTGAAGTCCCGGACGATGATGACGAAGACGATCCGAGGAGGGTGAAAGAACATTTCATGTTTTCCTGTGTTTTGTGTGTTAGATAACAATACCGTGGAGTTTTCTCATCTGCGCTAAGTGTGCAGGTGTTTGGGGGCCGGATTATCCGCCCCCATCAAGGGCCGGATATTCCGGTCTACCTCATCGATCAAAGGCTGCCAAGGCACGTCGCTCGGAGTCTGGTCGGATTTTCTCCCGGAAAATCCGAACGGGGGCGGTTTTTCCTCCCTAGGCCGGATAATCCGGCGTTCGCACGGGCTGGATAATCCGCTCCCCCCCCCCCCAAAATCGACCAAAGGTAGCCAAGGCGTGTCGCTTGGAGTCTAGTCGGATTTTCTCCCGAAAAATCCGAACTAGGGCGGTTTTTCCTCCCCAGGCCAGATAATCCGGCCTTCGCATGGGTCCGGATTATATCCGGCCCCTAGGAGGCGACCAAGGGCTGGCTTGGCGCGTCACTCAGAGAGGGGGCGGATTATCTGCCGGATATTCTGAGTCTGGGGCGGAGTTTTCCCCAGGCAGGATAATCCGGCCCACACTTGGGCCGGATAATCCGGCCCCCAAAGTCTCCAATGGCTTGGTTTTGGAAGGGGATATAAATATCCCCCCTTCCCCATCGTTCAGAACTCTTGATTCACTCGAAATTGTTCAGACACTGTGCAAGAGCTCCCATTCTAGATCTCCCACTTCAACCACCCGAAGGCTTCGATCTTTTGGGGAATTGAAGGAGGAGAGAATCGTTATCGTCATCACGAATCAAGCGCATCAACTCCTCTCCATTCATTTGGAGAAATCCCTGATCTAGTATTCTTGTCAATATCTAGATCTTGTTCTTTGTTATTGATAACTTGTTCTTGTGGCAGCTTGTTGTCATTACGGGAGCCTCCAAGTTTATTGTGGAGTTGTTCCCCGCTAGTTGTGTAAAGGCACCGGTACCCGCCTCGAAGGGTCCCTATAGTGGAAAGGTGGATCAGGCCTTTGGTGGCGGGATCCATCGGAGAATAGGGTGAGGCCTATTGTGGCGTGGTGGTCTTAGTACCGCCCACCCCTCCAACACAGACATACTGCCCTTAACAAGGAAGGAACTGCGGTCAAACAAATCCTGTGTCTCCGCGTGCTTCACTACGGTTTACCCGTTCCTCTTCTACTCGCTCTTTACTCGCTAGTAGATAGGTTTGCATATAGGGAAATTCCACCTAATAGTATATCTAGAGAATTTACCCTTTGTGCTAAGCCTAAAATTGAAAAAGCATTAAAATTTGAAGTAGCACCTATTCACCCCCCCCCCCCCCCCCCTCTAGGTGCCCATACGATCCATTTCAGAGGGCGACCGTGGCAGTCTTTTGAGGAAGGCATAGCAGTCGACTGAGGTAGATCATCGATGCCGATGGTCGGAGTAGAGGCACGTGGCGATGATGGCGGTGGGCGACTCAATCCGCTCTATGATCGGTAAACCAAAAAAGAAGACCGGCCAAGCGATCGACGGAGAGAAAAAATGATCTAGAGATCGGAAAAGACTCACCAGGGCATCCGATCCCAGATCGGTGGGCAAACCCGGCACCGGATCGCGCGGCCCCCGGCGGAGATCATGGAGATCGATCCCCTAGGGGTGGCACGGCATAAGCGTGCGGCTAGGGTTTGGATCGGTTAGGCTGATACCATGAAAGAGTATGAGTTTGGCAGAATATGATCGATGTATTATTGAGCTTCATAGGCGAGTATATATAGGCGTACAAGGGATTATCTTAGAGTACACGTCAAGTTAGTACTGTATGGAAACAGATCCTAACTCTATCTAAACTACCATAACAACCGTATATGCCTAATACTCTAACAGACTCCTCTTTATCTGAAAGCTTAGAAATGATAATAATAATAGGATATATATTATTTTCATAAAGGTATACATATTTCAGATCATCAGTCAAAACTAGGATTCTCTTTAGGTGGAGGTAACTGTCCCAAATCACTAGTTGGAATCTTTAATTGCAATATAGGAGGTTGTTGAGATAATATTTTTTCTAAAGCTTCCTTTTTCACTAGTAAAGGGTTAATCATGGTTAAGTATATATCGCTCCATCACCTATGATGAAGTAACAACTACATAAGTAAGAGTTTCCACTTCATCCTTAACAAAGGGTTCTTTTTCTAGATGTTTATCAATAAAATTAGAAAAGTGAGACTATAGCATTTCACCAACACATTTAATAAACACTTTCTCTTTATGTAAACTAATTTTAGCACCTACAATATGTAAGAAAGGTCTACCAAATATGATAGGGCATGTATAAGGAATCTTAAGAACAACCAAGTACTTTAAAATCAGTAGGGTATTTAATCTTCCCTACAAGTACTTCAACATTTCTAACTATACCAAGAGTGAAGGAGATATGCCCTAGAGGCAAATAATAAAATGTTTTATTTGATATATGTCTTGTATGTTCATAATACGTTTCATATCGTGTTATAACTATGTTAATACAAAACTTTAATACACATGTGGTATGTAAAAAAATCGTGTCTCTAGTTGCCTCTAGCGAACTAGCTCATTGGTCATGAGGATGATCTAGGGTTTCGAGATCATGGGCATTTATACCAATTGACAATGAGGTCATATCATTGGTTAAATGATGTGATAGACAAACACCCAATAGTTATATCATAATGAGATCTAGTTACAAATGTTCATCATTAATGATAAACAAAATAAACCCCACAACCCGATCCTTAAACTGTGATATAAGGCAAATCACCGTTCTGGAGGGAGCTTAGATGGTATCAAGTATCAAGCCGTAAAAATATGATAAAAAAGGTGTCATTCCGGTTTCCCAAAGGGACGCGTAGAGGAGTACATATCAAAACCAGGATTTGCCAATCCATGTAACAGACAGATACACGTGGATATCTCGGTGACGTTGCATTAACGAAGCTTGCAAGCGTGTGAATGGGTCAGGAATGCAATGACATGGGAACGAGTAAATGATTTCATCAGTAACAAGATCGAACAAAGGTATGAAGATCAAATCTCGAGTGAACTAGGTATCAAGTGGCAAAGAGAATGGGAAACGATGTTAAAGGTTCAAGCGATAAGATTCGTGAAATGCACGGGGGTCATCATGGGTATCCATGTCCTACTGATGATCATTGATATGAGAGAGGTCTTGATCATATCCTGAGTGTTTCCGAATCGAAGGGTGTCACGCTTAAGGGTGGGCATGCATAGGGATTCATACAACACCGCAAGAGAAATTAGAGAGAGAAACCATAATAGTTCCGTGTAACACCCGATGTTAATTGGAGGGGTCTGGAAGGAATTCCGGAGTGAAGGAATATAATAATATCTGTATTTTATATTAATTGTTTGAATTAATATTAAAATATATATTTTTATTTTATTTTAATGGCAGCCTTTTGCTAATGGGCCTCACCCGGAGGGGAGGCCCAAAGAGGCAAGGCACCTAGGGAGGTGGGCCAGCCGACCAGGCCCTAGTGGGCTCCCCATGTGGGGCCCACCTAGGTCGGTGGCTCCCCCTTGGTGGCCAGTGATTGTGGGAATAGTCCCACACTGCCTGCCCCTTGGGTGGTGCCCCTCCTCTCCCACTATATATAGGGGTCACCCCCTCCCCTTGGAAATCATCCCATTCTCTCTTCTCCCTCTCTCATTTCCTTTGAGCATTTCTCCGTAATATTGGAGAGGACCTCGGGGGTTTTGAGTTCTCCACCTTCACACTACCATCGGGTGATCTTCGGTCTGCCATCTTTCTTCTTCCATTGCTCGGCTGGATTGGAGCCCGGGAGACGTCGCCTACACCAAACATGTGTAGTACTTTGGAGAGGCCACACTTAGGGCACTCGGAGCTTCTCATCTTCATCAACATACGCCTTCCTACGTAAGGCGCTCCTCAGTCTTCAAGGTTATGAATACCGTCTTCATTTTCCGTTACTTGCGTCTACATAGTATAGATCCTGGTATTAGTGTTTGTGTAGTTAGATTTTTTTTGTTTTCTACTTTGGAACCCTAAAGTGGTATCAGAGTAGGTCTATGGGTAGGCATGTCGTACGGATAGAACACATAGCAATATGTGAGCACTGATTTTCTAGTTGCTACCCTCTTTTGTGTACTTATTTATATCGTGGTGTTGTTTGATGAAGCGCCCCCAACCGACATTACATGGTGATTCACAAGACTGGTCCACAAGTAAGTGGCTTGGGGGAGGGGGGTTGTCTCTCTACAGTAGTTGATATGGCATTTGCATCGGAGGGCCCTAAAAGGGGAGAAAAACAACAATCATTGAATCCATGTTGTGGCTCTACATTCGTAAGTGGGAAGGGGTTCTATCGGGAAAGCCCTAAAGCCGTGTAAAACTTGCAATAGATAAGGTAGAAGCATCTAACTTTATTTTGCGGGGGCGTGTGTCGTGACATGGTAATGGTAACTTTATGAAACATTTCATTGGATCTCTTGATGGTGATCAGGATGCTGCAACCATGTCATGGCACCATACTTTTGAAGTATTCTTTTTGCATCTCATTATGCTTGTGTATTAGGATATACGATGGTAGCATTATAGAATGATCCCTCACATAATTCCAATTATAGTATTCCCCTTATGTGTGCACCACCAAGAAACTTCTCCGTTATGAGGCAGGCCGCAACGATCGGGTGTCAGTCATATCTGCGTTCGCATCGGTGGGTGTAAGCCATGTTGCACTTAAAATACATACAAGTTAGAATTGACGAGCCTAGCATGTGTAGACATGGCCTCAGAATACAAGAGACCGAAAGGTCGAGCGTGAATCACATGAGATGTGATTGACACTGAGAATGTCTACCTTTGAAACTGCACTACCGACCATGACGATCGGGGGTGGTTTATACGTCCATTTTGCATCACTATTCTATATCATAATTTACTGTTATTCATTGATATATTTCATATTAAGAGATGCTACTTATGTTATTTCATCTATTTTTGCATGGTTGATGACTTTTGGAGGATGGACCACTGAAGTCAGGATTCTGATGGAAAAGACACTATTTGGAGGAAAAATTCGCGAAGATCAGAAAATCCCAGAAAATATATGGAAAATCCTATTTTTCCAGAAGATGAAGGAAGCCAGAAGGGGAAGTGGAGATGGGCCACAAGGGGCCCACACCACCCCCTAGCGCGGGCCAGCCCTAGCCACGCCACCAGGTGGTGTGGCCACCCAGGCCCACCTCCAGCATCGTCCTTTGGCGTATATAATCCCCTCAAAACCCTAAGACTCAGGGAGTGACCACAGAAAGATTCCGCCGCCTCTGCGGGGCGGAAAACTGCGGAGAGAGAAAGAGCTCTCCGGCATGCAGAAATCTGCCAGGGAAAGTCCTTCCCGAAGAGGGGAGATTGTCGCCATCAAGACCGTCATCAAGCTAGACTTCATCAGGATCATCATCATCATCATCATCATCTTCATCACCATCTCCACCAGCACCATCATCACCACTCCATACCGCTATAACAATTGGGTTGAATCTTGCATAGTTCTTAGGGAAAACTTTCCCGGTGTTGATTACTTGTTGTAGTTGATGCTATTGAGTGGAACCATTGAATTATCATTCATGTCTATATTGTTACATATCATTATTTCATCTCTGATCTTGATCCATATGATGTCTCGTGAGTAGTTCGTTTAGTTCTTGAGGACATGGGAGAAGTCATGTTGTTAGTAGTGGAATTGTGTTGAGAAAGATTCAATAGTTTGATATTAAAGTTGTGGTGTTATTCTTCTGGTGGTGTCATGTGAACATCGACTACATGATACTTCACCTTTATGGTCCTAGGGGAATGCATTGTGTATTTGGCTACTAATCGTAGGGGTTGCCAGAGTGACAGAAACCTAAATCCCCGTTAGGAAACCTTTGCACAAGGGAGTGTAGGATCTCAAAGTTTAAGGTTGTGGTTAGGTTTTTATCTTAATTACTTTCTTGTAGTTACGGATGCTTGTAAGGGGTATAATCACAAGTATGTATTAGTCCTAGGAAGGTCAGTACATTATCATAGGTTCACCCACACAACGCTTATCCAACTAAAGAAGATTAATCAACTATATGAAGCGAAAGCACTTGACGATATTGCCATGTGTTCTCGAGAACGTTTGGTCATCCTAAGTAATACAACTGGCTTGTCATTTTCTAAAGAAAGGATTGGGCCACTTGCTGCAATTATTATTATTGTCTTTTATTTACTCGCACTTTATTTATCTGCATTATCAAAAACCCCTAAAAAATCGTTTGCTAAGTATTTATAGGGAATTCATGATCCAAGCCACTCGTCAACACGTTTTTCTCCTCGTTGGGTTCAACACTCTTACTTATAAAAATACTGCAATACACCCCCTATACTTGTGGGTCATCAAGACTATTTTCTGGCGCCATTGTCGGGGAGTGAAGCGCTATGAGTATTGTTTATTTCCGTTAGTTACTTTATTTCAATATGGATAATTCACTTAGATTCTTATTTCGTAATGCTACTACCACTGGTAAGGTAGTAGATGAACCTCCACCTGCTGAAAATGATACTTTTAAGATACCTACAAGAAATGTTGATCGTGTTATGGAGAACTACTATTTTGGAGATGGAACTGTCCATCCCGGTGATCATTTGCTCTTTATACACGAATTATGCGGGTTGTTCAAGTGTGCAGGTATTACAATAGATCAAGTCAAGAAGAAGTTATTCTCATTATTACTGAAAGGAAGAGCTGAGGAATGGTACAAGCTGCTGAAGAATGGCCAATCTCTTGAATGGGAGGAAGTTGTACCCCTCTTTTATTCAAAATTTTATCCTCCTAGTGAGATTCATAAAGATTGGAATCAAATATACAACTTTTGGCCTCGTGATGGAGAGAGTACAGCTCAAGCTTGGGGGATATTGAAGTTACTAATTCTCAAATGTCCTATTCATGAGCTCCCTGAAAATATTATTATCATTAACTTTTATGCAAGGCTTTCTCTTTATGATAAGGATCTATTGGATGCTTCTTGTGCTGGATCGTTTACACGCATGGAAGAAGAATCTAAATGGGATCTTCTAGACCGTATTCAAGACAATGCTGAAGCATGGGAGAATGATAAAGGAAGAAAGTCAAGTATAAATTATGATTATGAATGCATTAAATCTTTTATGGGAACTGATGACTTTCATAATATTAGTAATGCTTATGGTCTTGATTCTCAAAGTATTGCAAATTATTTTAAGGCTTTTGCTTCTTATATTTAAATTCCTAAAAAGAAATGGAATAAATATCATGAGCCATATAAAGATATTGTTAATTGTGTTCCTGCAAGAGATACTGAAGTTTATACTGCTAATCATATTTTACCTGAACCTTACATTGAGAAAATGCCTTTCCCAGTTAAGATAAAGGAACATTCTATGACATCTAGTATGGTTAACAAAAGTACAAAGAAAGCTGTAGAACCCAATGAACAAATAGGTGATGAACCTGAAGTAGCAAATATGAAAGACTCTTTCGCTAAAAAGGTAGAAGATGGGCACATTATCCTTTGTAAGGATACTTCAAAAATTGTTTCACATCCTAATGGAACTAGGAAGGCTAGTGTCACTGTGTTTTCTATCAAAATAAGTTATCATTGTTACAATGGTTCATGTGATAGTTATATCGTTAAATTTATGCATGATATTGAAAGTTACTATGAGAGAGGGAAAATTGTTCTTATGCATCTCAATAATATTAAGTTTCCTCGCTTTATGCTGAAAGTCTTTATGTTGCACTTGTTTTGCCTTCCTATGCTAGTAGCCTCTGGTTTCAACAATTTATTTTCTTACAAAATTCCTTTGCATAGGAAGTGGGTTAGACTTAAAAACTTTTATATTTGCTTCTTGATGCTCTCTTTCTACTTTAATCCATATTCTTATGTGAGCATCATTGCAATTTATCATGCCTATCTTAATGGCTATAAAGAAAGAGCTTTTTGGGAGACAACCCAATATATTTTCGCTTTCATTTTATTTTTGTTTATTTGAGTCATGCAAGTTATTGCTTCTGCAATAACATCTCCTTATCGTTTTTGTTTGGTTTTTGTGTCAAGATCAGCCTCTAATGAGAGAGAAGTAAGATTTGGGGAAGTTGTTGTCCCAAAACAGATTTTGGTGCTTCACTATAAAAAATCGTGAAAAATCCCAGAACGTCGTACTGATCTGTAATGTTTTGTGTGTGTGCGCCAGGTTATTATTTAACTTTTGTTAGTTTTGCACTTTTTGATTTGAGAAACATAATATTTTCTAAAAAATTGATCTTTACCTGCTGGTCTATTTTGACAAATTTCGGCCATTTCTGCATTTGCCTCTTAAATCGATTTCCCTTTTCAATTCCTTTTGGGCTTTCGAGAGGAGTTGTTTCAATAGCTTATATTTTGATGGATTTTAGTTGAATTGAACTTAAAGTTTTATTACCTTGCATGCACTAATGTTGCTAGTGAGAATTGTGTGAAAGAAATTTCCAAGTTGTAGGAGAAAATGATGTAATAAGATGGTGAATGGTCAAAAGACTCAAGCAATATGTTTATGAAGATGAAGATATTGATGTTATTCAAAGGTGACTCCCGAAAAATTTATTATAGACCAAATTCAGAGACCTGCAGAGTCTGTTTTCGAATAGGTAACAGTTCTGGTAAGAAAATGTCCGTGCAAAACCTTCCAAGTTATATTTTTGAAGTTTTTATCTAACATGGGAATTAATGAGTCGAAAGAGGGACGGAAATGGAGCCCAGGTGGCTCACACCACGCCGTGGTGCGGGACCACCTGGCCGCGCCACCAGGGGGTGTGGCCACCCTAGAGCCCGTCTCCGACCCGTTTTCTCCCAATACTTTCCTTTTGTTGTTAAACTTCATAATATATAATCCCCCGGATCCCCAGAGGTTCATATATCGTGTTCTCATCATGTTTTCGTTTTGATCTGTTTCTGAAAGGCAGATTCTCAGTTTTGGAGCCACAATGTCTTCCTCTGGATCAGCCAAGGAGGATTCCTCGGCGGACGTCATCAACCCATACATGTATGAGTGAAGATTTACCCCAAGGAGTTGTTGCTCGAAGATGGGAAGGTACATATAAAAGAGGTTTAGGGCCCTAAAGGAAAAGGTAGTCTAGAGGACACGATAGAAGCATTGGAGCAAGAAGTCTTTAGGTACAAGAAGATGGCAGAACGCGAGGTGGATATCATCCATAAGATTAGTTCATAACTCATCACCGAGCACAAGAAGGAGACTGCTGAGCTTAGGGATGAAATTCTTTCACTCCATCAAACAACCAATCAACTACAAGCACAACTCTACGATGTGCAAAATCAAAACTGTGAGTATGAGGTTAGGTTTAAACACATAAGTGATGCTGCTAGTTTTAGGATGTTGGAAACCAAGATGTCTTTTGTTGATGGGGATCCCTTACCTTGGAAGTCGGACGATGACGAGAGAACACCACCACCACAGAAGGAGTAATTCGTCATCAGGTTTTGGCATACCCTTGGTTTGTTCCAAGCTTGGGGGAGTGCCGCGGTATCACATCTTTTATCTTTTATCTTTTTACCTTTTTAAGTAGAGTCATATCATGAATAGAGAAGTTATCATATAGGATGGTTTGCATTGTGGAAGTATCTCCCCTCTAGTTAGTTATCTATATATCCCTTGGTGTGAGTTGCCATTATGGAATATTAATGAGAAGTTCTATCATTTACTTTTTGCACATCTTATATTAGTTTGCAATTTCTGTTATATGATTAATCTTGTTGTTAGTATTGGTATCACTTGGGATCATTAAGTAAATTTAGTTGGTTTTGGCAAACTTGGCTCTGGTTAGTAGCAAAACTATTTGAGAATTGAATGAAAAATATAAAAGTACTTTTAAGAAATATAATTCCATCATCTTTCTTTATTGATTGGCTCATAATCTTAGTATCCTCTAGTTAAGATCTTTTGTGCTTCCAAGGAAGATTGCATGTTTGTTTTTATCACTTGTGTGTTTCTTTGTTTCCTCCAACTCTTATGCTTGCTACCCAGCCTTGCTAGCCAAAAACCTGTACTGAGAGGGAATGCTTCTCGTGCATCCAATCCTTAAACCAAAACCTATGACATTTGTGTCCACCATACCTACCTATTAGAATTATTGCTATTCCAAGTAAATTCATATTTTTATCTACCTTCCGAATTAAACTTGTTATGTGAAAACTAGTGATTAAAGCTCTCACGCACTTGATGGCACACTTTATTTTCTTGCACTTAATAAACTTGAACCATTGTGCCCATCTATGTTGCGTATATGCTTGCGTTTTGTAAGTTGTGAATTAGCAGAACCACTTTACCATAGGGAGCGCTTTAAACATTGCACTTTATTTAGTTGATATCATGTTCTCTTTCTTATGGATCCCGGCGGTGTGAAATAAAAGGAGAGCTTGTAAGCTCATGGAGTTTGTATATGTGTTAGAAAAACGCCTGGGTGGCTAGCCTAATCCATGCCTAATCATGGTGGAAACTTGCCGCATAACCATAGTGAGCAATCTGTGAAGCATCCTCAATAAAAAAACTATGCAAATAGCAAATAAAAAGATCGCTGAGATGCTCATTGTCTGTTGCCTTGTCATTTTGATATGGGAAAGCTCCTATATCATGGGGCAAGGGGTACCCCGTTGGCAGTTCTCTATGATACACATGTACTTACAATGACAAGAACTTACTCGTGACTAAACTTGAGTAGCATGAGGTCCGGTACTCGTAAGCAAGGGGCATGAGATTTTCAACTTATAACTTATCAAGCATATCCTCATATTTATTCACTTTAACCTTAATCACCTAAAGATGCTTATGATAGGGGTAATGAGAGCTTAAAGCTAATAAGTACCATAATTTTTGGAAGCTCTTTATGAAACATGAAATCCCTGCTTCCCTCTATGAAGGGCCTATCTTTTACTTTCCAATTGACTCAATAAACCTATTCCTTTCTATCTCAAGCAAGTATTTGAGTTGTTGTATTTCAATCATTCATATGATGATTTATTCAATCATGTTTCTTATGTTCCTTGTTTTGCACACTGCTCTTATCTTAGTGAATATTACTTTGAAAGCTATCGCTAAAACCCCATTATGTTTGAACTCCTGCAAATTGTTAACTATTCTTTGACCAAGAACAAAGTTTGCCATTACAAATTATGATTTACTTTGTGTATCTTTATTGTGTTTCCTTTACTTATTGCAAGTTAAGTTATGTAATAGTGAGTTGTCTTCTATTATGATTTATGTATTGATGAATGTGATGCTTCTTGTCCGTATTATTTTATCGACACTTCACTCTATAAACTTGAGGTCATGTTTATTGAGCTCAGTTTTTGCTTGGGGACAAGCGAAATCTAAGCTTGGGGGGAGTTGATACGTCCATTTTACATCACTATTTTATATCATAATTTACTGTTATTCATTGATATATTTCATATTAAGAGATGATACTTATGTTATTTCATCTATTTTTGCATGGTTGATGACTTTTGGAGGATGGACCACTGAAGTCAGGATTCTGATGGAAAAGGCACTGTTTGGAGGTAAAATTCGCAAAGATCAGAAAATCCCGGAAAATATATGGAAAATCCTATTTTTCCATAAGACGAAGGAGGCCAGAAGGGGAAGTGGAGATGGGCCACATGGGGCCCAGACCACCCCCTGGTGCGGGCCAGCCTTGCCTACGCCACCAGGTGGTGTGGCCACCCTGGCCCACCTCTGGCATCGCCCTTTGGCATATATAATCCCCTCAAAACCCTAAACTCAGGGAGCAACCATAGAAAGATTCCGCCGCCTCTGCGAGGCGAAAAACTGCGGAGAGAGAAATAGCTCTCCGACAGGTAGAAATCTGCCGGGAAATTCCTTCCCGGAGAGGGGAGATCGTCGCCATCAACACCGTCATTAAATCTGGGCATAGTTTGGTTTTAAACTGGCCAAACCGCGAGGCCAACCCACACCGCACCAGATCACCGGTTTATGCCGGGTTCGCCGCTATAAACTGCGAGACCACAATGAAAAACTCTTGAGCTGGTTTGAGACTGGTTGGACCCGGCTAAACCAGCTAAACCGTCATCACTAAGCACGCTAAGCAGGAACTCCCAGCGCACGCAACTCCTATTTTCTGTCCATGTCCATCCGCGCGACGCACGCGTCATGTGCCCACTGGAAGTGCGCACTAAACTCGTAGATGTTGAATCACGGATTGCTCATCATGCCAAGGGCTCGCCGGCTACCTCCAGAATGACATGTCAAGGTGCTTTCATATCTCGACTCACCGGACGCTGCCCCACACCGGCCGAACTACACCGCCGACTGCCACAACTCCATGCAGCAGGGGAACAGCGATCCGGCTTCTTCTCGATCTTATGGAGCTTGAGTGGCATGGAACGGCATGGCAAGGGAGGCACGCCTGCCTCGGGAAACGTCTTCGAAGCAACCGAGCACGACCTGCTCGACAGAATGCCGGAGCTTCAGCCTGCTGCAAGCGGCGGCGAGCAGCTTGACGGCGGCGAGGAGGATTTGGTTCTCGAGACTCGAGCATGAGTATGTCAAGCTTGATCTGTTCGGCGTGCTGCTCCACGGCCATGCGTTGCGCAGTATGAAGTACTCCTGAGTCCCTGTTGATGGACGCCGCCCACGCTGCTCTGACGCCGAGGACGCCGATGCTCGTCTTGCCGACCGTCATGTTCACGACGAGAGCGAAGCAGTTGTCCAGCAGCAGCGCCCCGTCTGCGTCCTCTGCCACGTCGTTAATGAACTCGTTAGTAGGCTCCGATGACAGCGCCTCGACGTAGCGGTCGAGGTCGAGCCCGCACTGGCCGCAGTTGCATATACGCATGAAAAGGAGCTTGGTGTCGATCATCAGGGGAAAAAGCAAGTCCGCGGTGGAACATGTCCTGCTGTAACAACTTGTTCATATGTTTTGTTTTGTCTTTTGCATGTTGATGATTCTTATCAGCCGGTGTCAAACCAGGAGAAATCGTAACCAGCCCACACCAAACCCTTAAGCCACGTCGTATTTTAACAGGCTAGACCAGACCAACCCAGTTAAACCCGTGCCAACGGCCTGGTTTGAGGAACCCAAGGAAACCCGCTGAAACCGGGAATGCCCACGCTTAACCTTCATCAAGCTAAACTTCATCGGTATCATCATCATCATCTCCACCAGCACCATCATCACACTCCATACTGCTGTAACAATTGGGTTGAATCTTGCATAGTTCTTAGGGGCAACTTTCCCAATGTTGATTACTTGTTGTAGTTGATGCTATTGAGTGGAACCATTGAATTATTGTTCATGTTCAGATTGTTACATATCATTATTTCATCTCTGATCTTGATCCATATGATCTCTCATGAGTAGTTCGTTTAGTTCTTGAGGACATGGGAGAAGTCATGTTGTTAGTAGTGGAATTGTGTTGAGAAAGATTCAATAGTTTGATATTTAAGTTGTGGTGTTATTCTTCTAGTGTTGTCATGTGAACTTAGACTACATGATACTTCACCTTTATGGGCCTAGGGGGATGCGTTATGTATTTGGATACTAATTGTAGGGGTTGCCAGAGTGACAGAAACCTAAACCCCCGTTAGGAAACCTTTGCACAAGGGAGTGTAGGATCTCAAAGTTTAAGGCTGTGGTTAGGTTTTTATCTTAATTACTTTCTTGTAGTTGCGTATGCTTGCAAGAGGGTATAATCACAAGTATGTATTAGTCCTCGGAAGGTCAGTACATTAGCATAGGTTCACCCACACAACACTTATCCAACTAAAGAAGATTAATCAACTATATGAAGTGAAAGCACTTGACGATATTCCCATGTGTCCTCGAGAAGGTTTGGTCATCCTAAGTAATACAATCGTCTTGTACTTTTCTAAAGAAAGGATTGGGCCACTTGCTGCAATTATTATTATTTTCTTTTATTTACTCGCACTTTATTTATCTGCATTATCAAAAAACCCTAAAAATCCGTTTGCTAAGTATTTACAGGGAATTCCTGATCCAAGCCACTCGTCAACACCTTCTGCTCCTAGTTGGGTTCGACACTCTTACTTATCAAAAATACTGCGATACACCCCTATACTTGTGGGTCATTAGTGGTGTAGCGGATTAGGATCATGTGATCACCAAACGAATTGAGGGATGTTCGTTTGAGTGGGAGTTCCGTTTGTTTTAGTTTAACAAGCATAAATTAAAACTTGAACTCAATATTATGAACATGTTCTAAACACTTTGCAAATCCATTATAGATGTCTTGCCCACCCACCTTCAACCTTAGAACGTTCCTAGAGAAGGACAAGCTAAAAACTGATGGAACCAACTTCACCGCATGGTTCCGAAATCTTAGGATCCTCCTAGTCCCCTATAAGTTGAGTTATGTCATTGAGGCTACGCTCCCCGCTAAGCCTGCAGAAACCTCCCATAAGGACAAAAATAATGTCTAGCAGTCCAAGGCAGATGATTTATCCCTCATCTAGAGTGGAATGTTCTATGCCATGGAGCCGGAGCTTCAAAAGCGTCTGAAAAGATGAATGCTTTTGAGATCATTGAAGATCTTAAGGCTGTCTTTTCTCCATAGGTTTGGGCGGAGAGGTATGATGCTTCCAAGCTATTCTTCTCTGCCAAGATGGAAGAGCACATCAGTATAAGCAAGCATGTAGTCAAAATGTCTGGCTACATTAAGCGCTTGAATGCCCTAGATTGCAGAATCACGGAAGAGCTCGCGATTGATAGGGTGCTACACTCGCTGCCCCTAGCTACAAGAGATTTGTGATGAACTACAGCATGCAAGGGATGACTAAGACCCTTGCTGAAGTATTCGTCATGCTCAAAACTATTGAGGTTGATTTTAAGAAGGAGCATATAGTGTTGATGGTCAATAAGACCACCAACTTTAAGAAGTTGTGGCAAAAGGGCAAGGGCAAGAAGCCTAAGAAGGATGACAAACCTATTGCCAACACCTCTAAGGCTGCCAGGCCCGGTCCTAGGCCCGGTATCACGTGCTACTACTGCAAAGGGGATGTGCACTGGAAGCACAACTGTACCAAGTACCTTGAGGACAAGAAAACAAGCAAGATAGCCGCCAAAGACAAAGGTATATTTGATATACATGTTATAGATGTATTCCTTACTAGCGCCAGGAGTAACACATGGGTATTTGATACCGGTTATGTTGCTCAAATTTGTAACTCTCAGCGGGAGCTGCGGAGTAAGAGGCGCTTGGGGAAGGATGATGTGACGTGACGATGCGCATCGACAACGGCTCGAGAGTCGACGTGGTGGCAGTCAGCACTTTACCTCTACGTCTACCGTCAAGATTGATTTTTGGTTTCAAATTAATGCTACTATGTACCCGCATTAAGTATGAATATTGTGAGTGGATCTTGCTTGTTGCAAGATCGTTATTCATTTAAATCCGGAACAACTAGTTGTCCTATTTAAATGAATGATGTTTTCTATGTTCATGCGCCTATGTGTATTGGTTTATTCTTACTGGTCTTGATATCAATACTCACATCCATAATGTGGAACAGTCTAGGGTGTGGGCCATGCCACCTAGCCTCTTTTAGGTCTCGTGGCTCCTCTCGTGTGTTTCTAGTGCCCAATGTCCTTATTCTAATGAAAAACTTTCGTGGTATTTCCCCCTGAAGTAATTAGTGTCTAGAAAGTCCCTGAAACATCAAAATATGAAAAAGGAGGTTTTTTGCTTCCCAAAAATTTAATACCAAAACAAGAGACTTTCTAGGAAAGTCTCATAAATCATCTAAGAAGTCATAAAATAGTGATGTATCAATGCAAATAATCATGCAAACTAGTTTTATGCATGGCTATTATGACGATACAAAATGAATGTATCACTTGTCCTATGAGAAAAGAGCATTGGTTGCCTAGTAGGCCTATTTTCCACTCGATGCGCGTGTTCATAGAGTACACACGCATGCCCCTCCTTCATGTGCCCTACTAGAAGGGTACATTGCCCCTATGTGTGGTTTTCTTAATAAATGAAAATCCCTTTGGACTAATGTTTTCATTGAGTTTTATATGAAGGAATATTCCATAGGTCATTATTATAGTCCATGTGTTGAATTCAAGTATTGATGCCATGAATATAAATATATACCTTGAGTATTTGCATCAAGATCACCGATTTGAAGAGAAGAATGTGATTTGATCAAGAAGAAGAAATGAAGATGGGAGTTCTTGTGTAGAACGCAATTTAGCCATGCTCTAGCTTATGTGGTAAGCAATGGATGATCAAGATATTGAGAGTTTGATCTAAAGAGAATAATTCGAGATATGTCTCTAAGTCGGTGTCATGATATTCTCACAAGTTGAGCTATGGTTGACTAAGATTTAGAGCATGCAATCAAATGAAGATTTCTTTATGTACCTCAAGATATTTAGATAGAGTATGAGAAGATACATGGTTGATCAATATAAGGAATGAAGATTATATTCAAGTTAGTTAACATATAAAGCATAAAGAATGTACCACAAGGCATCTTGTGGTATGCTAAACTTTATCAATTATGATTCATGAACTAACCTATTATATATGTGCCTTTGTGTTATCTGTGTGGGTTAGGTATCTTTCCACATGCATGCATTAGAAGTAAAGAGTTCATATAGCCCGTGAGAGTATGATATCAAGTGGTGATCATCATCAAGGTTAAGAAGGGCAAGATCAAGATAAGAATCTTGATAAGATCATATGATTGAGTCTCGTCGTCCATTTTTTGTTAATGTACATATGAAGATGTGCCTTAATGAAACTCTCGCGTAGTGGTGTATGGGCGATGAGTCCAAAATTGAGACATATTTAAGTATATAAATTATTCATATTGTCACTCATTACATGTTACATCTATCTACAACTATGCCTATTGTGTATGATTACTTGTTCTCATTCATTTTCACATGGAATTTGCACACCTAGTAGTTTTATTAGGATTTTATTACTTTTTCTTGTATTTTACTTGTGTGTAGGTGTTGTGTTGGATTACAGATAAAGCAAGGAAAAAGGAACCAAGAAGATGCAATATTGAGGAGGTGCAGGCACCAGACTTACCCATTTGAGAGGTGGAAAGGTGGATTTTCCCACAAACTCGAAATGAAGATGCAAGGTGTTGTATCCCTCATCTATAAAAATCCAATGATCCGAAGAATACCCAAATCAGAGTTCGTATGAAGAAATGGCGGCCAAAATACGAAAGCATACGTAAGGCGTAACAACCACTGGTACGGGCCAGTACGGTCGTACCGTCTGCCCGTACCACGGGTCTGGGCGCATGGAAATAGCTATTTTGAACGCGTTTCTTCACGGAATCCATCCCCGTTAGTTCTAGACCTTCCTTAGGTCATAAGGAACGTATTGGGGGCTATTGAGGGATCCCTAGGCCTATATAAAGAGGCAAGGATCCAAAGGAGAGTCATCCCTCTCCACATACCTCCACGGCGGAGACCTGACGCCTTGGAAACTCCATAGCCGTTGCCTCCACAAGATTTCCACCATCACCATTGCTCAAGAGGAGAAGGGACTTTGATCTTGACGGTCTCAACACCGATCTACATCACCAATGTCACCAACACCGATCCCCTTTGTCTACTTGGTTGTAATCCAAACCCTCGTGTGGACCTTCACTTGTATTCGATTGTACTCTCATATCCCATCCATACGATTGCCATGATGTTGATTGCCTTTATATGTGAGTAGTTCCTTTGTTCTTGGGGAGATGGAGAAACCCTATCACTATTATGAACTTACAATAAAGATGATCTATTCTTGTGTCCATATGACTGGCTGGTCTATGATAGATCTATGATTTGTGTTTGATCTCCCTCTGTAGATGGTATGTGTAGTCAGCCACATATCATTTTCCTCCGGGACTAAAGGGAGGGAGAAATCCTTTGGATGTGTTTGGGATCATGCCCGGAATAGCTTCGTGATAGATTGGTGTTGTCTTGTGAACTACACGGTCAAAGGAGGATACAGAGGTACTCCCTAAGCTAATTACGATATCCATGGGGAAACCCTTAATTGCGGTGGTTTATGTGGGTGATTTCTCTTAGACATCGAAGTGGTTATTTAGAGATGACCTCACTCTTGGTTCAACAAAGTGGCTTCCTATGACCCTTGCAGTGAACATCTTATTATGGAGCTCTCTCCACACATATCATGACACAAGAAGTATATTATCTTAATTAATAACAATAACAACATGCTAGTGGTGTATCCTACATCCCTAAGAACATTTTAGCCCTATTGAATTCAACCATGCTTTCACACGATGTTGTTACTTGCTTTGTTTACTCGTTTTAACTACTTTTCTGCAAACACTCAAAAACCTTTCAAAAACCCTTTACTTGATATCAAAGGCAGCTTACAAGTATCCTTTGGTAGATAGTAACGAGGGGCATAAAGACCTTTACCAATATATCTATGTGGGTTCTTTTACTTCGAAACTAGCTACAATTGATCTGTGCACTTGCAGTCATCAAGCTATTTTCTGATGCTATTGTCGGGGAGCTAAGCGCTTTTGGTCTTTGTTCTTAGTTGCTAATTTATTACTTCTTTACTAAAGTTCTTTAAGTTTCAAGTTATTACCATCTATTTCTTTTTATCTTTTTGCTTTTACTTATTTGAAAAGAACAAAAAATTACAAAACAAAAATTTATAAAAACTATTGTTACTAATCATGTCTTCTGAGATGACTATCCTCCAACAGATGGAATTTATAATGGATGAGTCAAAGGGAGAGATTATGGGAAATATTATGAAGAGGCGTCGCATATTGAAAGAATGGCTGACTTGGGTGGACAAGTATTCATCCATACTATGCACCTCTTATCAATTATAATGTGATTGCTGCAAATCTCCTGATCACCTAAACTATCAATGTGACTATAATCCCGATACCGAACTAGCAAACTATAGTAGTGATGAGTTTAAATGCCATGCTAGCGAGGATGTATTACAATTTGTGCTTTTTACTGGTTGCCAAGAGTTGTTATTTCATTTAAGAGATATACAGGTAGAAAGTAAACCACTTCATATGATCTATAAATAAGTTCACCCTATATTCTGCTATTGCCAAGACAACTTCCTTAACAATGCATTTATTGTTGAGCGGATTAAAGCTGCCATGGAAGAATCTAACCTTTTGTAGGGTGCTCCAAAGGATAATGTGGAGGGAACTCCACTCAAAGAACCTCCACCTAAACCACCAGAACATATTGTTAATAAAGAGGTGGCACTTGATGTTGCAACCTCTCAACTAGTGGAAGGTGAATCAAAATGCAAAACTATTACTGAGCTAGCTATGTCCTCTCAACTAGTGGAAGCTAAGCCCGAAGGTAAGACTATCACTGAGCTACTTGCGAATTATCTTAGTAGGAGTGAAGAGGAGTAGCTTGATGAACCATTTGAATCTCCTACTCCTGAAAATAACTTTCCACACAAATAGTATGCATGCAAACGATATCTCATTATCCAGTAATGAATCCTACAAATCTCAAACTAATGATGATTGTTTTGAGGAGGCCTCGTGCGTAGCTACTGATCTTATAAAAATTGTGGAACTACAGATGGAAACTTACTATGAATATTGTGATATCATACATAAACTTCCAGTAGAAGAGGATGAAACTCCTACTCCAGAGGAGGAGGCACTTTCTGAATAACAAATGAATAATGTTAATATAGACGTAAGAAGGATGTATGGTCATCTATATGACTATGATGAAAGTTTATGTTCTTCATATTCAATAATTTTCCCTCATTGTATGACAACCGCACATTTTGGTTTTCAATGTCCTCATAATTTTAATGATCCTATAATATCTTCTAATGACGAATTTAGTACTAGATTTGAGTATTTAATTTGTAAAGGTACTCAAGAGCTTCTTAGAAAAATCATGGAACTTATGATGGTATAAGATAACCATACTTTACAAGTGGCTTATGAGACCCTTGATTATATTTTTAATTACTGCCAAAAACAACTTAGTGGTAATGCACTTATAATAAAGAGGAGGGAGCTAGGTAAAACCATGGTTCCGAAACTATTCTTTTTCCTCATGAACAAGTTTATGATGCCTATCTCTCTAGTAATGATACTTATTATGTTAAAACTAAATATAGTTTATTTGTGGAGGCATTGTGCCTATATACTCATTTGGAGAACATAAATAATGATGAATTGGAGATAGAATCTTGTAGTACTAATGTGCAGGGACAAGAAGAGCACATTGCGAATGAAATATTTGTTTATGATGCTTCCTTTGGTGAGTGACTTGATATCTCTAGAAGCGATGAACTTGCTAGAAAGTGTGATGAAATAGAGGAGAAAGACACCTTTGAATTTTTCGCTGTTACAAAAGAAAGGTGCTACTAAGTGTTGCCCCATGATAGTGCAACCAAGGAGGAGTATTATGAATTATATCCTTATGATACCAACCAAGGTAAAACATTTGAATTCATATGTAAGTCTCTAATACTATTGATAAAGTTATCTATAGAGGCATGCTCATCATATATGATATATTCATTGTCACTTGTAAGCAACAATTTATGTATTTACCAAACTCCTATGTCTGGTAAGTGGGTGCGACTTCGACAGAACTATGATAGTAAGTGCTAAAAACTTCTATGTGAGGTAAGGATACAAAATTCTCTAGTTAATATCTATTGAAATAATAATGGAACTTCGAAGCCTAGTTAATGCTTTAAAGAAGGCGCTTCCCGGGAGGCAACCCGGAAGTTTTTAGGTGTCTTTCTTAATTTTGTGTCTTGAGTCTTGTTGCATTCATGTTGCATTTGCACTTGTATATATGCATGATTTCCTATTAGAGTTGGATTGGGACTACTTTTGACAGGTAGAATTAATTGTTGCTCTAATAATGTGTTGCATATCTTGGTTAAATATTCTCAACAAAATATATGTTTGATTTGTTTGGTTGCTGGACTAACGTTTTAGGTCTGTAATAAAATTTTCAGAGAAAGATAACTTGTTCTAGAGCTCACAATGAGCGTAACAAGAAGTGGTACGGGTGGACCCGTTCGTACCACATGCCCATACTGCTCATGTGACAAACCGGAAGAAGCTGGAAATTTTCCAGAAAAGCTATTGCAAGCTTAACGAGAACTGGTACGGTGGGACGTTTCTGTACCGTCCGCCTGTACCGACCTTGTTACCAGGCAAAGGAAACATGAAGACGACCCATAGGTTGTAACGATCACTAGTACGGGTGCTTCCCGCCTGTACCACCCGGTCATACCAACTTCATCGACTTCCTTTAAGACAGAGAGAGAGTGTGTGTGTGAGAGAGAGAGAGGGAGAGAGAGAGAAGACAAGGTGCGGTACATGCAGATTCCTTCCGTACCAAGGAGCATCACCGCGTAGCAAGGGCTTGTACAGATTAAAAAGGTTACAAGCCCTCTAATCTTTTTTATTTTGACAACCTCAGGTCAGTGGGTTAACATATACATGTTCCTTTGTGTTTTATTCTCTTTTACCTACCTTTGAAACTCCCTAACCTATAATTCTCTATAGTGTTTCATGTTTCTTTTATTTATCTTCTCTCGGTTGGGTGAATGAACTCCGTTTGTACACCGAATCTTTTGCTTTTACCTCGTTTGTTATTTTTGTAGGGACTTGAACCTTGTGTGATGATGTGCATGGATTATGCCAGCCGTGCAAATACTTGCATAAGACACTTGGATATTTCAACTCAACACTTCAACAAGGAAGTATTCGTTGAACCAAAGTTCCATGTCCATCAAAAGTGAGGTTATTCGTACCTCAAAGGTAAAGCGTGTCACCCTTGCTTTATTCAAGATTGGGGAAGTAACCACTTCTCACACTCTCTTTTGATAACTGCACTTTCTCTTTTTGGTAATCTATTCAAGTTTGGTTCTTTCAAAAGTTCTAGCTGGGGAAGTTACTTATGCATGTGTAGAGTCTTGTGCAATGTTCTTGTTTGATGAATTTTTTTGTTCAATCATGTATCTCACTTGTTTTGAATGCTTGCTTGGGTAAGTAATGTTTCATGTTTATATAATGGATGCACTTTCTTTTGTTGGGATTCATAGGAGTTGAGTTAGAGCTTTATGCACGTTGTTAAAATCTTTATCCAGCTCGAGAAGAACTTTGTGATCCTGTAAAAATATATTGTCATGATTTCTACACTTAAAACCTTTGTCTCCCACTTTTGAAGTTTGAGTTATTTATCTTAGTTGGTTGATTTGTGAAGATGCCTTGCGAGTGGGATAGTTAGAGTAAAGCTTTTTATTTGAATGAATGATTAGTTGTGGAAGCTTTTGCTCTAGTTCTTTTAGCTAACCAAGTCTTGCCTTGGAAATAATATTGCCAAACAAGTACAACAAGAATTTTTTTGAAATTTATGACTTGTTTGATGAATGATTGTCTTGAGAGTTTACCCTTGAATATACTGAACCCCATAGATATTTTGATAGACTTGATGACACTCTTGAAAGGAGTTGTTTGATTGAAATAAATTATAGCGGTAATTGTGATGCATGGCAAAGCTAACCTTGTGGATCAAACCATGGTACTAGTTAAAAAAGGGCTCTATGTTTCTCATGCACACCTTTGGATGCCAACAACTGCGTTAGCCTTCGAATGATCTATGGTATAACCCCGGATTTCGACTATTAGTTGACAACATGAGCGGCATAAGTGTCACTATAATGGGCAAAAGTATTGGTACTCTCAAAGGTTATGCAAGCTATTGTAAAAGAAACACTTAATTATCCTTGGAAGAAAGAAAAAATGAAGATCCACATAACAAGTCCATGGCATGGTCTCATTACTACTTTATAAATTTTCTTGAAAGACAATGATTGTATTATAATTATTTTTGTTAGCCTTGATTTACTAATGTGGGTGTTAATGAGACACTTCATTGTTATGCTACTTAGGACATGAACTCTCTTACTCAATTTTTCTATTTAAACATCCTAGTGTTCCTTGGAAAGCTTAGAGTTAACTAGAAGAATTGGATTGATTATTACACTTCTAGTTATTTATACTTATATTAAACTCTACTTTGATGTCTTGATTTACCGAAGCTTGTATAGTGTTCTTGTCATCTCTTTAACTTTTATGAGCTTTTCAAATAGATGAAGCGCTGGACGCATATGACTACCAACCCTAAGTAAATTCATATTCTTGTTAAAACCCTTACTTTACAAAAGTGAGGTGATACAAAACATAAAAGGCACAATAAGAGGATCACAAGTTTGCTTTCAAAGCTAGATTCACTCTTGACATGGAGCATTGAAGTTTTAGTTGATCTTTTATGGATTGACATAACTGAGCTTGTGTTGCCTTGTATGAATATTTTATTTCTTACTTTAAGCTTGCAGATAAAATAAGGATACAAGGGATCGATCTTCTACATTCTATATTATACTTTTGTTTCAATTTTTGCCTCATTTAAGGTATCGAATCGTGTCTCATGAACATGATGACCTTGTCCATAAACCATGATGCGTTTCTAACATATCCATAATTTTTGATGTTCCATGCTTGTTTTGTATCTACTTTGCTTTGCTTTGTCAACACTTTGAGGTATTTTTATATGTTTTCTGGGACTAACCTATTAACAAGATGCCACAGTGCCAGTTGCCTGTTTTCTTATGTTTTTGGTTCCAAAAAAGGCAGAAAATCAATATTGTCGGAATTGGACGAGACAAAAGCCAATATGCCTATTTTTCCCGGAGCAACACGGAAACACGAAACAGAGACGGAGTAGGGCACCAGGGTGGGCACACTATATGGTGGCGCGGGCTAGCCCTAGCCACGCCACCAGGTGGTGTGGCCCCCTGGCCGCCCACCGACCTTGCATCTTTGCCTATAAGATGCCTCCCGATGCAAAAACCCTAAATCATCAAGCCTCCAGCCACGAAAAGTTCCGCAACGCCGCTACCACCGAAGAGGAGATTCGGGGGATAAAACGTCTCAGTTCTAGCACCCTGCCGGGACAGGGAAGTGCCCCCGGTGCCATCTCCATCGATCTCCACCACCATCTCCATCACCGTTGCTGATTCCCGTGATGATGAGGGAGTAGTTCCCTCTCGAGGCTAAGGGCTCTACCGGTAGCTATGTGTTCATCTCTCTCTCTATGCATGATCATATTGTGATCATGAGCTTTGTAATCAAGTAGATCTACTTTGCTACTCAAGTGCTTTAATAGATCTCTGCTCACCCCATGTGTGTGAAAGTGATGGCGTGCACACCATGGTGGTACTTAGGCTAGATATTACAAATACTTGCTATGAGTTATATTTGGAGTTGGATGTCTCTATGAAATTGTGGTGTTTGTTGGAACCATCTAGTGCTCAAGGTGACCGTGTGGGGTTTTCTAGATGGGAAAGGCTTACTTTGAGGTGTGCTGTTATAGCCCTACCATGGATTAGAGTGTCCAACCGGAGAGTAGTTAAGAGTAGTATCATAAAGAGAATATATTTATATGAGAGTGTTCACTAGTGAAAGTATTGAAGGAAATATGCCCTGAGAGGCAATAATAAAGTTGTTATTATATATTCCTTGTATATGATAGATGTTTATTTTTCATGCTATAATTGTATTGATAGGAAACATCAATACATGTGTGTTTAATAAACAAAAAGGGTTCCTAGTTATGCCTCTCTTATAGACTAGCTTGTTGATTAACAAGATGATCAAAGTTTCCTGATCATGGACATTGGATGTTGTTAAAACAAGGTCACAACATTTGTGAAATGATGTGATGAACATTCATCCAAAGTATAGCATTACGATCAAGTCATTATGTTTATATTGCTATAACATCATACAAAGTAGTTTTAGTCCTTAGACCATGAGATCATGTTAATTGCTAACACCGGAAGAGTATCTTGATAACATCAAACGTCACACCGTAACAGGGTGACCATAAAGGTGGGTTCAGTGCTATGAATGTGTTAGGTTAAGGCTCATGGATCAAGAGTGGAATTTTTCAATCCCGATGACGGATAGATATACTCTGGGCCCTCTCGGTGATATCACATTAAGATAGCTTACAAGCAAGTGATGTGATCACTAGAATGTTATATCACGGGAACGAGAAAAGAGTGCATGTCGGTAACGAGATCAAACTAGGTATTTGGATAGCGATGATTGAATCTCGGACATGTATTATATCATGAGACAAAGGGATTAAATTGCTGACGTTAAAGGTTCTCACGATCACAGAAGTCATCGTTGAATGTGCAGGAGTCAGTATGGATCTCCAGGTCCCGCTTCTGATTATTGATCTGAGAGGAGTCTCAATCATGTCTACATTATTCGCGAACCGTAGGGTGACACACTTAAGGGTTGCCGGACACCATTTAGAGCACATATGTTCCAGACAAAAGGTTTGCAAAGCGCAGGAAATGTTTCGATAGAAACAGGAATTGTTTCGATAGAAACCGGAATTGTTTCGGGTGAAATTGCAGAAAGTGGTTATGCATGTGATATTGAAATGTTGCAAGGGGTTTTATGTGAATGTTTTTTAATTAAAGTAATTAACAAAATTCTGAATAAAATAAATAAAAGAGTTTTATTAAATGAGAGAGCATTAAATTTGGAGAAATTTAATGCATTTAAAGTGGAGACTTTAAAAGAGAATGTTAAGGGGCATTTTAATGTGGAGGGGTTACCACCACATGAATGGGGGAGGTGAGGGGTCACCCCCCCATGCGCCGGCCATGGAGAGAGGGGGCACCCCCCTTCCTCCTATAAAAGGCCACCCATTCCCTCCTTCATCCTCACACCTCCTCGTGAAGGATCTCTCTCTCCCTCTAGATATTTCCCCATGGTCTCGGATTAGCAAGATACATGTTCCCGGTGGCCTTGCGTCTGGAAGGAGTTGCTGCTTCCACTGATTCGCTGGAGCGAGGAGGTGGAGGTTGTCCGGTGGCTTGAATGTGTGTGCGAGGACGGATGCGCTGCTGATTTGCGGCGCTCGGATTTCCACACGATCTTGAGATCGGCAAGCGTACGAC
The DNA here is from genome assembly GCA_910589775.1 of Avena eriantha. NCBI lineage: Eukaryota > Viridiplantae > Streptophyta > Magnoliopsida > Poales > Poaceae > Avena > Avena eriantha. Next base: position 127,215,173 of record OU342744.1, on the reverse strand, counting down.
TACATCAACCACAAGTTCCTACTCGTTAACAAAACTCATTGTCTTCGAGGGTAAGTTCTCCATGGATGTATGTCCACCCGTTGCTCTGTATCTAGTAGATAGATCTTGGCGTATAGTTCTCATCGTAGGAATTTTTTTGTTTTCTATGTTGCGGACCCAACAGTGGTATCAGAGCCTGATCTATGCGTAGGTGCTTTGCACGGGTAGTACACATATCTTTATATGTGGGCGATGATGATCATGTTATTGCATCTTCTATGTACTTTGGATATTGGTGGCATAGTGGGATGAAGCGGCCCGGACCAACCTTACATGTCATCGTACATGAGACCGGTTCCACGACTGACATGCAACTTGTTTTGCATAAGTGGCTGGCGGGTGTCTGTCTCTCCTACTATAGTCAATATCTGATTTACAATGAGTTGCTAATAACTTGGTTATCCTCGTTATGGTTCATGTTCGTAGGTAAGACCGGTTCTATCTCTGAAAGCCCTAAGCCACGTAAAACTTGCAATTGATAAATTAGAGGCGTCTATTTTAGATCGTTGCTGGGCTAGTGTCTTGATATGGTATTGTTGTAAGTAGATGTATGATAGATACTCTTACAACTCACTTAATGTGTAAGTTCCATAGACCTTTGCCTTACACACAGAGGAATGATAGAGATCATACCATGATGCAAATGATAGAGATCAAATGCATGGACCATATCACCTCACTTCACACATTAGATGTTAGCATCTTATATTGCTAGTTTGGCGCTTTTGGTAGCATTATAAGATGATCCTTCATTTAGATATCAAGATAAAATGTGTTCTTCCTTAAGTATGCACCGTTTTGTGGATCGTGTTTTGAGGCACCACGTGATGATCGGGTGTTCTCGACTCTATCTTTCATACAACGGGTGTAAGACAGTTTTACACACGCGAATACTAAGGTTCTTACTTGACGAGCCTAGCATGTACAGACATGGCCTCGGAACACGGACCGAAAGGTTAAGCATGAGTCATATAGTTGATATGATGCCTATATAGATACTCGCCTTTGAAGCTACACCGACTCACGTGATGATCAGACTTGGTGTAGTGGATTTGGTTCATGTAATCACCAAAAGGACACGAGGGATGTCGTTTTTGAGTGGGAGTTCATTAGTAATTTGGATTAGTTGAACTCAATCTATCATAAAACTTAGTCTAAATATATTTTACAAATTCTGTTGTAGATGGCACCACCTGCTTTTAATTTCAATGTGTTCATGGAGAAAGAGAAGCTTGCTGCAAATGGTTGCAACTTCACCAACTGGGCTATGAATTTGAGGATTCTCCTCACTGTTGCACAAAAGAAATATGTGCTAGAGGCGCCGCTAGGCCCCCCACCAGCTCCTGATGCCCCTAACGAGGAAAAGAACGTCTATATAACTCGTCAGGAGGACCACAACTTAGTTCATTGCGGCATACTGTATGGGCTAGATCCAGAACTTCGAAAATGTTTCGAAAATGGCAATGCCTTTGATACCATGGGAGAATTGAAAATGATTTTTGATACCCATGCTGCCGTAGAGAGTTATAATGCTTCTGAAAAGTTCTTTAGCTGCATGATGGAAGAGAACAACTCCGTTAGTGAGCACGTACTCAAAATGTCTGGGTACGCCGATAAGCTTGTGTCCTTGGGAATAACGATTCCCATTGACTTAGGCATACATTGTGTTCTCCAATCTCTGCCACCTAGCTACAAGAGCTTCGTGATGAACTATAATATGCAAGGCATGAAGAAGTCTCTTCCCGAGCTTCTGTCAATGCTTAAGACTGCAGAAGTGGAGATTAGGAAAGAACATCAAGTGTTGATGATCAATAAGACCACCGGTTTCAAGAAGGACAAGAAAGGCAAGCAGAAGGGAAAGAAGGGCGGCAAATCTGTTGTCGCGCCTGAAAAGAAACCCCGAGCTGGCCCTAAGTCTGACACCGAGTGCTACTATTGCAAGGGGACTGGCCATTGGAAGCGCAACTGCCCCAAGTATTTGGCGGACAAGAAGGCCGGCAAGGCAAACAAAGGTATATATGATATACATGTTATTGATGTGTACTTGACTAGTACTCGCAGTAGCACCTGGGTATTTGATACGGGATCGGTTGCTAATATATGTAACTCGGTTCAGGGGCTGCGGAACAAGCGACAACTAGCAAGGGATGAGGTCACGATGCGGGTCGGCAATGGATCAAGAGTTGATGTGATCGCCGTCGGAACGCTGCCTCTCCATATGCCGTCAGGATTAGTTATAAACCTGAATAATTGTTATTTACTGCCTGCACTGAGCATGAACATTGTATCCGGATCATGTTTGATGCAAAGTGGTTATTCATTTAAATCTGAAAACAATGGTTCTTCGATTTATATGAATAATATCTTTTATGGTCATGCACCTGTGTTGAATGGTTTATTTCTATTGGATCTCGATAGTAGTATTACGCATATTCATAATGTTGATGCTAAAAGGATTAAACTTGATAATGATATATCTGCATATATGTGGCACTGCCGTCTAGGTCATATTGGGGTTAAACGCATGAAGAAACTCCATTCTGATGGACTTTTGGAATCACTTGATTTTGAATCATTTGATACATGTGAGCCATGCCTTATGGGCAAGATGACTAGAACGCCGTTTTCCCGTTCAATGGAACGGGCGACAGATTTATTGGAAATCATACATACTGATGTTATGACCAATGAGTGTGTCGGCGCGAGGTGGATATCGTTATTTTGTTAGTTTCATGGATGATTTGAGTAGATACGGGTATATCTATTTGATGAAACATAAGTCTGAAACTTTTGAAAAGTTCAAAGAATTTCAGAATGAAGTGGAAAATCATCGTAATAGAAAGATCAAATTTCTACGGTCTGACCGTGGAGGAGAGTATCTAAGTTACGAGTTTAGCACACACATGAAATATTATGGAATAGTTTCACAACTCACGCCTGCCGGAACACCACAACGTAATGGTGTGTCAGAACGTCGTAATCGTACTTTATTGGATATGGTTCGATCTATGATGTCTCTGACTGACTTGCCACTGTCATTTTGGGGTTATGCACTGGAAACCGCTACATTCACTTTAAATAGGGCACCATCTAAATCCGTTGAAAAGACACTGTATGAATTATGGTTTGGTAACAAACCTAAGCTGTCATTTCTTAAAGTTTGGGGATGTGATGTTTATGTGAAGAAACTTCAACCGGATAATCTCGAACCCAAAGCGAAAAAATGCGTCTTCATAGGATACCCTAAGGAAACGATTGGGTATACCTTCTATCACAGATCCGAGGGCAAGGTCTTTGTTGCCAAGAATGGATCCTTTCTTGAGAAGGAGTTTCTCGTGAAAGGTGTGAGTAGTCGGAAGGTAGAACTCAAAGAGGTTATTGAACCTTCTCTTCATGAAATGGCGAGTAGCGCAGCACCGGAAGTTTTTTCGGAGTTGACTTCACCTAATGAAGAGAGAGCTAATGATATTGATCATGAAACTCCGAAAGAGGACACTACCGAACCTCGCAGGTCAAGCAGGACACGTGCAACTCCTGAACTGTACGGCAATCCTGTTATAAATTTCATGATTGATGAAATAGATGACCCTGCGACGTATGAAGAAGCGATGATGAGCCCTGATTCCAACAAATGGCTAGAAGCCATGAAATCCGAGATGGAATCCATGTACGAAAACCAGGTTTGGACCTTGGTGGATTACCTCACGATCGAAAGGCCATTGAGAATAAATGGATTTTCAAAAGAAAAACTGATGCTGATGGTAATGTAACCATCTATAAGGCTCGACTTGTCGCAAAGGGGTTTCGACAAATTCAAGGAGTTGACTACGATGAGACATTCTCTCCCGTAGCGATGCTTAAGTCGGTTAGGATTATGTTAGCAATTGCTGCATATTTCGATTATGAAATATGGCAGATGGATGTCACAACTGCATTCCTCAATGGTAATATTGAAGAAGAGTTGTATATGATAAAACCAAAGAGTTTTTTCTATCCTAAGGATGCTGATAAGGTGTGCAAACTTCAGTGATCCATCTATGGACTGAAGCAAGCATCCCGGAGTTGGAATCTCCGCTTTGATGAGGTGATCAAAGAGTTTGGATTTGTCCAAACTGATGGAGAGGCTTGTATTTACAAGAAAGTGAGTGGGAGCAATGTGGCATTTCTGATATTATATGTGGATGACATATTATTGATTGGAAATGATATAGATCTTTTAAACAGTGTTAAAAGTTATCTAAACAGCAAATTTTTGATGAAGGACCTTGGTGAAGCTTCATATATATTAGGCATTAAAATCTATAGAGATAGATCAAGACGCCTAATTGGGCTATCACAGAGTACATACCTTGATAAGATATTAAAGAAGTTTAATATGGACGAAAGTAAGAAGGGGTTCTTACCTATGTTGCAAGGCAAGACATTGAGTAAGACTCAAAGTCCGGCTACAGCGGAAGAAAGAGAGATGATGGATAAGATCCCCTATGCCTCGGCCATAGGCTCTATAATGTATGACATGCTATGTACAAGACCGGATGTGGCACATGCTATTAGTTTGACTAGTAGGTACCAATCTGATCTAGGTTCAGAACACTGGATAGCGGTAAAGAACATTCTCAAGTACTTGAGAAGAACTAAGGATATGCTTCTTATATACGGAGGTGAAGAAGAGCTAGCTAAGTGTTATGTTGATGCTAGCTTTGACACCGATCTGGATGACTCTAAGTCTCAATCCGGATACGTATTTCTCTTGAACGGAGCAGCAGTTAGTTGGAGGAGTTCCAAACAACCTGTGGTGGCTGGATCAACAACGGAGGCGGAATATGTTGTTGCTTCAGAAGCGGCGCAGGAGGCAGTTTCGATGAAAGAGTTCATCACAGAACTGGGTGTGGTTCCTAGTGCGTTGGACCCAATGGTGATCTATTGTGACAACAATGGAGCCATACCGAACGCCAAGGAACCAAGGTCTCACAATAATTCCAAGCATATTAAGCGCCGGTTTCACTCCATCCACGAGCATGTCAAGGATGGAGATATAAAGATTTGTAAAGTGCACACGGACCTAAATGTAGCAGATCCGTTGACTAAAGTACTCCCTAGGGCAAAACATGATCAACACCAGAACTCCATGGGTGTTAGATTTATCACTATGTGAACTAGATTATTGTCTCTAGTGCAAGTGGGAGACTGAAGGAAATATGCCCTGAGAGGCAATAATAAAGTTGTTATTATATATTCCTTGTATATGATAGATGTTTATTTTGCATGCTATAATTGTATTGATAGGAAACATCAATACATGTGTGTTTAATAAACAAAAAGGGTTCCTAGTTATGCCTCTCTTATAGACTAGCTTGTTTATTAACAAGATGATCAAAGTTTCCTGATCATGGACATTGGATGTTGTTAATAAAAGGGTCACAGCATTTGTGAAATGATGTGATGAACATTCATCCAAAGTATAGCATTACGATCAAGTCATTATGTTTATATTGCTATAACATCATACAAAGTAGTCTTAGTCCTTAGACCATGAGATCATGTTAATTGCTAACACCGGAAGAGTATCTTGATAACATCAAACGTCACACCGTAACAGGGTGACCATAAAGGTGGGTTCAGTGCTATGAAGGTGTTATGTTGAGGCTCATGGATCAAGAGTGTAATTTGTCAATCCCGATGACGGATAGATATACTCTGGGCCCTCTCGGTGATATCACATTAAGATAGCTTGCAAGCAAGTGATGTGATCACTAGAATGTTATATCACGGGAACGAGAAAAGAGTGCATGTCGGTAACGAGATCAAACTAGGTATTTGGATACCGATGATCGAATCTCGGACATGTATTATATCATGAGACAAAGGGATTAAATTGCTGACGTTAAAGGTTCTCACGATCACAGAAGTCATCGTTGAATGTGCAGGAGTCAGTATGGATCTCTAGGTCCCGCTTCTGATTATTGATCTGAGAGGAGTCTCAATCATGTCTGCATTATTCGCAAACCATAGGGTGACACACTTAAGGGTTGCCGGACACCATTTAGGAGCACATATGTTCCAGACAAAAGGTTCGCAAAGCGCAGGAAATGTTTCGATAGAAACAGGAATTGTTTCGATAGAAACCGGAATAGTTTCGGGTGAAATTGCAGAAAGTGGTTCTGCATGTGATATTGAAATGTTGCAAGGGATTTTATGTGAATGTTTGTTAATTAAAGTAATTAACAAAATTCTGAATAAAATAAATAAAAGAGTTTTATTAAATGAGAGAACATTAAATTTGGAGAAATTTAATGCATTTAAAGTGGAGACTTTAAAAGAGAATGATAAGGGGCATTTTAATGTGGAGGGGTTACCACCACATGAATGGGGGAGGTGAGGGGTCACCCCCCATGCGCCGGCCATGGAGAGAGGGGGCACCCCCTTCCTCCTATAAAAGGCCACCCATTCCCTCCTTCATCCTCACACCTCCTCGTGAAGGATCTCTCTCTCCCTCTAGATATTTCCCCATGGTCTCGGATTAGCGAGATACATGTTCCCGGTGTCCTTGCGTCTGGAAGGAGTTGCTGCTTCCGCTGATTCGCTGGAGCGAGGAGGTGGAGGTTGTCCGGTGGCTTGAACGTGTGTGCGAGGACGGATGCGCTGCTGATTTGCGGCGCTCGGACTTCCACACGATCTTGAGATCGGCAAGCGTACGACTACATCAACCATGAGTTCCTACTCGTTAAGAAAACTCGTTGTCTTCGAGGGTAAGCTCTCCATGGATGTATGTCCACCCGTTGCTCTGTATCTAGTAGATAGATCTTGGCGTATAGTTCTCATCGTAGGAATTTTTTTGTTTTCTATGCTGCGGACCCAACAAGTATGATCCCTAGGCCTTGTTTCTAAGCATTGAAACACCGTTTGCAACTAGATTTGTTACATGTTTGTTTGCTTCCATCTTTATTTCAGTTTGCCTTTAGTCTCTTCCACGCCATCAAGCTATTTTCTGGCACCATTGTCTTATATCCATACCACTTTAATTTCACTATCTCTTCGCCAAACTAGTGCACCTATACACCTGACAAGTGTATTGGGTGTGTTGGGGACACAAGAGACTTCATGTATCTTGATTGCAGGGTTGCATGAGAGGGGATACCTTTGACCACTTCCTCCTTGAGTTCGATAAACCTTGGGTGATCCACTTAAGGGAAACTTGTTGTTGTTCTACAAACGTCTGCACTTGGAGGCCCAACAACTGTCTACAAGAATAGTAGTGCGTAGACATCAAGCTATTTTCTAGCGTCGTTGCCGGGGAGGTAAGGTAAAAGGTACTCACATCCTCCGGTGTGAGTGCTCAAAGTTATTTCCTTTAGATTCTGCAATTTTGTCTTTTTGTTTCTTGTTTTCACTAGTTAGGCTTAATGGAAAACAAGAACAAAATTAGAGAGATTTATAGCATTTATCTTAAGTTAGGACATGAAGTGTTTGAAGAGAAAATTAAAAAACCTATGGAACTTTGTTTGCATGATAATAGAAATGTTGTTAGTATGAATTCTTTGGATACCATTATTGCTAATGCTATGGAAAAGTCTAAGCTTGGGGAAGCTAGTTTTTATGAAAATGATCTTTTTAGTTCCCCAACTTTGGAAGATAGCTTTTCTATTGCTTATGATGATACCAAACCTCCAATATATGATGATTACAATGATGAATATGATATTTTCAGTCCACCTACTATTGAGGAGAAAAATAATTATGATTACAATATGCCTCCTATATTTGATGATTATGGTGATGAGAATAATAATGATAGCTATTTTGTTGAATTTTCTCCCATCATAATTAATAAGAATGACTATGCTTATGTGGAGAGTAATAATTATTATATGCATGTGGCTCATGATAAGAATGTTTTATGTGATAGTTATATTGTTAATTTTATTCATGATGCTACTGAAATTTATTATGAGAGAGGGAACATGGTTTTATGCATCTCAATAATATTAGGTTTCCCCTCTTTATGTTGAAAGTCTTGAAGTTGCACTTGTTGCTTTCCCATGCTTGTTGCTTTATGCTTTCATGACTTGTTTCTTTCCAAGATTCCTATGCATAGGAAGTGGGTTAGACTTAAATGTGTTTTGAATTTGCTTCTTGATGCTCTCTTTTACTTCAATTCATATTTCTTATGTGAGCATCTTCTCAAACTATCATACCTAACTTAAAGGCGTTAAAGAAAAGTACTTCTTGAGAGATAACCCAATAGTTTTCTTGAGTCTAGGAAGTTATTACTTCTGTAATAACCTCTCCTTATCCTTTTTTTAATTTGATTTTTGTGCCAAGAATAACCTCTAATGAGAGGAAGTAAGATTTGGGGAAGTGCTCTCCCGAAACAGATTTTTGTCCTTCACAATAAAAATTTGTGAAAAATATATGTACGTCGGTTTGAGCTGTAATTTTTTTATGCTTATGCCCTAGGTTGTTATCCAACTTTCTTTAGTTCAACACTTTTAGATTTTAGCAACAGAAGGTCTTCGAAAAAACTAGTTTTTACCTGCTTGTCTGTTTTGATAGATTTCTGCCATTATTTTCATTTTCCTCCTAATCTCTTTCTATTTGATTTCTCTTTGCTCATTTGAACTTTTTAAAGGAAGTGCTACAATAGCTTTTGTTTTAATGGAAGTTTTATTTGTGTTGGAACTGAACCAAAAGACTTATTATCTTAAGTACACTAATGTTGCTAATGAAGATTGTGTGAAGTTATGTATGAAGGAAAATTTTAAGTGTAGGGAAGAGTAATGTGATAAGATGAAGTATGGACAAAAGCTCAAGCTTGGGGATGCCACACGTGTCACCCCAAGAAATATCCAAGAAGTACAAGCGTCAAAGCTTGGGGATGCCCAAGGCATACCCTTCTTCATCAATAAAAATCTCAGGTTTCTTCCAAACACCTCATTTTTATTGTTTCATACACATTTGTGTTGTTCTTGGAGCGTCTTTGTTTTGTTTTTTGTTTTTGTTTGCTTGGTTTTCTTAGTTTGCTAAATAAATTGGTTGGACCCCCTCTTTCATGCATTGGTTTTCAAATAGTTTGGTTTGGATTGGAAAAAGAGTACGAACGTGCATGCTTAAGTGGTAAAGAGAGCTTGTTTTTGGCTGTGGCCCATACTTTGTCATGCCATGCTTGATATAGTTTTGGCTTTATGCTTCGTGATCTTTGTTGTAGCATGACATGTTATAAACAATTGAGATTGCTTAATGTGCCTTGAAAGAATCATAGGTTGTTTTAGCATATTAAAGCATAATATTGTGGTATTCTCTTTTGATGATTTATTTGGGTTAACTTGGCACATGCTCACACCATGTTATGACTATCCCAAGTCACCATAGCCTTTATGATCCTTTAGTTTTCGACTTGTAATATCACTTTATGCTTTGATTAATAATGTTTTGTCACTCTGCATGATTATGGCCATTATTGCTCTTTTAGTTGGTCGCTCCTAGTCTTTTGCTAGCCTCCATAACCAAGTATGATTTCCACTCATGCATCAAACTCCAAATAAAACCAAGTTATTCCAAAGAGTCCACCATACCTACCTATTAGCATTTGCTATTCCAAGTATATTCATGTTTTTATCTATCTTCCGAATTAAACTTGTTATGAGAAAATTAGTGATTAAAACTCTCACGAACTTGATGACACACTTTACTTTTCTTGCCCCTAATAAACTTGAACCATTGTGTCGTCTATGTTGTATATGCTTGCACTTATATGTTGGGGATTAGCAGAACCATGCTGTCATGGGGAACGCTTTCAGCATTGCACTTGTACTTTGTACCTAGTTGATATCATGCTCTTTTGTCTATGGATGTCATCGATGTGAAATGAAAGGGGAGCTTGTAAGTCCATGGAGTTATGTATGTGTGTTAGAGAAACGTCTGGGCCGTCGATCTAATCCATGTTGTCATGGTGGAAACCTGCAGCGTAACCATAATGAGCTGTCTATGAAGCATTCTTGTTATAAAAAAAGAGTCAGATATTGAGAAAAAAAAGAGATATGCGAAAAGAGGAAAGAGAGAAAAAAGCACCATTTTCCCATGGTAAATAAGAAGATTGCTGAGATGCTCGTTGTCTGCTTGCCTTGTCATTTTGATATGGGGAATCTTTCATATCATCGGGAAAGGGGTACCCCGTTGGCGGTTCTCTATGATACACATGTACTTACTATGACAAGAACTTACTGGTAACTAAACTTGAGTAGCATGAGGAGCGGCCCTCGTATTCAAGGGACATGATATTTCCAACTTATACTTTATCAAGCATATACTCCATAGTTTGTTCACTTTAACCTTAATCACTTCAAGATGCTTATGATAGGGGCAATGAGAGATGAAAGCTAATAAGTACCATAATTTTTGGAAGGTCTTTATGAAACTTGAATCCCTGCTTCCTTCTATGAAGGCCTTTCTTTTACTTTTAGGTTGAGTCTCCACCTTCTATCTTTATGCACCTATTGAGAGAGCATAGTGGCCATTCTTAGTTCTATGTGCATTGTCCCAAGACTTGTTGATTGATTCATAACTTTGATATTGCTTGTTCTTAAACTATTTGTATCTAGTCACCCTTATGAACTTTGAAGGTGTCCTATGCATTATGTTTTGCTACTCCATGAGGGACAAGCTGAATGCCACTATGCTATGTTTTCTATATGTGAAACAAACAAACATCTTTCAATGCATTGTTATTCATGATCTTTTTTTGTATGCTTTCATGTTGCATGCATAGTCACTATGTCTTATTGCTAGAACTTTGTCTTTCATGCTATGTTGAAGTACTGTGATCCCAGTTATCAATGTTTTACAAATACTTTGATCAGGTTTATGATGGTGCATGTCACCTCAAAAATTATTCTTTCTCTTTATCACTTACCTACTCGAGCACGAGCAGGAGTTAAGCTTGGGGATGTTGATACGTTGCAAACGTATCCATAATTTTTGATGTTTCATGCTTGTTTTGTATCTACTTTGCTTTGCTTTGTCAACACTTTGAGGTATTTTTATATGTTTTCTGGGACTAACCTATTAACAAGATGCCACAGTGCCAGTTGCCTATTTTCTTCTGTTTTTGGTTCTAGAAAAGGCAGAAAATCAATATTCTCGGAATTGGACGGGACAAAAGCCAATATGCCTATTTTTTCCCGGAGCAACACGGAAACACGAAGCAGAGACGGAGTAGGGCACCAGGGTGGGCACACCATATGGTGGCGTGGGCTAGCCCTGGTCGCGCCACCAGGTGGTGTGGCCCCCCTAGCGCCCACCGACCTTGCCTCTTCGCCTATAAGATGCCTCCCGATGCAAAAACCCTAAATTGTCAAGCCTCCAGCCACGAAAACTTCTGCAGTGCCGCCGCCACCGAAGAGGAGATTCGATGGACAAAAAGTCTATGTTTTGGCACCCTGCCGGGACGGGGAAGTGCCCCTGGAGCCATCTCCATCGATCTCCACCACCATCTCCATCACTATTGCTGATTCCCATGATGACGAGGGAGTAGTTCTCTCTCGAGGCTAAGGGCTCTACCGGTAGCTATGTGTTCATCTCTCTCTCTATGCATGATCATATTGTAATCATGAGCTTTGTAATCAAGTAGTTATACTTTGCTACTCAAGTGCTTTAATAGATCTCTGCTCTCCCCATGTGTGTGAAAGTGACAACATGCACACATGGTGGCACTTAGGCTAGATATTACAAATACTTGTTATGAGTTATATTTGGAGTTGGATGTCTCTATGAAATTGTGGTGTTTTTTGGAACCATCTAGTGCTCAAGGTGACAGTGTGGGGTTTTCTAGATGGGAAAGGCTTACTTTGAGGTGTGATGTTATAGCCCTACCATGGATTAGAGTGTCCAACCAAAGAGTAGTATCATAGAGAGAAGATATTTATATGAGAATGTTCACTAGTGAAAGTATGATCCCTAGGCCTTGTTTCTAAGCATTGAAACACCGTTTGCAACTAGATCTGTTACATGTTTGCTTGCTTCCATCTTTATTTCAGTTTGCCTTTAGTCTCTTCCACGCCATCAAGCTATTTTCTGGCACCGTTGTCTTATATCCATACCACTTGTATTTCACTATCTCTTCGCCGAACTAGTGCACCTTGATGGCTCTGAGTATGGCGCCTAGAAAAATGCTGGTGCGTGGTTGATGTAGAGCTCGTTGGGAACCCAAAGAGGAAGGTATGATGACCACAGTAGCAAGTTTCCCTCAGTTATGAAACCAAGGTTTAATCGAACCAGTGGGAGCAAGGAAACACCCCAAAGGTGTTACTAGCTGAGCTTTGGCAGGGCGCACTACCGGTGCTAGTAGCAACGTGGAGACCTGCACAACACAACCACAGAACTCTGTCCCCAACTTAACATGAGGTTGTCAATCTCACCGTGTTTTGCGGAAAACAAAGGATTAAACGTATCGAATGGAAAGAAGTAATAGTTTGCAGAAAGTAAACACAAAGAAGTAAATCGTTTATAGATTGTATGTAAAGAAAAGGACCGGGATCCATAGTTCACTAGAGGTGGCTCTCCTTAAGATAGATAACATGCTGGGTGAACAAATTACAGCGGGGCAATTGACAAACACCGAGAAAGCAATACATGCATATCTAATCATCTTGACTCCTTTGAGACTTGATTGGGCATTACAACATAATACATAGACCGCCATCCAACTGCATCTATGACTAATAATCCACCTTCAGGTTATCATCCGAACCCCATCTAGTATTAAGTTGCAAACAACAGATTATTGCTTTACAAACTGCGTGTAAAGTAAACAATACGATTGTTCTATGAACAAAGGATTGTTGTTTTCTCCCTAGTAGCAACAACACATCTAGTACCTTAGAGATTTTTGTCACTTCCTCAGATTACCAGAGGCATGAACCCACTATCGAGCATAAATACTAACTCTTGGAGTTGCTAGCATCTACTTGGCCAAGATAGCTACTAACAACAGAAAGCATGCAAGATCACAAATAACAAAGACATGATAGAATCAATAATCAATCTGAAATAGCATCTCAATATCCATCGGATCCCCGCAAACACAACATGAAGAATTACAAATAGATGATCTTGATCATGAACGGAGCTCACAAGATCTAAACATGAAAGCACAAAGGATGAGAACCAGCCATCTAGCTACTACATGGATCCGTAGTCCAAGGATGAACTACTCACGCATCACACCGGAGGCTTGCATGGTGATGAAGAAGGCCTCAGGGGTGAATTCCCCTCTCCGGCAGGGTGCCGGGAAGAGCTTCAGATCCCTCCCGATCTAGGGATGGATATGACGGCGGCTAGAGACTCTTTCGTGGATTTTTGATCGAGTACTTAGGGTTTACGTCCCGAGGGCATCTTATAGTCGGCAGGGGAGGCTGAGGGGGTGCCTGGGCTGGCCACACCACCCCTGGCGCGGGCCAGGCCTGGCCGCGCGGCCAGGTGGTGTGGCCGCCCTCTGGCCCCTCTCTGTCTCGTATTCTGGCACTTGATGACATCCAGACAAATAGGCACTTTGGCTTTTGTCCCATCCAATTCCGAGAATATTCATTTTCTGACTTTCCTGGAACCAAAAACAACAGAAAATAGGCAGCTGGCACTGTGGCTCTTGTTAATAGGTTAGTCCAAGAAATCATATGAAAAGTACTCCAAAGTTGGAATAAAACACAAGAAAGTGGATAAACCTAAGCATGGAACATCAAAAATTATAGATACATTTGCAATGTATCAACATCCCCAAGCTTAACTCCTGCTCGTCCTCGAGTAGGTAAGTGATAAAAAGAAAGAATAATTTTTGAGGTGACATGCACCATCAAAGACTTGATCAAAGTTTTTGCAAAACATTCAAAGCTGGGATCATAGTACTTCAATCATAACATGAAAGACAAAGTTCTAGCAATAAGCAAAGAAACTATGATGCAACATGAAAAGGCACAAACAAAAGATTCATGAATAATAATGCTTTGCAAGACGTTTGTTTCTTTCACATAAAGAAAACATAGCATAATACTATTCAGCTTGTCCCTCATAGAGTAGAAAATATAAATGCATATGACACCTTCAAGTTCATAAGAGTGACTAGATACAATAGTTTAAAACAAGAAATATCAAAGTATGCATCAATCAACTAGTCTTGGGACAATGCACATAGAACTAAGAATGGCCACTATGCTCTCAAAGTAGGTGCATAAAGATAGAAGGTGGAGACTCAATATAATGGTGGAAGAAAGGCCTTTATAAAAGGAAGTAGGGATTCAAGTCTCATAAAGAGCTTCCAAAAATTATGGTACTTATAGCTTTCAGCTCTCATTGCCCCTATCATAAGCATCTTGAAGTGATTACAGTTAAAGTGAACAAACTATGGTGTACATGCTTCACGAAGTATAAGTCGGAAATCTCATGTCCCTTGTATACGAGGGTCGCTCCTCATGCTACTCAAGTTTAGTCACCGGTAAGTTTTTGTCATCGTAAGTATATGTGTAACATTGATAACCGCCAACGAGGTACCCCTTGCCTGATGATACGGAAGAATCCACATAGCAAAATGACAAGCCAAGCAGACAACGAGCATCTCAGCATTCTTCTTATTTACCATGGGAATATGGTGCTTTTTTCTCTCTTTCCTCTTTACATAATATCTCTTTTTTTTCTTTTTTTTCTCAATATAGGACTCTTTTTTATAAGAAGAATGCTTCATAGACAACTCATTATGGTTACGCTGCAGGTTTCCACCATGTCAGCATGGATTAGACCAGCGGCCCAGGCGTTTCTCTAACACATATACATAACTACATGGACTTACAAACTCCCCTTTCATTTCACACCGACGACATCCATATACAAAAGAGCATGATATCAACTAGGTACGAGTACCAAGTGCAATGTTGAAAGTGTTCCCTAGGAAAGCATGGTTCTGCTAATTCCCAACAAATAAGTGCAAGCATATACAACATAGAAGACACAATGGTTCAAGTTTATTAAGGGCAAGAAAAGTAAAGTGTGCCATCAAGTTCGTGAGAGCTTTAATCACTAGTTTTCTCATAACAAGTTTAATTTGGAAGGTAAACGAAAGCATGAATATACTTGGAATAGCATAAGCTAGTAGGTAGGTATGGTGGACTCTTTGGAATAACTTGGTTTAGGGAGTTGGATGCATGAGTGGAACTCATACTTTGTTGTGGAGGCTAGCAAAAGACTGGGAGCGACAAACTAAGAGAGCAATAATGGCCATAATCATGTAGAGCGACAAAACATCATTGATCAAAGCATAAACTGATACTACAAGTTGAAAACTAAAGGATAATAAAGGCTATGGTGACTTGAGATAGTCATAACATGGTGTGAGCATGTGCCAAGTCAACCCAAATGAAGCATCAAAGGAGAATACCACTATACTATGCTTTAATATGCTAAAACAACGCATGATTCATCCAAGGCACATTAAGCAATCTCAATTGTTTATAACAAGTCATGCTACAACAAAGAATACTAAGAATAAATCCAAAACAATATCAAGCATGGCATGACAAAGCATAGGCCACAGTCAAAAACGAGCTCTTTTTACCACAAAAGCATGAACTTTCCTACTCTTTTCCAAACCAAACCAAACTATTTGCAAACCGATGTATGAAAGAGGGGGTCCAACCAATTTATTTAGAAAACTAAGAAAACCAAGCAAACTAAAAACCAAAACGAAAACGGAAAAGAAGACGCTCCAAGAAAAACACAACTGTGCATGAAACAATAAAAATGAAGCGTTTGGAAGAAACCTAGGATTTTTATTGATGAAGAGGGGATGCCCCAACTTAGACGCTTGTACTTATTGGATATTTCTTGGGGTGACACGCGTGGCATCCCCAATCTTTGAGCTTTAGTCCATCCTTCATCTCATTACTCATTCCTTCCATACACCTGAAATTATTCCTTCATACAAAACTTCACACAGTCTTTATTAGCAACATTAGTGCACTCAATATAAATAAGTCTTAAGGTTCAGTTCTAACACCAAATAAACTTCCATTAGAATACTATCTACTGTAGCACTTCCCTCAAAAAGCTCAATTCCCCAAAAGAACTCAAGAAGGGACCAACAAGAAGCAAATGCAGAAAATTGCAGAAATCTGTCAAAACAGACCAGTAGGTAAAGAAGAATTTTTTATAAGACCTTCTGTTGCTCAAATAAAAAAGTGTTCAACTAACGAAAGTTATATAACAACCTGGGTCAGAAGCACAAAAAATTACAGCTCAATCCGACATACAGAGATCTCTCACGAATTTTTACGGTGAAGCACAGAAATCTGTTTCGGGACAGCAACTTTCCCAATCATTACTTCCCTCTCATTAGAGGTTACTCTTGGCACAAAAATCAAATAAAAAGGATAAGGAGAGGTTATTACAGAGGTAATAACTTCCAAGACTCATCTAAAACTTTTTGGTTATCTCACAATAAGTAGTTTTCTTTAATGCCTTTAAGTTAGGCATAAGAAGCAAAGAAAGAATCAAGTGTTCTCAAATGAAGAAACATTAAGACCAAATTTTGTTTTCATAGGAGAAGCAAAAGAAATCTTTTCTCTCTTTTTAGGGAAGTGTTCTATACCTTTCTTGAGTGGGAGTTGATATTTAATGGTTCCTTCTTTCATATCAATGATGGCACCAACAGTTCTAAGAAAAGGTCTTCCCAAAATAATAGGACAAGAAACATTGTATTCAACATCCAAAACATAGAAATCAACGGGGACATAGGAATTGTTAACCATAATAAGAACATCATTAAGACTCCCCATAAGTTTCTTTTTAGCATTATCATCAAGTGGGACATTCAAATAACAATCTTCAAGTGGAGGCAAATCAAGCATATCATAAATCCTTCTAGGCATAATAGAAACACTACTATCAAGACCACATAAAGCTTTGAAATCAAGGTCATTCAATTTCATATTAATGATGGGTTCCCAACCATCTTCTTGTTTTATAGGAATAAAAGCTTTATGTTTCATCTTTTCTTCTTTAATCTTTATGAGAGCATCAGTAATGTGTTTTGTAAAGGCCATGTTCATAGCACTAGCATTAGGAATTTTAGCAAGCTTTTGTAGGAACTTCATAACTTCAGAGATATTGCAACCATCAAGATCAAAATCAAATTCATCATCTAAAGTAGTAGAACTATTACTAGCCTCAATACTAGTGGTGATAATGGTAGAAACACTAATGTTTCTAGCAATTTCATCTTCTCTTTCCCACTTAGCATGTAATTCAGCTAATAGTCTAACATTTTCATCAATTCTTACTTGTATGGCATTAGTAGCTGCAAAGGGATTATCATTGGTTTCAGGTTTAGCAGCCATTTTATTGAAAGAAGATTGAGCTTCAGCCAAAGATGTTATATTTCTTTCAGCATTAGAGAGTTTTTGCTCAATAGTTTTATTGAAAGCTGTTTGTTTACTAATAAACTCTTTAAGCATAACTTCAAGTTCAGAGGGAGCACTCTTATTATTGTTGTAAGAATTTCCATAAGCATTACCATTGTTGGGAGGATATGGCTTATAATTGTTGTTACCAAAATTACTCCTATAAGCATTATTGCCAAAGTTGTTATTTCTTATGAAGTTCACATCAACTTGCTCTTCTTGAGCAACCAAAGAGGCTAAAGGAACATTATTTGGATCAATATGGGATTTCCCATTAACAAGCATAGACATAATAATATCAATCTTATCACTCAAGGAGGAGGTTTCCTCAATAGAATTTACCTTCTTACCTTGTGGAGCTCTCTCAGTATGCCATTCAGAATAATTAACCATCATATTGTCCAGAAGTTTTGTTGCGGCACCCAAAGTGACGGTCATAAAGGTACCTCTAGCAGCAGAGTCCAATAGGTTCCTTGAAGAATAGTTCAATCCTGCATAAAAAGTTTGGATGATCATCCAAGCAGTCAGTCCATGAATGGGACAATTCTTTACCAAAGATTTCATTCTTTCCCAAGCTTGAGAAACATGCTCATTATCAAGTTGTTTAAACTTCATTATTTCACTTCTCATAGATATAATCTTAGTAGGAGGATAGTATTTTCCGATGAAAGCATCTTTGAATTTAGTCCAAGAATCAATACTATTCCTAGTTAAAGAATTCAATCATTCTTTAGCTTTTCCTCTCAAAGAAAAAGGAAACAATTTTAGCTTAATAATATCACCATCTATATCCCTATGCTTTTGCATCTCACAAAGTTCAACAAAGTTATTTAGATGGGAAGCAGCATCTTCATTACCAATACCAGAAAATTGTTCTCTCATAACAAGATTGAGCAAAAAGGTTTTATCTCAAAGAAAGTAGCTTTAGGAACATGTGGAGCAATAGGTGTGCTCATAAAATCATTGTTGTTGGTGCTAGTGAAGTCACACAACTTAGTGTTTTCAAGAGTAGTCATTTTTTTGGGGTTTTCAAATAAGAAAGGAAACAAGTAAAACTAATTTTTGTGTGTTTTTGATAAAGAAAACAAGCAAACAAAGCAAAACAAAAACAACAAAGTAAAGAGATTGGTTATGAGGGACTCCCTTGTGAAGATGTCCTTGACTCCCCGGCAACAGCGCCAAAAAAATGCTTGATGGCTCTCAGTATGGCGCCCAGAAAAATGCTGGTGCGTGGTTGATGTAGAGATCGTTGGGAACCCCAAGAGGAAGGTATGATCAGCAGAGCAGCAAGTTTCCCTCAGTTATGAAACCAAGGTTTAATCAAACCAGTAGGAGCAAGGAAACACCCCGAAGGTGTTACTAGCTGAGCTTTGGCAGGGCGCACTACCGGTGCTAGTAGCAACGTGGAGACCTGCACAACACAACCATAGAACATTGTCCCCAACTTGCGATGAGGTTGTCAATCTCACCATGTTTTGCGGAAAACAAAGGATTAAACGTATCGAATGGAAAGAAGTAATAGTTTGCAGAAAGTAAACAAAAAGAAGTAAACAGTTTATAGATTGTATGTAAAGAAAAGGACCGGGATCCATAGTTCACTAGAGGTGGCTCTCCTTAAGATAGATAACATGATGGGTGAACAAATTACAGCGGGGCAATTGACAAACACCAAGAAAGCAATACATGCATATCTAATCATCTTGACTTCTTTGAGACTTGATTGGGCATTACAACATAATACATAGACCGCCATCCAACTGCATCTATGACTAATAATCCACCTTCAGGTTATCATCCGAACCCCCTCCAATATTAAGTTGCAAGCAACAGATTATTGCTTTACAAACTGCGTGTAAAGTAAACAATACGATTGTTCTATGAACAAAGGATTGTTGTTTTCTCCCTAGTAGCAACAACACATCTAGTACCTTAGAGATTTCTGTCACTTCCCCAGATTACCAGAGGCATGAACCCACTATCGAGCATAAATACTAACTCTTGGAGTTGCTAGCATCTACTTGGCCAAGATAGCTACTAACAACGGAAAGCATGCAAGATCACAAATAACAAAGACATGATAGAATCAATAATCAATCTAAAATAGCATCTCAATATCCATCGGATCCCCGCAAACACAACATGCAGAATTACAAATAGATGATCTTGATCATGAACGGAGCTCACAAGATCTAAACATGAAAGCACAAAGGAGGAGAACCAGCCATCTAGCTACTACATGGATCCGTAGTCCAAGGATGAACTACTCACGCATCACACCGGAGGCTTGCATGGTGATGAAGAAGGCCTCCAGGGTGAATTCCCCTCTCCGGCAGGGTGCTGGGAAGAGCTTCACATCCCTCCTGATCTAGGGATGGAGATGATGGCGTCTACAGGCTCTTTCATGGATTTTTGATCGGGTACTTAGGGTTTATGTCCCGAGGGCATCTTATAGTCAGAAGGGGAGGCCGAGGGGGTGCCTGGGCTGGCCACACCACCCCCTGGCGCGGGCCAGGCCTGGCCGCGCGGCCAGGTGGTGTGGCCGCCCTCTGGACCCTCTCCGTCTCATATTCTGGCACTTGATGACATCCGGAAAAATAGGCACTTTGGCTTTTGTCCTGTCCAATTCCGATAATATTCATTTTCTGACTTTCCTGGAACCAAAAACAGCAGAAAACAGGCAGCTGGCACTGTGGCTCTTGTTAATAGGTTAGTCCAAGAAATCATATGAAAAGTACTCCAAAGTTGGAAGAAAATACAAGAAAGTGGATAAAACTAAGCATGGAACATAAAAAATTATAGATACATTTGCAATGTATCACACCTATACACCTGACAAGTGTATTGGGTGTGTTGGGAACACAAGAGACTTCTTGTATCTTGATTGTAGGGTTGCTTGAGAGGGGATATCTTTGACCACTTCCTCCCTGAGTTCGATAAACCTTGGGTGATCCACTTAAGGGAAACTTGCTGCTTTTCTACAAACCTCTGCACTTGGAGGCCCAACAACTGTCTACAAGAATAGAAGTGCGTAGACATCAAGCCATTTTCTAGCGCCGTTTCCTAGGAGGTAAGGTAAAAGGTACTCACATCCTCCGGTGTGAGTGCTCGAAGTTATTTCCTTTAGATTCTGCAATTTTTTCTTTTTGTTTGTTGTTTTCACTAGTTAGGCTTAATGGAAAACAACAAAAATATTAGAGAGCTTTATAGCATTTATCTTGAGTTAGGACATGAAGTGTTTGAAGAGAAAATTAAAAAACCTATGGAACTTTATTTGCATGCTAATTACGGTCAAAGGAGAATAAAGAGGGACTCCCTAAGCTAATTACGAAATCCACGGGGAAACCCTTAATTACGGTGGTTTGTGTGGGTGATTGCTCTCAGACATCGCAGTGGTTATTTAGAGGTGACCTCACTCTTGGCTCAACAAAGTGGCTTCCTAAGGGCCTTGCAGCGAACATCTTATTATGGAGCTCTATCCACACATATCATGACACAAGCAGTATATTATCTTAATTAATAATAATAACATGCTAGTGGTATATCCTACATCCCTAAGAACATTTTAACCCTATTGAATTCAACCATGCTTTCACACGACCTTGTTACTTGCTTTCTTTACTCGTTTTAACTACTTTTATACAAACAATCAAAAACCTTTCAAACGCCCTTTACTTGAGATCAAAGGCAGCTTACAAGTATCCTTTGGTAGATAACGAGGGGCATAAAGACCTTTACCAATAGCTCTCTGTGGGTTCGATACTTTTACTTCGAAACTAGCTACAATTGATCTATGCAGTTGTAGTCATCAAGCTATTTTCTGGCACCATTACCGGGGAGCTCAGTTCTTTTGGTCTTTGTTCTTATTTGCTAATTTATTACTGCTTTACTAAACTTCTTTAAGTTTCAAGTTATTACCGTCGATTGCTTTTTATCTTTTTTCTTTTACTTATTGGATTGAATGGAGCTTGAAGAATTGATATCAAGATTAAGCAGGATGCGCCATGCAAAGGTGTAGCCTTGATAGGTTTTCCTTTTACCTGTCTCAAGGTGGTTCTTGGGAGACTAGGTTATAGAATAGATAGCCGCACTATCAAGAGGGGCTTTTGGTTGGGTAACTTGATCACATTGTCTTAGGGAGCTCAATCCTTTACATATTTTGTATCCCATTATTCTTGTTGCTTCTTGGTATTTCTCTGTGACAGGTTCCTGAGCTTGTTGCTAGCTCTTCAATAATCGCAAGTTTTTTGAAAACGGAATTCGTATGCATCTTCTATTGCATTTTTGATTTTGGAGGTTTTATCGGTTCTTCATTTATGTAGGTTTCATACCTCTCCTTATTTCCCATTTTACCACTTTAACTTTCATGGGATTTCCACTAAATATTATATAGAGCTTGTTCTTAGATTTTCAAAAACCCATGTTTTCTCAAATCAAAGTTCAGACGCAAAATTTATCACCATTTTCGTGAGCATTGTTTTCTGGCTAGTAAACCAGCATGCAAAACTGTGGCGCCAGTTTACCCGCCGGTCCATGCAGTGGCTGCCAGTTTGAACTAGTTTTAGCAAACAACTATACCGAGGAGGAGTTTAGCAGGGCATCGACTCGTTCGACGCATCATCATACATTCTAGCTGGCAAACCGGCGCACCAGACTTCTCGCCAATCGTTTCCTTCATACAACCCGACGTGTTACATTTTTTGCCAATCTTGACTGAACTCCTCACTTTTGGCCCAAACGGTCATATTTGCTTTTCCTATAAAAAGTGCTTCTTCCCCATCGTTTTTCTAGGGTTCTTGAGCATGTTTTTTTACCAGCATTGTTGGGTTTTGAAAGAGGAGACCTAGATCTACAATCCCCAACAATTGATTCCTCCTATAAGTTAGGGGAACCCATTGGATCTAGATCTTGCAGTCTTTAGTTGATTTCCACCATTATTCTTTCTATCTAATTCCATTCTAGCACTTTGCTGCTTTCGTGGGATTTGAGAGTGAAGGATTCGAGCACCCTTCGTGATCTTTCTTTACATTCTTGCATAAGTGTTGATCTCTCTATTACGATTTGTTCGAGTGAGAGACCATGAGCTTCTTACTCTTGGATGGTGACCTCCTAGCTGGATTGACGGTTGGTGCTAGGGTGATCTCTTCATGAAAGACTAGGAATAGGCCTGGGTTTCCCCTTATGGGATTTGTGAAGTCTTTGTGGAGCTTGACATCTCTAGAGTAGCGGAAAAGCTAGCCATAACGAAAGGGCTTATTGCTTCGTGGGATATACTCAAAGAAGAAGGTGGGTCTTCGTGGCGTTAGGAAATCCTTCATTGAATGACACACCTCTCCAACGTGACTTACCTTAACTTGTAACGGAACACGAGAATACATCTTCGTCTTCGCTGTCTCGGTTATCTCTATACCTGAGTTTAGCCATCGAATTTGAAGTACTTATATCTTACTTATCTCCTATGTTATATATTTATCTCTTGTGCTATTCTTGATTAGCTTAACTTGTTGTTCGTGCACTTAGTTGAGCCTAGCTTATTTAGATTTTATACTTATAAAATAATCATTCGTTTAATTTCGCATTCTTTTAATCCAAAACCATAATAGTTTTTAAATTGTCTATTCGCCCCCTCTAGGCAACATCTCTATCCTCTCACCATCCCATCAGGGTCCATTAACACGTATGCATTATGTTTTATGTTGTTTCTTTTTCAATACAAACATTTCCAAATCTACATTTTGATATTTTTTTTAAAAGTTTGAACTTTTTTAGATCTCAACATTTTTAAAAAATGAATAACTTTTTTCAAATTTATTTATTTTTCAAAATTCAAATTTTTTGAAAATTGAATATTTTTCGAAGTAGGGACATTTTTCAAAATAGAACATTTTCCAAAAACAAAAATCATGAAAAGTAAAGAAAATAAACAGAACACAAAAGAAAATCAATAATTAATGGGCCAGCCCACAACGTGTGGGCGTGGTGGTGTGCCCTATTAACACCCACATTAGGCGATAAATTGGAAATCTCGCCCTTCATGGGAGAAGTGCTATGGTGCAGCTCCAGTCCATGCGCAAGCGGTTATTTTATGGGCCGCTTTAAATGATTCCAAATAAGTTCTATCGACCAATTCATGTTGCACCGCTTTAATCCATTCTAACGTTCTTGTAGCGTAAAAGGAATAAAAATACAGTAGCATATCATTAGGTATGTTTGGTCTTCATTTTATTTTTCTTATTTGTTCTATCCCCTCTGCGACCATTGTGCAAGTTGAATTTTTTTAACAAGTACCGATTTTGTATAAATGTATAAATTTACATTTGAGCTTGTATATCAACATATATGCATGTTCTAATCATGAAAATTAAAAAATCTAAACTTTTAGAAAAATATCTAAACCCTAAACCCTAATATATCAATATATATGCATGGATATTTTTTGTTTATTTTTTAACATTTTATAATGATGAAATTTTAAAGATATATTTGTTTAGAAAATTATCTAAAACATTTAAAAAAGTCATGAACCAAAATATCAAAATCATGAACAATTTTTCAATGTCATGAAAAAGTTCTCAAAAATCATGAACAAATTTTCAAATGTCATCAATTATTTTCAAAATAATGAAAAAAACATGAATAATTTTAGAAACCTCGTGAAATATATTTTAATTCCACTAACATAATTGTTTGAATTATGAACAATTTTAAAACTATGTATAATTAATTCTAGTATGATAGAGCCACAAAAAATATGGACTACACAAAAACTTTATAATTTGAAGAAACATAAAAAAGAATAGATAATGAAACAAAATAAACATAAAAGTAAAAATAATATGGAATACAAATAAATAGAAAAAGAAAATAAAAAGGAAAAGTAAAAAAGATGATCGAAACTAGCTAGCGAACCACACTACAAAATTGCCCCCATAACCGGCAGATTTTTGGGACGACATAAGAGAAAGGTACCTGAATTAGTTGGATACACGACGGATAGACAATCGTGGCACCATTTTTTTACGGCGACCAATTATACGCCTGGGCACACAGGATACCGGCGGATTTCGGTGTCGTGGTAGGTGATCGGGTAGGCTGATGCATTTTAATACTGCATTAGATAGATGTGGGCATTTATTAGTACATTGTGCATTATAGTCTTGCAGTAGAGTGTATCCCACGTTGTCGACTGCTCAACCAGCACACGTTGACTGGTTAGGCTAGTCTCGCTTACTGGTGTGATCCATCACGGTTGAACTGTTTTGTTCTCTATTATATACTCAACATTCACATTCACACATCCTCTTCCTACAGCTTTCAGTAATGCATTGAGAGGACTGTAGAGGCGGCTGCCGGCAATGACGTCGATATATAGAATCCTCAAGGTGCTGAGCGCGAAGGCGGCAACGAGATGCTGGATCATGGACGTGTTCAGGGAAACGGCGAGTCCATGCTTATGTAATTTAATTACGTATTTCTTTTATCTCCTATATCTGAAACACTAATTTAGGATTTTCTTGACCAGGGCATGGTGCCAAGGTGGATCGATTTGAAAGTAGATGGGCGGACTAGCATCTTCAACTTGAACTCCGATCTACTTTGCAAGTGGGGCCTACAGCCGCATTGCCTAACCGCATACGAGGGCGTGAACATCGGACCCAAGTTCCTCGAGTGTCACCACAAGCAAACGAATCAAATTCGTATTTATATTGATAAAGAACACCCACCAGAGCTGCAACATGTGCTGGTGGCCTTGTGGAAGAACACCGTCCACAACTTGTCTGAGTTGTCCGACTCTGATTATGAGAAAATAGTGATGCAAGTGAAGAAGGAAGCAGAGGACGAGATGGCTCCTGCGATAAGCGTGATTAAGACGACGTGCACGTGTGTGGCCGATGCGCTGGAACCGCTTGCGAAAACTCTAGATCAGGTTTCTTATGAGTAATATAGCTTTTCAATTTAGGCAGCAATATGTAAAAAAGTTATGCGTATTTTTAGGAAGAATAATACTATAGCTTTCTCTCGCTGACTAGCGTGTGCCACCAACAAGTGAGCAGCGGATTAGCCTACTATGGGAAATGTTGTGCTGCACGACCTAAAGGCCCATCAGAAACTCTAATCCCCATACCCCAATCCTAGTTCCTATATAATATAGCAAATTCTTGCTTCACTTGGTAGCCGCCGTACTCCTGAATCTCTCCACTATCTCAATCAGAAATTTTCCCACTCCATCTTCTTTAATCCTGTCTCTATACGAGTTAGATCCGCGAGCAGATCAGCCACGAGCAAATCCACTGCACAGAAGATCAACAGCGGGTAGATCGCCGTGAGAAAATCGACCGCGAGAAGATCCACCATGCAGAAGATCGACCATGGGCAGATCGACCGTGAGCAGATCCATCGCGTGGAAGATTGACCGTGGGAAAATCAACCGTGGGCAGATCCACCGCATGGAATATGATGGCCAGGGCCGTGCGTATCCACTACGCGGAAGATAGTGGCGAGGCCTTGAAGATCCACCGGAAGGAAGATGGTGGTGATGCCTTGAAGATCCACCACGGGGAAGATAGTGGAAAACGCCCACCTCGAGGAAAATGGACAGGGCCTTGTAGATCCACCGCACGGGAGATGGTGGTCATCGTCTTCGTCATCTCTTCACCTCCGCCGTCAATAGAGCAAATAAAAATATTAGTGTAATTAGGTTAGATGAACGATTATTGCATTTTTCTAATCGTTCTTAATATTAAAGTCTGACCATTAGAAGAGTGCAACGATGAAATATAATGTAATGACTTTTATGTTTTAAAATAAAATGGAATTTTATATCTTAATCAACTATGAATCACAATCTATTTATATTAGCAATGTAAATCATGTATTGTTAATTCAATTAACTCTCAGTGATGTCGGACACTGTAACATGGCAAATAATTCGCGGTTACAACAACACTAAAGTTCCACCGTGTTCAGTAATGTAATGAGGCACATTCTCTGCGCACCATGGAAGCGCTAGCTCGGAGGATCACGTTGTGCTGCGCAAAAAAAATCGATCGCCATGGCAGAATCTCGACGCAGTTAGAAGCAAACTTACGGGAATAAGATGGGTTGACTCAAGAAGAAATTTCTTCAGGCGGTGTGTGCCGCATTAGATGGCATATACCAGGTAGTATGGGAGGTTCTATATGCCGACCTGGTTGGCATGTACCAAGTGCCGCGCACCCATATGTTGGGCTGACCCAATACCATTTCCAACTTTTCTTTTTCGGTTTTTTTGTGTTTTCTTTTTCTGTTTTCAATTTATATTTTTTTTAAATATGCAATCTTTTAAAAAATTTGAATATTTTAAATTTGAACAAGTTGTGAATATGAATATTTTTTGAATTTGAACATTTTCTAATTTGGATATTTTTTCGAATATGGGCATTTTCTGAATATAAACAATTATAGGATATTCCCCGCTTAGGACATTATAAAATTTGATTTTTTAAATCCAAACAAAAATAAAAGGAAACATAAATTTAAGAGAAAAATAAAATAGTAAAATAAAAATACAAAATCCCTGCTTGGGAAGAAACCGAACTGAAAAAACAACCCGCTATATGGACCGGGGTTGTGCGGTGCCTAGTAGGCACCGACATGGTCGACATATAGGATATTCCATGTGTACGGGCCACATCCATTGCATATAAAAAAAATAAACGATAATGTGCTGAATCTCAGTGCCATCAAATCCAACGGCATATGGATTATTGAGACTTATGTAATTCTTAGGCAACCGAGAATTGGCAAATCCGGATAAATTTTGTTAGTTATGTGGAAGAAAGTACTTAACCTCCAGGAAACATGTGATATGACATATGAAGCATTGTGGTATTGATGAATTGACAAAAACAATCATGTAGATCGCCATAAACAGATGAAGCATGAGAATACCTATGGGTAGTACCACTAAAAATAATGTAATGTTGACATGGAAGCAAATTCTACTTCATAGAAACAATTTCCACTTGCCATAGAAGCAAATTGTGTAGTCGACTGAAATTCTTTTATTGTGTCTGGAAAGAAGTAAACTGTTACACTAGACACGAGTTTCTACCATATTAAAGTGAATTACTTTTACTCTGGAAGTAGACTTAAGTAGTAATGGAAGCAATTTTCTCCTGCTGGAACGATGTTTTGCTCTGCCAACACAAGTTTTAGTGCACACAGAGCAAAACGATTTGGGGGGGGGGGGGGGGGACAATATGCCTCTGGATCCCCGCTGCTTTGAGTGTGTACGGGAGAAGGGTGATAAGGTTTTTGGGGAACGCTCCACGCGTCTACTGGCTTCATCACGAACTCCTTCACGGACGCTGACGACTTCTTCTCGGACAATGATTTCTTCCCCAATGTCGACCATCTCTTTGATGACATGACTGACAAAACCAACGTCAATGCAAGCGGCTCCTCTTCTGCGCCGTATGCGTTATTCAATCATCCTTTTTTTGCACAATCGTTATTAAGTCATCTTGTTCAAATCATATTTCTACTGTTGCAAATTATGACTCATATATTATGTGTAGCAATCTGTCTAAAATTGCTATTTACTTTATATATGTTAGATCGTATGACTAGTTTATTACAATATTATTAGTTATGTTTTATTTACCGTTTTTATGGATTAAATCATATGATAAATTGCTCATATTTCCAACATCATAGCGGTGTAATTTCTCAAGATTAACTACACTAGGCAAATAACACACGTGGAAAAAAGACATACACAAATCTAACACATATACTTTCATTGCATTTGCAGTAATCAAGAAGGAAAATAGAAGGAGGGAAAATATCAAGTACAAGTTGGTCGTTGGTACGATGAATAGTGAAACAGTAGAAGCCGAACCCCTGGCGGCAACAATAGCTGTTGTTGTGTTAGTGTCAGCAGAAACCTTTTGGAGTCGTTCGGCGTGTCGTAGTCGAGGTAGTCATTTGAAGTTGATGAATATGAGAATTGGCAATGGCGTCGAGACACTCCCCAAAAAATGTTATTGCTCTCCCTAGTGGGATTACTAGAGACGTGGTTTCGAAGGCCTGCACAACCGGACGTCCATGCACTCGGTCGACGGGATGTAGTAGACGAAAACTACACAATGATAAGGGACTATGGTGGTGCCAGATCTTGGGGAGGCGGATGCACTCTAATAACTTAGGATGGCTACAACTCGTCATCTGCCTCCTTATATAATGTTGTTCAAGTAAGATGCGTGGATTAATCCCACAACCGAGTCGAGTCGGTAACTAGGGCTAAGCTTCGCTTATTCAGGAAACATGACACAAGGCGGACAGGTAGAGAAGGAGGAGAGCGCGTAAGCCATTTCTCATCCCATGCTCTATTGACCGGAAGAAGACCCTCCTATATAAGGATGTTCAAGTCCCTCACTTGCGATTCTCATCTCTTCTCATGCATGAATGGATCTCATGGGATTTTCACTAATTTAATTGAATTATTGGCCTTTAATCCATTAGCAACATGTTGTGTAAACAATTGAGTCTTGTTATTACAAGGTTTTTGTTTTGTTTTGCGAATGTTTGTTCTTACAAGGTTGACGCATGTGTTGGCCAGGCTGTGCTCTAAGGAAAAGTTCTTGTGCTGTGCACATGGGTAGATATACATGTTTACATTTTACGTTGATTCAAGCCATTTGAACTTGTTTTACCTGGTTTTCCGAATAGAACACGAAAGTTTGGTGTACAGAATTGGTTTCAATTTTTTTGTTGGAATTTTTGTGTACCTGATAGTGGAAGTCAACTCACAACCCAAAAAGTCAACAGGAATTGCATTTGTGAGTTGAATTTGATCCAAAAAAATTCAAACCAAAATTCTGAAACTAGTTTTGTACACCAAAATTACATGTTCTTCTAGGGAAACAAGATAATTTTGAAACTAGTTGAATATGAGAGTAGGCCAGTTCGGTCCCACTGAACCGTGTCACATGGTTTTGACCACTTGGGTCCGACCAGTGGCCTAGGGGCATTTTAATCTTTTCCTTTTTTTTCCTTAAAGGGCCAATTGACAAAGACAACCCTAGGGCTTTTCTAAAAATAAAATAAAAATAGTTGTAAATAGGGAAAACTCTAAGGATTCTAAATCCTATTTTTCTGAAATTATTAAAAATAATTTTAATAGGATAAAAATTCCAAGCAAGGAAAATGACGAAATAAAACACTTTTAAAATGAGTAAAATACTCGAAAATCTTTACACGACTAAATAATATTCTTTAAAATAGAGGAATATTATCTTAAATCCAAAATTTCACAAAAGTGAATTTTAATAGAATTTATCTAAAACAGATATATGAAAAATCTAAAGTGAAATCAAAATAAAACCCTAAAAATAGGGGGAAATCATGAAAAATCACAATAACTTAAATAAAAAAGGATCTAGAATTAATAAAATGAAATCATCGCATAGCATGTACTTGCATTAAAAGCATATGTGTTTTAAAGCATTGTCTTTATCGGACAATGATTGCTTCTTGCAAAAACTGAAGTCAAGGGTCAACTCGAACCGGTGAACTGCATCAGCTTGCAGTTACCATACAAGTTCAACCTTGCATGGAATTGGAAAATTAAAACTTGCACAACTCTTGCAAGTTATGTTTAGAAAATACTTTTCCAAAGTATCACAAATGTTCCTACAAAAGCAAATGTTATTTTATGAATGAAATGAATAACTAGAGGTAAATGGAAACCACGATTCAGGATATTGTGGGAACAAATTTCATTGTTCCAAGAATAAACTTGGAGTAAACAACCACTTTAGACAGCTATTCCAAGGCGTCGCACGAACCGTGTTGACCACAAATCTTGAAATGCGACGAGCAAGTTAGAATTATTTTCTTTATTTCGTAGAACTTTAGATGAATAAGTTGGGTTGTATTTCCGGAGAGGAATTATAGTGGGTGGGAACCCGTAATGTCCCATTCTTGTGCTGTGAGATGATAACTTTAGTATCTTTGAAAGGATAGAAATTGAGCAGCGGTCGTTGACCGGGTTCAGTGCTAGGAATGAATACAAAATAGAGTACAACTCGACATGACTTGAAGAAACTTGGTAACAGGCCACACACCTTAAGAAGTGGGTTATAGCAAAAGGTCAGGAACGTTTATGGAAAAAGTAGCGCACCTCTCGAGAGTATAAAAAGTTTCATGATACTTCCTGTTCGGGGAACAAATTGTGAACGCAGCGTAGAAACGAAATTAAGAAATTCTAACAACCTGTGAAAATTGACGGACATAGTTTTTCTATAATAGAAGCAATCTTTGACAAGAAACCAGTTTGAAAACCAAAAACAGGAACTTGTATGTTCAATCCATTGTTACAACCATTTATTAGAACTTGCTGAGTATGCTTGTACTCGAATTATCCTCTTAATCCTTACTAGACAGTGAGAATACCGAGACAGAGGAGAATCGTATAGTTAGTGAAGACGCAGAGGTATACTACGAGGAGTCGGATCTTTCTGGAGGCAATGAAGGATTAGGTTACAGTATAGAATACGGAGCAGGACCACAAGACATGGAAACAGAAGAATAGTCTATAGGACAGAATATATAAGCCAAGCAACATATAACTACCTAGAATAAGTTGCTAAGCTCCAGTGACATTTCATCTAGTTATGCCATTGCTAGTAAAATTAGTTAGTTTAAACTTCAACCTTCGAAGAAGTCCTCAATAGATCGATGAGGATTTCGAAACCTTTGTACGATTTTGTTTGGATATTATGAAAATGTAAAAGTTGTGGACCCGCAATATTTTTATTATACCACTCTGAGAGATGTGGTATTTAAGAAACAGTACTTCGTGAATATTATATCAACAACTTGCGCACTACAATCTGTAGTGGTGTGCTGGGTCACCGCAGAGAATGCGAGAGACCGGAGACAAGAGGGACATGGTTGACATTTTTATGGGAACAATTCATCCGTGCACGCAAAAATAGTGCGAACTGTATGTCAGATGCTAGTTATGGCAACGATCCATGGGAGATCTACTCATAGGGTTGTTAGGAAAATAATCGAGAGGATTGTGTTGCACAATGCTATTTTAGGAACAGATAGCAGTAATCAAAAGAAGGGACGACGTGCTCCTTGTGGATATGGAAGTTAGATGTTATCTCGGTGGTGGCATTTGGCGAGTAACTAGAGAGAACTTGACACCATCGACGTACCATTACCGCAGGTTCAACTTTAATACTAAAGAATAGTAAATATGAGGTGTTGATGGGCAAGTTGCGTGTAATTTCTTGAAGTGTGACACCGGACACAGTAAGCTTGGATCTAATGTAAAGATTTATCTCTATGTTTCCTAATGGAAAAATCGGATTTTATTTGTTCCCATAGCTTCGGCTTTCAGTTCCATGGCTCTCGCACTGCCCAATGAAAAGTACATAGGATAGGGTGGTGAATAAATCAAAGGTGTTCTTTGCAAGCGTGGAGGAAATATGCTTCGAGCGTGTTTTTGCAATGAGCACAAGCTGCTGCACAGATCTCAGAGTTCGAGTGGACGTCCTGGGATAAGACCGGGACGCCCAGGTGCACGTAGGATTGGTTTTTTGGCAAACATATATACCTCTTAGGTTTTCTTGTGTTATATTCGAGCAGCTGAGTGGAGATACACATAGGGTGTGTTTACTAGGACGTATTCCCGTTTCTCGCATACAAGGTGAAGAATTTGGGCCATTTGCTTTGTCGGTTCACATAAGTTTCTTTCATCGCACGGATTTTAAAGCAGCTCAAAAGTTAGCAACACCGAAATCGTCTATTTTCACGGAGCCAGGCTCACACAAACTTTAAAGCGAGCAAAATGCGAGAAACTTTTCTCCATGGATACCGGTGGTTGGCTCCGTGGGTGCATACCTCTTTCTTAATTAGCATGGGTAATCCTATCCTTATCCCCTCCTCTTGACTAGCTCGTCCTCCCGGCTAGCCATCACAGTTGTCACCGAGTCCCACCCCATCTTCCTTAATCAGCAGGAGGACCCCATGGTCGCCGTCATTGCGGATACAAAGAACTTCGTGTGCATGCGGTCGCTGTCCTCTGCGCCTTCACGTTGTGTGCCCATGCCCATTGAGCTGCAGCGGGAGGCAGCCATGGCGGCAGCACATCTAGTCCCCACCGAGCTGCAACTGAGAGGGAGTCCGTCCGGCGTCACTGACTACGGAGCTGCAGCGCCGGACTGGAGAGATCAAGAGGACAGTGTTCATCCTCCGGACCACATTGTGCATGATGTTGGAATTTTGCCTAATAAAGGCCCAGCCCATTTATTCAACAATTCCTGAAATCCTAGAGGCCCACTAGGCCCATTCATGCAAGGCAAGAGGTGGGACAAGAGTTTAGTCCCACATTGCTAGTCGAGTGGAAGTTGGACCAGCTTATAAGGAGAGCTCTTCCACCACTTGTACGAGCTTGAGAAGAGAAGACATATACACGGGCGCTCCTCCTCCTCCGTCGCCCGCCTCGCCACGCCACGCCTTGCGTCGCCTCGCCTCACCTCGTCACGACGCGCGCGCGCCGCGGGTTGCGGGAATGCCTCGAGCCGAGAGCTGCCTGTTCGCTTCCTCTCCCGACGCCGACTATTTGCCTGCCTACTCGTGCCTATAAGAGCGAGAGGTCGCTCCTCTCCTCAGACACACCAACACACACACCCCGCGCCTCCAGTTTCAGAGCATTACGCGGCTTAGATCTTCCCCATCCCGTCTTGCGGCGTGCACCGCGAGCTGGGACAATAGGCCTCCGAGACCCCGCTGCTTCGAGTCCTGTACAGGAGAAGGGCGATAAGGTTTTTGGGGAGCGCTACCAGCGCGACTACTGGCTTCATCACGGACTCCTTCACGGATAGCGACGTCTTCCCCAATGACGACTTCTTCCCCGACATCAACGACCTTTTCCTCGACAACATGGCTGACGACGGTGCCAACGCTAACGGGAACACCGGCGGTTCCTCTACCGTGATGTATATCATATTTTGGTCTTTTTCTATTTTTTTGCCTATGCTTTATCTGTCTTTTACTATGGTTAAATCTCTTGAAAAATTTCTCTATTTCTCAACGATCCAAAAACCTTATTATAGGCAATTTGCTCCAAGTGGTTTCGTTGCTTCTGTGAAGCTACCTGTTTTTGAGGGTACGCATTATAAGAGGTGGCGCGTGAGAGCAGTTCTCTGGTTTCAGAACATGAACTGCTATGACGCCACTCTTGGCAAGCCTGAGGGAGAGCTTACTCCTGCTCAGGAACAAGTTTTTCGGAAAACTGATACCCTGTTCAAGGCTGCTTTGCTGTCTATTCTAGGGGATAACATTGTTGAACCCTATATGTCATTTGATAATGGCAAGAACATGTGGGCTCCGCCCGAGGCCAAGTTTGGGGTCTCGGACGCTGGCAGTGAACTGTATGTCATGGAACAACTCTATGACTACAAGATGATTGATGACCGCTCCGTGGTTGAGCAGGCTCATGAAATACAGTCGCTGGCCAAGGAGCTTGAGCACTTCCCTTGTGTTTTACCGGACAAGTTCATTGCCGGGGGCATTATTGCCAAACTTCCCCCTTCGTGGAGGAACTTTGCTACTTCCCTGAAACACAAGAGACAAGAGTTTTCCGTATCGGATCTCATTGAAACTCTTGATGTGGAAAAGAAGGCGAGAGCAAAAGACACACGTGCTCGAGGTGCTGAGGGAGGTTCAAGTGCCAATCTAGTACAGAAAAAAAACTTCCAGTCACACAAGTCCAAGAACAAGGGAAAGTTTGATGGAAAGAACAAAGCCTCACAGTCTACTAGCTTCAAGAAGAAGACTGATAAGAAGAAAGGTGATTGTCATGTGTGCGGTGATCCTGATCATTGGGCTCCTGCTTGCCCCAACCGCTTTGACAAGCGCCAGCATGGAAAAGGCAGCAAGACTGCTAATGTTGTCATGGACGACGTTGAGATGAAAGATGTCGAGTATGGTATATTACCTACTGTTCTTTTATTATGTCATTCTCCTGATTGGTGGATTGACATGGGCGCTAATGTACATGTTTGTTCTGATCTTTCCATGTTTTCTTCATATCGGGTCAGAGGGGCGCAGTCCGTGCTGATGGGGAACGACTCGCATGCTTTTGTTCATGGTGTTGGTACGGTCGATCTGAAGTTCACTTCGGGAAAGACCGTGCGCCTGAAGAACGTGCATCATGTTCCCTCAATAAATAAGAATCTTGTTAGTGGATCACTTTTATGTCGTGATGGCTACAAGATTGTGTTTGAGTCCAATAAATTTGTACTGTCTAAGTTTGGAACATTTATTGGTAAAGGCTATGAGTGTGGAGGTTTGTTCCGCTTGTCACTGTCAGATGTGTGTAATAAATTCGTGGATGATGTTTCATCTGATCTTGTATCAAATGTCTGGCATTCATGTCTTTGTCATGTTAATTTTGGTTGCATGACGCGGTTAGCTAAAATGAATATAATACCAAAATTCACTACTGTGAAGGGATCTAAATGCCAAACTTGTGTGCAAGCAAAGCAACCTCGCAAGTCACATACGACTGTAGAGGTGAGAGATTTGGCGCCACTAGAGCTCATACATTCAGATCTTTGTGAGATGAATGGTGTGTTAACAAAATGTGGAAAGAAATATTTTATGACATTGATCGATGACTCTACGAGATATTGTCATGTGTATTTTCTGAAATCAAAAGATGAGGCTTTGAGTTACTTCAAAATATATAAAGCTGAAGCGGAAAACCAACTTGATCGAAAGATTAAGAGGCTTAGGTCTGATCATGGTGGAGAGTACTTTTCCAATGAGTTTGATTCTTTTTGTGTGGAACATGGTATAATCCATGAGAGGACGCCTCCCTACTCGCCCCAGTCAAACGGGGTAGCCGAAAGAAAGAACCATACTCTAACAGATTTGGTTAACACCATGTTAGACACATCGGGTCTCTCCAAGGAATGGTGGGGGGAGGCATTACTGACTGCATGTCATGTCCTAAATCGAGTTCCCACTAAGAACAAAGAGATTACTCCATTTGAAGAATGGGAAAAGAAAAGATTAAATCTTTCTTACTTGCGAACTTGGGGCTGTCTGGCAAAGGTTCATGTGCCAATCCCAAAGAAGTGCAAACTTGGACCAAAAACCGTGGACTATGTTTTTCTGGGATATGCTTTTCATAGCATTGGCTATAGATTCCTGATAGTAAAATCTGAAGTACCAAAAATGCATGTTGGTACAATCTTGGAGTCAAATGATGTGACTTTCTTTGAGGATATCTTTCCCATGAAGGATATACCTAGCTCATCAAATCAGGAGATACCTGACTCATTGAATCAGGAAATACCCACAATTCCTGAACATACCATTCCTATTGAACACTCGGAGAAACCTGAGGAGGATGATAATGAAATTCCTAAGAGGAGTAAGAGACAGAGGACTGCAAAATCCTTTGGTGAAGATTTCATTGTGTACCTTGTGGATGATACTCCTACTTCTATTTTAGAAGCCTATGCATCTCCTGATGCTGACTACTAGAAGGAAGCCGTTCGTAGTGAGATGAATTCCATCTTAGCGAATGGAACATGGGAGATCATCGATCGTCCTTATGGGTGCAAACCTGTAGGATGCAAATGGGTGTTTAAAAAGAAACTTAGGCCTGATGGTACTATTGAGAAGTACAAGGCAAGACTTGTAGCCAAGGGTTATACCCAAAAAGAAGGTGAGGACTTCTTTGATACTTACTCACCCGTAGCCAGATTAACCACCATTCGCGTACTACTGTCTTTGGCTGCCTCACATGGTCTTCTCGTTCATCAAATGGACGTTAAGACGGCTTTCCTAAATGGAGAGTTGGACGAGGAAATCTATATGGATCAGCCAGATAGATTTGCAGTGAGTGGTCAAGAAGGAAAAGTGTGTAAGTTGTTGAAGTCTTTATATGGCCTTAAACAAGCACCTAAGCAATGGCACGAGAAGTTTGAGATAACCCTAACCGCTGCAGGTTTTGCTGTAAACGAAGCTGACAAATGTGTGTACTATCGCTATGGTGAGGGCGAGGGAGTAATTCTTTGTTTGTATGTTGATGACATACTGATTTTTGGGACCAATCTTAATGTGATTAAGGAAGTCAAGGATTTCTTATCTCGGTCTTTTGAGATGAAGGATCTAGGAGTAGCTGATGTTATTTTGAACATCAAGCTATTGAGAGATGATAATGGTGGGATCACACTGCTTCAGTCTCACTATGTGGAAAAGATCTTGAGTCGCTTTGGGTATAGCAACTGCAAGTCTTCTCCAACACCGTATGATCCTAGTGTGTTACTTCGAAAGAATAGAGGCACTACTAGAGATCAGTTGACATATTCTCAGATTATTGGGTCGCTTATGTATTTAGCTAGCACTACGAGGCCTGACATCACTTTTGCTGTAAGCAAACTCAATCGGTTTGTTTCAAATCCTGGAGATGGTCATTGGCAAGCTCTTGAGAGAGTTATGCATTATCTAAATGACACTGCGAGCTACGGCATTCACTATACTGGGTACCCAAGGGTGTTGGAGGGATATAGTGATTCATATTGGATATTTGATGCTGATGAGATAAAGGCCACGAGTGGATATATATTTACACTTGGTGGTGGTGTTGTTTCTTGGAAGTCTTGCAACTAGACCATCTTAACGAGGTCAACTATGGAAGCCGAACTCGCAGCATTAGACATAGCCACTGTTGAAGCAGAGTGGCTTCAAGAACTCTTGATTGACTTACCTATGGTTGAGAAACATATACCCACAATCCCAATGAACTGTGATAATCAAACTGTGATTGTTAAAGTGAACAATTCTAAGGATAACATGAAGTCCTCAAGACATGTGAAGAGGAGTTTGAAATCTATCAGGAAAATGAGAAACTTTGGAGTTATTGTGTTGGATTATATCCAAACATCTAAGAATCTGGCAGATCCCTTCACAAAGGGTCTATCACGTAACGTGATAGAAAATGCATCAAAGGAGATGGGAATGAGACCCACAATATAAGTTTTCCACAGTGGTAAACCACTCTATGTGATCGAAGATCCCGTGAATTAGAATTGGGAGACAAGCGGTTGGTTAACTGAGAGGAAAGTATCCCTACTTTAATCACCACTCCGTGAAGATGCAATACTTTCCTATTTTGCATGGCAGGTTGATTTATCTTAATGTGTTCTAAGTGTCTTAGTTTAAGCAGAGATGTTGTCCTGCAGAACATCTTTTTAAGAACATACCTATATGAGTCTGACTGTTAAACGTCGCTGTCTATGAGAGTTGGGTGCTCTCTAATAAACTCATGAAAGGCTATGGAGTATGACGCATAAGCTCCACCCGAGGGGAAGTCCCACGGCAACCCAGTATTGGTCAAGGCTTTGTGTAAAACTAGAATGCAGCAAATTTGCAGTTCAAGGCATAGTCCACTGTACAAGTTGCAAACTAGTGTTGCATAGAATTCTAGGTGAAAGTTCAACTTAACATTATCCACTAGTACCAGTATATAAACAATGTTTTGGAACCATAGGCAAATTTATGTGTGCCTCTAGGATCTGGTGAGGGATTGTTGGAATTTTGCCTAATAAAGGCCCAACCCATTTATTCAATAATTCCTGAAATCCTAGAGGCCCAGTTGGCCCATTCATGCAAGGTGGGACAAGAGTTTAGTCCCACATTGCTAGTCGAGTGGAAGTTGGACCATCTTATAAGGAGAGCTCTTCCACCACTTGTACGAGCTTGAGAAGAGAAGACATATACACGCGCGATCCTCCTCCTCCTCCGCTCGCCTCGCCATGCCACGCCATGCCTCGCCTTGTCATGACGCGCGCGCTGCGGGTTGCGGGAATGCCTCGAGCCGAGAGCTTCTCTTTATTTTTGCCACGCATAAATGGATAATAATTTGAACAGTCTGCATGAGTGTATTTTTAATATGACATTAGTGGAGATTTAATTCGAGCTTAGTGGAGGCTGTTCGGCTTTGGTCGATGCCTGTTCGCTTCCTCTCCCGACGCCGACTGTTCGCCTGCCTACTCGTGCCTATAAGAGTGAGAGGTCGCTCCTCTCCTCAGACACACCAACGCACACACCCTACGCCTCCAGTTTCAGAGCATTGCGCTGCTTAGATCTTCCCCATCCCGTCTTGTGGCGTGCACCGCGAGCTGGGACCGTAGGCCTCCGAGACCCCGCTGCTTCGAGTCCTGTACGGGAGAAGGGCGATAAGGTTTTTAGGGAGCGCTACCAGCGTGACTACTGGCTTCATCACGGACTCCTTCACGGATAGCGACCGCAGGGACGTCTTCCCCAACGACGACTTCTTCCCCGACATCAACGACCTTTTCCTCGACAATATGGCTGGCGACGGTGCCAACGCTAACGGGAACACCGGCGGTTCCTCTACCGTGATGTATATTATCTTTTGGTCTTTTTCTATTTTTCTGTCTATGCTTTATCTGTCTTTTACTATGGTTAAATCTCTTGGAAAATTGCTCTATTTCACGCAACACATGTGTGTACTTAGTACTCCTTTGCATTAAGAATTTGACCCGATTGGAGTTCCTTTTCTCAACTAAAAGGTATGGACGTAATGTTGAAGCTTGAAGGAGATGCACAAGCTGACTCTGACAGACACTGAAGCAACGTGTTTGAATCTTCAGATCGAGCTGCAGAGGAACATGGAGGACCGCGAGATTGTCGAGATGTAGAGGAACGTCATGAAACTTATGACTGCCTCGGCCTGCGTATACTGGAGTACACAGACTCACCATGAATTTGATTGTGATGTATGTAGAGTAAGACGATAGCTTGGACAGGCTGGAGGAGACCATCCTCGGCACCAAGCGCTTGGAGTTCGGCCACCACCAACGACGCCGTCAAGGTGTGACAGCGTGGTGGCGAAGTGGTGCGTGGCCCATCGAGGTGTGTTCACGTCGTTGCTAGCTAGATATATCAGTACTAAGGTAAGAGGTGATTAGACATGAGAAATCGTCTATGCTTACGTGAACCAAACAACCCAACTTTTCTTTCAAAGACTAAAAACAGACAACCAAACACGAGGTGGCATTTATGCCAGCTCTCTTTAACAATGTCAGTGCGGGCAACCAAATAAGCTAGAGAAATTGGCTCAAGGCCTGATCCGCTCGTGTAATCTCCACGCATGCAAGTTGCACTGGTGCGAAAAACCTAGCCCGAGTAACCAAACACGCCAGAGTGTACATCTTCCTTTCTACGCAAAGTTGTCCACTCGAAGAATATGTAGTGTAATTAATGAAATCAGCATGTAGTGTAATTCATGAAATCTTTTCCACACACTGTATTTTAGTTAGTTCTAGATTTGACAAGCATGCTACTCCTAAATCATTTGCTCTAGTGAAAGTGGAAATAGAGCTCCCATGTAGGTGCCCTCCTTATCACCACCGTCCATGGTTAGTGTTAACTAGGTTGAGCTGTCAAACACAAGTACAATCATACGACAAAGTCTAGGACCAGGGGGTCAGGACCCGAGGCTTCCTCTCCTCTCCCTTCCTCGGCTTTCCTTGAGAGTCACATAAAATTTGTCGGCGCCCCTCCCCTTCTTCTCCGGCTCCGGCTGGGAGGATGGGGAGGGAGCTGCTGGCCTTTGTACATTAGTAGATCTAGGTGTTTTGGCCTCGTGCCGGTGTTGGGTTGCCCGTTGTTGAAGGCGGAGCTGGAGATCTGAGCAGCCAGATCCATGGCCTTCTTGTGTTCTTCGCCGGGCTTCTCTTCATCCATGGTGGGTGGGCGGTGTCGGAGGAGTACAACGTCCTTCCAAATATAGCTATGGTGGATGTGGGTGCTGAGCTGCAGAAGCCTGATCTGTTTCCCTCTCTGGCCGGCTGTGGCGGCGGGGAGAGTTAGTCCAGCTTGGGCGGGAAGCAGCGAAGCACAGCATTGCCCAGTTACTCGTTGTCGCGGTCGAGCGGTCCCAGGAGGTTGTCGGGCCTTCCCCCTCTTAGAGTGATGTGGATGAAGCTGCTAGCAGGAGGAGTTGCCATGGCAGCTCGACCATAAAGCTCGTTTGCATCTTCGCGGTGGTGGCAACGTCTAGTGTCCCTTCCTGCTCTTGGCCCGCCATGGTGGCGAGGGAGAGAAGAAGGTGTGGCCGCCTGGTGTCCTCGGGCAACGTTGCTACATCTTCCTCGGAGTCATTCGCACTGGCCCGATAGCAGCGGTGGGCTGCTGGGACGCTGCCCATTCTGGTCGAAAGGCGACCTGGGGTTTCAACCTCCTTCGAGGCCCTTCAACGGAGTGCTGCGCCGGAGCTCGTCGCCTCGCCTTTGACAAGTGGTTCGTCCCTTGAGAAGACGAGATGGCCGGCCGCAATGTCTCGTCGCCGGCTTCGAGAGTGTTCCGCTTTGACCTTGGCTTGCGCCTTGAGGTCGTCAGCGACTGGTGGTAGCGGTGATTAAGGACCTGATTGCTTTTCCATATTTTGTTCTGGGGTGTTTTCCATAAACTTGAAGCCCTTATCTTCGAATTCTTGGTCCTTCGTGCGAGTGTTGCGTAAAGGCCTAGTTGTAATTTGTACCCACCACGTGGACCCCTCTCTTGTTAAAAAAACAATCACACGACAGAAGTAAAATATTGCCACGAATTCATTTCACAGCTTTATTAGACCGGTTTGGTTTTTCACGGTAGCATGCATGCACTCGTGAAGGTGGGGAACTGACAAAATAGTCGCAAGACGACGACACACACGCCAAACAAGCAGCGCGAGTACCGAGAGCACGCTCGGTCAGTTGGGCGCCGGGCCGTGCATGAACCGGCGCACCACGCGGACCAGCTCGCTCGCCGCCTCGCCGCGTGGCTCGAACACGGAGAACCCATGGCCCTCCCCTGGAAACTCAACGAGCTCGACGCGTTTCCCCCCGGCCTTGAGCCGAGCAACGTAGTCCACGATCCGGTCGAGCAGCATGTCGCGCTCGCCGACCGCGACGAGCACCGGCGGGAGCTCGACGCCGTCCAGCGGGGGGCTCTCCGGGCCGAACGGGTTCGCCGCTGGGTGGTCCCTGCTCGCGCCGGCCGGCAGCGCCAGCCTCCACATCTGGTCGTACAAGGCGAGCGTCAGGAAAACGTCGGACGGGCACGCCGCCTCGGACGCCGTCCTCCGCTCGCCGCCGAAGTACGGCCAGAGAAGCACGTAGCCGGCGATCCTGACCGGGCCGGCATCGAGCGCGCCCGAGCCGACGCGGACGGCGACGTGGTGCGCGATGTTCGCGCCGGCCGAGTCTCCCGAGACGAACACGCGGCCGAAGTCCGCCGGTCCCGCGTCATCGGCGGCGGCGGCCTGGCCGCGCAGCCAGGAGAAGAGGGCTTCGAGGTCGTCGAGCGCGGCGGGAAGGCGGTGCTCCGGCGCTAGGCGATAGTCTACGGAGAGCACGACGGCAGGGAGCTCGGTGGCGAGGCGGAGGCAGGCGTCGTGGACGTCGGAGATTGCAAAACTGCCCACGCAGAAGCCGCCGCCGTGGAAGTAGACGAGCACCGGCAGCTTCTTGCCCGCGTCGGTGGGCGGGACGTACATGCGGAGGCTGAGGTTGCGGGTCTCGTCGTAGGCGACGTCCTTCCACGGGACAGGAGACGTGGTCTGCGAGGGCGTGCCGGGTAGGACGAGGGGGATGACGGCCCGCTGAACGGTGCCGTCACTGAGGAGCTGGAGGATGCCGAGGCAGTCCTCGACCACGCCCAGTGGCATGTCACCTGAGATAACGGAGGCCGGCGAGGTGGAGGAGGACATGTTGCCTTGACAAGCTGTGTTTGGGAGGACGGCGAGATCTGTGATTTTGCTTCTGTGGGGGATCTGTGGGTGAGTACTGAGGTTACGACGGCAATTAAATAGGAGAATGATAGGCATCACCGGGGAAGGGACGGGAGTCACGGTTCAATCGTCCGGCTCTAGCTCGCAGTGCACGCGACCCTCCCTCCCAGCAGAAAAGCCACCTACTCTATCTTCTAACCTACTCTCTGTTTTAAATTACTCCGCGCGCACGCTTATTCTTTCATTTTTCATCAAAAAATTCTTAGAATTTTTGGTATACGTAGTACATATTTCATACTATCTATTTCAAAAATCTTAGGATTTTTTTAATGAGAAATGAGGAAGTACTAGCCCACCTACATAAGCGCGCCGACGAAGTAATTTGAAACAGAGGAAGTACTACCTCCGTTGTGAAATATAAACCTCTTTAGAAGGACTTTGCTAACGCGCGGCGCGGCGCACCTAATCAGCTTCCGAGCGGCGGCTGCCAAGTCACGCGAAAGCGACATCGCGCGCGAATAGAAAATCCCTTTACTTTAGCGAGCGGCTGGACAGCAGACAACTTTAGTGGACCTCCCAGGACAACTCTAACTGTCAACCCCATGCCCCTGTCCTTTATACACCACACGAACAAAACCGAGTCTCGTTTCTTTACAACTTCACCATCTGCCACCTCCCAGATTCTTCTTCTCCTTAAGAAAAAGAAGGAAGCAGATCAGATCTGAACCAGACCAGATTTGAAGCCATGAAAAAAGAACTAGTGGAATAAAACAACAACGGATTGGTCATTTTTAACCCCTCTCCCCTATCCCCTGTTCTCCTTAATCTCAGAAATTTTAACTAGTTTGCAAAAACACACAAGAGATTGAATCTCTCACAAAAGTTTTGATATAAGCACATAGAACATCTAGAATATATGAGTTAACAAACAAGCTACTTGTCCAGGAAAAGTGGGTACTAATAGTAGTTTAAAAAACTACAAGAAATAAACAATTATCCAAACAGATACTAGATGACCAGAAATATTATGACTGAACATTCTTCCATGCTTGTGCTGTAGCCAACATTTTGAATATGGTAACTTGATTTTTGCACAAATAAAATTACATATTGTTCCTTGTGCATGATCAATTTGAACCTTTTCCATCATCTACTTAAATGTGGCATGCATGTTGAAAATTCACTTCTCATTCCTGCATTGAAAAAAGAGTAAGCATGTTAAATTTGATGAAATTCAAAAACA
Organism: Avena eriantha; assembly: GCA_910589775.1. NCBI lineage: Eukaryota > Viridiplantae > Streptophyta > Magnoliopsida > Poales > Poaceae > Avena > Avena eriantha. The sequence continues at coordinate 127,171,648 of OU342744.1, read as the reverse complement.
AATGACTTTGCATGTTACACAAAGAAAAACCATGGATATTGATCAGCTTTTGGCGATGGACGAGTATAATGGTGATTTGTCATTGACTGGAGCACTGAATAATGAGGGTAAACTCAGAACTGTCAGATTATTTCTTAATGGTTACAAGGTTATACATGCAGAACTACCAAATTAGCTTTATTACATGGACAGGTTAAAAATCCATTCAGAACTGCCAGATTATTTCTTAATGGCTACAAGATTATACATGCACAACTACCAAAAAATAGCTTTATTAAATGGACAAGCTAGAAATCATTCAGAACTAGATTATTTCTTAATGGTTACAAGATTACACATGCAGAACTACCAAATTAGGTTTATTAGATGGACAAGCTAAAACATTCACAAGTGCCAGATTATTCATCAATGATTACTAGGTTCTACTGGATTAAACTGCTAGGATATTACATAGTAATTGCCAAAAAGATAAATCCAAGATATAATTACACATTACTAGTTTACGGGAAGTTAGTGATTTGCCATGTTTCCTACCTACTAGTCCAGTCAAAACAACTTCTAGAAAAATCTAATATGCTTCGTACTAATGTGGAAAAAAAATACAGATATGATGCTTTTGGGTGAAAACAATGAAGAAACACTCTTTGCGGGTGTTTCGCTCGGATTTGCTTGCCCTAGCGTGAGTCTCGCACAGTCAAGTTTTGCTCACACACCTCCGGCAGAACAAAATAGTGGTAATGACGCGATCCTAGAAGTCATTTCTACACCGCAGCCACCAAGTACACACATGAGATTCGATACATTAGAGGAAGCTGAAAGGCACTACAAGATGTATGCATGGAGAAAGGGATTTGGCATTAGATACAACTATAAGAAGAAGTATATATTAACTAGAGGGGACATAAGGGCAGCACTTGTTTGTCACAAGGCAGGCCGCCAGAAAAAAGAAAATGAAGACACTAAAAATCCTAAGCCTGTTGTGCCGGAGAGGAATAGGAGTACAAACACAAGAACAAACTGCCAAGCTAGAATGATGATCAAATTTATGGATGGCAGCTGGGGTGTGACAGACTTTTGTGATCAGCATAACCAAACGCTCATTAACAACCAGGTTCCTATGATCACATAGAGAAATTCCGCGGGAGGACCAGGATTTCATCAAGTTGCTTCATTCAGTGAATATGGAAAACAAGCAGGATGATACAAGTGATGTCTACACTCTATGAGTCACTTGAAGGAGTTACGTATACACCTAAATACATGGAAAACTTCAGAGCATCAATTCGAGCTGAGAACAAGTACACAGATATGCAAGATACATTTACCTACTTTGATGAAATGAAGTAGCGATAAAAAGATTTTTATTACAGATCCACGCTTGATGATGAAAAGAGGGTTGAGAACTAATTTTGGGTAGATGGAGTTGCTAGAAGAGCATACAAACACTTCAATGATGGCATATCTTTTTATACAACATACTGTACCAATTAGTATAAGATACCTTTCGCTCCATTTATAGGAATAAACAACCATGGACAATCTATCCAGCTTGGATGTGGGTTCTTAAGGAATGAGCCCAGTTCTAGTTTTGAATGGCTATTTGAGACTTTCCTAATTTCCATGGATGTTCTAGCTCCAATAAATATAATTATAGACCAGGATTTTTGAATGAGGTCAGGAATAGATAACAAGTTCCCAAACACTAGGCATAGAAACTGACGTTAGCATATAGTTTTCAAGGCAACTGAAGAAATCGGGCCATTAGTTGAGAGGATTCCTGGCCTACGAGAAGTGATAAACGATTTCCTAAATTGTAGCTTGTCACCAGAGGAATTTGAAGAGAGCTGGAATGGTATGATATAAAAGTTTGGCTTGTACGGACATCCTAAGTTTCTGGCACTCTATGAGAAAACAAGTTACTGGGTCCCAGCATACTTTATGAACTCCTTCTACCCATTCCTGCAGACAACCCAACAAAGTGAAGGTTTTAATGCAGTGCTGAAACAATATATCAGTCCTTCGAACTCAGTCCTCGAGTTTGTCCGTCAATATGCTGCTATCCAAGAAAAGATAATGAAAGCACTGGACAAAGAAAAAGCAGCTCATCCTTAACTACGACGAAGGCATGGTGCTGGAACCCAATCGAATAACACATGTTAACGGTGTACACATGTGACATATACGATCATTTTCAGAAAGAAATGTTATACACAATGTCCTATAACATAGTACAGGCTGCTGACCATATTTACACGCTTGAATGCATAACAAAGTTTGTGCCCAGACATACCACAATAGAAACTACCAAGTTTATGCAGACCGTGAAAATAGTCAGTACAAATGTCAATGCTAGAAATTTGAGAAAGTCGGCATAGTATGTTGCCACATTCTAAAGGTAATTTGCAAATTGTTCTCGGTTGCCAGAATAACTGCAACTAGTTACCTACTAGGAAAGTACATGATTGCCAGGTTTAAATGTAGGTCATATTGTTACTCTTTATGGAAAGCAAAAAACTAATATCACTATATGCTAGATTGGAATGCATATGAAAAACTACCAGATTAAAAATGACCATAGTTGCAAATTTATTTAGTTTCGACATATTATGTTTTTGAGAAGCATACTAACTATGCTACCTTATTTTTTTTCTTTTCCAAATGAAGACCACGTTCTTTCTAGGACTGACAGTGATGCCGCCGGCATATGCTCTTAAAAGGTGGACATGGAGTGCAGAGGAGAATTTAGTGGAAGAAACACCAAGGCAACTGACAGAGATACCGGAGGAGTCTAGGAAGAAGATGTCACTGGCAACAATGTGCAATGATTTCAAAAGCATGGCACTATACGGTAACAAAACAGAAGATGGGAAGAAGATAATAAGGATGCATCTAAAAAATATGATGAAGGATTTGGCTTCACTAAAGAGAGAGACAGAGAAAAGAGCAAAAAAAGTTGTTGCTAATTCTACTCTCCCTACAAATTCTTCACAGCATACTACAAACCAAAGTAATCAGCAAGATGAACCTACAACAAGTATGGATGAACAACATCAAGGATCTAGGCCAGAAACACATCCACCAAAATGCAAGAAGGCTGCTCCAAAGACATCAGCACCTACATGTGATCCTAGGCCAAGTAACAACACTAACTTCACAAGTTCAGTTCCAATGATACCTCAAACCACTGCAGGATCTTCGGAAACATGACATGCTCATGTACGCGATCCCCAAAAATCAAACACAAAAGGAAGGAAGAGAAAATATGCATTTGAGAATGCACTGAACATTGGCAGGAAAGAAGTCCGTGTGTGCAAGCAATGTGGCTCGACGGAACATGATAGGAGAACATGCCCACAAAGATCGCAGCTACCAAACAAGAATTAAAAAAGCTCTCTGGATTACCGCATAAAACAAATACTAAATGTTCTACATTTTTTTCATTGTTTCATGTTGTAAAGATAGTGCCATGTATGTCCTATTTACTTCCATCTATATTCATGTATGCTCAAGAATTTCATTTTTTTTGAAGAAACAAACAACTGTAGTTTTACCATATCACATTGTTGTTTAAATTCGACCTCCAGTTCTCCTTTTCCTTATTAAAATCAGCAGTAATCCACTTGTACGGTATAATACTCCTCGGTTTATATGCATCACCTTTACCAATATGTGGGATGTTCTGCTCATCCCAATTCTCGATGTTGTAGAGCACATTAAAACCACAGTTGAATCTGCGAGGGGGAAAATAAAAAAAGACATCAATAAAAATTGTAGTATAAAACAATCAGAAAATCATTTTCTGTAGATAAAAAGAGATAAAAATAGGAAAGATGTCATACAAGTTTTCCTGCACTAGCACATTAACATTTGTGTGTTCCCAATCCTGTATCTGGACCTTCGAGGTGGCATAATGTATCTGCCATATAGCCTTGATCTTACTGATTAGTGTATTTGCATGATCATCGAGACTTTGACTCTCTTCGCCACGCATCGAGTCAAGTTCTTCGAACCTTTCGGCTTGAAAGTTCATAGACAAGCAATACCAATGGTTGCCTTTCTTAGTTCCTCTAAAGATCTCTTCAAGAACTGGGAAACAAATTTGGATAAAAAACAGACAATAAAAACAGTAACTACTCTGAATTAAATAGGCAACTTAGCACTTCTAATATGGTAATTAACCTGCTGGTATTAGATAACTGAAAAACTACATTCATAGTGTGCTACTAACCTGTTTCATTATACTAAGCGAGTAATCTGATCTGCTTTTGAAATACGAAACAACAACCTTCTTCTCAAACTGTCCACTTACCAAAAAGTTGGAGAGCTGATATGGCATTATCATCTTGCCCTCCACTTTGTTTGTACGGCACAGGTACTTGATACCAACTTCCATGCAATGATTAGACAATTCACCCCTAACATGTATAGAATCATCCAAGTCACCAGTTACAACCCAGATGTTCGTGTATTTTACAATTTGGTACCTGGTTTAAAAGAAGGAATGGAAATGATTAAGCATGAACAACCACCAGCATGAAAAACAAATCAACAACTATCAGATTAAAATTCAACAACTACCACATTAAAAAGGAACAACTACAAGATTAAGTTTGAACACCTACCAGGTTTAAAAATATGAACAAAAACATACAAGACTAAGTATGAGCAGATGGAATAGCTACCAGATATATTTGAACAACTACCAGATATATTTGAACAACTACCAGATTATGTAAGAACAATTACCAGGAAAAAAATAAATGATGTTTACCTTTTCAAATTGGATTTGCTTGGACTTGCATGCTTGCTGCTTAGCATGATCTTCTGGTATACATTCTCTTGATCTGAACTGACTTTTATCGAGCTATCAAAGGGGGATACTAGAAAATGGGACGCATTTTTTATCCTCACTTTGTGAGCTTGCACCTTCGGTGTTGTGCTTTGGATAGCATTGCCATCCATGGTGGTTGCGGGGGCTACAAATGCTTGCAACTCTCTCTTCCTTTTTGAAAATGCTTTACAATAACCCGCATACCTACTAAGCTCTACTGCACCTTCATCACTAAGGATATCAATTTTATTGAGGATATAGTTTTCTAGCTCCTTTGACACTTTGAATTCTTCGAAATCAGAGTCGGTGCATGTTTTTTCAATAGGTTTGCTTGATTCTGTTGTAGAAAAGCAAAATAAAATTATCAATACAGTTATCCTATGTAACTTGGTTGCCATGTTAAATAAACTTGCTTCACAGAGCACACAAAAATCATGGCGGCGATATTAATTAAACTTGCTTCATTTGCGTAAAAATAAAGGAGAAATCTAAGGATGTTAAAGATGGACCGTGCTATGTCGCGGCACCGCATATTGTCCATCCTGTGTGGCGGCAGGCCTACCAAACCTATCCCAGCGCATGCGTGTGCCTTAGAAGCCAAGCCTCGCACAAGTGCCACATGCACCATCTGCGTGTGAGATGTCAGCTAGCTATTGGTTCCGAGCTCAATGCATCTCGGAGTGCTCTTTCTGAATGTACTAGTTGTTACCTAGCACAATATTACCACTTTAGCAGAAAAATGCACACCACAAAAATTCCTGTTAATTGCACTACACTGCTGCCATTTGAACTAGACTCTATCACACTGACCTTTATATATGTGACCATGTAACAAACATATCAGATGATGTAAAATAGCACTACCCGACTAATTAGTCACAATAATCAAGTTATCTATGAAAATAATTACCATGTTGTTTATAAAGCACTCATAGCAACTAACAGATAATCTAGTCACAATTATCATATTAATTAACCACCATTATCAGATTAATTAGCCATGATTGCCATATTAAAATATCTGTGTAAAAAACTTCATGCGCCTGGACAAAAGCAAAGTGAATGCCTAATTAAATAATATTAGCTTCCAAATTAACTAAACTAAGTTGCCAATAAAATAAACTTTCTTACTGTATTTTACCAAAAAAGTGATCACTATTAGGTTTTGAAACACATAGTTATCACATACAATTAGACAGAAGAAAAAATTACCAGTTTTATATTACTAAAATATTAGCATTATTTTTTTCCGTAGAAGAGCATGCATGTTTATTAGCATATTATCAAAGTTCCATAGGTGAAAAAAACTGCAGGCTACAAGCAAAAGGTTACTGATGGGTTGATGACTTCAAGTGCACAGATCGTTTGTAGCTAGTTTCGAAATAAAGATATCGATCCCACAGGGATAGGAGTCTGATGTCTTATAACTCTTGAAATAAATATTACGATAGAAATGCTAGATTAAGTTCTAAGTGACAAGATAAAATGCGAGTATTGTGTAAAAGATGTTTTGGGTTTTAGGTATAAGAGCAATAATAAAATAAAGTAAAATAACTGAATATAGAAAGTAAGTATCACATATGTAATAGAGATTGGAACTGAAATAGGAAAAAAGCATTCACAGGGAGTAGTGGATACACCACTAGTATTATAAGGATCTAAGATAAAGATTATCATCATGAACATTCCCAACTATGTATGTGTGGGAGTAACTCCGTATTTGGATAATTAGGCAGCAACCACTGCTCAGATCATCCTCATAACCATAACAGACAGCAATCGATATCAATCGAGTTACTGCGCTATTAAGGTACGTAATCCCATAGTACGTATCCTATGGCATGGATAGTGTTCCGTGAGTTTCCTCGGTTTTCCAAGTTGATACGTAAGGGGTTCCAACAACTTTATAGTCACTGTAAATACTAGCACGCCTCCGTCTACCAACTAGTAGTTCCCTCCACCAAGTCCCTATGAGAGGAAAATATTGAGAGGTCAACTTCTCTCAACATCAAGATATAGAAAATCTAACACATATCATAGCGATGAATAACATAATAGACTTTATCTTATTTCAATCTCATACTAGGGTTTCTCCATCTCTCCAAGAACTAGAGATCTACTCAGACATGGAGGCAATCAACATCATGGCAATGGTAATGGAAACAATCATAGATGAATAGTACTTGTATAAATCCACAACGAATATGGGAATTACGACAAGATCTAGACAAGATGTAGATGGGGTGGATGGAGATGGTGGTGATATAGTGGTGGTTGATAAAGATCGATGCCTTAGCCTCCCAGATCTACGCAGGGCAAAGATGGATCCCCGGTGGATGAGTTCCCCCTCCAGATGCCTTCCGGAGGTTAGGTTTCTGTGATTTCTAGGTGTTCTGTAAGTCGTCTCCCCGAACCAGTTGCACGGGGTGAAACTACTTGAGGAGGCAGAGGCGTTGCCAACTATATGGCCCGAGCTATACGGCTAGAAAATTTGCTCCCGCCATATAGTTGGTCGTTGAACCTTCTGCTGCCCTTGTTCGCTTCTGGTTTTCTTCTGGTATTATTAAAATTTTCCAAATAAACGATTTACGTTGTTTTTGACTCCTTTTCTCCACAGTATAACTGTTCCAAGAATTGTATCCATTGGGTCCATTACCTATCCTGATCCTGGTGAAAACAGACATAAAATATGCGCGCAAGCACCGTAAAATACCAAGATCCTATGTCTACAATGAAAAAATAATAATGTAAAACATAATGCAAATATGCACTCATCAACTTCCCCAAGCTTAGACTCTTGCTCGTCCCGAGCAAGTTTTAGCTTAATGGATGTGATCCTCATATTCATGAAGCTGAGTCGATTAAAATAAATGAAGGAGTTGCAGCATGTGTTTATCATATACGATACATGGGAATAAGTTCGTGAATAGTACCTTATTTGAACCATCTGAATAGTATTAGTAGGCTTCCACACCTTAGTTATCAATAGTTCATAAAAGATAAATCTCAACATAATGTAAAAGTGTCCGGTTCAACCGAATGAGTTAACGAGGTAATCCCAAGTGTTTTAGGATCAACGTATTCACTTGGGATTCAAAATTTCAAAAGTGTCTCTTTGTCATACTACAATACAGTGGTATATGCCTATTTGCTCTTTGCACACTCGCTCTTTTCTTCTTTCTTTTCTTTTCTATTGCATATATGCTCACACTTTTGTTTTAAGTGATGTGCAAAGGAGCTAGCCATATATTTCACCTTATGTAGGAAATCAAAGTTTAACGATCTCAATTATCAAGTTCCAACCGTATATGAAGCATTCTTATGACTTGGAGATGCTACCTCGACTTGTTCTCACTCTATTTTGATAGCACTTTCATTTTCTTTTGTTCAAGGTTTCTTTTTCAACTTAATTGTATAGATAATTTTTCTTTGTAAATCAAATTGTAGACTTACAACATATTGACCAAATTATCTTTATGTGTTCCATTAATACCAATGGTGTGGAAGACTTATATTGCTATCATCAAGTGCAAGTAAAATCATACTAAATCCATTCAATATTATTAAAGCAAACACAAACTCAATATTGCTCCATATATAATAATAAACTCGGAATTTCATTAACGGGATCGATTATTCCTGAAAGGAATTCTAATGATGCAAACTTTATTTCTTGTTTGAACTAATGCGAAAATAATAATAATAACTAATAGGATAGATTACAAGGTTTTAAAGATCTCCCCAAGATTGGAATCAATCCAGGCGGGATCAAATAATCCCTTGCGATTATTTGATACTATGATTGTTGTAGATCACTGTAGCGCCATGTCACATGGTATCTTCTCCTCACGGGTTAGTCTGAGGCGGGGGGATTGATTGACAACTTCTAATTCTTTAACACGTAGCTTGTAGAAAAGATTGTTCCTCTCCAGCACTTTCACTTGTTCTTTAATGAACTCATTGTTACCCTGAAGTGTTTGTAGCACCTTAAGACTCATAAAAAACCCCGCTTCAGTTGTCCGCTTGATATCTTCATCAAGTTTATCAAGATAAAGTCGCAGCAAGCGTAGGTGTTTGGGTGTCCCTGGCTTCTCCTTGTCCAACTCTTCAATCTTCAGCTCCAAGGCCTTCAAATCCCTCTTCCGACACCCATGGTCAGTGTCGAGGAACTCTATAGGGATGGTCTTGATCTCCTTGCCTTGCTCGCTATTGCTCCCGATCTCCATAAGAGCTTTTCTTCTTTGACTTCTATCCCTTGGTTGAGAGCCCTCACGTTTAAATAAGAGGTAGATTGGTTTCTGGAGATTCTGATTAGAGAGAGAGACAATGGAAATATATGAGGGGGTCAGAGGTCGGTAAAACCTGCGATAAACAGCAAATTGTCGTCCAAGAAAAGAATCTTAACAAAACAGGGAAAGAAATCATGGATTTGGAAGAGTTGTGTCGCGTAACGACCAACTATACGAGCGCGGTCCGTATAGCTCCGGCCATATAGTTGGTTCCGGGCAGATATATCCGAATATCTCGAGTCTAGATCGATTAAATCACGACTCGGAACCGATAATAATTTTTTTAGATCAATAAATGAAAAGTCAAATGAAAAGTGTCTGAGAGTTTAATGACCAACTATACGGCTGGAATCTTGGCTGTGGTTGTATAGTTGCGACCGTATAGATATAGACACTAAAAAGCAAAACTATCTGAAAGTTTAATGACCAACTATGCGGCCGAAATTTTGGCTCCGGTCGTATAGTTGCGAACGTATAGGCTCAGATAATGAAAACAATTTCACAAAGATGATACAAAGAGTTTAACGACCAACTATACAATGGGAGCTCCCTCTCTGGTCATATAGTTCCGCCCATCTAGTTGGTAAAACCCCTCTAAAACTTCAGAAAACACAAGGAATTCAAAAGCAGAATTTTTAGGAGTAAAATTTGTGAAAACAAATCACTTATTTGGGTAAGAACTCTTACCTTGCACTTACCATTTGCTTATTCGGAAATGAGAAAGTTCCTCGAAGAACAAAGATTTCTTCTTTCTTGAAGGAGTTGACCTTGATTCATTGATAATTCTTGTAAATGAAAATCACCAGAACTAAAGTTCCTCTCAATAAGATTGGTGTCTTACTGGGCAATCATGGACACTGCATCTAACATTTTTATTTCTTGCCTCTGCATAATCTGCAACTCAAATTCTTGAAGTGAAAGAATCCAATGGATCAGTCTTGGCTTATGTTCTTTACTCTCAAGGAGTTCTTTTAAACCATCACGATCTGTATGAACTCTTACCTTTGCATCAACTATGTAAGAACGAAATTTATCACAAGAGAAAAGTACAGAATACAGTTCTTTTTCTACCTTTGGGTAATTCTTCTGAGCACCATTTAGAGTTCTACTAGCATGATGTATAATATTAAATATGCGACCAATATGTTATCCCAGAATTACTCCTACAATATCATCACTAGCTTCACATATTAAGTCAAAGGTTGTATCCTAGATAGGTGGTTTAATGATGGGAGCACGATATAAAGCATTTTTGAGTTTATCAAAGGCTTCAAGACATTTATCATCAAAATTAAATCGTACTTCCTTTTGCAGGAGGTTAGTCAAAGGTTTAGATATTCCAGAGAAATTTCTAATGAACCTTCTATAAAAACCCACATGACCAAGGAAACTTCTTATACCTTTAATATCCCTAGGTCGTGGCATTCTCTCTATTGCCTCAACCTTAGCTCTATCAACTTCAATTCCCTTACATGATACCTTGTGTCCAAGGAATATACCTTCTTTGAACATAAAATGGCACTTCTCCCAGTTTAGAACAAGATTGGTTTCTTCGCAACGCTGCAAAGCTATTTTGAGATTATCCAAGCAACTAGTAAACGAAGTTTCATAGACAAAAAAGTCATCCATAAATACTTCCATGGTAATTTCTATGAAATCTGCAAAAATAGCAGTCATGCATCTATGAAAAGTAGCCGAGGCATTACATAAACCAAAAGGCATACGTCGGTAAGCATGTAAACCATAAGGACTAATGAAAGTTGTTTTAAGTTGGTCATCAGGATGAACAACTATTTGAGAAAAATCAGAGTATCCGTCCAAGTAACAAAAATTAGTATGGTTCGCTAACCTCTCTAAAGTTTGATCTATGAATGGTAAAGGATAGTGATCTTTCCTAGTTTCTTTATTTAATTTTCTGAAGTCTATGCACATCCTATGCTCAATAATAGTTCTAGTAGGTATCAATTTATTATTTTCATTAGGAACAATAGTGAAACCGCCCTTCTTAGGGACACAATGAACATGACTTACCCATTCACTTTCTTTAACAGGATATATTATAACTTGCATCCAGTAGGCGTATAATTTCTTTTCTTACCACTTGTTTCATTTTAGGCTTCAATCTTCTATTAAATTCTGTAACTGGTTTAGCACCTTCCTCCATGAATATTCGATGGACGGATAACATGGAACTGATGCCCTTCAAGTCATCCATTGAGTACCCAAAGGCCTTGCGATGCTCCTTAAGTATCTCTAGAAGTTCTTCTTTGTCTTTTCCTGAAAGTTTAGCACTGATAATAACAGGAAACTAGAAACCTGTATTTGATATTATCTGGTAGAGTCTTCAACTCTGGGGGTGGTAGTTCCTTGTCCCCTCTCTTTTTTGGCTCTTCAAAAGCCTCATCAGTTGGAGGTCCCATTATGGGAAGTGAATCGAATTCATCTTCTAGTTCTTCCAAGGACTTGTCCTCCATAACTATTTCTTCATAATTTGGATCTTCATTTATTTGTTCTTCTTGTACCAAAGAAAAGAGCCGCCATTTCTTCAATAGTTCTCTCTTCCTCTTCTTCTTGTATTTGTGGAGGCCTGTGATTAAATTTGGAAAAATGGAATTTATTTTCCATTCCCCCAAGCTTAAGAGACACAATCTCTTTCTTGAAATTAACATAGGCACTGATACGTCCAAAACGTATCTACTTTCCCCAACACTTTTGCTATTGTTTCTCCTCTAAACTTGTGTGATTTGAGTGCAACTAACGCGGACTGATGCTGTTTTCATCAGAATTGCCTTGGTGTCTACTTTTTGTGCAGAAAACCAACTATCACGAAACATCCCGAAAAATATGTCAAAAATCCTATTTTACCTGAAGACTCCAGGTGCCAGAATACGAGACGGAGAAGAGCCAGGGGTGGCCACACCACCTGGTGGCGGGGGCCAGGCCAGGCCACGCCAGGGGGTGGTGTGGGCCCCCAGGCACCCCCTCGGCCTCTCTCTTCGCCTATAAGGAGCCTTCTGACCAAACTTCGGGGGGGGGGTTCGACGTTTTTCTAGAAAGAGTTCCGCTCCGCCGCCACCACCAGATTCCACGAAACAGCACCAGAAACTCCGTTCTGGCACCCTGCCGGGATGGGGAATTGGAGGAGATCATCGCCATCATCATCACCATCGCTTCTCCATCGACCATCCATGTTTCCCCATCTATGAGTGAGTAATCCCCCACTGTTGGCTATGGGGATGGTAGGGATTGGATGACATCGTTCATGTAATGGCATCAGATTGTTAGGGCATGGTGCCTAGGATCTTTTATTAGTGCTTTATGACTTTGTTGCGACTTGTTGTGCTTAATGCTTATCACTAGGGCCCGAGTGCCATGATTTCAGATCTGAACATGTTATTGATTCATTATGATAGTATTGTTTTTGGTCTTATTTGCAAGTTGTATACACACGTTGTTGTCCAGAACCTATGGCCCCGAAGTGACAGAAATCGGGATAACCAGAAGGGAATGGCTTTGATGTGAGGATCACATGTGTTCACGGAGTGTTAATGCTTTGCTCCGGTGCTCTATTAAAAGGAGCACCTTAATTGCCAGTAGTTCCCTAGAGGCCCCGCTGCAAACGGGCTGGCAGGACAAATGATGTTGTGCAAGTTCTTATTGCGAGCACGTATGACTATCTATGGAACACATGCCTAGGATTATCTAGTACTTGGATGCTTTATCTTATTTATCTGCAATTGCCCTATGTTCTGATTGCTATTTGAATTGTCTTGTCCATGCAACGCCCGTCCATCCATCCCTATGCCTACCGCACTCGAATCCCACTGTTTACTGTTTTTGTTACTACTGTCTTTGCTTTACTACTGCTGTAACTTTACTATTCTTACTAGAAAACTGTTGCTACTGATAAACTGTTGTGAGCAAGATTGTTTCCAGGTGCAGCTGAATTGACAACTCAGTTGTTAAGGCTTATAAATATTCTTTGGCTCCCCTTGTGTCGAATCAATAAATTGGGTTTCACTTCCCTCGAAAATACTGCGATACACCCTCTATACTTGTGGGTCATCTGGCACCTATATCACCCAAAAAGTTTCTTCCAAATATAATAGGGCAAAGAGTGTCAGCTGACATATCAACAACTACAAAGTCGATGGGAAAGTTTTTATTGCCAATTGTGATAGTTGCATCTTCAACTACTCCCATTAGAATTCTAAGATTTTTATTGGCTAATATAATTGTCATATCACTATTTTCAATTGTAGCCAGTTCTATTTCTTCTTTTATTTCTAAGTAGAAATCATAAGATATAACATTAACTTTGGTGCCAACATCACATAAATCGTAATGCAAGGTTTCTTTAAATATGAAGGGAAGAATAGGCTTACCCACATCTTTTACCTTTGTTTTACCTTCAACCAGTATGCAAGTCTCTTCATCAAGTTCAACTATGTTACAATGCGCGTACATAGCCATGATTGCTTCCTTGGTTACCTCTTCATCTTTGGTTTCCTCCAGATGTTCCACGAGTTCTGGCATATTTTCTTCTTCCTTTTTATCCTGTACTGGTTTGACCTATTCATATTCAAGAATATGCTTTCGTGCAGTGTTAGGAAAAGGCATTTTGTATATTGGTTCTAAGGAGGCCAGTGTTGCTTTATCTTCTCTTTTCTTCTCAGGTTCGGGTGGTGGATCATACTTGACCGGTCCCTCTTTTGGAGCTTTAATATGTTCTATATAAGCTTTAACAACTTGCAACACAAGATCTGAATCCAAATAAAGTTCTTTAGATAATTCTTTAACATGGCCTTTTCTATTATAGTTATGAAAACAATCATGTTCTATTTCTACGCCTCCTTCACTTCGTAGACCAAAATTCCATGAAACTCTATGATCACGAATTCTATTAAGTAAATCCCAAGCTTTAGGTACAGGAAGATTCATAAAGGCTCCTTCCGCGAAAGAGTCTAGTTCAATTTTATTAGGTTCAATTAAACCGCCATAAAAGATATGCAATAAAGACCATTCGGGTAAATCATGATGCGGACATAGACATAGTAAATCTTTAAATCTAATATAAGCTCTTACTAGTCCTTCATTAGAACGGTTTTTCCAAGTCATTATAAGACGTCTAATTCCAAAAGATTTTGACAATAGATAATATTTTGCTAGAAATTCACAAGCTAGATTATCCCAAGTAGTAGTGGCTTCAGGTGGTAGAGATCTATACCATGAGAGAGCTGTACTAGTCAAATTCTGACTAAAAAGTTTAACCCTTACCTCATCAGCGGTATATCCCATCAATAGAAAAGTGCCACATATATCTTTGAAATATGCAATATGCTCATATGGATCAGGATCTTCTTCATCTCCAGTAAATTGCTTCTTGTGTAAAATACCAAGTAGTAGAGGATTTATTTCAAACCCCCTTGTCTTCTCGTTGGAGTTGTCTCTTTTATAAATATTATAGGGCTTCCAAAGCAGTTGAGTGGGTTAGCACTAGTCATATGCTCAAACTCCATCATGTTGGTGGGAACCTGTAACTCAAAACAAAATTTAGCAAGACAAAAATAAATAAGCAAAAACTAAAAGACCTACAATGCTTAGCTCCCCAGCAACGGCGCCAGAAAATAGCTTGATAATTGCAAGTGCACAGATCATTTGTAGCTAGTTTTGAAATAAAGATATCGATCTCACAGGGAGCAGGAGTCTGAAGTCCAATAACTGTTGAAATAAATATTACGATAGAAATGCTAGATTAAGTTCTAAGTGAAAAGATAAAATGCGAGTATTGTGTAAAAGTTATTTTTGGGTGTTAGGTATAAGAGCAATAATAAAGTAAAGTAAAATAACTGAATACAGAAAGTAAGTATCGCGTATGTAAGAGAGATTGGAACTGCAATAGGGAAAAAAGCATTCTCAGGGAGTAGCGGATACACTACTAGTATTATAAGGATCTAAGATAAAGATTATCATCATGAACATTCTCAACTATGTATATGTGGGAGGAACTTTGTATTTGGACATTTAGGCAGCAACGCTGCTTACATCATCCTCATAAGCATAGTAGTCAGCAATCGACATCAATCGAGTTACTGCGCTAGTAAGGGACGTAATGTCATAGGACGTATCCCATGGCATGGATAGTGTTCTGTGAGTTTCCTCGGTTTCCCAAGTTAATACGTAAGGGGTGCCAACAGCTTTATAGTCACTTTAAGTGCTAGCACGCCTCCGTCTACCAACTAGTAGTTCCCTCCATCAAGTCCCCATAAGAGGCAAATATTGAGAGGTCGACTTCTCTGAACATCAAGATGTAGAAAATCTAACACATGGTCACAACGATGAATATCATAATAGACTTTATCTTATTTTAATCTTATACTAGGGTTTCTCCATCTCCCCAAGAACTAGAGATTTACTCAGACATGGAGGCAATCAACATCATGGCAATGGTAATGGAAACAATCATAGATGAATAGTACTTGTATAAATCCACAACGAATATGGGAATTACGACAAGATCTAGACAAGATGTAGATGGGGTGGATGGAGATGGTGTTGATGCAGCGGTGGTTGATGAAGATAGATATCTTAGCCTCCTAGATCTGCGCAGGGCGAAGATGGATCCCCGGTGGATGAGTTCACCCTCCAGATGCCTTCCAGAGGTGAGGTTTCTATGATTTCTAGGTGTTCTGTATGTCGTCTCCCTAAACTAGTTGCACTTGGTGAAACTATTTGAGGAGGTGGAGGCGGCACCAACTATACGGCCAGAGCTGTACGGCCGGATAATTTGCTCCCATTGTATAGTTGGTCGTTGAACCTTCTGCCTCCCTTGTTCGTTTCCGGTTTTCTTCTGGTATTATTAATATTTTCCAAATAAGTGATTTACTTTGTTTTTGACTCCTTTTCTCCACAGTACAACTGCTCCAAGAATTGTATCCATTGGATCCATTATCTGTCCTGATCCTCGTGAAAACAGACATAAAATATGCGCGCGAGCGCCGTAAAATACCAAGATCCTATATCTACAATGCAAAAATAATAATGTAAAACATGATGCAAATATGCACTCGTCATGGGTCTGCCCAAGCTATTGGAGCAACATACCTAATCGGTTATCTCTCTTTGAAGAATCTTCCTGGGTACCGATTGTGCAATCCATTGGAGAATCATCCCCACAATCTTCATGTGAACTAAAACCCAAGTTGAAAGGTGGTGGTGTAAACATACCCAATCGGTTATCTCTCTTTGAACTAGTAGATGGGCCTCCTGCATCCATATGTTTCCTTTTACGAGAAGTCTCTTCTGCTGTGCTCGCCTGTCCTTCATGAACCCTAGGCAATACTCCTTGTTTTATTACTGATTCATACAACCATCTAACAAGTCCTTGAATTTTTGGTGGAACTATAACTGGTTGCCCACTCGGAAAACCAGGAATCCCCAGTTTAGCACCAACAGAAGGGGACAACTTCCATGGCCTGTAATAGCTGCTGCTACCCCTAGGGAATGTCCCTTGTGCTACTGGTGAGACCACCATGGTTCTGCACATGTTCTCACTTGGTGCTACTGAATTTGATTGCAAGTTATCAACATTTGGTGATATTTGGATTGCATTGGCCTTGTTTTTCCCATTGTCTGAATTATTTTTTTGGCTACCAATAGAAATTCTTGCAGCATTGCTAGATGATGGCTTCTTTGCGACAGCAGAGGAAACTATAATAGCGGTGCTCATTGTCTTCCCATCACCGATCATCACAAGGGGCATCTTTTTGATTGTTGGTAACCGCCGGGGACACCAAAAAAGCTGAATTTGAACTATTCCCATCCTCTAAGGTTGGAGAGAAGCTGATAGTCTTGTCCTTTGCATCACTTACATGGGCAGTGTTGACGTTGCTGCCACCTTGAATCTGTGCAAGCCTTGGAGATTTCCTAGTAGGTGTGTTACTTACCAAACTACGATGTTTCCTGCATGCACAAAAAAGCCAAAGGGGAAAGGGAATTAGACAAAAAAATATGTTACATACTATATGCAAAAAAGTTGATTTCAAAAAACCCCAAAAGAACAGTCAAAATAGTACACCTTTGATATGTATGCACACTCTCAGATACAGGGGATTTTCATCCATTATTGCTTTTTCATTCCCAGCAGTATTGCTACCCCCGGACTGCTTGTGCACCTTCTCTACATTAGCACTGTCGTATATGAAAAGAAGATTTAGTTGCCAGATTTATTATGAATAATTATCAAATAAGTTATACTTGACTACCAGGTTTTAACAAACATGAATTTGTCAAAAAGAAGAATTATAAAAATATTTATTTGCCATATTAACAAGTGGTTACTGCCAAGAAAAAATACATTGGCTTGTCAGGTTTTAGCATTAGTATAAAATGTTAGCAAAACTGTAAAAGTGGACATACTTGCCAGATTACCTATACATCACTGCAATGAAAATTACACTAGTTTGCCAAGATACAACCAGGACTACTATAACTTACCTCCTTTATGGATTCTTAGAAATATTCTCTTCATTTTAAATTCTTGAATTGTCTGTACCCATTGGGTCTACTGCTTCAGAACACTAGCTGATAGGGATCCCGAGTTCTTTTGCAACTATACACTTGATGCTGTTATGCAACTTCAATTCAGTAGCTCTTGGTTTTAATGGCTGTTGTTTCATGGAACTTAGCCTCGCTACAAGACTTGCTGCATCTCCCTTTATTTTCTCTTCAGCTTGTTGGGTACAATCCACCAGGGAATCAGCAACAAAATAACCAAATCCTTCACTCCCGCCGGAAGCATCAGTGCACTAAATGATGGATCCTTGATTTGAGAATGCATACCAGGAGGAGATGCACTTCTGCTAGCCCCTGGTTGGGATTTTGTTGGTGTTCCATGTGCAACATTAATGATTTTAGTGCTGCTTACATGGTGACTAGGTTCTGCATCACCTTCATTTCTCTCATTTCCCTCATCTGATTCTGATGAAGAAGAACCCATTTCTTCATCTCCATTTGGTCCTTGAGCATCACCATGTGCACCTCCTTCATTTACTTTCATTTCACACTACTAGGGAAAAGTCTACTGGAGGCGCATATGAAAAGCCATTAGAGTCGCATTATGGATGCGACTCGAGTGCCACGACTCAAGTATTTGTTACCCCAGTCGCATATGAGATGCGCCTCCTATAACCTATATATGCGAGGCGCATATCAATATGCGCCTCCTATATATGAGATGCGCCTCCTATAACCTATATATGCGAGACGCATATCAATATGCTCCTTACTCGCTGCCTAGGGATATAGGAATTAAAATACTTGTTAGCCCGTTTATGAAAAAATAAATCAATCACCATTACAAGAAATAAATAAAATTTGGTTGCCACCTTCAAACATGGTGAAAATTATTAGAAAAAACCGTAAGTGACACTTGACAGTTGGTTACCATATTAATTAAACTTGGCTACCAAGTTAATTATACGTGATTGCCATGTTTTAACTACGATAGCTTCCATATCAATTTAATCTTGCCTGCCAGATTAACTTTACTTCATTGCCATGTTTTAACCAAGGTGATAACTATTAGGTTTCCAACATAATTATCAGATTTCTTAGAGAATCAAATTACCAGGTTTTATTAAGAACCAATTAACAGATTCTATAGAAAATCGATTTTTCTAAAACATCTATGAGGACATAAAAAACAATCACTTGATTTCCCCAACACGGCTATCTACAAAATTGTTTAGAAAATAATTTTCACGCTATGCAAAAAAGTAGTGAACACATAGGCCGATAGTTCTGCTACACACGTGCACCCCTATTTGTGAAATGCATGTGAGATAGGACCAAGCACTATAGCAGTATAGAGGTAGTGACTGTAGAAAAACAGTCTATGACTAAACACTGCTACTGCCATGTAGACTGCTCCGCACAGAGATGCTGGTTTTGGGATGCCTTTGCGCACGGCAACACACAACCAACGTCACATGCGGATGGATGGCTTGGTTTTCATGCCGCACGATAACACTTGGCATGCATCGCATATAAGTAGATTTTTCCAAGAAAAGAATATAACAAACCTTCTCCTTGCATGTAGCATGAATGTTAAGATTCATCCAAGCGTCAAAACCATCTAGCCCACTAAAAAGACCAATTTCCCTAGCAATATCATCTTTAAACTTATCCTTTAGATGTAAAAAATTGGGGATAAGAGGGTTACGTAAACACATGAAAAACACATCAGTGTGTGAAAAAATTTTGCACAAAAAGGGGAATATACAAAAAGCAAAAAACAAAAAGAATTCCTAACCTTCATGGATCCAAAAATGTTTGAATCAAACTCCAGAGCATCCATTTCACCAAGGACATCAATTGCATCCTTAGTCCAACAATTAATAGCAAATTTAGTATGCTCGAAACCAAGATCAATATGATCGGTGTCGAGAGCAGAAAAGTGTCGCAGCTGAAAAGATCACAAAAATGCAATAATGAGTATGTATATAATGTAAACAAAAGGCATTCACATTGACAAAAACAAGCAATATTTTTTTTTAAAGTAACAAGGCTAGGTAGCTACCAGATAAAATTGCCTTGGCTGCCAGAAAAAATACACATGGCTGCCACAAAAAAAGTACACTTGGATGTCAGGTGAAAAATAAAAAGGCTGCCAGATATGAACACATGGCAGGTTGTACCCGGTATTATACATACAGAGGCTAGATTAAGACAGCTCCCAAACAACTAAAATAAAATTTAGAAAAAAGAAAGGAGCTCTCTCCATGCAATACAACAAACACCCCTTTGTGTATTTTCCATTTGATAGGTGCTTGTGTAGTTCATCAACAATAAACTTTCACATATTCATTTCTTGAGCTTGCTCTACATCTCCCTAAGAAAAAACATTGTCATCATAGATTAGAAAAGAATAACATGTATATACACGTGTATGAAACTGAAAAGGAATTTAAGAGGAGTTGTAAAAATATAACGTGTAGTCACATATCAGCATTAGATAACATTTGTTACTCATTCTAGTATCAGTAATAGGAGCGACAACTATTGAGGTAATGAACAACAACCAAAGCTCCTTGAATGTTTCATCCGCCTCCTCATACTGAGCTACCCAATTGCCAATTTTAGAAACTTTTGGCCTACTACTTTCATCAGGAAAAAGCCTTGCTGCAATCTCAGCTTCCAAATCATAATTTGCATAGTATTTCACAACCAACTATCCATGTGGGAGCCCAATCATCTCATGCACAGACTACTCTATCAAAGGAATCACTCCATGACGGGGGATTACAAAAGATCACCTAGCTGTATCGTAACACGGTGCAAACCAATAAATGACTGGATTGTACAACTGCTCACACTTGATATTTAGAAAACTACCATGCCACATGGCTACTATGGCAGCGCATTGGTCGTTAGTTAAATTGTTGTACACCTTTAAGATAGGTGTTGGGGAGGCCCTGTTTCGATCTCTGGTGCAAACCTATGGACAAAACAGGAGAACAAATGGATGAAAAAGTTCCTATTACCAGAATACCAATGCATTAAATGCCGGATTAGCTAAAAAGCAACTACCAGGATAATAAAAAAGTTACTATTACTAGGATATCAATATATTAAATGCCAGATTAACTAAATGCAACTATCAGGATATTAAAAAGGCTCCTATTACCACAAATCCAACTGACATTACATCTCTTTATTGCACCTTTTCCCTGCCAAGCAATTATGGCATTCCTTTATTATTCCTTCTTCTGAGCCATGACATCAAGCCTTACTGTTGTATTAGAAAACACACAAAAAACAGAATTATTAGTGTATAGAAAAGTATTCTCAACTAAAAATAATGGCAACATCTCAAAAACCAAAGGCACAAAATAAAAACAGCTAAGTCCGAATAAATTGTTTGTACCCAAAAACTTCTAGATTATATACAAAAACTTCCAAGTTATATACAAAAAACTTTCAGATTATATGCAAAAATAACTTATAGATTATACTAAAACAACTAGTAGCTTCCTTATAAAAAAAGTAACTACCAGATTACACAGGAGTGCCTACCAGGTTATACATAAATTACTACCATATTATATACAAATGACTTCCAAATTGTATAAAAACATATCAGGTTACTTATAAAAACATCTACCAGATTATATACAAACAACTACTAGCTTATTTTTAAATGACTACCAGATTATATGAAAAATAACTACTAGATTAAATATTATTTTGCATTATATTTCTAGATCCTAAAATATACTTAATATGACAGAAGTGAAGAATTAACTTGCCAAAAAGGTTTTGCACTAGATACATAGCAAAAAAAGGATTAACCTGACTTGATGAAAAATTGCTAAAAAGGCATGATTGATACATGTCCGGTACACAACAACGAAATGAACCACATGTACGGGTAATATGATCACAGGTAATGTACGACAATGTAGTTACAATGCAGAGTATATATCATCACTGTTTTGATTACACGAAGATATCAAAATGCATCCAATAAACAAATCAACCATGAATGTCGGTGCCCGCACAGAAAAAACACACCAAATGCGGCGCCTACATGGTAGATTTTCCACAAAAAGGTAGGGTATGAATCCCATGGCATTGCAAAAAAGATGCCAAACGTCCTGCAAACAACTACCGGCTCTTGCACCACCCTATTGTGTCGACACATGAATGTTATGAATAACATAAAACTCCTATGGCTCTTGCATATTCACACATGTAAGCACAACCACAAAATTGCTCATCCAATCCTCACCTACACACTCATTTCGACCACCTAGAAAACAACATGAACTAATCCCCCTTATAGCTATTTTCACCTGCATTACCATTTGCATTCTACATACTCCATATGCCCGCCAAGAGAACAATAAAGCAATCTCCCTCAAAAAAAATCACAATCAAGTCAAGAATAGGCAGTTACATCGCTGAATCCCATCTAACCAGAACCAAAAACTCGAGCACCCACCCACCCACCGGACAACATAGCTACCATGCAGGGGCGAGAGTTCCCAACTAAAATTGACCACCTACAAGCAATAACGCCACAAAAATCATGCAAACGCAAACTCAAAACCTAGATCTCGGCCACCCTTGAAGAGATACCACTCCTCGCAAGCTAGGAAATCGCCACTGTCGCGGCCCCACATACAACCGAATACTACCACCGAAAAAAGGGGAGGAGAGGAGAGAGGGGGCGGGAGAAACACACCTGCGACCTACCCCCTCCCCCCTCCTCCGTTGCAAGTCACAAAATCGCAACCAACCCCACCGCCAATAGCGTTCCTGCTTCGCAAATGACTGCTCGCTTCGCCGGTAAGAGGAGAGGGCGTCAGCAGCAGAAATTGCTCCCGAAAATAACAGCAAAACGCCATCCGTGAGGGTAAAAAGAGCAACAATAAACTCACCACCACAAGGGATGCACCAGATCTGCCGGTCAGCAGCGAGAAAGAAGTCCTCCGCTGGCCGCCGCGCGAGGGAACAACGTCACCAACGAATCGCCTGGATAAGGAAAGCAGCAACCGCTGAGAGAGGAATGGGCGGATGATACATTGCAAATGTATCTATAATTTTTGATGTTCCATGCTTGGTTTTATCCACTTTCTTGTGTTTTGTCCACACTTTGGAGTACTTTTCATATGATTTCTTGGACTAACCTATTAACAAGAGCCACAGTGACAGCTGCCTGTTTTCTGCTGTTTTTGGTTCCAGGAAAGTTAGAAAATGAATATTCTCGGAATTGGACGAGACAAAAGCCAAAGTGCCTATTTTTCCGGAAGTCATCAGATGCCAGAATACGAGACGGAGAAGGGCTGGGTGCTGGCCACACCACCTGGCCGTGCGGCCAGGCCTGGCCCATGCCAGGGGGTGGTCTGGCCGACCCAGCACCCCTCGGCCTCTCCTTCCGCCTATATATTGCCCTCGGGATGAAAACCCTAAGTACCCGATCAAAAATCCAGGAAAGAGTCTCTAGCCACCGTCATCTCCATCCCTAGATCGGGAGGGATCTGAAGCTCTTCCCGGCACCCTGCCGGAGAGGGGAATTCACCCTGGAGGCCTTCTTCATCACCATGCAAGCCTCCGGTGTGATGCGTGAGTAGTTCATCCTTGGACTACGGATCCATGTAGTAGCTAGATGGCTGGTTCTCCTCCTTTGTGCTTTCATGTCTAGATCTTGTGAGCTCCATTCATGATCAAGATCATCTATTTTTAATTCTGCATGTTGTGTTTGCGGGGATCCGATGGATATTGAGATGCTATTTCAGATTGATTATTGATTCT
The DNA here is from genome assembly GCA_910589775.1 of Avena eriantha. NCBI lineage: Eukaryota > Viridiplantae > Streptophyta > Magnoliopsida > Poales > Poaceae > Avena > Avena eriantha. The sequence goes on along the minus strand of OU342744.1, from coordinate 127,148,212 downwards.
ATCATGTCTTTGTTATTTGTGATCTTGCATGCTTTCCGTTGTTAGTAGCTATCTTGGCCAAGTAGATGCTAGCAACTCCAAGAGTTAGTATTTATGCTCGATAGTGGGTTCATGCCTCTGGTAATCTGGGGAAGTGACAGAAATCTTTAAGGTACTATATGTGTTGTTGCTACTAGGGAGAAAACAACAATCCTTTGTTCATAGAACAATGGTATTGTTTACTTTACACGCAGTTCGTAAAGCAATAATATGTTGCTTGCAACTTAATACTAGAGGGGGTTCGGATGATAACCTGAAGGTTGATTATTAGTCATAGATGCAGTTGGATGGTGGTCTATGTATAATGTTGTAATGCCCAATCGAATCTCAAAGGAGTCAAGATGATTAGTATATGCATGTATTGCTTTCTCGATGTTTGTCAATTGCCCCACTGTAATTTGTTCACCCAGCATGTTATCTATCTTAAGGAGAGCCACCTCTAGTGAACTATGGATCCCGGTCCTTGTCTTTTACATACAATCTACAAACTGTTTACTGCTTTGTGTTTACTTTCTGAAAACTTTTACTTATTTCCATTCGGTACGTTTAATCCTTGTTTTCCGCAAAACACGGTGAGATTGACAACCTCATCGTAAGTTGGGGACAAAGTTCCGTGGTTGTGTTGTGCAGGTCTCCACGTTGCTACTAGCACCGGTAGTGCGCCCTGCCAAGGCTTAGCTAGAAACACCTTTGGGGTGTTTCCTTGCTCCTACTGGTTCGATTAAACCTTGGTTTCATAACTGAGGGAAACTTGCTGCTGTGCTCATCATACCTTCCTCTTGGGGTTCCCAACGAGCTCTACATCAACATCGCACCAGCATTTTCCTGGCGCCGACACTGAGCCATCAAGCATTTTTCTGGCGCCATTGCCGGGGAGTCAAGGACATCTTCACAAGGGGAGTCCCTCATAACCAATCTCTTTACTTTGTTATTTTTGTTTTGCTTAGTTTCCTTTTGCTTTGTTTGCTTGTTTCTTTATCAGAAACACACAAAAAATTAGTTTTACTAGTTTGCTTTCTTATTTGAAAACCCAAAAAAATGACTACTCTTGAAAACACTAAGTTGTGTGACTTGACTAGCACCAACAACAATGATTTTATGAGCACACCTATTGCTCCACATGTGCCTGAAGATACTTTCTTTGAGATAAAACCTGCTTTGCTCAATCTTGTTATGAGAGAACAATTTTCTGGTATTGGTAATAAAGATGCTGCTGCCCATCTAATTAACTTTGTTGAACTTTGTGAGATGCAAAAGAATAGGTATGTAGATGGTGATATTATTAAGCTGAAATTGTTTCCTTTGGTGGAAGCTCAATCTTCTTTGAATAAAATGGCTGCTAAACCTGAAACTAATGATAATCCCTTTGTAGCTACTAATGCCATACAAGTAAGAATAGATGAAAATGTTAGACTATTAGCTGAATTACATGCTAAGTGGGAAAGAGAAGATGAAATTGCTAGAAACATTAGTGTTTATACTATCACCACCACTAGTGTTGAGGCTATTAATAGTTCTACTACTTTAGATGATAAATTTGATTTTGATCTTGATGGTTGCAATATCTCTGAAGTTATTAAGTTCCTACAAAAGCTTGCTAAAAGTCCTAATTCTAGTGCTATGAACATGGCCTTTACAAAACACATTACTGATGCTCTCATAAAGATTAAAGAAGAAAAGATGAAACATAAAGCTTCTATTCCTATTAAACAAGAAGATGGTTGGGAACCCATCATTAATATCAAAGTGAATGACTTTGATTTCAAAGCTTTATGTGATCTTGATAGTAGTGTTTCTATTATGCCTAGAAGGATTTATGATTTGCCTCCACTTGAAGATTGTTATTTGAATGTCCCACTTGATGATAATGCTAAAAAGAAACTCATGGGGAGTCTTAATGATGTTCTTATTATGGTTAACAATGCCTATGTCCCCGTTGATTTCTATGTTTTGGATGTTGAATACAATGCTTCTTGTCCTATTACTTTGGGAAGACCTTTTCTTAGAACTGTTGGTGCCATTATTGATATGAAAGAAGGCACCATTAAATATCAACTCCCACTCAAGAAAGGTATAGAACACTTCCCTAAGAAGAGAGAGAAGATTTCTTTTGCTTCCCCTATGAAAACAAAATTTGGTCTTAATGCTTTTTCATTTGAGAACACTTGATTCTTTTTCTTGCTTCTTATGCCTAACTTAAAGGCGTTAAAGAAAAGTACTTATTGGGAGCTAACCCAAAAGTTTTAGATGATTCTTGGAAGTTATTACCTCTGTAATAACCGCTCCTTATCCTTTTTATTTGCTTTTTGTGCCAAGAGTAACCTCTAATGAGAGAGAAGTAATGATTGGGAAAGTTGCTGTCCCGAAACAGATTTCTGTGCTTCACCATAAAAATTCGTGTAAAATCTCTGTATGTCCTTTTGAGGCGTGAATTTTGTGCTTCTGCCCCAGGTTGTTATCTAACTTTAGTTATTTCAACACTTTTTGATTTGAGCAACAGAAGTTCTTTGAAAAAGTTCATCTTTACCTGCTGGTCTGTTTTGACAGATTTCTGCCATTTTCTGCATTTGCTTCTTGTTGGTTCCTTTTTGAGTTCTTTTGGGGAATTGAGATTTTTGAGGGAAGTGCTATAGTAGCTAATGTTCTAATGGAAGTTTATTTGGTGTTATAACTGAACCTTAAGACTTATTTATCTTGAGTGCACTAATGTTGCTAATAAGATTGTGTGAAGTTTTGTATGAAGGAAAAATTTCAAGTGTATGGAAGGAATGAGTAATGAGATAAAGGATGGACTAAATCTCAAGCTTGGGGATGCCACGCTTGTCACCCCAAGAAATATTCAAGAAGTACAAGAGTCAAAGCTTGGGGATGCCCAAGGCATCCCCTTCTTCATCAATAAAAATCCCAGGTTTCTTCCAACCGCTCTTCATCAATAAAAATCCCAGGTTTCTTCCAAACGCTTCATTTTTTATTGTTTCATGCACAGTTGTGTTGTTCTTGGAGCGTCTTCTTTTTCGTTTTCGTTTTGGTTTTCATATGCTTTTGTTTGCTTTTTGCTGAATAAATTGGTTGGACCCCCTCTTTCATACATTGGTTTGCAAATAGTTTGGTTTGGTTTGGAAAAGAGTAGGAAAGTTCATACTTATGTGGTAAAAAGAGCTCATTTTTGACGGTGGCCTATGCTTTGTCATGCCATGCTTGATATTGTTTTGGCTTTATGCTTAGTATTGTTTGTTGTAGCATGACTTGTTATAAACAATTGAGATTGCTTAATGTGCCTTGGATGAATCATGCATTGTTTTAGCATATTAAAGCATAGTATAGTGGTATACTCCTTTGATGCTTTATTTGGTTTGACTTGGCGCATGCTCACACCATGTTATGACTATCTCAAGTCACCATAGCCTTTATGATCCTTTAGTTTTTAACTTGTAGTATCACTTTATGCTTTGATCAATTATGCTTTGTCGCTCTGCATGATTATGGCCATTATTGCTCTCTTAGTTTGTCGCTCCGAGTCTTTTGCTAGCCTCCACAACCAAGTATGAGTTCCACTCATGCATCCAACTCCCTAAACCAAGTTATTCCAAAGAGTCCACCATAACTACCAACTAGCTTATGCTATTCCAAGTATATTCATGCTTTTGTTTACCTTCCAAATTAAACTTGTTATGAGAAAACTAGTGATTAAAGCTCTCACGAACTTGATGGCACACTTTACTTTTCTTGCCCGTAATAAACTTGAACCATTGTGTCGTCTATGTTGTATATGCTTGCACTTATTTGTTGGGAATTAGCAAAACCATGCTTTCATGGGGAACGCTTTCAATATTGCACTTGGTACTTGTACCTAGTTGATATCATGCTCTTTTGTATATGGATGTCGTCGGTGTGAAATGAAAGGGGAGCTTGTAAGTCCATGGAGTTATGTATATGTGTTAGAGAAACGCCTAGGCCGCTGGTCTAATCCATGCTGACATGGTGGAAACCTACAGCGTAACCATAATGAGATGTCTAGGAAGCATTCTTCTTATAAAAAAGAGTCCTATATTGAGAAAAAAGAGAAAAAGAAAAAAATGAGATTATGAAAAGAGGAAAGAGAGAAAAAAGCACCATGTTCCCATGGTAAATAAGAAGATTGTTGAGATGCTTGTTGTCTGCTTGCCTTGTCATTTTGATATGGGGACTCTTCCGTATCATCGGGCAAGGGGTACCCCGTTGGCGGTTCTCTATGATACACATGTACTTACGATGACAAGAACTTACCGGTGACTAAACTTGAGTAGCATGAGGAGCGGCCCTCGTATACAAGGGACATGAGATTTCTAACTTATACTTCGTCAAGCATGTACCCCCTAGTTTGTTCACTTTAACCTTAATCACTTCAAGATGCTTATGATAGGGGCAATGAGAGCTGAAAGCTATAAGTACCATAATTTTTGGAAGCTCTTTATGAGACTTGAATCCCTACTTCCTTCTATGAAGGCCTTTCTTCCACCATTATATTGAGTCTCCACCTTCTACCTTTATGCACTTACTTTGAGAGCATAGTGGCCATTCTTAGTTCTATGTGCATTGTCCCAAGACTAGTTGATTGATGCATACTTTGATATTGCTTGTTTTAAACTATTCGAATCTAGTCACTCTTATGGACTTTGATGGTGTCCTATGCATCTATATTTGCTACTCTATTGAGGGACAAGCTGAATACTATTATGCTATGTTTTCTTTATGTGAAACAAACAAACGTCTTGCAAAGCATTGTTATTCATGAATCTTTTCTTTGTACCTTTTCATGTTGCATCATAGTTTCTTTGTCTTATTGCTAGAACTTTGTCTTTCATGTTATGATTGAAGTAATATGATCCCAGCTTTGAATGTTTTACAAATACTTTGATCAAGTCTTTGATGGTGCATGTCACCTCAAAAATTATTCTTTCTTTTTATCACTTACCTACTCGAGGACGAGCAGGAGTTAAGCTTGGGGATGTTGATACATTGCAAATGTATCTATAATTTTTTATGTTCCATGCTTGGTTTTATCCACTTTCTTGTGTTTTGTCCACACTTTGGAGTACTTTTCATATGATTTCTTGGACTAACCTATTAACAAGAGCCACAGTGCCAGCTGCCTGTTTTCTGCTGTTTTTGGTTCCGGGAAAGTCGGAAAATGAATATTCTCAGAATTGGACAGGACAAAAGCCAAAGTGCCTATTTTTCCGGAAGTCATCAGATGCCAGAATACGAGACGGAGAAGGGCTGGGGGCCGGTCACACCACATGGTCGCGCGGCCAGGCCTGGCCTGCGCCAGGGGGTGGTCTGGCCGACCCCAGCACCCCCTCGGCCTCTCCTTACGCATATATATTGCCCTCGGTACGAAAACCCTAAGTACCCGATCAAAAATCCACGAAAGAGTCTGTAGCCGCCGTCATCTCCATCCCTAGATCAAGAGGGATCTGAAGCTCTTCCCGGCACCCTGCCGGAAAGGGGAATTCACCCTGGAGGCCTTCTTCATCACCGTGCAAGCCTCCGGTGTGATGCGTGAGTAGTTCATCCTTGGACTACGGATCCATGTAGTAGCTAGATGGCTGGTTCTCCTCCTTTGTGCTTTCATGTCTAGATCTTGTGAGCTCCGTTCATGATCAAGATCATCTATTTGTAATTCTGCATGTTGTGTTTGCTGGGATCCGATGGATATTGAGATGTTATTTCATATTGATTATTGATTCTATCATGTCTTTGTTATTTGTGATCTTGCATGCTTCCTGTTGTTAGTAGCTATCTTGGCCAAGTAGATGCTAGCAACTCCAAGAGTTAGTATTTATGCTCGATAGTGGGTTTATGCCTCTGGTAATCTGGGGAAGTGACAGAAATCTCTAAGGTACTACATGTGCTATTGCTACTAGGGAGAAAACAACAATCCTTTGTTCATAGAACAATCATATTGTTTACTTTACACGCAGTTCGTAAAGCAATAATATGTTGCTTGCAACTTAATACTAGAGGGGGGTCGGATGATAACCTGAAGGTGGATTATTAGTCATAGATGCAGTTGGATGGTGGTCTATGTATAATGTTGTAATGACCAATCGAATCTCAAAGGAGTCAAGATGATTAGTATATGCATGTATTGCTTTCTCGATGTTTGTCGATTGCCCCGCTGTAATTTGTTCATCCAGCATGTTATCTATCTTAAGGAGAGCCACCTCTAGTGAACTATGGATCCCGGTCCTTGTCTTTTACATACAATCTACAAACTGTTTACTGCTTTGTGTTTACTTTCTGCAAACTTTTACTTCTTTCCATTCGGTACGTTTAATCCTTTGTTTTCCGTAAAACACGGTGAGATTGACAACCTCATCGCAAGTTGGGGACAAAGTTCTGTGGTTGTGTTGTGCAGGTCTTCACGTTGCTACTAGAACCGGTAGTGCGCCCTGCCAAGGCTCAGCTAGCAATACCTTTGAGGTGTTTCCTTGCTCCTACTGGTTCAATTAAACCTTGGTTTCATAACTGAGGGAAACTTGCTGCTGTGCTCATCATACCTTCCTCTTGGGGTTCCCAACGAGCTCTACATCAACATCGCACCAGCATTTTCCTGGCCCCGACACTGAGCCATCGGCGGGCAAGAAAACGCCTGGTTAATTCACCGCGGCACTTCCTCGGAAATTCAAAACAGTCTCTCATAGACAGGTAGGACCCACTTTCGTGCCACGTAGGCCAAGACCGGGTAGACAACAAAACCATAGCGTGGCGATAGCGTGGCGCCTTCCCTTAGATTTCTCCTTTTTAGAAAGCTAAACTAGTTCTCTAAAAAGGTTTATATTTTGGAACGGAGGTAGTAACAACTACCAAGTACGTGCATGAAGAGGTCCTATGCAGCGCCGCCGGCCAGCTTCTCACCAGCCTCCTGCCGCCGACCGACGACCTGTCTCCTGCGGCGCTTGGCTGTGCGTCCCCACCGTCTCCCGCGGGCGCTTGGCTGCGCATCCCCGTCGTCTGCCCCACATTGGGCCGTATCATGGTAGCCTCCTCCCTGCTTCGGCTGACGCTGACCACAGCCGGAGCAGCTGCTCCTCCAGCCTCCTTCGCCGCCCTTGTCTTCTTATTGGAGTTGTCTCTTTTATAAATATCATAGGGCTTCCCAAAGTGGTTGAGTGGGTTAGCACTAGTCATATGCTTAAACTCCATCGTGTTGGTGGAAACCTGTAACTCAAAACAAAATTTAGCAAGATAAAAATAAATAAGCCAAAACTAAAAGACCTACAACGCTTAGCTCCCCGGCAACGGCGCTAGAAAATAGCTTGATGACTATAAGTGCACAGATCGTTTGTAGCCAGTTTCGAAATGAAGATATCGATCCTATAGGGAGCAAGAGTCTAAAGTCTAATAATTCTTGAAATAAATATTGCGATAGAAATTCTAGATAGAGTTCTAAGTAACAAGATAAAATGCGAGTAATGTGTAAAAAGGTGTTTTTGGATTTTGGGCATAACAACAATAATAAAGTAAAGCAAAGTAACTTAATACAGAAAGTAAGTATCCCGTATGTAAAGAAAGATTGGAACTGTAATAGGGAAAAAGTATTCTCAGGGAGCAGCGGATACACCACTAGTATTGTAAAAATCTAAGATAAAGTTTATCATCATGAACATTCTCAACTGTGTATTCATGTCTACGCACTTCTATTCTTGTAGACAGTTGTTGGGCCTCCAAGTGCAGAGGTTTGTAGAACAGCAGCAAGTTTTCCCTTAAGTGGATCACCCAAGGTTTATCAAACTCAGGGAGGAAGTGGTCAAAGGTATTCCCACTCAAGCAATCCTGCAATCAAGATACAAGAAGTCTATTGTGTCCCCAACACACCCGATACACTTGTCAGGTGTATAGATGCACTAGTTCGGCGAAGATATAGTGAAATACAAATGGTATGGATAATTATAAGTGGTAACAGTGCTAAAAATAACTTGATGGCGTGGAAGAGACTAAAGGCAAACTGAAATAAAGATGGAAGCAAGCAAACATGTAACATATCTAATTGCAAACGGTGTATCAATGCTAACAAACAAGGCCTAGGGATCATACTTTCACTAGTGAACACTCTCATATAAATATCTTCTCTTTATGATACTACTCTTAAATACTCTCCGGTTGAACACTCTAATCGATGGTAGGGCTATAACAACACACCTCAAAGTAAGTCTTTTCCATCTAGAAAACCCCACACTGTCACCTTGAGTACTAGATCGGTCCAACAAACACCACAATTTCATAAAGACATCCAACTCCAAATATAACTCATAACAAGTATTTGTAATCTCTAGCCTAAGTGCCACCATGGTGAGCACGCTGTCACTTTCACACACATGGGGAGAGCAGAGATCTATTAAAGCACTTGAGTAACAAGGTAGATCTATAGATTACAAGCTCATGATCTCAATAAGATCATGCATGGAGAGAGAGAGATGAACACATAGCTACCGGTAGAACCCTTAGCCTCGAGAGAGAACTACTCCCTCCTCATCATGGGAATCAACAATGGTGATCGAGATGGCGGTGGAGATCGATGGAGATGGCTCCGAGGGCACTTCCTCGTCCCGACAGGGTGCCGGAACAGAGACTTTCTGTCCCCCGAATCTCCCCTTCGGTGGCGGCGGCGCTGCGGAACTTTTAGTGGCTGGAGGCTTGACTCTTTAGGGTTTATGCATCGGGAGGCTTCTTATAGGCGAAGAGGCAAGGTCGGTGGGCGGCCAGGGGGCCCACACCAATTGGTGGCGCGGCCAGGGCTAGCCCGCGCCACCACATGGTGTGGCCGCCCTGTGGCCCCTCTCCGTCTCGTCTTCTGGCTCCGTGAGTCTTTTGGTAAAATAGCAACTTTGGCTTTTGTCCCGTCCAATTCCGAGAATATTCATTTTCTGACTTTCTGGAACCAAAAACAGCAGAAAACAGGCAACTAGCACTGTGGCATCTTGTTAATAGGTTAGTCCAAGAAATCATATGAAAAGTACTCCAAAGTGTGGACAAAACGCAAGAAAGTGGATAAAACAAGCATGGAACATCAAAAATTATAGATACATTTCGAATGTATCATGTATGTGTGGGAGGAACTCCGAATGTGGACGAATAGGCAACAACCGTTGCTCACATCATCCTCATAACCACAACAGTCAGCAATCGACATCAATCGAATTACTGCGCTATTAAGGGACGTAATCCCGTAGGATGTATCCCATGGCATGGATAGTGTTCTGTGAGTTTCCTCGATTCCCAAGTTGATACATAAGGATTGCTAACAGCTTTATAGTCACTGTAAGTGCTAGCACGCCTCCGTCTACCAACAAGTAGTTCCCTCCATCAAGTCTCCATGAGAGGCAAATATTGAGAGGTCAACTTATCTCAACATCAAGATGTAGAGAATCTAACACATGGTCACAGCGATGAATATCATAATAGACTTTATCTTATTTCAATCTCATACTAGGGTTTTTTCATCTTTCCAAGAACTAATGTTCTACTCATACATGGAGGCAATCAACATCGTGGCAATGATAATGGAAACAATCATAGATGAATAGTACTTGCATAAATCCACAACAAGTATAGGAATTACAACAAGATCTGGACAAGATGTAGATGGGATAGATGAAGATGGTTGTGATGTAGCTATGGATGATGAAGATCGATGTCTTAGCCTCCTAGATCTGCGCAGGGTGAAGATGGATCTCTGGCGGATGAGTTCCCCCTCCAGATGCCTTCCGGAGGTGAGGTTTCTGCGATTTCTAGGTGTTCTGTATATCGTCTCCTAGAACCAATTGCACGGGGTGAAACTATTTGTTGAGGCGGAGGCGGCGCCAGCTATACGGCCGGAGCTATACGGGCGGAGAAAATTCTCCCGCCGTATAGTTGGTCGTTACGCTCTCTATCTCCTTTGTTCACTTCTGGTTTTGTTCGAGTATTATTAATATTTTCCAAATAAGTGATTTACGTTGTTTTTGAGTCCTTTTCTCCATAGTACAACTGCTTCAATAATTTTATCCACTAGATCCATCAACGACTCGAGACAGGCCATATTATGTCAAGCGTTTCTTTGTACTTTTGCCTTACAGTCTCCGAATAGTGTCTCCATAGCCTACCGCCAGAGACTATTTGAGTCCCCGGCTGGAGATGCTCTTACGCCCTTTGCGATGGTCAAATATCTATCTCATTTGTCAGCCAATCCAGCCATATTACTAAATGTTAGTAGAATTTTGCTTTCTAAGGGACAAGATTGAACAAATTGTTATAGCTCGAGGCTTGCTTCAGTGTCCCCCCCCCCCACACCCTGTTCGGCCGGTGACTTGAAGGGTTACGAGCCCCGTGCGGGTTAGGTTTCGTGTTTAGGTCCGCTTGAAACCCGGTAGCAGGCAGTGTATCCCCACCGTATTCGATACGAGGTGGAGTCGGTTTGTACACATCTTCTACGCATGCCGGTCCCACCTCCTGTAATCACGTGTCCAAGTGGCATCAATCGAGACCGCCGTCGTTGCAGAAAAAGAGTCCACGAAGGCCGCCGAGGTCGCACAAAAAGGGCAGTTGCCGGAACCCTAACCCTAGCAATGGCTAGGTGACGCAGAAAAGGTTCACCTTGTAACTGCTATCGAACCTTCCCTAAAGATCTGCTCGCCGTGGGAGGTGACCAATCTTGGGTTTGATTTGTCGATTGCCTCCACCTCCTACATCTCCATTGTTGATCTTTGTACCGCGTGGTGGTTTGAGAGGTAATAATGTTCCCCCTAGTGCATGTAGTTCTTGTAGCAATGATCGGCATAATCGGTTTTTGATTTCGCAATGGTATAGGTGATGTCAGAATCAAGTAGGATGGAGGAAGATTTCGGATACACGGATGATGAATACTCTAGCTCGGAAGAGGTTGGTCTGTCTAAGGGTGAGAACGAAGTTTCATAAGATGGACCAGTCGATGTGGACGAAGATGCCGATGCCAATGCCGAGGAAGAAAATGTGAGTGGCATATTTGCAGTTGATGTTAGAGTTACCACTAAATTTGGTATTAATGGTTATTAAATTGTCAGGTGTAGATTGATGTTGAAAAAGATAAAAAGGATGAAGAAGTATTGAATAAAGAATTTATTAGTGAGGTAAAGCTGAGTATTATCTTTGTATAACTTGTAATGGTTGCAATAATGATAAAGGCAGAACTATTATCGTTCTTTTTTTGCTATGTTCAGGTATTAGTTGATAGTGATACCGCTTATGACTTTTACGGTGAGTCAGACATGGAGACCGCTGAACAATCTACTAAATCATACTTAGTAAACATGAGTGAGGTATGTCACTTGCATATATATTTTTATGTGATCTAGTGATTGGGAGTGGTAGTTTAATCGTATTTGTTCATCTTGTGGTGAATGTGTAGGTCACTGAAGATATCGAGGTGGAGAATAAAGATAAGGTGGAAAGTGACGATGATTCTGGACATTCAAAAGTTAAGGGAGAAATGCACTGAAAGATAATGGACATAACTTTTGCTTCAGAAGTTGCGTCTTATGATTTCCACAATAGCTATGCTAGAGATCATGGATTCATCATTCGAAAGAGCAAGACCAAGCATAGCAAAGGCCATAATAGAGAAATTCGTAGGAGGCGGTTTGTATGTTCTAGGCAAGGGAAACGTGACACAAAGTTGCTAACCATGTAGAACCGCACCCGAAGGTTAAGAACACTATCTCGCTCTAACTACAAAGCCGAGATGGCTATGAGGCGTGTTTTGGAAACTGGTAAATGGATCGTTGTAAGGCTCCGTGACATCCATAATCATATATTAGCTAGACCGGACGAGGTTCCTTTTCTTTGGTCTCATAGGAAGATAAAAGATTTCCAAAGAGCCGAAATCATCGCAATGGCAGCCGTAGGGATTAGAAAGCATATGATTATGAGTTCCTTCATTAGCAAATGCAGTCGGTACAGTAAGGTTGGATTTACGAGAAAATATTTGTACAACATATGTTGCCGAGAGAAGAGGAAGTTGCTTGTAAATGTATATGCTACCACAACCATCGGCATTATGGAATCCAGGAAGAAGAAGTTCCCTGACTTTTTTTCAAGTATGATGTGGATTCAACGGGCTATTTAAAAAGCTTGTTATGGTGTGATACTCAGTCGCGTCAGGACTACCAGGACTACGGCGACATCCTCGTGTTCGACATCACCTATAAGATGAATCGGTATGGTATGCCTTTTGTTCCATTTGTTGGTCTGAACAATCACCGTAAGACTATGGTATTTGCTCGTGTAATATTATCGGATGAGAAGAAGCAACATATGTCTGGCTAATTCAAACTTTTCTGCAAGCAATATGCCAGCAGCATCCCAGGTCTATAATCACGGATGTGGATGCTGCAATGATGAGAGCTATTCATAGGGTCTTGCTAGACGTGTGGCACCATATATGTTCATGGCACATTGATAAAACATGGCGAAACACCTAAGTTTCATTTTGCTGAAAGAGTTACATTCTCTTATATATTACACCACCATAGATATTGTATTTGAGGAAAGATGGTACGCATTTGTGCACACATGGCAGACAGATAGAACAATATCTTGGCTGAGGAGGATGTACACCAAGAAGAAACTATGGGCAACGGCGTACCTAACCAAGTGATTTTGGCTAGACATGAGAAGTAACTAGAGGAGCGAAAGTCTGAGCTCGTCCCTTCATCTTCACCTAGACTATGGGATGACCGTCGTCGACCTTATTCTACACTACGGGAATGCTATTATCCATATTCGCGAGAACGAGGCGCTTGATGACTACATGACTTCGCAGACTGAACTGGTGGCAGTAACTAGCTCAAAGGATATTGAGAAAGCAGTGGCAAATGTGTTCACTCTAGCAAACTTCTATATCTTGCAAGAGGAACTCAACAAGATCGACAATATAGTGCTTTTTAGAAAAGAAGGTCGCAGGAGGTAATGACGACTCTCAGCAATTCAACATGGCATGGCAGAATAAACTTGAGAGAAGGTTCGATGTGGACTATACACCGAGCAATGTCGATGAAGTTATAAAGCGTAGCTGCCGAAGGATGTTCCGTAAGGGGCTCCCTTGCAAGCATATCATGTTTGTTCTGAAGGAACTGCATTATGTTGAAATACCGGAGTGTCTAGTCCTTAAGCGATTCTCGAGAAAAAGCTAGAGAGGATTTTCCAGCGATCCGCTCAAGCGATCTCTTTGGATGGGGGTTTTCTGGGTCAGAGGAGCGAAGCCGATATACAGAGCTCAGTGTGTTATCTTCTCAAGCTATACATGTAGCATGCAACGAACCAGTCTTGTACAACCAGTTGAAGATAAATTTTGAGGACATGATATCAAAGAGACAAGTGTATGAGAACTCATCCTGTGTTTCCAAGAGCTTGTCCAATACGGATCAAGAAGGGAGTATAATACATGCTACTAAAGTTGGTAATCCTGATAAAGTAAAGCCAAAAGGTTCTCCAAAAAAAGGCAAGAGGAAACATGGCGACGTGTCGAAAAATGTTAGACCACTATCATTCAACGAACAAAATAAAAAAAGCATAAAGGCATCCATAGTGTTTGCAAATTACCAGGACACACACGGCGGAGCATAAAATACAAAGATCATCCTAAGTAAGTGTTGTTAGTCATGTCTATATTAAATTGTGTACATTTTGATACTGACAATTTCATAATCCTTCATTTACAAGCATGTTGCTGAGATGTTTGTTCGAAAAGACCAACAATAGTTGGCAGCTAGATACGGCTTTTGAAGATTAATTATAGTTTACATTGTAGTTTTTAATTTCGATTAGTACTATTTGTAAGGATTAAAAACCATAACTATTACCTCTATTTCGTATTTATTTTAAGTTTGAAGAGTTGAAGCAGCAAATAAAAGTTGTTGAACACATGAAATAACAGAGAGTGTCATATTTTGTTTGTCCTGTACTCTAATTGTTGCATTTAATCATGGTAACATCTTTTGTTTGACTATGTTTGTGTGAAACAACTTGTCTAAATGAACTTTATGCTCCTCTGGGTATTGGAATCCAAATGCACACAAATTTGACTGAAATTTATTATATATCATAGTACTGTGAACATTATATTGTCTGCATTATATTGACATGATTAAAAATAACTAAAGAGTCAGTGTACTCTAGTTTAGTCCATTAAAATCTTGCATCCACTAAACTGAACACAAATACTACGAAAATGACCACCACGTTTTCATATTCTGCCTTCACAGCAGCTACCTCTGCACTTTTTGTCACACTTCTTCTTCCAGAACCTGCAGCCTAGTCTCCCTTCCTACTTCTTCTTCAGATAGAGGATCTCCGGTTTGTCCCACATGCAACCTCCACACTTCATCCCGTAGATCCTCAATCAGACCATTCCAAAATTTTGGCAAAGGATTATCATACCATTCCATCAGCCACACCCAGATCCATTTTGTTCAATTTTTGAAACACAAACGAATCAGATAGAGAGAGGAGAAAAGAATAAATGGAAAAATTTAGAAACAATTCCCCTCACCATCGCATCGTCACAAGCGTAGTACCTCCTGTCGGGGTTCTGAACGCTCCATGAAATCCATCTAGGAGCCTTCCGCTGCAGATTGCAGTTGCAAAAATGGTGGCTCGTACGCCATGGGATTCTCCTGATAGGTGACCGGCGACCTCCCTTCTCCTCCTGTCCTTCTTCTGGTAGAAGCACGGTATCCTTGCGAAAATGAACCACCAGAAGACCACGACATCGCTGTTGGGTTACACCTCCTCGCCGCGCCGCACCGAAATCCCGTCTGCCAGCCAAGTTAACCCTAAGTCACGGTTATGGGCTTATTTTCGTAATCCAAGAAGCCGTTTAGGGCGAGGCATGTACACTGCAGGTGGTAAGCCCATGCGATAGGGTTACAATCTTGGCTAAAACACCGTTATGAGTTTTTTCCTGACGCCAGCCTGGTGTCAAAGCTCGCCAAAATGCGGGATCGCTAAAAATTTAGCCTCTCAGGCGCCACAAAGCGAATTTAACGTGGAGCCATTTTTCGCCACTTCTAGACTAACTCTTAGACACTTAGGCCAATTCACATGCGCAGGAAGGCATGCAAAGCTTAGCTGGTTAGACGCTAGCGAGATAGCGACTGCATTGGAAGCCTTGGCGCTTATCTAGTTATTTTATATTACATACTCATATCTTTTCTTTACAGGAGCGCATTTACAAGCATCTTGAGCTGTATAGATGTTTGCAAGAGCATGTAACAAACTAATGTACATGCACAAGTAATTACAATAGCGTAGATTTAAAAGTATTGATTTGCAATTCACAGAGTATAATAGTCTTACACAGATCAAACACTAATTCAAAGGAATACATAGTTGGGAAACCTTCTCCGGGACAAAAACCTAACATATCAAAACATATAATTTCTTATTCATTCATCTTTGTCAAAAGCTCCGTGACCCTCCGTGTGACCTTCTTGAGGGTGTTTGTAGTTGCCCAAACGATCTATGCAACGGTGAGTCTCCTCGAGTCGTCGATTTTTTGCTGCAATGCGTACAATACATGGTAAAACATTATTCTGTTAGTACAAACGTGAAATCAAGTGTACCTAACATAAAAAACAGACCTGGTTAACCTCGGTGCTCCATTGTTCACCATCCTAGTGTTCCATAGCTTGCAGAACCCACAATCCATAAGAATTGCTACAAAAAATAATTATGAAGCATAATGTCGTACATAAAACTAAAGAGCAACCGAAATAAGATTCAACATGAACTCACCCGTCTCCTTGTTTTGGCATGTCATATGATTTAATAGGCCACTTTGAGACATCCGGATAAATACCGTTCATAAGTTTTTTCGCTTCTTCTATCTCCGAGGCAATTGCTGCTCTCTGAATATAAAAGCATATTCAGCGTTTATCTTAAAAGACGTACATACTTATAGGTACATCACTTTGTACAATACCATGTTTTGGATAGTTGGAAAGGTTCTTCTTAACGAAAACAATGAGTCGAGAACTTGAAACTCCTTCTTGGGTATATGCATGACAACAGTCACCCAATGAACATTGTATATATTAAGAGGGGAATATGCCTACATCATACAGAAAATATTTTCACTATTAGATTGTAGTTATCACATTGTTGGCAATATCGTGAATGATGAAACAAAAAAGCAAAGTATACCTTGTCATGTGCGCAGTACTTGTCCATAACTCTTTGAACAATTCCATTTTTCGCCCATCCGTGGTCTTGGTTGTAACGTGATTTCTTAGGTTTATCGCCTTTCTTAGGAGGTTTTACCAAAAAACCCGGCCTCCATGCGTAAACCAATGACCGACCATTTCCAATACAAGGACTCAAATCAACGATGTAAGCATCAATTACCTACAATAAAGAATGGAATATCAAATACAATTGTCCATTGTTGTTACGGATAGTTGGTTGCTACATTTACTTTATCATCAAGCCATTCCCTGTCTAGAATCACTAATACTCTATGTAGTCAAATTGTCGCCTTCCGGACTCAAGTAAATAATTTTGTTTATTATGATCGGCATGATTTATGTAGGTCTCAACGTATAGCACATCAACATCTGTTTGTTTTGGAGTCAATGCAGTTGGATCATAAAGCATTTCATCGCTCTTCATAAACAAACCTACAAGACATTTACAACTATTAGTATAACAGTTATCATCCAACATTTTCATGTATTAACAATACCGTTTTTACACACTTTCCTAGGTTATCAACTTCAAAATCTGATCGCGGTTTTGTTGGTTGTTTCCACTTCCTCTTCGGGTGTCCTACATTCTTCTTCCTGCCTGAAATAGCCGTTTGGTATACTGTTTGTAGGATATTGAAGCTTTCATTATCATCCATACCGGTACCTGTAGGATCTATTTTTTTCTTATTTGGGATAGATTGCTCTAAAAAATCCAACAACACGGATGATGTAGGCATCGTAGTATCATTAATCACAAAAGGATCTTTAGGTGTGTCGTCGCCTCGAACTCCATTCTGCCTAGTTTGCTCCGGATGCCTTGCGTAGTTAGCGCTGTCAGCGGGCTCCTCCTTCGCCACTACATCTTCCATACCTATTTTTGGACTGTATTCTCATTTTCATTAGACCCTTGCTTCTCAGCCGAGTCATCATACCATAATTCTTTTCCTACTGTACATGTTGTTGCTGGTCCATTTGGAAAAGAAATTTCATCTTCATCCTTGTCTTCAGTTCCCGATCGTGCAGGAGGTTTGTACGATGCGCCTGCTTTATTAAACCCAAGTAGGATTTTCTGCAGTAACAAGTTACATTACTTCGTGATGTCAATTGATTTTTTTATATAGACCATATTTTGAGTGCAACTATGAAGGGTTAAAGTTTAAAACCACCTTTGGAATAAGCGAGATATCTTTCTGCATCATCTCCATGCACGACATCATTCTCCCCAGCATGTCCTCCATACCATCCATCCTTACCTGCATATTCTCCATCCTAGCCTCTAGGTTACTCCTTGGTTGTCCTTTCTTTGATGCATTTGATTTATTCTTCGGAAAAGTAGTTTCTTCTTTTGGCTTTTGAGTCCTATACTGCTCTGCAAGATCATCAACTATTTGGAAAGAAAACCCATAACATATCAATTTTGCAAACAAGTCCGCATATAGTACAAAGTGCACCTTATACCTCCACTTTCCCACGACCAATACCACGTCCTTGTTCTCCATTGTAATGATCTCTCATCTCAACATGTGCTTCTGACCAGTTTTTCATTAGAGGGCGCTAATTCATGAAGGAGGCAAAGTGTGATGATCATGTGGTTGCACCTTCTCCCAGTACAGATACTACATACATTTAAAAAACAATGTCAAGGCAAGTTAGATTACAAAAGTTGTTTACTAATATGTGATGAATACACTAACACTATATTACTTGTCGAAGGGATAAGTTGCCTCTGTTGGAAATATACCCTAGAGGCAAATAATAATATAGATTATTGACATATTTCATTAAGTTCATAATAGGTTTTATATCGTGATATAACTGTATTGATAGGAATGTCCATACACGTGTGATATGTAAACCACCAGAGTCCCTAGTGATCCTCTAGACACTAGTTCATTGATCAATCGATGATCGGTGTTTCCTAGTCATGGACGTTTATGTCAATTGACAATGGTATCATTCATTAGGTGAATGAAAGTGTTGGACCTACCCAACACAGAAATTGTAACATGATCAAGTCACGAAGTTCACCGTTACAATGACTGGGAAACATAGTAACCAATTCCTTAGACCGTGAGACCATATTTAATCACTATCACCCAAGAGTGCCTTGTTTGCATCAAACATCACTCGGTAAAGCGGTGATCATAAAGGTGTCTTCAGGTATTCAAAGGGGCATGTAGAGGCGTATGTGTAAAAAGCGCGATTTGTTCTTCTGCGTGATGGAGAGATACTCTAGGCCCACTCGGAGACATGACATCTATAAAGTTGCAGCATGTGACTACGTCACGGGGATGGCATAGCTCAGAACGAGTAAAGTTGTACTTTTTGGTAATGATATTGAACCCCACATGGCGATGTCGTTGATCAGTTCTCGGACAAGTAAAGTATCAAACTAACAAAGGGAATATGTTTAATGGTTCAATGACAAAGATTCTCGTGGAATGCAGAGGGGTCATTACGGGCATCCAGGTCCCGCTGATGATCATTGGTTCAAGAAGGCTCTCGACCATGTCTGGAGTATTCCCGAACCGTTAGGGTAACACACCTAAGGATTTGAAAACGGTCGGAGATCGTTTTGGTATCATAGGAATCACTAAATAAAAGAGAAGTGGAAACTGGAAGGGTTCTAGGAAAGTTCGGCGGGTGTCCGGAGTTGTCCAGAAGGACTTCTGGTGCAATGGGAATTAAATAATATGTAAATATATGTTAATTATTGAATTATACACTTATTTATATTTGTTTAATGATTTAATGGGCAACCCATGCCTAATGGGCCAATTCCCTAAGGGGAAAAAGGCCCAAGAGGGAGGGCACCCAAAGGGGAGAGGGAAGGAGTGGCCGGTTGGGCCCCTTGGTGCCCACGTGGGGCCCAAGGAGGCCTTGGCTGGCCAACCAAGGTGGCCTCCCACCTCCTCCTCTCCTTTAGTCTCATATTGCTTAGGCATTGGACTTGGGGCTGCCCTCTCCTATATAAAGGAGGGCATATGGAGGGATTTAAACACACCAATTAATACCAAGCTTTGAGGTTTCTCCCTATAAGTGCCCTTCTCTCTCCCTCTCTCTCCTGTGACCGTGGCCCCACTGTAAGGGTTATACGAACAAGAGAGTTCTTCACCACAAAGCGTCGTCATGCTGTGGGGATTCTGGATCTAGGAGATCTACTTCCGCAACCTGTGCTGGATCAGAGTCCGAGAGTCGTCGTCAAGCACTGTATGTGTGCGAACACCTATGAGGCGCTGCACTTGTGGCGCTCTAGTCGTTCGAGCCAGCAGAGTCATTGGAGCCGGTGGAGCTGGAGCTAGTGAAGCCGTCCGAGTTTAGAACGACCTTGAGGTAGGCATCGGTACGACTACATCATCCACGTTCTACCGAATGTTAACAAAGCTTTTCGGTCTTCAACTTGGTGAGTTTGCAAAAAGCCTCTCCTGTTACGGCATTACTCCTAGACAGATCCTGGCAGTCGGTGTGTTTGCGTAGGAAAATTTATTGTTTTCAGGCGCCATAACCCAACGGTGATATTAGAGCCGATCTATGCGTAGTTATGCTGGTATGGGTAGAACACATGTTGATTGTCTGGGCATTGATCATATAATTGTTACCCTCTCACGTGTACTTGCGCATACCGCAGTACTGCTTGATCAAAGCGGCCCCAACCAAGATTACGCGTTCATTCGCTAGACTGGTCCACGCTTGACATACGGCTTGCACCATATAAGTGGCTTGGGGGTGTTAGTTTCTCTCGCGGTAGTTGGTAAACCATTTACAATGGAGGGCCCCGAAAGTGGTGTAATAGTGAAAATTATTTAATCAACATTGCGGTTCATGTTCGTATGTAAGAAACAGTTCTTATGCGAAAGCCCTAGCATCCACGTAAAATATGTAGAATATAAAGTAGAGGCGTATAACTTTATTTTGCAAGGGCTTGTGATATGATATGGTCAAAGTAAAAGTTAAAGTAGTTTACTTTCCTGTTGCTAAGTTGTAGTAATAGTATGGTGGCATCAAGAGCTTGGCACCACACATCGGAGCACACGATGAATATCATTGCACGATAATCTATGACCATTTCATGTCACTCTTATTTACATATGATGTTTAATTGTGTACATCTTGTTTGTGCTAGTATTAGATACTCAACGGTAGCATTAATAGGATGATCCCTTAATATAATACCAATATTGTGTTCTCCCTTAGTGTGCACTACCAAGAAAGTTCTCCGTTATGAGGCACGTCGTGACGATCGAGTGTCAGACATATCTATGTTCGCATACGGTGGGTGTAAGACATGTTGCATATCGGATACATGTAAGGTTTAATTGGCAAGCCTAGCATGTACAGACATGGCCCCGGAACATGGATGATCGAAAGATCAAGCATGAGTCAAATGAATGATGTGATTGACATTGGAGAATGTCTACCTTTGCAGCTATGTTGCCGGCCATGACGATCGGGGGTGACATAGTGAATGGGATCGTGTTATCACTAAAACTTCTTTAGGGATGTTTGTTTTAGTGGGAGCTCATCTAATGTAATGTGATCATAATTTGAACTCACATATTATGAACCTAGTCTAAATGTCTTTGCAAATACTTTTGTAGATCATGCCAAAACCCAAGTCTCTGTTTAATTTTGAGGGTTTCATGGATGGTGAGAAACTCAAAGTAGATGGGTCCAACTTCATAGAGTGGTACCAACCTATAAGGAACCTCCTCATCTTCCATGATCTGTTCTATGTGCTGCGAGAACCGCTAGGATATTTTCCCATGGGCTTCACCGAATTGCCTGATGATCATGATTATTGTGCCCGATGTGACGCCTTCATGACAGTCAAATACACTATGGTTCATTTCATGGAGCCTGCTCTAGGAGCACCATTCTAGGAGATTGAGGCCTTCAGCCTGGCCGAAGGACTTAAGATGCTCTTTCCATCTCAAGTTAGAATCATGGCGTTTGATTACATGGATGAATTCCTCTCAACCAAGATGAGGGAAGACACCAGCCTAGAATACCACTTGGATATCATGGAAAGAATTCATGAGCACCTTGTGGACATCATGGACTGCTAGGTGGATGGCAAATTTGCGATAGATGTGGTGTTGCGCTCGCTACCCCCAGCTACAAAGATGTCATATTGAACTGCCTCGTGGAAGGGAAATAGTATACCTTCCTTGAGTCCATAGCTCATATGAGAACCTGGAATGTAGTTCCTGCTCCAGGTGCTATCATCAATAGTAAAGATATATATTTGATGTACAAAGTTATAATTGTTTAATTTTCAAACACTTATAGTAGTTTACGAAGTATTTGATACTTGTACTATTTTGTGAAAACAGGACCCATTGCTTGAGAAGTGATTGAAGGAGTGGGCGCGACAACGTGTGTTAATGGCAAAAAAGATTCCAATGACGCTCTCCATCTGATGTTATCATTTGGATTAGAATATTTGAATAAATCTGTAATCGATGAGAGTGAACTACATTAGTGTGTGTCTTGCATTTGTAAGACAGTTATTCATATGAATTTGAGACAAATTAGTTGTTTATTCCTATGAGTAATATATTTTATGTTGACGGTTTTGATTATGAATGGGTTATTCATATTTTGATCTTGATGATAGAAATTTACATGTTTATAAGATTGTGAAAATGCCAGAAGATATTCAAACTTAATAATGACATCACTTTGAATGACACCATTGTGTTAAGTCATAATGGTACATATGAAAGGATGCATATGTGATGAAACCAAGGTATTAAAGGTACTTGATCTTTTAACACATTCAAACCATGCCCTTGTTAGGAAAAATGACTAAAAAATCCACGTTCTGGTAAGACAGAGTGCGTGTTTAATAATTAGATATCATACATGATGATAAGTTGTACTATTCAACGAATGTTAGATATCATTATTTCGTGAAACTTCATTGTGAATCTAATCTAATAAATGTATTCCCTGAATGAGACACAAGTCTGAAACTACTTGATATGAACAAAGAATTTCAGAGTGAATAAGAATATTGAACAAGAATACAAGTCTTTGTGATTTGATCAAAACAACAAGTATTTGAGTTGCGATTCAAGCATATAAGACTTGTGAAAAGTGTTCCACAAATTTCAATGCTAAGAATATGTCAATGTGTTGACATGTATAAAGAATTGTAATCATACCATATTAGATATCGTATGGTCTAAAATAATCTCTTATCATGTTAGCATTAGTATTTAGAGAAGATAAATTATAATAGAAAACACTTACTTATTGTGTAAAGAATCATCAAGGATTCATGGAAACAACACCATAAGTGTATGGCACAATGTAGTTTCTAGAAATTCTTGAGTTATGTGATAATTCAGAATTAGAAAGAATAAAACTTTATAGTGTGTTCCTAGGAAACTAAGAATACGTATTCCACAACTACAACCAAAGGGGCAAATTAGTATTGCTCAAGGTGATGATTTATCGAGAAGAGTTTTTCAATTGAAGCGTTGATGTATAAAGGTGAAAGCTCGAATAAGGTTGAGAACCTTGCCTCCAAATCTTAGAGTAACACAACGAAATTGATTCTGGAACATATCTCTACACATAGAGGAGAAACTAATGATAATGATCAAAAGTTTTAGTGGGAGCTTATACTAAAAAAAGTAGTGAAAGGGAAACAGACGTCGCCTAGAGGGGTGAATAGGCGTTTTAAAATGATTATGGTTTAGGATCTAATAAATGGGGAATAAAACTTAACATTTAATTTATCAAGCCAAAACATATATACACTAGGTTCACTAAGTGCACCAACAACCTATGCTAAACAAGATAAGCAACAAGGTGATAGCAAGATATAATACTTCAAGCATGATGGCTGTCACAATGTTAATTGCATAAGTAAAGGGCTCGGTTGAGAGATAACTGATGGACGTGGAGACGATGATTTGTTTCCCAAAGTTCACTTCCAAAGAAGCTACGTCTCCGTTGGAGAGGTGCGGGGGTGCAATGTACTTCGAACGCCACAAGTGGCTCACCTCGAGGTGTGGTGGATCGATGCTCACCCAACGCCACACAAGGCCTCACCCCAAGATGCGAAGGCATGCAACCTACCGACGCCACAAAAGGCTCACCCTATTCTCCCGTGAGCTTACCACAAAGGCCTACTCACGTTCCACTATGGGACACTTTAGGGCGGTCACCGAACCCGTACAAGGCTTGGGGCAAACTCCACAACAATTGGAGGGCTCCCAAGAAACGCCACAAAGGCCCCACAATGCCACAAAAGGCCAACAAGCTTGAGGAATCTCCACAACTCAATTGGAGGCCTCAAGAACACACCACAACTCCACACAATCGTCTAGAGTTCCAAGAACCCAAGAGAAACAAGCCCAAGAGCTTGAACTCGCCGAATCTCCGAGGAGAACTCAAACCTATGCACCAAATGCAAGAGTCAAGCCCTTCTCTATCAAATTTCACCAAAGATACAAAATATATTGGGGGAACAAGAGAGGAAGAACACAAGAGGAGAACACAAAACTCTCCAAGATCTGGATCCCAAGGATTTCTTCACAAAGAAGGGATTTGGTTTGGTGGGGCTTGTAGATCTAGATCTCCTCTCTCAAATCCCTCAAAAAGATGCAAGAATCATAGGAGGGGGAAGGGGAGAGGGCAAGCTCTTCAAGGTCAACAATAGAGAAGAGAGAGAGTGAAAACTGTCCAAAAAGGAGCTAACCCCATGAATGGGATGAGGGGCCCCTTCTAAAGGGCTCCCAGATCTGGTCGTTGGGACATTTACGACCCTAACCGGTAGTACCGATGGATGGCCGGTACTACCGATGGCACCCGGCTAACGGTCACAAAACATGATGCGAACGAACACAAAAACAAGCACGGCTGGTAGTACCGCTTGTCAACCAGAACTTCCGGCGGGGTCAGTACGACCGCCCGAAATACCGACCGAACACTCGACAAATAGAACCCATCAATACAGATAAGGTACTGAACCGAAAAAGGGGTTACCGGAATTTGGGCCAGAATTAACACCGATACTACCGGCAGCAAATGCCCTAGCGGTACTACCGGTAGACGGCTGGAACTTTTGGTCAGTCAAAAACTCCAAAACCAAAACTACCACAACTTTTGCATCCAAACTCCAAACAAGATGAAACCAATTTTGTTGGAAAGATAACGACGTGTAGAATATATATGTGAGATGCCTCCCAAGGTGTGGAGCCAGAAAACCTGCAAGATCAAAAACACAATAAGATATGCAAGGGGAATCCGTTTTTTATGAACTAGAGCTTGTTATGAAGATAACCACAAGATCTAGATCCTCACATGGACAAGAACTAAACAACAACCAAGAAAGATTATGCTATGTATGCAAAGGTTTGAGTGAAGGAAATATGCCCTAGAGGCAATCATAGAGATGATTGTATTTCATGTGTATCCATGAGTTATTATAATGTTCCTTGAATATCCATATACCAGGCAACTTGTATTGATTGGAAATTATGTGAATTGTTTGTGAAACTCTTTACTTGTATGGTTATCTAATAATTGTCCCTAGTCGGAGTTCATGCGAGGACACACGTGAATATTAGACTAGCACATCGATAGGTTGATGACTATGTTTCACAAGTCATTGACATGGAGATGTCAAACCAATGATGTGGACACATGTTATGAACATGGGTTTGGACTGACCCAACATGAGACTAGCAATAATACTTGCAGCTCTCTCTACACATCGTGTACGTTTTGTCCTTAGACCTGAGATTGTCGCATGTACTTGAGATGTGGATCGACCTACTTTGGGGCTATCAAACACTACTCCGTAACTGGGTAGTTATAAAGGTAGCTTTCGGGTTTGTCCTGATACATGTTGCAAGGCATCGGTCAATCAAGATGGGATTTGCCCCTCTCTACTTGAGAGAGATATCTCTGGGCCCCTCGAGTGATCGGATCCAGAAATGCATGGCCGTGCTACATATGGTTAAGAGTTAACCTAGTAAAGGGATTCCGAATCATAGTATCGAGAAAGAGAGGTCAGCTTGGAGCTAGACCAAATATCGTGAGGCAAAGGGAAAGACATGTACTCAACCTTGTGATGGTTCGTCTGAATGATCTTTATATGCGTTTAGGAGTTGGCACGTCTTGCTAGAGGCCGCTACCAACTATTGACGGAGTAAGTGTACTCGCGTCATGTCTATATGTGTATGAACCTATAGGGTCACACACTTTAGGGGCTGGAAGCCTAATGAGGATTGGATCCGAATTAGACCAGGCTTAGGCTGCTAATGGGCTGCTAATGTAGAAGCCCACCAGGGATGCCTATATAAGGGAGGGTGAGGCGAGCTGAAAAGTAGAGAGCATTCCACCCAGCCGCCACTCCTCTTCCGCCTGTGTTGCACGCGCAGACCTAGCAGTCTGGCGTGTGACGGCTTCCACTCCGGATGTGTGGCTACCTCGGAGGTGCTGCATCTGTAGCACTTGGACGAGCCGCGCAAAGGGGAGCTGCTCGTGGGACGAGGAAGAGGAGGAGACGTAGAACATCTACACTGCCGCAACGTGCTTCATCGAGTTCCGCACCTGCGCGTCTACCGGTAATCCCGTGATCTATGACAATAGTATTCCTGGTTGACGCGGTAGAAATTTTTGATTTTACGCTAGTGTAGCCTACCCGTTACCCTACATTGAGCTCTCTCCGAAAGATACGAACGAGTCACCCACTCGAGAGCCCCTCTTGATAGTACATCTATCTATCCTAAACCTAGTCTCCCAACACTACAAGAGACCGGTAAAATAGAAACCCTATCAAGATCATACATTTGCCTTGAGCATCCCACTTGAGCTTGATGTAGACGATCTTGTCACCTTCAAGATGGAACACCTTTCTTGATTACTCTTGCTTGCTCTTGCTTGATGAACACTTGTTAATGGCTCCCCCATACTCCATGGGGAAACCTCTTCTTTGACCTTGTCTTCATCACTCCATGAACGCCGAGGATGGAAAGCTCCAAGAATGAGATCTTCTAGAGATGTCGCACCATGAGCTTGAGCATCAATTCTTGATGATGATGTCTTGAAGAAAGCCATGAGGAACTCCATCTTCTTCTTCTTCAAGACATACTTGATATTCTTCTACTACTTGATTCCAATAGGCACAAAGCCCTTGGACACTGCTTCTTCTTTTTCATCCTTGAAACCAACACATGGTCCAAGCGATGCCAATGGAGAAACCTACAAGTGAGACTCAATTTGCACATTAGTCCATAGGGATTGTCATTAATTACCAAAACCACACATGGGGCATACATGCCCTTTCAAGTAGGATTCATGAATAAGTTATGCCTCATTGCATAATTGAATTCTTGATTCACTTGTCATGTTAATGGAACACTGGCATACCTACAAGCTACAAAGAAGCGATGGTGAACCCAAGTACAAGAAATGACTTAGAGTCATGAAATCTGTTACATTAAGTTACATTTAAGATGGTAAAGTAAAATGTTACTTGATATTATAAAAGTAAAGATGTCACTTGATATTCCCAAAGGGACTACTAGAGTAAATGATCATGGGGTAAGGTCGGAAGTATTTGTGCCTCCATGCCCAAGTTCATAGTCTCTCTGTATGAGCCGCAAGGAAGAAATGAAACTTAAAGTAAGACATAAAGCTTGATTTGTGTCAAGAAATGTCTTGAAAAAATTCAAATGGTTGACTACATGTGTAGCAATGCTTAAGTCAGACAAATGGAATCATGTAGCTGGAATTCCCAATTTGATGAATGATCAAGGATTTTGGGATTGCACTTAGAATATTGAGAAGACCTGCATTTACAATAAACTGAGTGGGAGCTAGCTAGCTTTCTGATATCTTATATGTGTTTTATTTTTGAGTGGGATCTTAACAAAGCATTCATATATGTGATTCACATATAGTGAATGGTATAGTTGGTATTAGTAATTACTAGTGAATATCATGTAGATGAAGTTGAACGTGTATTAAACATTGAGATCTATCATGATAAATTAATATGTTCAATAACATTAAGTCGGAATGTTTTCCTAGATTGGATTCTGAAAGATGTTCAGAATGGAACAAGTCAAGAAGTAAGCTCTTGCCTATGTGACTAGGAGAAACATTGAGATAGACTCACTACAATGATGGTTAAAAGAAGGAAAACATGTGTAACATCTATTGTGCCTCAGTCATAGGTTCCATCTTATAAAACCATGTTGTATACTCGACAATAATATGACCCAAGTTCTTAATCAAAAGAAAAGGTTCCGAAGTGATATTTGAGTGAATCACTGAACAAAAAGTTAAGTATAGTCTTCAGTGTCTAGAGAGAACTGAAGGTATACATCTGATCTATAAAGGATGGTGAACTTGATTGTAAAAGGGTTATGCTAGGAAGTTCCACCCAACCTAGATGATTGGAATTCTCACAACATTGAGTTCCTTAGAATAAGAGAACCATGGTTAGACATCGAAGTGGCATTTATTGCACTGTCAATAAGATTTACATTGACACAAGAAGTATATGGTTACTTAAAAGGTAAAATATGCAATGTCACGGCTAGCGAAGTCCATCTTTCTACATAGTGTGTTCCTAATGCTCATAGCAATGAAAACGTCATTTCTTGATTGATTAATCGGATGCCATGACAGAAGGAACAAAAACAACACTCTATCGCCAAAACATAAATATTTACACCGCAAGGGTATCATGTGATGATAAGAAGAATGTCAAATTAGGTGACATTAACAATTCGCAAACACATAAGGATATGTATAGTACAGTCCATAGACAAAACCGCTTCCATGAGCAAGCATGATCAAAACACCAAAAGTGATATGGTGTAATGATTCGTATCAAATGCAGTTAGCTTATTTGTACTCTAGTGCAAGTGGGAGACTATTGGAAATATGCCCTAGAGGCAAATAATAATATAGATTATTGACATATTTCATTAAGTTCATAATAGGTTTTTTATCATGCTATAACTGTATTGACAAGAACGTCAATACACGTGTGATATGTAAACCACCAAAGTCCCTAGTGATCCTCTAGACACTAGTTCATTGGGCAATCTATGATCGATGTTTCCCGATCATGGACATTTATGTCAATTGACAATGGGGTCATTTAATTAGGTGAATGAAAGTGATGGACATACCCAACATAGGAATTGTAACATGATCAAGTCACGAAGTTCACCGTTACAATGACTGGGAAATATAGTAACCAATTCCTTAGACCGTGAGACCATATTTAATCACTATCACCCGAGAGTGCGTGTTTACATCAAACGTCACTCGGTAAAATAGTGATCATAAAGGTGTCTTTAGGTATTCAGAGGGGCATGTAGAGGCGTATGTGTCAAGAGCGGGATGTGTTCTTCTACGTGACGAAGAGATAATGTGGGCCCACTCGGAGACATGACATCCATAAAGTTGTAGCATGTGACTAGGTCATGGGGATGGCATAGCTTAGAACGAGTAAAGTTGTACTTGTGGGTAACGAGATTGAACCCGACATGGCGATGTCGCTGATCAGGTCTCGGGCAGGTAAAGTATCAAAGTAACAAAGGTAAAAGGACTCTATATTTAATGGTTCAACGACAAAGATTCTCGTGGAATGCAGAGGGGTCATTATGGGCATCCAGGTCCTACTGATGATCATTGGTCTGAGAAGGGTCTCAACCATGTCTAGAGTGTTCTCGAACCGTTAGGGTAACACACTTAAGGGTTTGACAACGCTCGGCGAGATCATTTTGGTATCATAGGAATCACCGAAGAAAAGATAAGTGGAAACCGGAAGGGTTCTGGGAAAGTCCGGTGGGTGTCCGAAGTTGTCCGAAAGGAGTTCCGGTGCAACTAGAATTAAATCATATGTAAATATATGTTAATTATTGAATTATACATTTACTTATATTTATTTAATGATTTAAATATGATTTAATGGGAAGCCCATGCCTAATGGGCCAATTCCCTAAGGGGAAAAAGGCCCAAGAGGGAGGGCACCCAAAGGGGAGAGGGAAGGAGTGGCCGGTTGGGCCGTTTGGTGCCCACGTGGGGCCCAAGGAGGCCTTGGCCAGCCAGCCAAGGTAGCCTCCCACCTCCTTCTCTGCTTTAGTCCCATATTGCTTAGGCATTGGACTTGGGGGCTCCCCTCCCCCTACATAAAGAGGGCATAGGGAGGGATTTAAATGAACCAATTAATCCCAAGCTTTGGGACTTCTCCCTCCAAGTACCTGATGCATGTAAAATGCATACATGAACTTTGCACTTTATTACTTGATATTCCAACATATTTGCATCATATATGGGTTATATTCATGATTTATAATGATTATTGGGAATAATTCACACTTCCCATATTGCTTTGGAATTAACCCTGCCGAGGCAGAAAACCCCCTATTTCAATGTTTTTGACTTTCAGGTACCCAAACAACGTCCAATTGACCTGAAACTTCACGGGACCCAGCATTTATCAGAATGAAGAATAATGGGCCAAAGATCTATGAGAAAAAAAGATCGAGGAGGGAACAGGCACAACATCCGTGGCCCACCCCATGGCCGCGGCTGGTATGCTCTTTCCTCCCTCGAGTCTCTGATGCCATCGATTCTTTTGCCAAACAACTTGTCTTGACCTAAAACCTACTATATATACCCTCTTTCAGCAATCCTCGACACAAAGGGAGGCGGAGATCAAAAACACAGAAACAAAGAGTCAGGAGGCTGCCGCCGGAGAAGATCGGAGGGGGGAAACACCGCCGGAATCGCCTCTAGAGGGCTCCACCCCCTCTGGTGTGTTCATCATCAACACCTGCAGCAAGATGCTCTCCATCCCCTACTGTAATCTCTCGGCAAACATGATGTGTGAAGCAATATTTTATCTTCCCTTGATATATTGTGAGTCCATGTCTTTGTTTGAGTAGTGAATTGTTATGGCAAAGTAAAATAGTTCATTTATTGGTTGCATATAGTGTTGTTATCTTTTATGATTGTCTTCTTGTACAATATATGAGTTCACGCATATGTTGGGGAATGCATGTAAGGTGATCACCGTGTGCTCCTCCTCTTAGCGGCGGCGACTGACACCTCCAATGTCTCCATCTGATGTAATGAGACCACGAAGATCCCTAGATGGGCGATCCCCTCCTCCACCGTGAACCACGATGAACCCAGCTCTAAGCATAATTTCCCAAGGTAAGAAAATTCAGTGTCCAGATGACATGAAACTGATAGAACACTGTTGAACCATGCGCAAGCATGAATCTGTATGCAGGCACTGAAGAAGAATTTGTCTGGTGAGTTTGAAGAATCTCTGAGAGTTGTTGTCAAGTGCATCTATAGTCCTTCCAAGTATTATATTATTGCAAGGTGATAACAAAAGGTAGGCAGTTTTGTACTTAATTTGTACATCCTTGGTTCCAGACTCATTCTTGTGTTCATGGTATTGTCAATTACTATAGATAATAAGTATGCAAAAGGCAAGGGCTAATAAAAGGTTGGTCACAAGGGCCATCTTGGGCAGCGATGATGTCAGTATGGATGAAATAAAGTTGGCATTCAAGAGAAACAATGGAAGGAACCTTGAGGATCTTATCCATGAAAGCTTACCTCGAGTGATTACATAGACTTTCTTTGGATGTGGCAAGGAGGACAGTGACCTCATGAAAATTAAGAGCCTTTCCTCAAGAGATGTATTCTGTGAAGAAAAGATCAAATAAATAAAGTAAAAAAGGAATTAAACTAACATGTTATCCAATACAAATGAAGAACAATATGATCTAAATTGAAGCATCCAAAAGTATGTAGGATTAAACCATAACCCAATATGAGCTCAATTGTACCTGAAAATTAAAATGTCTATAGATCTAAAATCTAAAACAATCAAAAGGTAGCACACTAACTATTAGTGAGATCCAACCAAACAAAAATACAAGGACTCACATATCAAAATCAAACTAAAAATAACAATATTAATCAAATTAACACTTGTTAATGTCCAAGACCAGGACATGACAAGAATGAAACCTACATGCCCAATTAGGCATATATAGATCCACCGAATCTGCATGTAGGACAATATAAACCATATGCCAAATTTTGCATGCATATAAGAGTTAAAACCAACATGGGCAGAACCACCAAAAAAATATGCCACATGCATATAATTTCAACTATAAAGAAGATTTCACTCTTACCCAAGTAGGTGAATCATCTAAATACATGTCTTAGGTGTCATCACCTCTCTCTCTTGGGAACACCATAAATAGCTAGGTATATCACACCCAGAGATCACAACTCACCAATCGACCTTAGACTAGAAACACACACTCACTAGTTAGAGAGGGATCTAATAGTGAAAGGAAGCTAGGGCTAGAGCAAGAACTTGGAGAACACTTCAAGAACATGAGGAAGAAGAAGGAGAAGCATATATAGATCTTCATCAAGCTTAGGAATCTTCAGATGTTGTAGATAATTACTAGCCATAGATCATAGTAACTAGGGATCATTAGGATCCATCGGTAGGAAAGGGAAAGTGATATTTTAGTTGCACTAATAGTAGTCAGGCAACAACATGCATCCTCATTACTGAGGAACACCACACTAGCCAGCCATGACTATGAGCATAGCCAAACAGTATAGATAGAAGGTAGAAGATAAACAGTAACCAGTAGTTAAGAATGTTTGGTTCGCAACTGATGTCTACAAGTGCACAAATTGTTTGTAGATAGTTTTAAAGTATAGATATCAATACCACAGGGAGCCCAAAGGTAAGTGTTTATGAATGAATTCTCTGTCACACTCAAAGTTGTCACATGTCTTTGAGAGAATTGACTGCAAGTGTGGAAATAAGAATGAAATTTGGATTAAACTGGATGTATTTAAATAAAACTAAAATGTAAACTTCAGGAATAAAAAGCATAAAAGTAAAGAACGATTTGATTGTTTGTGGTTTTCTGCAGATGACAAAGAAGGTGCAGGGAGATACAGTTAATGGTGATAGTGACTGTGCTAGGTGGACGAATGATAAGTGTAAAAATTATAATCTTATAAGTATATGTGTTGGCGAGCAACCCATAATTAGCCGGAACTCCTCTTGGTAGATTTCATCCCAACTTCAATAATCCTACTAGTCTGTTACCAAACGCATGGTCAGTCAGTAGATGATTAAGATCGTTCAGGTTGCTTAGCAATTAAGCTCCTTGGATCAGACTAATGCAATAAGCACAGTGGTTCCTCATGATCCTCAAGTCAAACTAGTTACCTATTGATATCCGTGTGTCACTCGGGGGTCGCTGGTCTGCTAGTAAACAAGATCCTATCTATGTAGAACAAAGCATCATGTTGTCTGGGCCCTTAATTGGATAACAAGTATTAGGCATCCCATAGATAGTCAAGCACACATAATATAGTAATTAAAATCAATCGCAAACTAATGGAAAATATATGGAGGCACATCACATCTCACCAATCCCTTACATCTCCCATGCCCAAGGAACTTACTCACACATGAGAGAAGAAAACATCATCGATATAATTAAATAATGGGAGTTCCTCTCGATATTACTGTGGAGATCCACAATAAGAATAGAAAAGTAATCCATCACAATTCAAGATAGGAAGAAACAATCTCAAACCCTAATCTTGAAAAGTGAAGATCTCTCTCTCTCTCTCAAGTACAAGTAATGGCTATGAGGGTGTGATGGATAGGAGGTTGGAGATCGTGGAGCGAGATGAAGAATGTCTTCCCCTTCTTCTCCGAATCTCTTCTTTCTCCTTTCTGGATGGTATGGCAGTTATTGTGTGATGACCCACGAGTATAGGGGGTGTATCGCAGTATTTTCGATAAGTAATAGTGTCGAACCCAACGAGGAGCAGAAGGTGCTGACTAGTGGTATGGATCAGGAATTCTCTGCAAATACTTAGCAAACGGATTTCTAGGGTTTTTTGATAATGCAGGTAAATAAAGTACTAGTAAATAAAAAAGACAATAAGAATAAATGCAGCAAATGTCCCAATCCTTTATTCAGCAAAGGACAAGCCGGTTGTATTACTTAAGATTACCAAACGTTCTCGAGGACACACGGGAATATCGTCAAGTGCTTTCGCTTCATATAGTTGATTAATCTTCTTTAGTTTGCTAAGTGTTGTGTGGGTGAACCTGTGCTAATGTACCAACCTTCCTAGGACTAATACATACTTGTGATTATACCCCTTGCAAGCATCCGCAAGTACAAGAAAGTAACTAAGGTAGAAACCTAACCACAACTTTAAACTCTAAGACCCTGACGTCCCTTGTGCAATGGTTTCCTAACGGGGAGTTCAGGTTTCTGTCACTCCGGCAACCCCTAAAATTAGTAGCCAAATACACAATGCATTCCCCTAGGCCCATATAGGTGAAGTGTCATGTAGTCGACGTTCACATGACACCACTAGAAGAAGTACACCACAACTTAAAGATCAAACTATTGAATCTTTCTCAACACAATTCCACTACTAACAACAAGACTTCTCCCATGTCCTCAAGAACAAAACGAACTACTCACAAGACATCATATGGATCATGATCAGAGATGGAATAATGATGTATAACAATCTGAACATAAACAATAATTCAATGGTTCCACTCAATAGCATCAACTACAAAGAGTAATCAACACTAGGAAAGTTTCCCCTAAGAACTATGCAAGATTCAACCCAGTTGTTACAGCGATATGGAGATGGTGATGAAGGTGCTGATGGTGATGATGGTGATGATGATCCCGATGAAGTCTAGCTTGATGGTGGTGTTGATGGCGATGATCTCCCCTCTCCGAGGAGGAATTCCCCGACAGAATTCTGTCTACCGGAGAGATCTTTCTCTCTTGGTGTTTTCCGCCCCGCAGAGGCGGCGGAATCTTTCTGTGGTCGCTTCCCGAGTCTTAGGATTTCAGGAGGTTAATATACGCTAGAGGGGACAGCCAGGGGTGGACCAGGGCGGCCACACCACCTGGTGGCGCGGCCAAGGCTGGCCCGCGCCGGGGGGTGGTGTGGGGCCCCTGTAGCCCATCTCAGCCTCCCCTTCTGGCTTCCTTCGTCTTCTGGAAAAATAGGATTTTCCATGTATTTTCCCGGATTTTCTGACCTTCGCGATTTTTGCCTCCAAACAGCACCTTTTCCATCAGAATCCTGACTACAGCGGTCCATGCTCCAAAAGTCATCAACCATGCAAAAACAGATGAAATAACATAAGTATCATCTCTTAATATGAAATATATCAATGAATAACAGTAAATTATGATATAGAATAGTGATGCAAAATGGACGTATCATTGTGTTATTATTTCACCTCTCGCCTCTTCACGAAAGTTGTCCCTTTTGACAAGATGGAGGCAACAACAACTATACGGTGGGAACTATACGGCCGGAAAAATATTCCCGCCGTATAGTTTCTCGTTAAAGCTACTATATGCCTCACCTTGATTGCTTCCAAAAAGAGACTTGCTTGTTTTCGCCTGAATATTGTGTTTCTCTTGTTAAAACCTTCTATTGATGTTCAGAACCTGAAACAAACATTAAAAACCAACTTTTGTTCGCTACCGAAGTATTAGCGTTAGGTGAAGCTAGAAAACGATCAAATCTAGAAGAAAACCATCAATAAAAACCATAAAAAATATGTCGAATCTCATAGCTATCAGCAACATAGAATACAAAAAATTCCTATGATGTGAACTACTAAGAACCAAGATCTATCTACCTAGATGCAGTCAACAGGTGGATATACATCCATAGAGAACATACCCTTGAAGAGCGACAAAGCGTAATGAGGTTGGACTCGTGGATGATGTAGTCAATCTCTTGACGATCTCAATATCGTGAGGAAGTCCAGCACCGCAACTCGGCATCACATCCGTGATCGCACACACGTCCGGTCCTCCGACAACCTCCGTGTAATCGCTCCAGTGATGCAGCGGAAGCAGCAACCCCTTTCAGACAAAGCCACCGGGAACATGTTGTTGGAGATATGCCCAAGAGGCAATAATAAAGTGGTTATTATTATATCTTTATGTTTATGATAAATTTTTACATCCCATGCTATAATTGTATTAACTGGAAACATTAATACTTGTGTGTTTTGTAAACATAAAAGAGTCCCTAGTAAGCCTCGTGTTAAACTAGCTTGTTGATTAATGGATGATCATGGTTTCCTGATCATGGACATTGGATGTCGTTAATAACAAGATCATATCATTAGGAGAATGATGTGATGGACACACACCCGTAGTAAGCATAGCATAAGATCAAGTCATTAAGTTCGTTTGCTATAAGCTTTAAAATACATAGTAACCTAATCCTTCGACCATGAGGTTATGTTAATCACCATCACCGGATGGATACTTTGATGACATCAAACACCGCTTCGTAACTGGGTGGTTATAAAGGTGTCATTGGGTATTCTGAAAGTATGTGTTGAAGCGCATGAATCAAGATTGGGATTTGTCCATCCATATGACGGATAGATATGCTCTGGGCCCTCTCAGTGGAATGTCATCTAGTTAGCTTGCAAGCATGTGACTAGGTCACAAGGGATGACATATCACGGAACGAGTAAAGAGTACTTATCAGTAACGAGGTAGAACTAGGTATAGAGATACCGACGATCAAACCTCGGATAAGTAAAGTATCGTGTGACAAAGGGAATTGGTTTCGTATGTAAATGGTTCAATCGATCACGAAGTCATCGTTGAGTATGTGGGAGCCATTATGGATCTCCAGGTCCCGCTGATGGTTATTGATAGGAGATGTGTCTCTGTCATGTCTGCATATTCACGAACCGTAGGGTGACACACTTAAGGTTCGAAGTTGTTTTAAGTAGATATGGAATATGCGTTGGAGACTGAATGTTGTTCGGAGTCTCGGATTGGATCCGGGACATCACGAGGAGATCCAGAATTGTCCGGAGAATAAGATTCATATATTGGGGATCATTTTCTAAGTTAGGAAATGTTCCAGAGTGTTTGTATGGAGATTCTAGAAGGTTTCGGAATGTTCTGGAAGGTTCTAGAGGATTTCTTGGAGTTTGCTTGAAAACCAAGAAAGGGTCAAAGAAACCTAGTGGGGCAAGACACGGATTCGTGGGGGAGGAGGACTCCTCCCCCCTTCCCACCGCCGGCCATAGGAGGGGAGTCCTACTAGGACTCCCCCTCCCCAGGCGCGCCTCCCTCCTTTAAATAGAAGGGAGGGGGCGCCCCCTCCTAGCCCTCTCTCATAACTCCCAATCTCCGCCGCCTCTCTCCTCCTCCTTTCTTCTGCTCAGGCTTAGGCGAAGCCTTGCAGAATTCTCTACTCCACCACCACCACCACACCGTCGTGCTGCTGGGATTCCGTGGAGAAGATCTACTACCTCCGCTGCTCGCTGGAACGGGGAGAGGAAGGTCTGCTTCGACTCCGCACGTGTGACCGACTGCGGAAGCGCTGCCGGAATGCGGCGCCAGAAGGATTGTCCACACGATCTTGAGATCGGCAAGTGATCGACTACATCAACCACGAGATCCAATCTCGTAACGCTTTCGGATCTACAAGGGTTAGTACCAATCTATCTCGTTGCACACATCTAATAGATTAGATCTTGGCTTTTATCTAGATTAGATCTGGTTTTGTTCGTTCTTGCGGTAGAATTTTTTTGTTTTCCATGCTACGAACCCATCACATGTATCTCGCTAATCCGAGACCATGCGGGAATAATTCTAGAGGGGGAGAGAGATCCTTCACGAGGATGTGTGAGATGAGAGGAGGGAGAGGGGGACCTTTTATAGGAATAGGGGAGGGAAGCCCCCTCCCATGGCCGGCAGCCATGGAGGTGCCCCCACATCTTCCATCAATCATGTGGGTGGAGCTCCCACTCACATAAACATGCCTCCACTCAAAATTCCACTCACCTCCATTAAATTTCCACCAAGTTTAATGCAAACTCTCATTTAATAAAACTCTTTTATTTACTTTATTCAGAATTTTGTTAATTACTTTAATTAACAAACATTCACATAAAACCCACTACAACATTTCAATATCACATGCAGAACCAGTTTCTGCAATTTCACCCGAAACAAATCCAGTTTCTATCGAAATAATTCTAGCGCTTTCTTAATCTTTATCTAAAACATATTTGCTCCAAATGGTGTCGGTATCCCTTAAGTGTACCACCCTAAGGTTCACGAATAAGCAAACATGATCGAGACGCCTCTCCGATCAATAATCAGCTTTGGGACCTAGAGATCCGTACTGACTCCCACACATTCAACGATGACTCCTGTGATCATGTGAACCTTTAACATTTGTAACTAAATCCCTTTGTCTCGTGATATTTTACATGTCTGAGATTCGATCATCGGTATCCCCATACCTAGTTTGATCTCGTTACCAACAAGTACTCTTTTCTCTTTCCCGTGATATAACATTCTAGTGATCTTATAACTTGCTTGCAAGCTACATCAATGTGATATCACCGAGAAGGCCCAGAGTATATCTCTCTATCATTGAGATGGACAAATTCTACTCTTGATCCATGAGCCTCAACATAACACATTCAAAGTACCCGAACCCACCTTTATAGTCACCCTGTTATGGTGTGACATTTGATGTTATCAAAGTACTCTTCCGGTGTTAGCAATTATCATGATCTCATGGTCTAAGGATAAAAGTTACTTCGTATGATGTTATAATTTTTTTAACACAATGACTTTGATCGTATTGCTATACTTCGGATGAATGCTCATCACACCATTCAACCTATGTTGTGACCTTGTTATTAACAACATCCAATGTTTATGATCAGGAAACCTTGATCATCTTGTTAATCAACAAGCTAGTTTATATGGGAGGCATAACTAGGAACTATTTATTTTGTTTATTATACACACATGTATTAACGTTTCCAATTAATAAACTTATAGCATGCAAAATAAACATTTATCATATACTTGGAATAGGATAATAACAACTTTATTATTGCCTCTCACGGCATATTCCCTTCAAAGAAAAAAAAACCTATATCTAACCTCACTTCCCTAGACATGATCCAAGGATCAGCCTAAGGAAGAAAAGGTAGATACAAGCTAAGCATTCTGCTAGTAAGGCAGTAAACCTACATAAGAAAAGATAAACCACACTTAACTAATCACTTGCAGATAAAAAACTAAACCTAAACAAGCAAAGGAATGCTTAAACCTAAATACACATGTTTGATTGAATGCCACTGTAATACATTATGAAACAATAGAACATGATCAACTAAATAACAACTACTGACATAACAATAACTTAGA
The DNA here is from genome assembly GCA_910589775.1 of Avena eriantha. Classification (NCBI taxonomy): domain Eukaryota; kingdom Viridiplantae; phylum Streptophyta; class Magnoliopsida; order Poales; family Poaceae; genus Avena; species Avena eriantha. The sequence continues at coordinate 127,109,625 of OU342744.1, read as the reverse complement.
ACTACCAAAAGTATTTAAATAGCCATGCCTAATAGTAATTCTCATATAACTGCTATGACCAGTGCCTTAAACACTAGGAAACGCCAATTATACAACTAACAAGAAGCACTAGAGACTCTTAACTGAATAATATTGAAGAAATGACAAGGACATGATTGAGTAATAGGGAGCAATGAATAAAACTTAGAACCATGTCGAGTAATAACAAGCCAACTAAACCTAGAATTACCTAGAACCATTTACAACCTACCTAGAACCCTAGAATGACACTATAATACATAGATAGAGAGAAACCCTATAAACTGGGAAAGAATCCCCAAATCAATCCAGCAGAGTAGATAGAGTAGAAGCAGAAAGGGAGGAAGGAGGATTACCTTCGGAAATGGGAGCCCGACTCACCACTGACAGTGAAGATGAAGGAGAGGATGAACACGACGATGGCGACACTAGGAGTACCTCACATGGCATCTCAACCAGTACCAGCCACACTAGTAGTAGGAGTAGCTTAGGAGGCACACACCATCACCAGCTCGATGCTTGGAGTCACAAGAGATGTGTCGGAGCCATAGAAGAAGTCGCACACCGAAACCCTAGTTAGGGTTAGGGTTGCAAGCAGTCGGGAGAGAGTGAGAGAAGTAGATTTGTGCAGTGGAAAGGTAGAGAAGAGTGAGGAACATAGATTATATGGAAGCATAACAATGGGGGAGGCCGGAGTTGGCCAGGATGGTCATGGCGAGGAGGCGGTGGTGTAGTCACCATCGTGCGCGCGAGAGAGATAGAGAGAGGCGAGTGAGTGTGCACGAGCGGGAGCGGTCTGGTTCAACCAAACCAGCTCAGGGCTGGTTTTGACCTGGTGGGTCTAAAAAGTGGGCCCAACCCTAGAGGGGTATTTTAGCAATTTCCTAAATAGGAAGAAATACTAGAAAATAAATAACACTAAACTAAAACTTGTAAAAATAAAGTAAAATAGTGTTGTGTGTAGAAAAATTCAAGAAATCCAAAAATATATTTGTGGTAATTTCCAACACTTTGATTTGATGTGAAAAATGGAAATAAAAATGGGAAATTTTAAATATTCCTTTACACTTGGAAATATACTAAGAAAATTAAATATTAATGTGTAAACCTAATTTTCATAGAAATATGAAAATTCAAAGATAAAAATCAATGCTTGAGTGAAATTCAAGAAATTGAATAAAATATACCAAATAAATTCCTAAAACCCTAAAACAGAAAATTCACTAAATGACAAAGAAGTTCAAATCAAATAAAATACACCTAGGAATTGCATTGCATGTAGCTGCATTAGAGCATCATTTGGTTTTTACCCAAGTACTGTCTTTATTGGACAATGATCACTATTTATAGAACCCGAGATTCAGGATCAACTAAAACCTTCGAATTGCATTATCTTGCAATTACTAGGAAGTTCACCTTGCATCACTTTTGTGAGATCAAACTTGCATACCATTTGCAAGGGAAGTCTTACATGTCCTTTGGCTTTATTTGAAAATGTTTACAAAACATTACTACTTGCATTGAAAATGATATTGTTTTCGAAATGATATAGATTGAAAAATGATGGGCGATGGAATCATGGATGTTATACATGGTTGTAAAATCATGTGGTGGAGATTCCATTATACTAGGAAAGTTAGGGTTAACAACAACAATAGACAATCATTCTTGCCCTGTACAAAATAGCGCTTACCATAGATATTGTTATGGGGCGAGCAAGTCAGAAGTACCATCTTCCTTTTGTTGTCCTCGTATGCTAAGTCGTGTTGTGATCCAAAGTTGAAATCAATGAATGGGAGTCCGTAATGTCCCTATTTCATGCTGTAGAATAACAACATAGTATATTTGAAGAGATGGTAATTGAATGTAGCTCCCTCGACTAAAATTTGTTACAATGGGTGGGAAACAGAGTTGTCGAGGTGGACTCGGCATGATTTGGCTAAACTTGGTATCGGAACCCATACCTAAGGAAGAATGGAATAGATCACAAAGGCCAAGGACGTTTGTGGGTAAAATGGCCTATCTCTCGAGGGTGTATAAATGTGACATGTTACTCCCTATCCTGAAAAAGGATTATGATCGCAACATGGAAAGGAAATCCACGAAGTTTAGACAACCTGTAAAGACTGACAACCTTAGAAATTTTAAAATCTAAAACTTACCTATCTAAAAACTGTTTTTAGAAAAATCTACACGAGTCTTGGATCTTTTGGTCTTGTACCATTGCTTGAGCATCAGACAAACACCATAGAACTTATTGAGTATGGTCGTACTCAAACTATCGTTCTTAAAACCCCTTGCTTAGGTTATTAACGGACTAGAAGATCAACACCAGCGCTTAATCACAATAGGGTATTAGAATAATCAGAGAGCAACGAAGGTGTAGTTATAGCAGAAATGAAAGGAGTAGATATAGAATCCACCATAGCACGCATAGTAGTTGAGCTAGCAATAGGGCAGATCTCTACCAGTTGCCAGCTTTAATGGTTTTAAGCTTATTAGTATTACCATTGCTTAGGAAGCTATTCCATTTGCATCTAAATAACCATCACTAATGAATCCTCATTGGACCGAGGATGATCACAAAATCTTTGTACACTTTTGGCTCTTGTATGAATAAAATAGTTTTGGACCCGCAATATTTTTGTTGTACCACTCTAAGGGATGTGATATTTACGGATAAGGATTTACATGAGTATTATGTCAATGACTTGCACACTAAAACATGCATTAGTGTATGTGGATCACCACACAAACCCTATTTTGAAACATGAGGCTATGATAACACTTGTTATCAATGCGACAAGACAATAACTAAGAACAAAAAAAGAACATGCAGGGGACACAAGATTATAATGTGGAAAAAACCCTCCAACAAAGGGAGAAAAAGCCACGGGCGCTAGCTAGAAAAACTTCACTATAATAGGGAGTGTTTACATAACACCAAGGATTTCAGAGATGCAACTTATCCTAACTGGCGGCTTACAAGAGATATATATAACGGTGGAAACCCAGATCTTTAATGATCCGTACCACGGGGGTGGGGCGATTGCCCCCATGTGTCCATGTTGGGCACGGTATGGATGGATTGGGCCTCGGTCCGCTTGTCTGAAGTTAGCCTCCTTAATAAATTTAGATCATACATCAACACCATCCATCAACGTGAATTATCACGTGGAAAATCTCTTCATTCTCTAGATTCTTTATGGTATGTTCCAACTCCATGATAAGCAACCTAGCATCATAGTTCAACTTGTGTGGGTATGTATTGGGAAGTTGTGACATTGTCTCACAGGACATGACGTGGCCTTTGTTAAATTGCTGGTTCCTTCCTTAAGAAATAAGCTAATGACTCCAAAGAAAGAAGAAATATGCACATAGTGTTAGAAGTTTAGTCATGGCTCCCTCCTAAATAGGCATCTCTCTCTCCCTCTCTAATGTTTCCTACTTGTTAATCTTGGTCCACTAGATCGTCCTTTATTCGCTCATCCCCTCCTTCTACCTTGGAAACTTCTATCCTCCTAAGCGACTACTGAATCGGATTTGTCCCGTTTAGCCAGAAACCGTGAGTATCGAGCATGAGGTGGTGAGATTGGTACTCCAGAATGGAAGTAAGTGATTTCACCATCTTTGATGTTGCATGTGGTATTTTGACATGTTGGGACATATACATAAAAAATGTTACACGTGTCTATTTAAAATGCTAGCACATTTTTTCTAAACATATTACAAATGCATGCGCGCACAACACGCACAAATACTCACCTATATGAACGTATGCACGCATAAACATCATGTGGGGCCGATACAACATAGATTTGATAGCTTAGGAAGCGAAGTATCGAATGTTTTAAGAATAGTTTTTTATACGGTAGGCTCAAGCATAGTCCGACTTTAAATTAATGAATCCACAACCGACAGCGTACAAACATAGTCAAAATACAACAAACCAACATCAAAGGTCCAGGGCGCAACGTGATGTGGGGTGGCCACAGCAATGTCCATAGTTGTTGGACTTGGGATTTCGGAAAGAAGGGTTATGCTGGTGACTTCGTCGGCTAGCAAACAATAGTGGAGAATGATTTACCTAGGTCCATGCCCCCATAGAATAATACCATACTTCCTGCATATCTGCGATTGATTGATGAGGTTACAATGTCACTGAGATGGCAATGAATGTACAGATTAGATCTGGTGTATGCTACGGATGTTGCAGTGTGCATTGCGATTGCGATCTCTTCCTCGGCAACCCCTTCTAGCCTTTTATATATGGGGAGGTGATATGTTGCTAACGTATCCATAATTTTTGATGTTCCATGCTTGGTTTTTATCTACTTTCTTATGTTTTGTTCCAACTTTGGAGTATTTTTATACACTTTCTTGGACTAACCTATTAACAAGATGCCACAGTGCCAGTTGCCCGTTTTCTGCTATTTTTGGTTCTAGGAAAGTCAAAAAAGAATATTTTCGGAATTGGACCGGATAAAAGCCAAAGTCGATACTTTACCGGAAGACTCACGGAGCCAGAAGAGGAGACAGAGAGGGGCCAGGGGCTGGCCACACCATGTGGTGGCGTGGGCTAGCCCTGGCCATGCCACCAGGTGGTGTGGGCCCCTGGTCCACCCACCGACATTGCCCTTTCGCCTATAAGAAGCTCCCGATGCAAAAACCCTAAGTCGTCCAGCCTCCAGCCACGAAAATTTCCGCAGCGCCGCTGATGGCTCAATGCACGACGCCTAGAAAAGTGCTGGTGCGTGGTTGATGTAGAGCTCGTTGGGAACCCCAAGAGGAAGGTATGATGAGCACGGCAGCAAGTTTCCCTCAGTTATGAAACAAAGGTTTAAACGAACCAGTAGGAGCAAGGAAACACCCCAAAGGTGTTACTAGCTGAGCTTTGGCAGGGCGCACTACCGGTGCTAGTAGCAACGTGGACACCTACACAACACACCCATAGAACTTTGTCCCCAACTTGCGATGAGGTTGTCAATCTCACCGTGTTTTGCGGAAAACAAAGGATTAAACTTATCCAATGGAAAGAAGTAAAAGTTTGCAGAAAGTAAACACAAAGAAGTAAACAGTTTGTAGATTGTATGTAAAGAAAAGGACCGGGATCCATAGTTCACTAGAGGTGGCTCTCCTTAAGATAGATAACATGCTGGGTGAACAAATTACAGCGGGGCAATTGACAAACACCGAGAAAGCAATACATGCATATACTAATCATCTTGACTCCTTTGAGACTTGATTGGGCATTACAACATAATACATAGACCGCCATCCAACTGCATCTATGACTAATAATCCACCTTCAGGTTATCATCCGAACCCCCTCTAGTATTAAGTTGCAAGCAACAGATTATTGCTTTACGAACTGCGTGTAAAGTAAACAATACGATTGTTCTATGAACAAAGGATTGTTGTTTTCTCCCTAGTAGCAACAACACATATAGTACCTTAGAGATTTTTGTCACTTCCCCAGATTACTAGAGGCATGAACCCACTATCGAGCATAAATACTAACTCTTGGAGTTGCTAGCATGTACTTGGCCAAGATAGCTAGTAACAACAGAAAGCATGCAAGATCACAAATAACAAAGACATGATAGAATCAATAATCAATCTGAAATAGTATCTCAATATCCATCGGATCCCTACAAACGCAACATGCAGAATTACAAATAGATGATCTTGATCATGAACGGAGCTCACAAGATCTAAACATGAAAGCACAAAGGAGGAGAACCAGCCATCTAGCTACTACATGGATCCGTAGTCCAAGGATGAACTACTCACGCATCACACCGAAGGCTTGCATGGTGATGAAGAAGGCCTCCAAGGTGAAATTCCCTCTCCGGCAGGGTGTCGGGAAGAGCTTCAGATCCCTCCCGATTTAGGGATGGAGATGACGGTGGCTACAGACTCTTTCGTGGATTTTTTATCAGGTACTTAGGTTTACGTCCCGAGGGCAATATATAGGCGGAAAGAGAGGCCGCAGGGGTGCCAGGAGCGGCCACACCACCCCCTGGCGTGGGCCAGGCCTGGCCGCGCGGCCAGGTGGTGTGGTGGCCCCCTGGCCCCTCTCCGTCTCGTATTCTGGCACTTGATGACATCCGGAAAAATAGGCACTTTGGCTTTTGTCCCGTCCAATTTCGAGAATATTCATTTTATGACTTTCCTAGAACCAAAAACAGCAGAAAACAGGCAGCTCGCACTGTGGCTCTTGTTAATAGGTTATTCCAAGAAATCATATGAAAAGTACTCCAAAGTTGGAACAAAACACAAGAAAGTGGATAAAACCAAGCATGGAACATCAAAAATTATAGATACATTTGCAATGTATCAACATCCCCAAGCTTAACTCCTGCTCATCCTCGAGTAGGTAAGTGATAAAAATAAAGACTAATTTTTGAGGTGACATGCACCATCAAAGACTTGATCAAAGTATTTGCAAAACATTCAAAGCTGGGATCATAGTACTTCAATCATAACATGGAAGACAAAGTTCAAGCAATAAGCAAAGAAACTATGATGCAACATGAAAAAGCACAAACAAAAGATTCATGAATAACAATGCTTTGCAAGACGTTTGTTTGTTTCACATAAAGAAAACATAGCATACTAGTATTCAGCTTGTCCCTCAATAGAGTAGCAAATATAAATGCATAGGACACCTTCAAAGTTCATAAGAGTGACTAGATACAATAGTTTAAAACAAGCAATATCAAAGTATGCAGCAATCAACTAGTCTTGGGACAATGCACATAGAACTAAGAATGGCCACTATGCTCTCAAAGTAGGTGCATAAAGATAGAAGGTGGGGACTCAATATAATGGTGGAAGAAAAGCCTTTTGTAAAAGGAAGTAGGGATTCAAGTCTCATAAAGAGCTTCCAAAAATTATGATACTTATAGCTTTCAGCTCTCGTTGCCCCTATCATAAGCATCTTGAAGTGATTAAGGTTAAAGGAACAAACTATGGTGTACATGCTTGACGAAGTATAAGTCAAAAATCTCATGTCCCTTGTATACGAGGGCCGCTCCTCACGCTACTCAAGTTTAGTCACCGGTAAGTTCTTGTCATCGTAAGTATATGTGTATCATTGAGAACCGCCAACGGGGTACCCTTGCCCGATGATACGGAAGAATCCCCATATCAAAATGACAAGGCAAGCAGACAACGAGCATCTCAGCATTCTTCTTATTTACCATGGGAATATGGTGCTTTCTTCTCTCTTTCCTCTTTTCATAATATCCTTTTTTTAATATATGACTCTTTTTATAAGAAGAATGCTTCATAGACAGCTCATTATGGTTACGCTGCAGGTTTCCACCATGTGAGCATGGATTAGACCTAGCTAAACAAAAGCATGGATTAGACCAGCGGCCCAGGCGTTTCTATAACACATATACATAACTCCATGGACTTACAAGCTCCCCTTTCATTTCACACCGACGACATCCATATACAAAAGAGCATGATATCAACTAGGTACAAGTACCAAGTGCAATGTTGAAAGTGTTCCCCATGAAAGCATGGTTCTGCTAATTCCCAAAAAATAAGTGAAGCATATACGACATATAAGACACAATGGTTCAAGTTTATTAAGGGAAAGAAAAGTAGCGTGTGCCATCAAGTTCGTGAGAGCTTTAATCACTAGTTTTCTCATAACAAGTTTAATTTGGAAGGTAAACAAAAGCATGAATATACTTGGAATAGCATAAGCTAGTAGGTAGGTATGGTGGAGTCTTTGGAATAACTTGGTTTAGGGAGTTGGATGCATGAGTGGAACTCATACTTTGTTGTGGAGGCTAGCAAAAGACTGGGAGCGACAAACTAAGAGTGCAATAATGGCCATAATCATGCAGAGCGACAAAACATCATTGATCAAAGCATAAAGTGATACTACAAGTTGAAAACTAAAGGATCATAAAGGCTATGGTGACTTGAGATAGTCATAACATGGTGTGAGCATGTGCCAAGTCAACCCAAATAAAGCATCAAAGGAGAATACCACTATACTATGCTTTAATATGCTAAAACAACGCATGATTCATCCAATGCACATTAAGCAATCTCAATTGTTTATAACAAGTCATGCTACAGCAAAGAATACTAAGCATCAATCCAAAACAATATCAATCATGGCATGACAAAGCATAGGCCACAGTAAAAAACGAGCTCTTTTTACCACAAAAGTATGAATTTTCCTACTCTTTTCCAAACCAAACCAAACTATTTGCAAACAAATGTATGAAAGAGGGGGTCCAACCAATTTATTCAGAAAACTAAGAAAACCAATCAAACTAAAAACCAAAACGAAAAAGAAGACGCTCCAAGAAAAACACAACTATGCATGAAACAATAAAAATGAAGCGTATGGAAGAAACCTGGGATTTTTATTGATGAAGAAGGGGATGCCTTGGGCATCCCCAAGCTTTGACGCTTGTACTTCTTGGATATTTCTTGGGGTGACACGCGTGGCGTCCCCAATCTTGAGCTTTAGTCCATCCTTCATCTCATTACTCATTTCTTCCATACACCTGAAAATTTTCCTTCATACAAAACTTCACACAATCTTTATTAGCAACATTAGTCCACTCAAGATAAATAAGTCTTAAGGTTCAGTCCTAACATGAAATAAAATTCTATTTAGAACACTAGCTACTGTAGCACTTCCCTCAGAAAGCTCAATTCCCTAAAAGAACTCAAGAAGGAACCAACAAGAAGCAAATGCAGAAAATGGCAGAAATCTGTCAAAACAGACCAGCAGGTAAAGACAATTTTTTTGAAGACCTTCTGTTGCTCAAATCAAAAAGTGTTGATCTAACAAAAGTTAGATAACAACCTGGGGCAGAAGCACAAAAACTTACAGCTCAATCCGACATACAGAGATTTCTCACGAATTTTTACAGTGAAGCACAGAAATCTGTTTCGGGACAACAACTTTCCCAATCATTACTTCCCTCTCATTAGAGGTTACTATTGGCACAAAAAGCAAATAAAAATTATAAGGAGAGGTTATTACAGAGGTAATAACTTCCAAGACTCATCTAAAACTTTTGGGTTATCTCCCAATAAGTACTTTTCTTTAACGCCTTTAAGTTAGGCATAAGAAGCAAAGAAAGAATCAAGTGTTCTCAAATGAAGAAGCATTAAGATCAACACCAGAAATATTTTCAACAAGGCAAGGTATATCATCCAAGTAAGTTCTAGAGGATCCTCTCTCAATTCTCTTAGGTTCACTATTCTCATCAAAAGGGTTTGCAGGAACAATCCAATCAAGATTCTTTTATATGGCATCATGTATTGCTACTAGTTTAAAGGGTATTGGTATCTTAGGTTCCTCCCCATTAGGTTCGGTTTTGTTTATCTTTTCTCGTGTACCAACAACATCTACACATGAGCCTAGCATATTGAAACGTTCAAAGACTTTCCTAGCTTCCTTGGCAACATCATAGAACTCCTTAAACAAAGTTTCTAGAATAAACTCCCTCTTTTCAGGGTCTTCAATTTCTTTAAGCTTAAGAAACATTATTTGCATTAAGGGGTTGAGATTAACAAACCTAGCTTCTAACATGTGGATTAAAGAAGCTGCAACAATCTCATAGTTTGGAGCAAGTTCTGCAAGGGATCTATCCTCAGTATCCTCATGTTTGCTAACATGATTAAAGATTTCTTCAATATTATCTTTCCCAATTATAGAACCACTACCAATTGAAAGGTCTTTTAGGGTGAAGGTAGGGATCAACATGGTGAGCTAAGGAGGAGGCAACAACTAAAGGAGACTTAATTTTTTTGTGTTTTTGAATAAGAAAGCAAACTAGGAAAACTATTTTTTTGGGGGTTTTGAATAACAAAACAAGCAAACTAAGCAAAAAAGAAACTAAGCAAAACAAAAATAACAAAGTAAAGAGATTGGTTATGAGGGACTCCCCTTGTGAAGATGTCCTTGACTCCCCGGCAACGGCACCAGAAAAATGTCTTTTGATGGCGTGTTGTTGATGTGGGAGTTTCTTCTTCTTCTTCGATCCCCGGCAACGGAGCTAGAAAAATGCTTGATGGCTCAATGCACGGCGCCCAGAAAAGTGCTGGTGCGTGGTTGATGTTGATCTCGTTGGGAACCCCAAGAGGAAGGTATGATGAGCACAGCAGAAAGTTTCCCTCAGTTATGAAACCAAGGTTTAATCGAACCAGTAGGAGTAAGGAAACACCCCAAAAGTGTTAATAGCTGAGCTTTGGTAGGGCGCACTACCGGTGCTAGTAGCAACGTGGAGACCTGCACAACACAACCATAGAACTTTGTCCCCAACTTGCGGTGAGGTTGTCAATCTCACCATGTTTTGCGGAAAACAAAGGATTAAACATATCCAATGGAAAGAAGTAAAAGTTTGCAGAAAGTAAACACAAAGAAGTAAACAGTTTGTAGATTGTATGTAAAGAAAAGGACCGGGATCCATAGTTCACTAGAGGTGGCTCTCCTTAAGATAGATAACATGCTGGGTGAACAAATTACAGCGGGGCAATTGACAAACACCGAGAAAGCAATACATGCATATACTAATCATCTTGACTCCTTTGAGACTTGATTGGGCATTACAACATAATACATAGACCGCCATCCAACTACATCTATGAATAATAATCCACCTTCAGGTTATCATCCGAACCCCCTCCAGTATTAAGTTGCAAGCAACAGATTATTGCTTTACGAACTGCGTGTAAAGTAAACAATACGATTGTTTTATGAACAAAGGATTGTTGTTTTCTCCCTAGTAGCAACAACACATCTAGTACCTTAGAGATTTCTGTCACTTCCCCAGATTACTAGAGGCATGAACCCACTATCGAGCATAAATACTAACTCTTGGAGTTGCTAGCATCTACTTGGCCAAGATAGCTACTAACAACGGAAAGCATACAAGATCACAAATAACAAAGACATGATAGAATCAATAATCAATCTGAAATAGCATCTCAATATCCATCGGATCCCCGCAAACACAACATGCAGAATTACAAATAGATGATCTTGATCATGAACGGAGCTCACGAGATCTAAACATGAAAGCACAAAGGAGGAGAACCAGCCATCTAGCTACTACATGGATCCGTAGTCCAAGGATGAACTACTCACGCATCACACCAGAGGCTTGCATGGTGATGAAGAAGGCCTACAGGGTGAAATCCCCTCTCCGACAGGGTGCCGGGAAGAGCTTCAGATCCCTCCCGATCATGCCTAACTTAAAGGCGGCGGCTGATACATCATGCCTAACTTAAAGGCGTTAAAGAAAAGTACTTATTGGGAGATAACCCAAAAGTTTTAGATGAGTCTTGGAAGTTATTACTTCTTTAATAACCGCTCCTTATCCTTTTTATTTGCTTTTTGTGCCAAGAGTAACCTCTAATGAGAGAAAAATAATGATTGGGAAAGTTGTTGTCCCGAAACAGATTTCTGTGCTTCACCGTAAAAATTCGTGTAAAATCTTTGTATGTCCTTTTGAGGCATGAAATTTTGTGCTTCTGCCCCAAGTTGTTATCTAACTTTCGTTAGTTCAACACTTTTCTATTTGAGAAACAGAAGGTCTTCGAAAAAATTCGTCTTTACCTGCTGGTCTGTTTTGACAGATTTCTGCCATTATTTGTATTTGCTTCTTGTTGGTTCTTTTTTTAGTTCTTTTGGGGAATTAAGCTTTTTGAGGGAAGTGCTACAATAGATAGTGTTTTAATGGAAGTTTTATTGGTGTTAGAACTGAACCTAAAGACTTATTATCTTGAGTGCACTAATGTTGCTAATAAAGATTGTGTGAAGTTTTGTATGAAGGAAAAATTTCAGGTGTATAGAAGGAATGAGTAATGAGATGAAGGATGGACTAAAGCTCAAGCTTGGAGATGCCACGCGTGTCACCCCAAGAAATATCCAAGAAGTACAAGTGTCAAAGCTTGGGGATGCCCAAGGCATCCCCCTCTTAATCAATAAAAATCCTAGGTTTCTTCCAAATGCTTCATTTTTATTGTTTCATGCACAATTGTGTTGTTCTTGGAGCGTCTTCTTTTTCATTTTCGTTATGATTTTTCGTTTGCTTGGTTTGCTTAGTTTGCTTAGTTTTTTTAATAAATTGGTTGGACCCCCTCTTTCATACATTGGTTTTCAAGTAGTTTGGTTTGGATTGGAAAAGAGTAGGAAAGTCCATGCTTAAGTGGTAAAGAGAGCTTGTTTTTGACTGTGGCCTATGCTTTGTCATGCCATGCTTGATATTGTTTTGGCTTTATGCTTAGTATTCTTTGTTGTAGCATGACATGTTATAAACAATTGAGATTGCTTAATGTGCCTTAGAAGGATTATGCGTTGTTTTACCATATTAAAGCATAGTATTGTAGTATTCTTCTTTGATGCTTTATTTGGGTTGACTTGGCGCATGCTCACACCATGTTATGACTATCCCAAGTCACCATAGCCTTTATGATCCTTTAGTTTTCGACTTTTAATATCACTTTATGCTTTAATCAATGATGGTTTGTCGCTTTGCATGATTATGCCCATTATTGCTCTCTTAGTTGGTCACTCCCAGTCTTTTGCTAGCCTCCATAACCAAGTATGAGTCCCACTCATGCATCCAACTCCATTAAACCAAGTTATTCAAAAGAGTCCACCATACCTACCTATTAGCATTTGCTATTCCAAGTATATTCATGTTTTTATGTACCTTCCGAATTAAACTTGTTATAAGAAAACTAGTGATTAAAGCTCTCACGAACTTGATGGCACACTTTACTTTTCTTGCACTTAATAAATTGAACCATTGTGTCGTCTATGTTGTATATGCTTGAACTTATATGTTGGGGATTAGCAGAACCATGCTGTCATGGGGAACGCTTTCAACATTGCACTTGTACTTTGTACCTAGTTGATATCATGCTCTTTTGTCTATGGATGTCGTCGGTGTGAAATGAAAGGGGAGCTTGTAAGTCCATGAAGTTATGTATGTGTGTTAGAGAAACGCCTGGGCCGCCGGTCTAATCCATGCTGTCATGGTGGAAACCTACAGCATAACTATAATGAGCTATCTATGAAGCATTCTTCTTATAAAAAAAGAGTCAGATATTGAGAAAAAAAGAGAAAAAGAAAAAAAAGATATGAGAAAAGAGGAAAGAGAGAAAAAGCACCATTTTCCCATGGTAAATAAGAAGATTGCTGATATGCTCATTGTCTGCTTGCCTTGTCATTTTGATTATGGGGATTCTTCCGTATCATCAGGCAAGGGGTACCCCATTGGCGGTTCTATGATACACATGTACTTACTATGACAAGAACTTACCGGTAACTAAACTTGAGTAGCATGAGGAGCGGCCCTCGTATTCAAGGGACATGAGATTTCCAACTTATACTTTGTCAAGCATATACACCATAGTTTGTTCACTTTAACCTTAATCACTTCAAGATGCTTATGATAGGGGCAATGAGAGTTGAAAGCTATTAAGTACCATAATTTTTGGAAGCTCTTTATGAAACTTGAATCTCTGCTTCCTTCTATGAAGGCCTTTCTTTTACTTTTTTGTTAAGTCTCCACCTTCTACCTTTATGCACCTACTTTGAGAGCATAGTGGCCATTCTTAGTTCTATGTGCATTGTCCCAAGACTTGTTGATTGATGCATAACCTTGATATTGCTTGTTTTAAACTATTTGTATCTAGTCACTCTTATGAACTTTGAAGGTGTCCTATGCATTTATGTTTGCTACTCTATGAGGGACAAGCTGAATGCCACTATGCTATGTTTTCTTTAGGTGAAACAAACAAACGTCTTGCAAACTATTGTTATTCATTAATCTTTTGTTTGTGCCTTTTCATGTTGCAACATAGTTTCTTTGTCTTATTGCTAGAACTTTGTCTTTCATGTTATGATTGAAGTACTATGATCCCAACTTTGAATGTTTTACAAATACTTTGATCAAGTTTATGATGGTGCATGTCACCTCAAAAATTATTCTTTCTTTTTATCACTTACCTACTCGAGGACGAGCAGGAGTTAAGCTTGGGGATGTTGATACGTTGCTAACATATCCATAATTTTTGATGTTCCATGCTTGGTTTTTATCTACTTTCTTATGTTTTGTTCCAACTTTGGAGTATTTTTATACACTTTCTTGGACTAACCTATTAACAAGATGCCATAGTGCCAGTTGCCTGTTTTCTGCTGTTTTTGGTTCCAGGAAAGTCAGAAAATGAATATTCTCGGAATTGGACCAGACAAAAGCCAAAGTCGATATTTTACCGGAAGACTCACGGAGCCAGAAGACGAGACGGAGAGGGGCTAGGGGATGGCCACACCATGTGGTGGCGCGGGCTAGCCCTGGCCGTGCCACCAAGTGGTGTGGGCCCCTGGTCACCCACCGACCTTGCCCTTTCGCCTATAAGAAGCTCCCAATGCAAAAACCCTAAGTCATCTAGCCTCCAGCCACGAAAAGTTCCGCAGCGCCGCCGCCACCAAAGGGGAGATTCGGGGGACAGAAAGTCTCTGTTCCGGCACCCTGCCGGGACGGGGAAGTGCCCCCGGAGCCATCTCCATCGATCTCCACCACCATCTTCATCACCGTTGCTGATTCCCATGATGATGAGGGAGTAGTTCTTCCTCGAGGCTAAGGGTTCTACCGGTAGCTATGTGTTCATCTCTCTCTCTATGCATGATCATATTGTGATCATGAGCTTTGCAATCAAGTAGATCTACCTTGCTACTCAAGTGCTTTAATAGATCTCTGCTCTCCCCATGTGTGTGAAGTTGACAGTGTGCACACCATGGTGGCACTTAGGCTAGAGATCACAAATACTTGTTATGAGTTATATTTGGAGTTGGATGTCTTTATGAAATTATGGTGTTTGTTGGAACCATCTAATGCTCAAGGTGACAGTGTGGGGTTATCTAGATGCGGAAAGCGAACTTTGAGGAGTGCTATTATAGCCCTACCAATGATTAGAGTGTCCAACCAGAGAGTAGTTAAGAGTAGTATCATAAAGAGAATATATTTATATGAGAGTGTTCACTAGTGAAAGTATGATCCCTAGGCCTTGTTTCTAAGCATTAAAACATCGTTTGCAACTAGATCTGTTACATGTTTGCTTGCTGCCATCTTTATTCCAGTTTGCCTTTAGTCTCTTCCACACCATCAAGCTATTTTCTAGCACCGTTGTCTTATATCCATACCACTTGTATTTCACTATCTCTTCGCCGAACTAGTGCACCTATACTCCTGACAAGTGTATTGGGTGTGTTGGGGACACAAGAGACTTCTAGTATCTTGATTGCAGGGTTGCTTGAGAGGGAATACCTTTGGCCACTTCCTCCCTGAGTTCGATAAACCTTAGGTGATCCAATTAAGGGAAAACTTGCTGCTGTTCTACAAACCTCTACACTTGGAGGCCCAACAACTGTCTACAAGAATAGAAGTGCGTAGACATCAGGAGGCTAGGTCTCAAGTACCGTCTGGTTACAAGTTGATTGCTATCTCTAGAGTTTCCTAATCAAGATCTTCTTCTTGTTCGACACGCCTAGGATCGTTATCTTTATGGGCTTCATAGCAGCCGAATCATCCCGGGCTTCTGGGCCTTAGCAGATCATCATGTGGGCCTCCTGTTGGGCCAAACTAGGTAGGCTAAAGGCAAATGCCCGTAGGGCATACCTATTTCACAACGCCCGTCCACAACACATACAAACACCCCATTAGTGTTGCATACACACAAATCCCCGCAAACGACATGCCCCAACGGACACCTACGAGGACGGGTAAAGGCGAGGATAAATGAGAGTTAGGTACCATTCTGCGCTATCTCGCACAGTGATGTAGAGATGATGAATCCTCCAAATTTTCAGCTCCACCGCCTCCCGGTTTTGTCTCCTAGCCACCAGCTTCCACACCTACAAATAGACGTTTTGTACAAACTGTCAGCCGAGTGCGCCGGGAAAAACCTCTCAATGGAAAATTTATTACGCATATTTTATAGGATCCAACATAGGGCCACATAGAAAATTGAGAGCATTCTCTTAGGGCATGTTTGGTGGGTCGCATGGCCGTTTCCTGCACCAGGTTGGAAGAAATAAGCCTATTTAGAGACTCGCACATCGGGCCGAGGTCGCACCGCACGAGTCTTAAAACACCCCAAATCATGGCCCACTAGGAACGCCAAAATCGGGTGTTTTTGCGAGGACAGGCCCTGGGGAGCCAAAAGCAGGGACGTGGCGGCACGCGGGGAGAAGGGCGGGAGATGGCGCGACGCATCGAGAACACGTGCCATAAATCCCCTCACCGCTCGTTCACCGCTCTCTCTCTCCCCCATTCACAACCGCTCCTCCTCCCTTCTCACTGTCGGCGGTTCCTCTCCTGCTGGAAGATCCAAGACCACCATGAAGGTAGTTGATGGAGGTAGATCTAGGCGACTACTGCGCTTTTCGTGGCCGGAGAGGATATGCTCCTATGACTACGGCTGCTTCTTCTTCACCGGCAAACCCGAAGCACGAATCCTTCAGCAATGGTGGTAAGGCCTCGAACCACTACCTCTCTAAGGTTTTAGCAACTCAGATCTATCTGTTACCGACTCAGTCTCCGAGTATGAGTGACATGCATGGTAGATTTGTACCTATTTGTGCTAGTTTTGGTCGATTTGAAATGTTAGGGTAGATTCTTTCCTTGTTGTGCCTAGATTCCGCTTGTTAGTGGCTAGATTCCGACAGATGTTGTGATTAGGGTTTGTCTGATTGGGAAAATTAGGGAAATTAGTTGCTAGATTGCACTCTTCATCTTCTTGTTCTAGAAGATGATAAAAACTGTCACCAAATCACTCCAGGGAGTAAATCTGTACTACCTGCAATCTCATAACAAACTATGTTGTGCATTGTACTAGGTAGTACAGAGTCCTCTCCCCGACTTTCCACATCACTCTTCATGTTCTTCTTATTCGGCCGATGATTACTTTGCATTCTATGGACAAGATCTCAATAGGTTGCTTCATAGCATGCCTATTATGATTGATCTTGGACACACAATGCCAAATATGAGGCACAAAAAATAGTTGTCCATTCATACAACTGTCAATGATTACATACGCACCGCAAGAAAATGGAAGCGATGATCCTTTCGAACCTGGTTCTGTCATCTTTTCAAGGTGATGGAACTTGGTTCGGTAGGATCATCACTTCATGTTGTCAATGCTCTGTACTATGAGGCAATTGTTGTTTATTCTGTGAACACAGCTTGTGATGACACCTAGTACAATGCGTTCATAGAGCTGGTGCTATAGGAACCAGATGGTATGCACAAAAAAGTAGGTTGTGCACATCCTCTGGTTCCCTGTAGCACCATCTCTACCTTGTTTATGCTAGTTATTCTGAAGCTGGTCATCAATTTGGTTGTGTTTTGCTTCCTTTGGCCAATGATTATTAAGTAGCACAATGACATGCAAGCGGATCCTCTTCATGGAAAAATTTGTGTGCTAACCAAATTCATTGTTCATTCATGTTGCTCATGAGGAGAATTCCTTTGCCTCTGTGCCATTGCATATGAGGCTATGTGTTATGTTCATTGTTCATGTGTGATCACATGTGTTATGTTCATTGTTCATGTGTGATCACATGTGTTATGTTCATTGTTCATGTCTGATCACGTGCTAATTCTTGGTGTAGTGCTCGAAGATGTTGATCGAATGTGCTCTCCCCACCAATGTGTGAACATGCTCTAGAGATGCTGCTGAGGGTAGTGCCTCCAAGAGAGGGAACGGTGGTGGTGAGGGCAGCAGCAGCAAGAGGCCGAGGGGCAGGCCTCTCAAGATAGGGCACTTCCATGACCATGTAGGTCTAACCTATTTTTCCAAGGTGATCTTGGCACCTGGGTTAGACCTGCTGCCAATCCCAGATGCCTATAGGCCTTTCCTCGGCAATCTGCCGAGGACGATCATGCTGAGACGAACATCGGATGCAGTTGGATGGTGAAGCTCCAGGATGTCAACGACAGGATCTGCCTTGACCAGGGGTGGCTAGGCTTCGCCATTGCACACCAGGTCAAGATCAGGTACTTCTTGACCTTCAAGATGCTGAAGGGTGACCTGTTCAAGGTCACCATCTTCGACTACACCATGACCGAAGTCATGAAGAAGTGCCTGTAGCATGATCTAGCCCTTGCCATGTTCGACCTCTGATCTTTGCTTTGTACTTTATTGTGTGACCTCGATTGCTGTGAACTTATGTCGTGATGTTGCTACAATGTTTATGTACTTTGTGCTGTGAACTTGTTGTGTGTGCTTGCTGTCGTTAAGAGGTTATGATGTGTGGTAAACTCACAATCTTGGAAAGAGGTTTACCAGAGCACATGAGATAGCTGAAACCAAGCATGTACATTTCTTTCTCCCAAGCCTAATACAACCCACCAAACAGTATGACCTCAATTCTTCCCAAGTCCTAAATAGTGTCAGTGCGGGGAACTAAATAAGGGGGAATTTGGCCCAGCTATGGATCCGCGCGTGCAGTCCCTGCGCGTGCAACTTGCATGCGGGAAAAAAACTCGCATCGAAACCAAACACGCTCTTAGCTTGACCCACATACTGCATAAAGAATCTAAACACATAGGAGAAACACGAGGATTATAGATGCAAGAGAGCAGCTCCATAACCGCACTTCCATGTGAACTCAGCAAGGGTACAAGAAAAGAAGATATGATCCGCGTACTCGTACTCTCCACATAGGACGCATCTGCTTGTGTAGGGTCCCCTCTCTGCCGAATATTCCTATTGGTAGGGAGACGTTTCCTTCTAAGCTGCCATAGGAACACTCGAATCTTAAGGAGTACTGAGATGCTCTAGAAGGTTTGAGAAAAGTTGACTTGGCCAAGTCATTTAGCTGACGCCTAGCGCACGAAGGGCGAACCTGTTCTTTCTATGTTTACCTTTGATATCGACCAAATCGGTTGTGATTAGAATTCCTTGTCGCTGCACCGTTGAGCAACACCGTCGCCGTGACCGAGCATCACAGCCGTCGGAGTCGAGATAGCCATCCACCTTAGCCGGCTGCCGTGGTCGCCGGAGCAGTGCACTTCTTCGCGCCACAGAAACCGTGCATCGTCGCGTCCGGCCATCATGATGCGCCTCTCGCCACTGCCGCCGGTCACAAGCCATTACCTGACTGTCACCGAACACCCACGCCCGGTGTTGAGGTCGGGCACACTGCGAGCATTCTACCAGCCACGATGGGGGAAGGATAATGAGTCTTTCCAACTGGACAGTACCCACACGCGTCCTTTTCGGGGATACTCCTCATCAAAGTCAACGGACGCACGCAACCCGACGACCATGGCGTCCTCCGCCGCAGCCGCCCCGGACTCCGACCGCGCTGCCCTTCTCAAGGCCTTCGACGACTCCCGCACGGGCGTCCGCGGCCTCGTCGAGTCCGGCGTCTCCGCCGTCCCCGACCTCTTCGTCCACCCGGACCCCTACGCCTCCGTCCCGCTCGCTCCCCCCGGCGTCTCCATCCCCGTCGTCGACCTCTCCCTCCCCGCGCCCATCGCCGCCGCAGCCGCCGCGGAGGCCGCCCGCGATTGGGGCTTCTTTTACCTCGTCAACTACGACGCCATCGTGCCCCCCGATTACCCCGCGAGGGCCCTCGCCGCGGTGCGCGCCTTCCACGAGCTCCCCGCCCCCGAGCGCTCCGCGCACTACGGCCGCGCCATGGGCGGCGGGGTCTCCTATTCCTCAAACGTTGACCTGTTCCGCTCCCCCGCGGCCAGCTGGCGCGACACCATCCAGCTGATGTTCGGGCCTACGCGGTGCGAAACGGAGCGGATCCCGCCGGTGTGCCGCTCGGAGATAGTCGAATGGGAAGCTCACTCCGCCGCGGTGGCCCGCGCTGTCATGGCGCTGCTCTCCCAGGGGCTCGGGCTCGGGGAGACGACGCTGGAGGAGGCCTCGTGCCTGGAGGGGAAAGTCATGGTCTGCCACTACTACCCGGTGTGCCCGGAGCCTGATCGCACCATGGGATTAGTCCCGCACACCGACCCCGGTGTGGTCACCGTCCTTGCGCAGGATGGCGTCGGCGGCCTGCAGGTGAAGCACACCACTGAGGACGGCGAGAGCTACTGGGTGGACGCCAAGCCTGTGCCCGGCGCGCTTGTGATCAATGTCGGGGATCTCTTGCAGGTAAAAATGCACTCTGTCAATGCCCAAAATGCTCTCAACTGATTATAGTCCGTAACAACTCGGCTTAGATTATATTGGAATTAGGTAAAGCAGTGTTCTACCAATTCTTCTCATACCAGATGAATAGGAACAATCGGTGCAACTACGAATACTTTATAAATACTCTCGGTTCTGTATACCAATTAACTTTAGTTTGTGAGCATTTGGATTTTTCCAACTTCAAACCCAAGAACACCTTTACTGTCACGATGTAAGAAACAAAATTAGCAAAACTGATTGATGACAACCCCTGTCTAGGTAACTCCCATGTAGCACATGCAGGCCTACAGATGCTTTCAGGTTACAGTTGGTGTCATTTAGGTTGGGTGTTGTGCATCCACCTGAATTATGTACTCTCAGTTGTGTCATACCAAACATGTGAGCGTTGAAAAGAAGCTAGATTATTTGCTTTGTCAATTACATTTCCATCTTATCTCCTTTTCTGAAGTGAAATCTTCTATCGCTCGGTTGTAATTATCAATTTGTATCCAAATGCACTTGGCTTGGGCTTAGTACTTCTGTTCTTAGACTGGACTGGATTCAGGTTTCCAATCACAAGTTTTAGCAAGTCTGAACATTAAAAATAGTGGCAACTGAATTCTTTCACCTGGAAAATTCATGCAAAAATATATGAAATTCCATGAAAAAGAAACCATTCACTAAATCAGAACATATATAATGGCTTTGTCAAATTCTTTAAGGTAAGATTTCAGTAGCCTTATTATTTGTACATCAGCATGTTTTATGTTGAATCACTTAAATACACACTTTAAAGTATTATTATGCACGGTGCACAGCAATGGAGGATGCAGGGTTTTACTTACACGGGAGCCGTTTTGACATCTGCATTTTTTTACATATAGCGTATTTCAATAGTTCTATGTAGTTGACAAAGCCGAGTACATATCTTGAGTGTGAGTACTAAATCGAGTGCACCGCGCAAGTTAAGGGACAACAGATGGATTTTACTATTACAAAATAGTTCAAATTGTGTATGAAACTCCAAACTAATCGAGTTTACATGTTTCCAAGCCCTAGAAAATCTTGACTAAATTATGATCATTATTTTCAAAAGGATATATCTCTTACTAAATGTAACAAAACAATTATTCAACAATTAACCACCTACTAATCACTAGCTTCACTGTGAAAAAGTATCGGCTCAGTCCTCCATCAGCAGAAGCAACATGATTTTTAAAAGTGGGGCAACTTTTTTTCATCAAGTTCTATGGAACGCTCCACATATTTAAAAATAATAATCTTGACCCCTCTCCTTTCATGTTATTAATAATTTTATCAAGATGGAAAGTAAGTTTAAACTCTAAACTCTTTCTTAATTAATTAGATGAGGCAAAGCTTTTATCTCCGTTTCGAAAAAAAGAAAGTAAGTCCCATAAAATCTACAAAGTTAAAGATGATGTATTGTTTGTTAAATTGTTTTTTAGTGTTTGTTGAATTGTTGGGCTAGACTATGTTAAACATGCAGCCTGTATATGAACTAGTAAAGCTTGTTTTTGTAAATAGTTTGGGGGAGGGGAGCCGCGACCCCCATAGCCCCCGTGCTGGATCTGTCCATGGTGCCCAACTTTAAGAGACACATATCATCTCTGTAGCTAATTTAATTTTTTATCTATCCTTTTATCAGATGATGTCCAATGATAAGTACAAGAGTGTGGAACACAGGGTGGTAATGAATTCACGTGAAGAAGCCAGAGTATCTGTTGCTGTCTTTTACAATCCTGGGAAGAGAGGGGAGTCAGTTTTCTATGGACCATTGCCAGGGCTAGTTTCTTCAGAAAACCCACCAAAGTACAGGAGTTTCACCATGTCCGAATTTATGGGGGCCTTCTTTAAACGGGACCTTGCTAGCAAAGCTCTGATCGAGCACTTCAAGTTGTAAGATTATTTGTTGCCATATAGTGTTTAAACTTACATATATGTAAGTATGTAACCATCACACCGTCATTGACATTTTCTGATAATACAAGACAATTGCTCTTAATGGATAAGTCATGTTTCTCTCTATTGTGTACTCCATAGTGCAGCCCAAAATAAATTCTAGTATTGTTATTGTGCAATCATCATATTCTTACCATCTCAGCGAGTTGCCTTATGGAGCCAAGTGGCCCCTCAAAGCTGGTTAGTCTGCCTTCAACAATCCTGCCACAAGCAGCCTGCATAAGTTGCTCGTTGATATGCTGTTTCTTCCTGTAAAGTTTTCGCATGTTCTTAAGTATGCAGTTTCAAGTGAACCAAAATGTACATTGTATATGAACATTTCGTTCTACAACAATTATTGCTCGACCTACTAGCCTGAGCATGTGTGGCACAATTTTGTTATCTGCTGTTCCCTAAATGAGCACAAGGTACCTCTGCAGCTTCACTCACATGCTTATATACTGTACTTGTTTCTCCACTTGGTTCGAACTAATTTCATATGGAAATATCTTCTGTGAACTAATTGAAGTATGGATAATGCAGATATGGGAATCAATTTTCCAATGCTTTGCTCTTTGAGCTACATTGTGGAGACTTCACACATCAAGAATGTGAGGCTTCTTTGGAAGAAGTTCAGAAATTCATTAGCCTTGTAAGTTTCATTTCCCCTCATGTTAATTCCAGAAACATGTAAAATGTTGGGATGACTGGTGATGGATCTTTCTCTCTTTACATGTGGCATACGATCCGAGGTAGATTAGTGTGGTTGGTCTGAGGTGTGGTTGTACTGCTCACCACAAATGTTTCAGTCATCTTCAGCTCGTTTGGATGATTTTCTTATTTATTATAAAAGGCATGTAATTTCTCATTTGCATTCTCGTTTTCCCCATTAAAATGTAAGGTATTCTCATTTTTTTTTGGTATCACCTTTGTATTTAGTTGTGCTGTCTACTGTAGTACTGTACTACCTAGGTGTAAGGTTGGTTGGATTCCTAATTCATACACATGGCTTTGGCCCATTCACTGATCTTGCCTCTGGTTAACACCCTCTATCTTTCATAATCTGATTTTGACTGAGAGATTTGTTGGTAATATCATTTGTACCTTAATTCTAGTTCATTTGAATCTCCTTTCCGCTGTTGATAACCTTAGTATGACTCCCCTTCGCAATACTTCCAATTAATTTCTCATATATTCTCATTTTCGCCACTAGAATATAAGGTTCCGTATCAACTGTATATCTAGTACTCCGCCACTAGAATATAAGGAGTAGCATTGTGCTGGCAACTGTATATTTTTGAGGACAAGGTAGGAGCTCTGCCATCCGATTAGATAGAATGGAAGGTTATTTACAAACAAAGAAGGTTTATTGGTCGGCTGCTAAAGGCTCCAAAGCAATTACAGGTGGGTCTCCCGGGTCCTGTGTGGTGCTGGCTACTGTACACATGGCTTTGTCCCATCCACCCATCTTTCCTTGGTTGACTAACATTCTCTACTTTTTCACTCAATCTGGCTGTGACCGAAAGATTTTATGGTCATTTGTGCCTTGATTCTGCTTTCTACTGTTGTATAGCGTTATTAGTATGGTGCCTTCACACTACTCCCTCCGATCCAAATTAATTGATTTGGATTTGCCTACATTCGGATGTATCTAACATTAAAACATGTCTAGATACTTTCAATTAATTTGGGTCCGAGGGAGTACTCATTAAATCTTCAAACTAGAGAATGTACCAATGGTCCAGGAGAGTCGACAGTGGACAACACCTTGCAAGCATGCTTTCTAAGCTGGACAACAGGGTGCACGCACGCATCATCTTCTCTAGGGGCCCTTTCGGAGCACATGCCTTTGTCACATCTTCGTATTCTTTTTGGGTTTAGTTTTGAGTAATTCTTTAATTCGAACAAAATATAGTCTTGGGAATAACATCACACGGAATATGATATATCCCTGTTTTGCATTATGTAGAAACAAAATAGTTCTAAGTTACTCCAAGCTTTTCTGTTCTCTCATCACGCATAGCTTCCCACATCAAGTGATAAATTTGGAGAATTACCTCCCATCCACGACAAAGTTCGTTTCTGTAAAGTTCGGGGAAGTACGGAGACAGGTCCGGATTAACTTGCACTTTTCAGAATCGAGTTAGGCATAAGAAAACTCCAGGCGACTGTGGATTAGCAAAGCTGAACAACTTATTGATGGGCAGAGCTGAGTTGCAGACAGTTTGTCCAAACCAAATGCTACCATTCGTATTGTGCTAGTCTACAGAATCGAGCCCTTAATGATGATTGAAGATCCATATGTTAAGGCGTCCCATGATTTGTTGCAGCTTCTTTTGTCCTCGCACATTGTGGAGTAATGGAGTTCAGCAATGGGTGGTTCTCCGTGATTTCATCAAGATGTTAGTTGGCAATTTGCTGGAGCAGATATATAATAGTAATAGTAGCAGAAAAGAGCGAATTATCTGAAGAAAGGCACGAAGAAAAATGACTACTGAAAGGCTTCAACCAAAAAGCAGTATGGAGACAGTTTGGCATGGACGGGTTTCGGACTTCCATTTTCTGACGCGTTTGACTTCGTTGCAAAGAGAGAAATCATTGGTAATTATTTCTCCAAATGAACATTTTGTGCATTGTTGTCATCACACAGTTCAACCTTTCCTATAGAAAGTTCGTAGCAGCAGGGTTTGTTTGAACGCATCGATTCTCATAATTCCC
Source organism: Avena eriantha (assembly GCA_910589775.1). Lineage (NCBI taxonomy): Eukaryota > Viridiplantae > Streptophyta > Magnoliopsida > Poales > Poaceae > Avena > Avena eriantha. Next base: position 127,084,740 of record OU342744.1, on the reverse strand, counting down.
ATAATGAACATTTTGTGTGCTCCTCCAACCCAAATTAGTTAACTTAGATTTATCTCGATTCAGTTGTATCTAGACATGATTAGTATTAGATATATCTAGATTAATCCGAGTCAACTAATTCGGGCCGGAACATAGATATATAAACTTGTCATCACGATCAAGCGTTAGTCCTTTCTACATTAGTTGTTTTGGTGAATCTACCCACGAAGCCCATCTATAAACAAAAGAACTGGGAGGTGGTGTTTTGGCTTTCAGGTGCAAATAAACTTATTATAAAAAATACATGAAAAATAAACTATCAAAAATACATATTTCACATATACATTCGGACATACGTCCATACACAAGTTTTCAAAAAGAATGAACATTTTATGTGGCTCCTTAAAAAAGACAAAACATGTTCGTGAATAGACACGTTTGAGCACCTAAATTTGTTTTTTTGCATGGGACTAAAATGTTCTTTTCACCCGCAAACTTGTGTACGCGCAAATATTTTTTTTAATTTTTTTAATATTTTAAAATATGTTTTCACACAATGGGGCACCCGTGAGCTCAAACTTGTGTACGAACATTTAGTGTCCAAATGTATACATAAATATTTTTCTACTTTTTTTGATATTTTGAAATATATTTTCGCACAATGGCACCCGTGAGCTAAATTAGATTTCCGTTCGCTGGACATAAACATGCTAAATGTATTTTGATGGTTGAGACGAGAACTGTACCGTCCCACTCTTTTTTTTATGAAATTTCACTGATCTATTAATAATCATCAACAGTAGTACAAGAAGCCTTAAAAGTAATAGAAATTAAAAAAGTCATTGGACCACCTAGCGACGACTACAGACACTAGCACGAGCCGAAGACGCGCAGTCGTCCTCGCCCCTCCATCACCAGAACCGGGCAAAGCTTGTCATAGTTGAGCTTGTTGTAGTAGACAGATGGAAAGTCGTCGTGCTAAGGACTCATAGGACCAGCGCACCAGAGCAGCAACCATCGCTGAAGATGACAACCGTAGATCGGAAGAGACTGACCTCAAACCACACCGACAAATACTGAAAACGACCGGATCCCAAGAGATCCGCCGGACGCACAACTCCACGCCCCCTCCACCGGTGCTAGCCGCACCACTGAAGCGAGGACAGGACGGGGAGGACCTTATTCTAACTTCAGGATGTAGCCATCGCTTCATCATGCCAAAAAAGACACAAAAAACAGTCTAAACGAAGAACAAAAACCTCCCGCCGACGAGAGCTGTGATCCGCCCACACCTCCAAGGCCCTAAGGCCACCGGAGATGGAACGGACTGGCGAGATCGTCGGCGGAGGAAAGGGAACCCTAGATGGATTTTCTTGAGCAGCCACCGCCTCGTGGGAACGAATATATGGTGTCTGATGAATGTATTAAGAGCAGCTCTAACGGTGACTGTAAAAACGCGAAAACTGTAAAATTCCAACGGGTTTACAGGTATGCGCGTTATCGGTCGCTCTAGCGGTGACTGCAAATTAGCCCGGCCTGTGAAATCGTTTACGGTGATCCGCTAACTGCCCAACTCGACCGGTACAAGTAGAGGGCGCACGAGCGGTTGAGGGTCCAAACCCATTCTCACTCCCTCTCCCAACCCTAGCATCGCCGCCGCCAGCTCCAACTCCGGCGAGCAATCGAGAGCATTCCACCGCTAGATCCGCGCCGTCATGCCGCCACTTCGAAGTCGGGAGAGGGCGCAGCGGAGGCGGGAGTGACGGCGGCCGAACTGATCCTCCTCGTCGTTGCGGCGACTCACTGAGGACGAGCGGCGTAAGATAATCCGCTTGGAAGGCGCGAAGAAAAGGGCAGCGAAGAAGTGGACCAACCACGGGATGCCTCACCCGCTACGCTGTGTCGATGGAGCGCTACCGGCCGATGTCCCGGGAGCACGTACCTACGATTCGCAAGTACGCGCACGCCGGTGAGCCCTTTTGGAGAGGAAAGCTCGGCGCCGCTCCTCCGTCCATCCCCTCCTCCGGCTCCAACTCCGACGATTGGAGCTCGTCGTCCCTCCTCCCTCCGCGCTTGCGGCCGTCGTCTTCCCCGCCGACTACGCCAACGACTCCGACGAGGAGCGTCTCGCGTTCGAGATGTTGGCCCGCAAGTCCAAGCTCTCGCACGAGGCGGAGATTGTCCGCGAGCAGGCGGAGCGGTGCTGGGACGTGGAGCTCGTCAACGCGCGCATCGCCAGGGATAGGGAGGCGGTGCACCACCATCGTCAAGCTGGAGATGGCCGACCCATCGACCTCTCCTAGGAGTGAAGCTCCCGCCGCCATGCCGCCGCGTCTTGGAGCTCCCGCTGCGCTCCTCCCATATGTAACACGCAGCTGTAGAATTTTATTATTAATTTCGGTGAAGATGTAATGATCTCAACCGTGTTCGTCATCGAATTTTGCCGCGAGTGCAAAATTTTAAATTATCATTTTATAGTCACGGTTCTCCGCGACTGATTCTTAACCTATAAGTTGCAAGTATAGTCGCTTGTATCGTGTATTTACAGTTCGCGTTTTTACTATCACTGTAGCATGCTGTTCATGACAGATTGTTACAGATAGTCCAGATAACGACGTTAGTCGACTCAGAGTGGTGAGTGATGTCGGCTCCGGATCTCGACAAAACCAAGCCCTACACTACAACTAGTATAGTATTCCCTCCGTTTCAAAGTATAAGATGTTTTAGCGTTGTGAAAGAACTGTATGTAGATCCTATTAGTGTAAAGGTACATGTCGATTTGGAATGAACCTACACACTAAAAGTGTCTAGATACATTGCTTTCACAAAACTAAAACATCTTATATTTTGAAACGGAGGGAGTATATACTAAATCACTGGCATCGTTTTCGTCGCCTTTAGTTTACAGCTTGCGCTTCGCATGTGGATAACATAATATGTACTAATTTCGTGGCAAAGAAAATGTTATCTGCAGATACCGTGGGTCTGAAGACTTGAACGCACGTCGTATTCTGCAACATGCAGTTTGGACTTTAGAGTGCAAGTGCAATCTCGGAGATTCGTCGTCAGGCTAGCTTGCATCGCAATCGCATCATGGAGACTAAACTTGCACGGCCACACAATGGCTGAAGATCCACCCGTACGCCTCCGATTTGGCCGTGAAAGCTACGGACGGGGTCTGGCGTGCAAGGCAAAACTTAGCACCGGCAGATCACGCAGCTCTGTTCTTCTGCGCTGGATCATCCGCGCCGGGCCGGTGCCCAACTTTTATTTATTGTTTGATCGATCGGGAAAGATCGGCGGATACTGTAGCAATAGGGAAACTGCCTGTCTTTTTTTTGATCGTGCACAAGTACTGGAACGGAGGTTGAGGTCAATCGTGCATGACGTTGATTGAGTATGATCGGATCCGTGGATCGTGCGCGTCAATGCCTTCTGGTGTTGGTGACCCGAATCACAAGGAAAACATTAAAAGAAGCCGTGCATTAATAAATTATCTAAGAAGGCTTCTGAGTGCCCCTTCCCGCGAGACCGAGGCGGCGAACCCTAGTCCCTATTCGAGCCCCTCCCCCTTCCCCTCCCCAGGTCTCTGTTGGGCGAAGCTCACGCGGTGCTGATGGTGGTGGTGGTGTGTTGTTGTTCTTTCGATCTCGGCCCAAGGATCTAAGATGGGAACACTGGTTGCACTTTGGAAGGAGGGGAAGCACTGGGTCGTATGCTGAGCTGCTCGGAGGCCAATGTCATGGGGCTATGTGGCCAGGTCGTCTGTGCTCATTGTGGGCCAGATCTGCCGACAGTGTTGCCACGAAGAGGCAACATTGCTGGCTTCAAGACCGAGGTGGCGTAGAATGGTGAACAACAGGGACGGTGGTGGTGAGGTGTTGACCGTCGGACGACCAAGTTTGGTCAGCCGAGTGGTCAGCAACAGGGAATGGTGGTGGGACGGTGTGAGGTGGTGAGGCGGAGGAGATGACACCATAAGCTTCCGTGCCAGATCTAGGTTAGGTAGGCCTATATTTGGCCCTTTCATGTGCTCTATGGGCCATTTTGAGCCTGGGCTCTGTGGATTGCGATGTGTCCACCCTGTTTGGCACCAGAGGTGAAGAAGACGATGACCATGCTGGTGGTTGATGGAGACCCGGTTGACTCCTTTGACGGAGGAATCCAACACGAGGTGGCAGAGCTATTTGGCATGGTTTGGGCACTAGGAGACCACAATGTCAGGAACGCGGAGCATGCTGGCGGTGATGTGAACCGAACACTGGGCGCTCAGAGGGAGATATATGCCAACGAGCTCCATGTTCTTTGTGAGCCGCATGCAGGCATCCTTATGGCAGCACACACACCACCATGGAGACTAGTTATATCGTGCCGGGAGGAGGTGGTGATGGTACGGAGAGCTACAACGGTGGTGATTTTTTATATAGAGATAGATCTGACAAGTGAGCCCCTCAGAATTGTACAAAAATACCTAAAATTCATAACCAGACTCACCGCATCTCTATCGAACGTTTCCTCTCGCCACGTCAGCATGACAGTAACCATTGCGTAATATCGATCCTGAGAACATCGTCTCCCCAACCCCGTCTCACCTTCTTCCCAGCGTGTCTGGTCATTGACCATAGAAGAGCGGCTCGAACCCAACCCTTCTCTGGCAGATTTGTCGGGCGGAGATGGGGAGGGAGAGGTGTCGGAGTAGCTAGTAGGATTAGTTGTAGGAGTCTCGACGAGATGCCGGTAGTTTGGAGTAAGGCGCTGATTTGTTTGGGCCAGATCTGGTGCATCCTGAGTCGGTGGCGATGTGGCGGTGAACTCCGGCGGTCGAAGACATCGGAGGGTGGCGCTACCCCAGGGATCTCCGCAAATAAGCCCATGGTGTGTCTGCTCTTCTTCTTCCTCTGCTGCTCTACTCTTCTTTGTCTTCTCGCTTTGGCCGGCTGTGGTGGCGAGGGGAGGGGAGGACTGGAGCTGAGCAGTGTCTTTGAAGGGGGAGGACGAGGTTCTACTCCTTTGGTGCAAAGGTGCTACTTTATGTATGCACGTGCGCATATCATTTGTAGCTAGTTTCGAAGTATAGATATCGATCCCACAGGGAGCCCAAAGGTAAGTGTTTATGGTGAAGTCTCTATCACACCTAAAGTTGTCACGGGTCTTCGAGTGAGTTGACTGCAAGTGTGAAATAAGAATAAAATTTGGATTAACCTAGATGTATTTAAATAAAACTAAAATGTAAACTTCAGAAATAAAAAGCATAAAAGTAAAGAATGATTCAGTTGTTTGTTGTTTTCTGCAGATGACGGAAAAGGCGCGGGGAGATACAGCTCATGGTGATAGTGACCGTGCCAGATGGACGAATAATGAGTGTAACAATTATAATATTATAAGTATATGTGTAGGCGAGAAACCCATAATTATCCGGAACTCCTCTTGATAGATTTCATTCCAACTTCAATAATCCTACTAGTCTGTTACCAAAACCATGGTCAGACACTAGACGATTAAGACCCTTCAGGTCGCTTAGTGATTAAGCTTCTTGGATCAGACTAATGCAATAAGCATGGTGGTTCCTCATTATCCTCGAGTCTACTAGTTTTCTATTGATATCCCCGTGTCACTCTAGCGAACAAGATCCTACCCATGTAGAACAAAGTATCATGTTATCTGGGCCCTTAATTGGATAACAAGCATTAGGCATCCCACAGATAGTCAAACACACATAATATAGTAATTAAAATCAATCACAAACTAATGGAAAATATATGAAAGCACATCACATCTCACCAATCCCTTACATCTCCCATGCCCAAGGAACCTACTCACACATGAGAGAAGAAAGCATTATCAATATAATTAAATAAAGAGAGTTCTTCTCGATATTACCATGGAGATCCATAATAAGAATAGAAAAGTAATCCAACACAATTCAAGATGGGAAGAAACAATCTCAAACCCTAGTCTTGCAAAGGTGAAGATCTCTCTCTCTCTCTCTCAAGTACAAGTAATGGCTATGGGGGTGTATTGGCTAGGAGGTCGAAGATCGTGGAGTGAGATAAAGAACGTCTCCTCCTTCTTCTCTGGATATCTTTTTTCTCCCTTCTGGATGGTGTGGCGGCTGTTGTGTTGTGTTTTCGTCCTTGGTTCCTTCATGAAAGTTGTCTCTTTTGATAAGACAGAGGCGGCGACAGCTATACGATGGGAGCTATACGGTCGGAAAATTGCTCCCGCCATATAGTTGCTCGTTAAATCCTCTGTATGCTTCCCTCAATTTCTTTCAAAGAGAGACTTGCTTGTATCACCGGAATATTATGTTTCTCTAGTTAAAACCCTCCGTTGATGTTCAGAACCTGAAACACACATTAAAAACCAAGTTTTCTTCACTACCAAAGTATTAGCATTAGGTAAAGCTAGAAAACGATCAAATTCAGGAGAAAACTGATGGCTTTGAAATATAGCCATCTACGTCCATATTTAAACTGGATATTATTCATAATTTTGATGAAATATCCCTCTAAACCCTGCCTAATGCTAACATTCATAGGTGTATGCAATCCTTTCTTTTTATATTTTTCCTGTGCAGATAATGCCGTTTAAAAGAGAGAATCACTACATTAAATCAAAGATACGAGATTTCCAACAACCAGAAGAAACCAGGAGCCGTAAGACGGAGGCAGACTCTTTAACGACCAATTATACGACCGGAGAAAAAATTCCGGCCATATAGCTCCAGTCGTATAGTTGGCGCTGCCACCATTAGGTTAAACAGAACAACTTTCGTAAAGGGACCCCTATATAAAGAAGCCTTGTGCGACGAGAAAACAAGCCAAACCTCGCCAAAAAGTCTCTGCCACAGATCTCCAGCCGCCTCCAGATCTCAAAACTCTTCTCCATCTCCATAGCCGTAATAGTAGATCTCTTCTCCGATTGGCAATATTGTAAGACTATTGCTATCAATCTTATGATTTTTATTACAATGTTTGTGATTGTTGATCTCATCTCTATGTGTGAGTAATTCTCCTTGGGCTAAGGGCTTTGGCCTAGCCATGTGGCAATTGTGCATGTTATTTATCATAGATGAGATCATGTAATAGTTTGTATGACATGATGATTATTGTATCCTCTCTTGCCTCAATCCAAGGACTTGTCAGGTACCCAAGACCCCGAGGGTTGATCCAGGTATAGGGAGTATGAGTAATGACATATCTGCAGGTTGGGAACCCCAGTAACTGAAGGGGTAGTACGACTGTATGTGAGGGATTTACTTGGGATTAACGGTGACATCACTATGCATATCATTAGTTCTCTTTCTTCTACGGATGAGACTAATAGGTTATTGCTATAAGCTGCTGCAGAGGCAATAGCAATTATAGATGCACTGCCCATATATAATTTATCTTGCTCTAACAATTACATCCATACTTTATTTCTATCTTTTATTCCCATCAGATGTTTTGTACAGCTACAGGTGAAACCAAACGCCCTAGGCCCTCTTTCCCTCCATCATCGACAACAACAAAAATACGCAAGCTATTGATCTGGTAAAAACACAAAAGGAATTCTAAAACTCCTGAAGGTCTGTTAAAATAACTTCACTACGCATTCGCTTCCCGAGGATTCGATAACCTAGGTCTACTAGGGAAAAAGAAGCTACACTACATCTGTAATCTGGATCGAAGGTATCAACCCTTTTTCTGGCGCCGTTGCCGGGAAGCAATAGCTACCCTGGTGAGGTTATTAGGAATCTTCCTAGTTTTAATTCTTGTTTTTAATTTTGTTAGTTTGCTTTCAGTTTTTATTTGATAAACCAAAAAAATTAGTTAGCCTTTAAATTCTTGTTTTTACTATTATAATTCTTTAATTAAGAAAACCCAAAAACATAGGAAATATGGCTGAAAAGAAGCTTGGGGAGTTTGGTACTTCCAACAATGATTATTTGCGTACTCCTATTACTCAGCCAACAATTTATGTTGATGATTATGAAATTAAGCCCCATTATTTAAGTTTGGTTCAATAGAATCAATTTGGAGGCTCTGCTATTGAAGACGCAGGTATGCACTTAAATGCTTTCACTGAAATATGTGATATGATGCGTATAAAAGACGTTGACCCTGATGCGGTAAAATTACGCCTATTTCCTTTCTCTCTAAGAGGGAGAGCAAAAGAATGGTTGCTATCTTTGCCTAGAAATACTATTACATCATGGGTGGGATGTACTTCTTTATTTATGACTAAAGTTTTCCTACCTGCAAAGACTATGCAACTCCAATCTAATATTACTGGTTTTAGACAGGAAGAGTGTGAGCCACTAGCGCTTGTATGGGAGAGTATGAAATAATTCCTAAGAAACTGTCCTAGTCATGGGATGGAAGATTGGTTAATCCTCCATTTATTTCATAATGCTCTTAATCCTGTTTCTAAGTCTATGCTTGATACTGCAGCTGGAGGAACATTCATGGGTAAACATATTACCGAAGCAAAGCAGCTGCTAGACAATATGCAAGACAACCATGCCCAATGGCATGTGGAAAGATCAAACACGAAGAAGGTGAACGTTATTTCACCACAAGAAAACGAAGAACTCAATGCCAAGTTGGATGAGCTCATACTAGCTGTAAAAGGTAAGGAAACACAGGTAAGAGCCACCCCTGAAACAAATATTGAAGAAATAGACTTCGTAGCTCGTAATGATTATAACCCTGCTTGGAAGAAGAGTTACAATCCTAACTTTCAGAAACATTATTCTAGTCCTGCAGGGAATTCTAATAATAATAAGGGAACTGGTAATGGTAGTCTCCAAGAAACACTTAAGTCTTTCATAGACTCGCAAAATGAACAAAACAATATTCTTGTCAAAATAACGGAGAACCATGATGCCATGCTTGGTAAATTATCTAACCAAGATGTTAGTTTGAGAAATGATTTATAGGCCCTTCAAGAAAGAACGAGGATCGTTGAGGCATAGCTAGGTAAGATAACCGAGAGTCAAACTCTCATTCTAGATAAATTTGCAGGTAAAGCTGAGCCCAATCCTATTGAAGAACTCAAAATGATGAGGATTCAAAGAGAGGAGCCTGAAGAACTTGATTATAGTAATGCCCCTTCACCAAGCTACACCATCGAAGACCTCATAAAGAGGATCAACGTCAAAATTACGGTAAGTGAAGGTAATGATGAAGCCATGTATGAACACTTTGTTGATCAAGTAGCAATTAAGGTACGCAAGCTTGAAGAGGAATACAAGAAAATCGCTGAAAAGTTAACTGTTAAACTAGATGACATATTTGAACCTACTATTAAGATAAAGATTGGAACTAATGAGATAGCTGCACTTTGCGATCTAGGTGCAAGCGTCTCAACAATTCCAAAGAGCCTTTTTAACAAGTTAAATCTTGGCTCCTTTGAAATCACTAAATTAAAATTGCATCTAGCAGATTTTACCTACAAACGAGCTATAGGAATTAAGGAGAACACTTTAGTTTACATCAAAGGTTGTCCTGCTCTAATTGACTTTGTTATTGTTGACATACCTGAAGATATTGTTGCTCCTATAATATTAGGTCGTCCTTTCTTGCGAACTATAAAGGCTTTAATTAACCTTCATGAAGGGAACGTGAAGTTGCAATTGCCTTCGCGGGATCCTCTTGTTATCCATTTCCCCAGGAAAAAAAGCCAAACATGACGAGAAGGAGGCCATCACTTTGAAGACCAATTACTTTGGAGTGGGTGTGATACATTGCAAATGTATCTATACTTTTTGATGTTCCATGCTTGGTTTTACCCACTTTCTTGTGTTTTGCCCACACTTTGGAGTACTTTTTATATGATTTCTTGGACTAACCTATTAACAAGAGCCACAGTGCCAGCTGCCTGTTTTCTGCTGTTTTTGGTTCCAGGAAAGTCAGAAAATGAATATTCTCGGAATTGGACGGGACAAAAGCCAAAGTCCCTATTTTCCAGAAGTCATCAGATGCCAGAATACGAGACGGAGGAGAGCTGGGGGACGGCCACACCACCTGGCCGCAAGGCCAGGCCTGACCCGCGCCAGGGGGTGGTCTGGCCGACCCCAGCAACCCCTCGGCCTCTCCTTCCGCCTATGAGATGCCCTCGAGACAAAAGCCCTAAGGACCCGATCAAAAATCCACGAAAGAGTCTGTAGCCGACGTCATCTCCATCCCTAGATCGGGAGGGATTTGAAGCTCTTCCCGGCACCCTGTCGGAGAGGGGAATTCACCCTGGAGGCCTTCTTCATCACCATCCAAGCCTCCGGTGTGATGCGTGAGTAGTTCATCCTTGGACGACGGATCCATGTAGTAGCTAGATGGCTGGTTCTCCTCCTTTGTGCTTTCATGTCTAGATCTTGTGAGCTCCTTTCATGATCAAGATCATCTATTTGTAATTCTGCATGTTGTGTTTGCAGGGATCCGATGGATATTGAGATGCTATTTCAGATTGATTATTGATTCTATCATGTCTTTGTTATTTGTGATTTTGCATGCTTTCTGTTGTTAGTAGCTATCTTGGCCAAGTAGATGCTAGCAACTCCAAGAGTTAGTATTTATGCTCGATAGTGGGTTCATGCCTCTGGTAATCTGGGGAAGTGACAGAAATCACTAAGGTTCTAGATGTGTTGTTGCTACTAGGGAGAAAACAACAATCCTTTGTTCCTAGAACAATTGTATTGTTTACTTTACAAGTAATTCATAAAGCAATAATCTGTTGCTTGCAACTTAATACTGGAGGAGGTCGGATGATAACCTGAAGGTGGATTATTAGTCATAGATGCAGTTGGATGACGGTCTATGTATAATGTTGTAATACCCAATCAAGTCTCAAAGGAGTCAAGATGATTAGTATATGCATGTATTGCTTTCTCGATGTTTGTCAATTGCCCCGCTGTAATTTGTTCACCCAGCATGTTATCTATCTAAGGAGAGGCACCTCTAATGAACTATGGATCCCGGTCCTTTCTTTTACATACAATCTACAAACTGTTTACTGCTTTGTGTTTACTTTCTACAAACTATTACTTCCTTCCATTCGATACGTTTAATCCTTTGTTTTTAGCAAAACACGGTGAGATTGACAACCTCATCGCAAGTTGGGGACAGGGTTCTGTGGTTGTGTTGTGCAGGTCTCCACGTTGCTACTAGCACCGGTAGTGCACCCTGCCAAGGCTCAGCTAGCAACACCTTTGGGGTGTTTCCTTGCTCCTACTGGTTCGAGTAAACCTTGGTTTCATAACTGAGGGAAACTTGCTATTGTGCTCATCATGCCTTCCTCTTGGGGTTCCCCAACGAGCTCTACATCAACACTGAGCCATCAAGCACTTTTCTGGCGCCGTTGCCGGGGAGTCAAGGACATCTTCACAAGGGGAGTCCCTCATAACCAATCTCTTTACTTTGTTATTTTTGTTTTGCTTAGTTTCTTTTTGCTTTGTTTGCTTGTTTCTTTATCAAAAACACACAATTTTTTTTAGTTTTACAAGTTTGCTTTCTTTATCAAAAACACAAAAAAAGACTACTCTTGAAAACACTAAGTTGTGTGACTTCACTAGCACCAACAACAATGATTTTATGAGCACACCTATTGCTCCACCTGTGCCTGAAGATACTTTCTTTGAGATAAAACCTGCTTTACTCAATCTTGTTATGAGAGAACAATTTTCTGGTATTGGTAATGAAGATGCTGCTGCCCATCTAAATAACTTTGTTGAACTTTGTGAGATGCAAAAGCATAGGGATATAGATGGTGATATTATTAAGCTGAAATTGTTTCCTTTCTCTTTGAGAGGAAAAGCTAAAGAATGGTTGAATTCCTTTACTAGGAATAGTATTGATTATTGGACTAAGTGCAAAGATGCTTTCATTGGAAAATACTATCCACCTGCTAAGATTATATCTATGAGAAGTGAAATTATGAAGTTTAAACAATCTAATAATGAACATGTTGCTCAAGCTTGGGAAAGAATGAAATCTTTGGTAAAGACCCACTCGTGGACTGACTGCTTGGATGATCATCCAAACTTGTTATGCAGGATTAAACTATTCTTCAAGGAACCTATTGGATTCTGCTGCTGGAGGTACCTTTATGACCATCACTTTGGGTGCTGCAACAAAACTTCTCGACAATATGATGGTTAATTATTCTGAATGGCATACTGAGAGAGCTCCACAAGGTAGGAAGGTAAGTTCTGTTGAGGAAACCTCCTCCTTGAGTGATAAGATTGATATTATTATGTCTATGCTTGTGAATGGGAAAGCCCATATTGATCCAAATAATGTTCCTTTAGCCTCTTTGGTTGCTCAAGAGAGCAAGTTGATGTGAACTTCATAAGAAATAATAATTTTGGCAATAATGCTTATAGGAACAATTTTGGTAACAACAATTATAAGCCATATCCTCCCAACAATGGTAATGCTTATGGAAATTCTTACAACAATAATAGGAGTGCACCCTCTGAACTTGAAGTTATGCTTAAAGACTTTATTAGTAAGCAAACTGCTTTTGATAACACTATTGAGGAAAAACTCTCTAATGCTGAAAGAAATATAACATCTTTGGCTGAAGCTCAATCTTATTTGAATAAAATGACTGCTAAACCTGAAACTTATGATAATCCCTTTGTAGCTACTAATGCTATACAAGTAAGAATTGATGAAAATGTTAGACTATTAGCTGAATTACATGCTAAGTGGGAAAGAGAAGATGAAATTGCTAGAAACATTAGTGTTTCTACTATTACCACCACTAGTGTTGAGGCTAGTAATAGTTCTACTACTTTAGATGATAAATTTGATTTTGATCTTGATGGTTGCAATATCTCTTAAGTTATTAAGTTCCTACAAAAGCTTGCTAAAAGTCCTAATGCTAGTGCTATGAACATGGCCTTTACGAAACACATTACTGATGCTCTCATGAAGATTAAAGAAGAAAAGATGAAACATAAAGCTTCTATTCCTATAAAACAAGAAGATGGTTGGGAACCCATCATTAATATGAAAGTGAATGAATTTGATTTCAAAGCTTTATGTGATCTTGATAGTAGTGTTTCTATTATGCCTAGACGGATTTATGATATGCTTGATTTGCCTCCACTTGAAGATTGTTATTTGAATGTCCCACTTGATGATAATGCTAAAAAGAAACTCATGGGGAGTCTTAATGATGTTCTTATTATGGTTAACAATGCCTATGTCCCCGTTGATTTCTATGTTTTGGATGTTGAATGCAATGCTTCTTGTCCTATTACTTTGGGAAGACCTTTTCTTACAACTGTTGGTGCCATTATTGATATGAAAGAAGGCACCATTAAATATCAACTCCCACTCAAGAAAGGTATAGAACACTTCCCCAAGAAGAGAGAGAAGATTTATTTTGCTTCTCCTATGAAAATAAAATTTGGTCTTAATGCTTCTTCATTTGAGAACACTTGATTCTTTCTTGCTTCTTATGCCTAACTTAAAGGCGTTAAAGAAAAGTACTTATTGGGAGATAACCCAAAAGTTTTAGATGAGTCTTGGAATTTATTACCTTAGTAATAACTGCTCCTTATCCTTTTTATTTGCTTTTTGTGCCAAGAGTAACCTCTAATGAGAGAGAAGTAATGATTGGGAAGGTTGCTGTCCCAAAACAGATTTCTGTGCTTCACCGTAAACATTCGTGTAAAATCTCTGAACATCTTTTTGAGGCGTGAATGTGTTTGCTTCTGCCCCAGGTTGTTATCTAACTTTCGTTAGTTCAACACTTTTTGATTTGAGCAACAGAAGGTCTTCGAAAAAATTCGTCTTTACCTGCTGGTCTGTTTTGACAGATTTCTGCCATTTTCTGCATTTGCTTCTTGTTGGTTCCTTTTTGAGTTCTTTTGGGGAATTGAGCTTTTTGAGGGAAGTGCTACAGTAGCTAGTGTTCTAATGGAAGTTTATTTAGTGTTAGAACTGAACCTTAAGACTTATTTATCTTAAGTACACTGATACGTCCAAAACGTATCTACTTTCCCGAACACTTTTGCTATTGTTTCTTCTCTAAACTTGTGTGATTTGAATGCAACTAATGTGGACTGACGCTGTTTTCAGTAGAATTTCCTTGGTGTCTACTTTTTGTGCAGAAAACCAACTATCAGGAAAAATTCCGGAAAATATGCCAAAAATCCTATCCCCAGGCCGCGCCAGGGGGTGGTGTGGCCCCCCAGGCACCCCCTCGGCCTCTCTCTTCGCCTATAAGGAGCCTTCTGACCTAAAAAATTCAGGGGGTTCGACGTTTTTCCAGAAGGAGTCCGCTCCGCCGCCACCACCAGATTCCACGAAACAGCAGCAGAAACTCCGTTCTGGCACCCTGCCGGGACGGGGAATTGGAGGAGATCATCGCCATCATCATCACCATCGCTTCTCCATCGACCATCCATGTTCCCCCATCTATGAGTGAGTAATCCCCCGCTGTAGGCTATGGGGATGGTAGGGATTAGATGAGATCGTTCATGTAATGACATCAGATTGTTAGGGCATGGTGTCTAGTATCTTTTATTAGTGCTTTATGACTTTGTTGCGACTTGTTGTGCTTAATGCTTGTCACTAGGGCCTGAGTGCCATGATTTCAGATCTGAACATGTTATTGATTCATTATGATAGTATTGTTTTTGGTCTTATCTACAAGTTGTATACACACGTTGTTGTCCGAAACCTATGGCCCCGAAGTGACAGAAATCGGGATAACCGGAAGGGAATGGCTTTGATGTGAGGATCACATGTGTTCACAGAGTGTTAATGCTTTGCTCCGGTGCTCTATTAAAAGGAGCACCTTAATTGCTAGTAGTTCCCTAGAGGCCCCGCTGCAAACGGGCTGGCAGGACAAAAGATGTTGTGCAAATTCTCATTGCGAGCACGTGTGACTATATATGGAACACATGCCTAGGATTGTCTAGTACTTGGATGCTTTATCTTATTTATCTGCAATTGCCCTATGTTCTGATTGCTATTTGAATTGTCTTGTCCATGCAACGCCCGTCCATCCATCCCTATGCCTACCGCACTCGAATTCCACTGTTTACTGCTTTTGTTACTACTGTCTTTGCTTTACTACTGCTGTTACTTTACTATTCCTACTACAAAACTGTTGCTACTGATAAACTGCTGTGAGCAAGATTGTTTCCAAGTGCAGCTGAATTGACAACTTAGTTGTTAAGGCTTATAAATATTCTTTGGCTCCCCTTGTGTCGAATCAATAAATTGGGTTTCACTTCCCTCGAAAATACTGCGATACACCCCCTATACTTGTGGGTCATCAAGACTATTTTCTAGCGCCGTTGCCGGGGAGCATAGCTTTATTTATCAAGTTCACTTGGATTCTCTATTGTTCGCTGCTATCCATCCATCATGGGTAAGTCTCATGATGGCAAAGTTCCTATTTTACCATCCACTACAAGAAGAGGTACGGTTCTAAACACCTCTGAAACAAATATTGAAGAAATAGACTTCATAGCTCGTAATGATTATAACCCTGCTTGGAAGAAGAGTTACAATCCTAACTTTCAGAAACATTATTCTAGTCCTGCAGGGAATTCTAATAATAATAAGGGAACTGGTAATGGTAGTCTCCAAGAAACACTTAAGTCTTTCATAGACTCGCAAAATGAACAAAACAATATTCTTGTCAAAATAACGGAGAACCATGATGCCATGCTTGGTAAATTATCTAACCAAGATGTTAGTTTGAGAAATGATTTATAGGACCTTCAAGAAAGAACGAGGATCGTTGAGGGATAGCCAGGTAAGATAACCGAGAGTCAAACTCTCATTCTAGATAAATTTGCAGGTAAAGCTGAGCCCAATCCTGTTGAAGAACTCAAAATGATGAGGATCCAAAGAGAGGAGCCTGAAGAACTTGATTATAGTAATGCCCCTTCACCAAGCTACACCATCGAAGACCTCGTAAAGAGTATCAACGTCAAAATTATAGTAAGTGAAGGTAATGATGAAGCCATGTATGAACACTTTGTTGATCAAGTAGCAATTAAGTTACGCAAGCTTGAAGAGGAATACAAGAAAATCGTTGAAAAGTTAACTGTTAAACTAGATGACATATTTGAACCTACTATTAAGATAAAGATTGGAACTAATGAGATAGCTGCACTTTGCGATCTAGGTGCAAGCGTCTCAACAATTCCAAAGAGCCTTTTTAGCAAGTTAAATCTTGGCTCCTTTGAAATCACTAAATTAAAATTGCATCTAGCAGATTTTACCTACAAACAAGCTATAGGAATTAAGGAGAATACTTTAGTTTACATCAAAGGTTGTCCTGCTCTAATTGACTTTGTTATTGTTGACATGCCTGCAGACTTTACTATTCCTAATACAAAACTGTTGCTACTGATAAACTGCTGTGAGCAAGATTGTTTCCAGGTGCAACTGAATTGACAACTTAGTTGTTAAGGCTTATAAATATTCTTTGGCTCCGCTTGTGTCGAATCAATAAATTGGGTTTCACTTCCCTCAAAAATATTGCGATACACCCCCTATACTTGTGGGTCATCAAGACTATTTTCTAGCACCGTTGCCGGGGAGCATAGCTTTATTTATCAAGTTCACTTGGATTCTCTATTGTTCGCTGCTATCCATCCATCATGGGTAAGTCTCATGATGGCAAAGTTCCTATTTTACCATCCACTACAAGAAGAGGTATGGTTCTAAACACCTCTGCTGCTCTTGATTCACCGGCTGTTATGAGTAAGTTCCTTACACCACCGCATACACATGCTACACACACTGCTACTACTGCTGAATCTGAAACTTCTGATGCTTATGATGCTGCTTCTACAGTGCTTGATAAGAGTGGTTCATTAGGTCCTTTCCTAGATGCTACGATTTCTAGAACTATAGCTGGAAATACCGAAACTCCTAATGAAGACCTACCACACCTGTTAGCTCGCCTGAGTCTAGTGAGAGCTATGATATTGAAGATGGTTATGTTGAGATGACCGATGAGTTTATTAAAGAATGTAAGAACACCCGTGATAGGAGCGCTGCTAAGAGTCTCCTTGAGAGGCGTACTATTAGACCCAAGTTGTCTCCTGATGCTAAGTTTGCTGCTTCTCCCATAAAAATTATAGATGAAGATTATGATTTCTCTCTCGATCTATCTTACATAGCCATTGTCAAGAAAGAACCTTTTTGTGGGACTAAGAATGAAAGTGCGGTAGCACATGTGAATGAACTTTGTACCATGAGTGGCTTGTTTTCTGATGATATTAAGATGCGTACTTACTTTGTATCTAAGATTTTCCCTTTTCACTGAAAGGAGAAGCTAAAACTTGGTTTAGTAATTTACCTCCTGGATCTATTGATAGCCCTGAGTGCTTGATTAGTACTTTCCTGCAGAAATATTTTCCTCCCAGTGCTAGACATGCTATTTTGCAGGAACTTTTTGATTTTAAACAGGGAGAAAAAGAGGTATTGTCCGAATCTTGGGCAAGGTTTTGTTCTTTGATTCATGCACAGGTTGGAAGTCCATTACCTAAGAATGAGCTTCTTGATATATTTTATAATGGACTAACCAAAGAATCTAGGACATACCTAGATAGTTGTGCTGATTGTGTTTTTAGGAATGGGACTCCTAAGGAAGCTGAGGAATTAATGGCTAAAATAAGCAAGAATTATGAAGATTGGACTCCTCCTAAACAACCTATACCTGAAGTAATTATACCTCAACCATCTATTCCCGTGCCTATTCCAACATCAAAGAAGAGGGGAGTTATTGAATTAAATGATGAAGTGATGAAGGAAGCTAAGAAATGTCTTAAGGAGAAGGGAATTAAAGCTGCAGATGTCAAGAATTTACCTCCTACAGAAGAATTATATAAGCCTATTTCCTACTCATCCACTATTGATGTACACTCTCTCCAACACTTTGATGAAGGTGATATCCCTTACTCTAAACCTCCTGACCAATGCTTAGAAGAATTCAATATCTTTATTGTTAAGCAAGATAATTTTAATAAAAGGGTGCAAAATCATCTAATGGAAAACACTAGAGCTATTGTTGAGTTGAAAGATATTGTGGAAAGAACCTCTAATGATGTTAAAATGATTGTTAAACACTTTCAAATGGTTCAAACTCAAATAGATCAACTCGTTAAAGTGCAAAATGACTTGCTAGTTAATGCTGCTAAAGAAAAACGTGCTTATGAAATTAGAACTAGAAGTGGAGCTGCTACCCAGGATCCTCTATATCCCAAGGGGCATCCCAAAAGAATTGAGCACGATTCTCAACAAGCTGAAAATAGTGGTTCTACTCGTAAGAAAAGGAAAAAGAAACATAAAACTGTTGTAGAACCCTCTGAACCTGCTATAGATCCTGATAGTATATCTATCTCTGATGCTGAAACTGAAAGTGGTAATGAAGAAAATGTTGCTCCTAATGAAGAGAAAGTTGAGGAAGAACCTGAAAACCACACTAAGAATACTAAATACACCAAAGAGGATTTTATTGCTAAGAAACATGGTAGTGAAAGAGAACCTTGGGTCCAAAAACTTATGCCTTTCCCTGATAAGAAACACAAGTCAAAGGAAGATGAACACTATAATAAGTTTTGTGAGTGGATGAAGCCTTTATTCTTGCAAATTCCTTTGACTGATGCTATTAAATTTCCTCCTTACTCAAAGTATATGAAGGACATTGTCTCGAATAAAAGGAAGATCCCTAATGAAGAAATTTCTACTTTGCTTGCTAATTATTCCTTCAATGGTAAGGTTCCTAAGAAACTTGGAGACACAGGGATTCCAACTATCCCTTGCTCTATTAAGAATAGTTATGTTAGAACTGCTTTGTGTGCTTTGGGAGCTAGAGTTAGTGTTATGCCTTTCTCTCTCTATAAGAGGCTTCAACTTGAAAAATTAATACCAACTGATATATCTTTGCAAATGGCTGATAAATCTACCACTATTCCTGTGGGTATATGTGAGGATGTACCTATTCAGGTGGCTCACAATTGCTTGATATTAACTGATTTTGTTGTGCTTGAAATGCCTGAAGATGATAATACGTCTATTATTCTTGGGGGACCTTTTCTTAATATTGCAAGAGCTGTTATTAATTGTAATCAAGGAAAGGTGACCTTCAATGTTAATGACAAGGAACATACTATCTATTTCCCCAAGAAGATTGAAAGGACTTATGGTTTGAATTCAATTGAACATGTTGAAGGCATTCAAGATGGAGAAATATATTGTCCCATACCAAGAGAAGAATTTGAAACTATTATGATTGGGACCATTGCTATCAAGGTTGAGGTAACATAATCATTAGTGGAGTACAAAGTTTTGTCTCATATGCAATTGTTTTGGTAGCAAGACTTGGTCAACCTTGTTAACAAAAGGATTCCATTGAACAAAACAATGTTTTCATTATGATTATCTCTGTTTATTTCTATCCTTTGCATTTTAGTTTTTGCTTTCGTTTAGTTTTCTTTTTGTTGTTAGTTGCTTGCATGTTAGAACTTCGGTAGTTCTAGCCTTGTTTTGTCCTTGCATCATGTTTCCAAAAGAAAAAAAATCTATCTGTCAGAAAAATCATTCTTCTATTTCTGAAAATTGCCCAAAAATAAAGTGTCTCGAAAAATTCCAGAAAATTCATATTAAATTTTTACATGAAAAAAAGGGCAAAGGAGTACCTGGGAGGTACCAGGGGGTCCCACCAGGTAGGCACACCACATGGTGGCGCGACCAGCCTTAGGTGGCACCATGCCCTGGTGTGGGCCACCCCTGGCCCCCACTAACTCTCTCACCTACCACTTTCTTCTCTCTCCCGAGTAAGCTCCAGTTCATATCTCAAAATCGCGGTCTTGCTGTGCTTGCTCTCGATTTTTTCGATCTCCTTGCTCAGCTCATCTTTCTTGCTGAAATTTGGAGCATTTGTTCCATGGTATGTGACTCCTCCCCTTGTCCAAGTAGATTTGTGTTTAGTGGATTATATGTTGAGTATTTTGCTGCTGTAGGTGACTAGTTATGAGGGCTTGTAAGCTTGTTTGATGCTTAGAGATATAGTTTTGATGCATGTTTAGGCCTCTTGCAAGTCCCTATGAGTAGAATCCTTCATTATATTTACTTTGCAATCACTTGTTTAATAAGTTTTTAAATTTCAGAATAGAAGATGAGTGAACACCACCTAAACCAACATGAGCTTTGGGTGCCTGAGGTCATGAAGGTCCACCAGGAGGAGGAAGTTTTTCCCTCCATTTATACATGCTCTGAGTTCATGAGAGTTGCAGGAATTCTACAAGATTTCCACACTTTGGTTTCTAATGCAGGGTTAGAGCACCTTTTGGAAGATGAACCTTGTCAATTTGTGAAGCTAACCATGTCTGTGGTGCAGGACTTCCAATTTAGTCACTCTTTACCTAACCCCATGGTCCATTACAAAATTTACGATATAGCTGTCGACCTTTCTCTTAATGATTTTTGTGCAGCTATTAAGGTACATCAATGGGGATCATGTAAAAAAATTAAGGAGAGACCTGAACCCCTCATGGATTTATACGTAGAAATTTGCCAAGGGAGTAGCTTCTCAAAGGAGAGTGGAAAAATCCGTAACATTCATTTTACCTCCATTCGCTACTTTGCCTACTTTATTGCCAAGTGCGTTCTTGCTAGGAAAACTGCTAATAAGTTATCTTCGTTTGATCTAGCATTTATCTCTGCTGCTCTTAGATGAGATAGGTCTTACAACTTGGGTGCTTTGATAGCTTTTCGTCTTGCTGCTAATCGTGAGAAAGGTGGAATTTGTGGAGGCCTCATTGCTTCTCGTTTACTAGCATTGCATGGTTTAGTGCCTCATCATCTAGACCTACAGTTTCCCATAGAGAGGCTTGATCTTAATTCCATGATACAGCATAAATTTTTTTCCTTGTGGGCTAGTATGAGTGAGTTATCTTATGAAATAACCTTTCTCAAAGCTGGTTGGAGAAAGAGCAAGTCCGAGTGTGTTGTTCTTTTGCCTGCACCTGTTTTGTTTAACCTTGATAACAGGGAAGGATGGTCCCTCACTGAGGAGGAGCTTAACACGTACTTGGGAGAGCTCTCCCAACAGGAGCAGGACACTAGAAGGAAGGTCACGGATGATTCGGTCCAGCCCTCGAATGAGGGAGAGTTTTCATATCAGCAACCCCCTTATGATTGGGGAGCTTCTTCTTCTTCTCATGGGCCCAACTACGACCATTCTTACCAAGATCCGCCTGCTTGGAACCCCTATTCGTACATCGATTGATACCCACTTAGGCTAAAAGCCTAAGCTTGGGGGGAGGTACGCCGACACCGCACTCATCTCCATATCATGTTGCGTCGGTACTTTGTATATTCATGTTTTCGTTCTCTTTTTAGTTTTCATTCTTCTTTGCTTTTGCTTTCTAAAAACACAAAAAGACCAAAAATATTTCTGTTGTTTCTCTTTGGTTTGCTTCTTCTTTTTGCCTTGGTTTGCTTTTCCCTTTTTTCTTTGTTTGAACTATTCAAAAACCCAAAAAGATTTTGCTTTGCTTGTTTTTCCCTTTTGGTTCTTGTCTAAAAATTGAAAACACCAAAAATATTTGTCGTTCTTCTTTAGTTTTTGCGAGTTTGCTATAGGGTTCAGCAGTCCTCAGTGGATTTTGGTTTCATATTATTATTCAAGCCACACAAGTGAAGAGCAATAATGAGGGTCAATGACAACTTGAGGCGTGGTAAGAGGCTGGTAACGAACTCTATTTGTTTTCATTTTGTACATATACTCATCATTGTGAGCTTGCTTATTCCGTTCCAGTAGGGTGTATGTTCACTTTGGATGCTTAGTAGTTCTTGCTTTCTTATGATTAGCTCCAGCTCGCTAATAGTTTGTAGCATGTCTTATGAATGTTTGCTTGCATTGCTCTATTCATAAATTGGTATGACACCGCGGTATCCTCCTCTGAATGTTTCATTTGAATTGACTTGGCACATGCTCACGCATGCACATGACTGTGATAATCAGTTAAGCCTTGATGAATTATTTTGCCTTGAGGATCTTGAATCACTTTCATGCCATGAGTAGTCCTGTTTTGTTGCAAGCATGATAATGACAGCTATTGCTCTCTCGTTTGTCGCTCCCTTACTATTGCTAGCCTTCACATTCACTGATTATGTCTTACTCAAGTTCCCAACTCCCTAAACCAAATATTTCCAAAGTGTCCACCATACCTACCCATTAGCATCATTTGCTACCTCCGTGCATATTCAATATGCCTTGTTTTCTTCCGAATAAAATGTTTGCTTGTTATGAGAAAGTTAGTTAGTAAAGCTCTCACGAACTTGATTGCACACTTTATTTTCTTGCACTTAATAAACCTGAACCATTGCGTCCTTCTTTGTTGCACATATGCTTGCGCTTTATGAGTTGAAGTTAGCAGAACCATGTATCATGGGGACCGCTTTCAACACTTCATAGGTACTTTGTACCTAGTTGATATCATGTTGTTTTGCTTATGGATCCCGGCGGTGTGAAATAAAAGTGGAATTTGTAAGATCATGGAGTTTTTATGTATGTTAGAGAAACGCTTGGGCCGCTAGCCTAAGCCATGCCTAATCATGGTGGAAACTTGCAGCATAACCATAATGAGCATTCTATGAAGCATCCTCAATAAAAATCTATGCACATAGTAAATAAAAAGATCGCTGAGATGCTCATTGTCTGCTTGCCTTGTTATTTTGATTATGGGATAGCTCCCGTGTCATGTGCAAGGGGTACCCCGTTGGCGGTTCTCTATGATACGTATATACTTACAATGACAAGAGCTTACTTGTGACTGAAGTTGAGTAGCATGAGGATCGGTCTTCGTAAGTAAGGGACATGAGACTTCGATTTATAACTTGTCAAGCATATCCTCTTAGTTGTGTCACTTTCACCTTAACCACATTAAAGATGCTTATGATAGGGGCAATGAGAGCTCAAAGCTAACGAGTACCATACTTTCAGCATTTTGAAGCCTTTGAAATTATTCAAAACCTTTTCTTCTACTTGTTGAGTCTCCACATATTCTTTGAGCACCTTCTTGAGAGCATAGTTGTCATTCTTTGTGTTTGTTCCATTACTTGATTATTTGTGTTATGACTTTGATGCTTGTATCCTTGATATATTTACTTGTAGTCATCACTTGAACTTCAGAGGTGCCTTGGCATTCATAATCAAAGGCAAGCGAGATACCACTCTATCATACCTTTTTATGAGCATTGTAATGTTGCTTATGTTTGTGCTTCATGCTACTTATTATTCTTGAGTTGGAATCTCTTCATAGATTGCAAAGACTATTAAGTAGACTTCGTTGCGTACTCTTTATTATGAACTGTCCAAGTAGTTGATCACATTGCTGAGAATATTTACATCATATGAAGCAAATGTGTTCGTGAAAGTTCTTTTATCGCACTCAGTTTTCAACTGAATTGCTTGAGGACAATCAATAAGCTAAGCTTGGGGGGAGTTGATACATCCAAAACGTATCTACTTTCCCGAACACTTTTGCTATTATTTCTCCTCTAAACTTGTGTGATTTGAATGCAACCAACGCGGACTGATGCTGTTTTCAGCAGAATTGCCTTGGTGTCTACTTTTTGTGCAGAAAACCAACTATCAGGAAAAATTCCGGAAAATATGCCAAAAATCCTATTTCACCCGAAGACTCCAGGAGCCAGAATACGAGACGGAGAAGAGCCAGGGGGTGGCCACACCACCTGGTGGCGCGGGCTAAGCCAGGCCGTGCCAGGGGGTGGTGTGGGCCCCCCAGGCACCCCCTCGGCCTCTCTCTTCGCCTATAAGGAGCCTTCTGACCTAAAAACTTCGGGGGGTTCGACGTTTTTCCAAAAGGAGTTCCGCTCCGCCGCCACCACCAGATTCCACGAAACAGCACCAGAAACTCCGTTCTGGCACCCTGCTGGGACGGGGAATTGGAGGAGATCATCGCCATCATCATCACCATCACTTCTCCATCGACCATCCATGATTCCCCCATCTACGAGTGAGTAATCCCCCGCTGTAGGCTATGGGGATGGTAGGGATTGGATGAGGTCGTTCATGTAATGGCATCAGATTGTTAGGGCATGGTGTCTAGTATCTTTTATTAGTGCTTTATGACTTTTTTGCGACTTGTTGTGCTTAATGCTTGTCACTAGGGCCCGAGTGCCATGATTTCAGATCTGAACATGTTATTGATTCATTATGATAGTATTGTTTTTGGTCTTATCTACAAGTTGTATACACACGTTGTTGTCCGAAACCTATGGCCCCGAAGTGACAGAAATCGGGATAACCGGAAGGGAATGGCTTTGATGTGAGGATCACATGTGTTCACAGAGTGTTAATGCTTTGCTCTGGTGCTCTATTAAAAGGAGCACCTTAATTGCCAGTAGTTCCCTAGAGGCCCCGCTGCAAACGGGCTAGCAGGACAAAAGATGTTGTGCAAGTTCTCATTGCGAGCACGTATGACTATATATGGAACACATGCCTAGGATTGTCTAGTACTTGGATGCTTTATCTTATTTATCTGCAAGTGCCCTACGTTCTGATTGCTATTTGAATTGTCTTGTCCATGCAACGCCCGTCCATCCATCCCTATGCGTACCGCACTCGAATCCCATTGTTTACTGCTTTTGTTACTACTGTCTTTGCTTTACTACTGCTGTTACTTTACTATTCCTACTACAAAACTGTTGCTACTGATAAACAGCTGTGAGCAAGATTGTTTCCATGTGTAGTTGAATTGACAACTTAGTTGTTAAGGCTTATAAATATTCTTTGGCTCCCCTTGTGTCGAATCAATAAATTGGGTTTCACTTCCCTCAAAAATACTACGATACACCCCCTATACTTGTGGGTCATCATGCACTAATGTTTCTAATAAAGATTGTGTGAAGTTTTGTATGAAGGAAAAATTTCAGGTGTATGGAAGAAATAAGTAATGAGATGAAGGATGGACTAAAGCTCAAGCTTGGGGATGACACACGTGTCACCCCAAGAAATATCCAAGAAGTACAAGCGTCAAAGCTTGGGGATGCCCAAGGCATCCCCTTCTTCATCAATAAAAATCCCAGGTTTCTTCCAAACGCTTCGTTTTTATTGTTTCATGCACAGTTGTGTTGTTCTTGGAGCGTCTTCTTTTTCGTTTTCGTTTTGGTTTTTTGTTTGCTTGGTTTGCTTAGTTTGCTGAATAAATTGGTTGGACCCCCTCTTTCATACATTGGTTTTCAAATAGTTTGGTTTGGTTTGGAAAAGAGTAGGAAAGTTCATGTTTATGTGGTAAAAAGAGCTCGTTTTTTACTACGGCCTATGCTTTGTCATGCCATGCTTGATATTGTTTTGGCTTTATGCTTAGTATTCTTTGCTGTAGTATGACTTGTTATAAACAATTGAGATTGCTTAATGTGCCTTGGATGAATCATGCGTTGTTTTAGCATATTAAAGCATAGTATAGTGGTATTCTCCTTTGATGCTTTATTTGGATTGACTTGGCGCATGCTCACACCATGTTATGACTATCTCAAGTCACCATAGACTTTATGATCCTTTAGTTTTCAACTTGTAGTATCACTTTATGCTTTGATCAATGATGTTTTGTCGCTCTGCATGATTATGGCCATTATTGCTCTCTTAGTTGTCGCTCCCAGTCTTTTGCTAGCCTCCACAACCAAGTATGAGTTCCACTCATGCATCCAACTCCCTAAACCAAGTTATTCCAAAGAGTCCACCATACCTACCTACTAGCTTATGCTATTCCAAGTATATTCATGCTTTTGTTTATCTTCCAAATTAAACTTGTTATGAGAAAACTAGTGATTAAAGCTCTCACGAACTTGATGGCACACTTTACTTTTCTTGCCCTTAATAAACTTGAACCATTGGGTCCTTCTTTGTTGCGTATATGCTTGCGCTTTAAAAGTTGAAATTAGCAGAACCATGTATCATGGGGAACGCTTTCAACATTGCACTTGTACTTTGTACCCCGTTGATATCATGTTCTTTTGCTTACGGATCCCGGCGGTGTGAAATAAAAGTGGAACTTGTAAGATCATGGAGTTTGTATGTGTGTTAGAGAAATGTCTGGGCTGCTAGCCTAAGCCATTTCTAATCATGGTGGAAACTTGCAGCATAACCATAATGAGCACTCTATGAAGCATCCTCAATAAAAACCTATGCAAATAGCAAATAAAAATATCGCTCAGATGCTCATTGTATGCTTGTCTTGTCATTTTGATTATGGGATAGCTCCTGTATCATGTGCAAGGGGTACCCCGTTGGCGGTTATTTATGATATACATGTACTTACAATGACAAGAGCTTACTTGTGACTGAAGTTGAGTAGCATGAGGTTCGGTCTTCGTAAGTAAGGGGCATGAGATTTCGGTTTATAACTTGTCAAGCATATCCTCTTAGTTGTGTCACTTTAACCTTAATCACCTTCAAGATGCTTATGATAGGGGCAATGAGAGCTAAAAGCTATAAGTACCATAATTTTTGGAAGCTCTTTATGAGACTTGAATCCCTACTTCCTTTTATGAAGGCCTTTCTTTTACTTTTATGTTGAGTCTCCACCTTCTACCTTTATGCACCTACTTTGAGAGCATAGTGGCCATTCTTAGTTCTACGTGCATTGTCCCAAGACTAGTTGAATTATGCATACCTTGATATTGCTTGTTTTAAACTATTTGTATCTAGTCACTCTTATAAACTTTGAAGGTGTCCTATGCATTTATATTTTCTACTCTATGAGGGACAAGCTGAATACTATTATGCTATGTTTTCTTTATGTGAAACAAACAAACGTCTTGCAAAGCATTGTTATTCATGAATCTTTTGTTTGTGCCTTTTCATGTTGCATCATAGTTTCTTTGTCTTATTGCTAGAACTTTGTCTTTCATGTTTTGATTGAAGTACTATGATCCCAGCTTTGAATGTTTTACAATTACTTTGATCAAGTCTTTGATGGTGCATGTCACCTCAAAAATTATTCTTTCTTTTTATCACTTACCTACTCGAGGACGAGCAGGAGTTAAGCTTGGGGATGTTGATACATTGCAAATGTATCTATAATTTTTGATGTTCCATGCTTGGTTTTACCCACTTTCTTGTGTTTTGCCCACACTTTGGAGTACTTTTCATATGATTTCTTGGACTAACCTATCAACAAGAGCCACAGTGCCAGCTGCCTGTTTTCTGCTATTTTTGGTTCTAGGAAAGTCAGAAAATGAATATTCTCGGAATTGGACGGGACAAAAGCCAAAGTGCCTATTTTCCCAGAAGTCATCAGATGCCAGAATACGAGACGGAGAAGGTCTGGGGGCTGGCCACACCACCTGGCCGCGCGGCCAGGCCTGGCCCGCGCCAGGGGTGGTCTGGCTGACCCCAGCACCCCCTCGGCCTCTCCTTCCGCCTATAAGATGCCGTCGGGACGAAAACCCTAAGGATCCGATCAAAAATCCACGAAAGAGTCCGTAGCCGCCGTCATCTCCATCCCTAGATCGGGAGGGATCTGAAGCTCTTCCCAGCACCCTGCCGGAGAGGGGAATTCACCTTGGAGGCCTCTTCATCACCATGCAAGCCTCCGGTGTGATGCGTGAGTAGTTCATCCTTGGACTACAGATCCATGTAGTAGGTAGATGGCTGGTTCTCCTCCTTTGTGCTTTCATGTCTAGATCTTGTGAGCTCCGTTCATGATCAAGGTCATCTATTTGTAATTCTGCATGTTGTGTTTGCGGGGATCCGATGGATATTGAGATGCTATTTCAGATTGATTATTGATTCTATCATGTCTTTGTTATTTGTGATCTTGCATGCTTTCCGTTGTTAGTAGCTATCTTGGCCAAGTAGATTCTAGCAACTCTAAGAGTTAGTATTTATGCTCGATAGTGGGTTCATGTTGGGTTCGCAGCATAGAAAACAAAAAAATTCCTACGATGAGAACTACACGCCAAGATCTATCTACTAGATACAGAGCAATGGGCGGACATACATCCATCGAGAACTTACCCTCGAAGACAACAAGTTTTGTTAACGAGTAGGAACTCATGGTTGATGTAGTCGTACACTTGCCGATCTCAAGATCGTGTGGAAGTCCGAGCGCCGCAAATCAGCAGCGCATCCGTCCTCGCACACACGTTCAAGCCACCGGACAACCTCCACCTCCTCGCTCCAGCGATGCAGCGGAAGCAGCAACTCCTTCCAGACGAAATGCCACCAAGAACATGTATCTCGCTAATCTGAGACCATGGGGGAATAATTCTAGAGGGGGAGAGAGATCCTTCACGAGGAGGTGTGAGGAAGAAGGAGGAAGAGGGGGGCCTTTTATAGGAGGAGGGGGTACCCCTCCCCATGGCTGGCGCCCCATGGGGGGTGACCCCTCACCTCCCCCATTCATGTGGTGGTAACTCCTCCACATTAAAATGCCCCTTCACATTCTCTTTTAAAGTCTCCACTTTAAATGCATTAAAATTCTCTAAGTTTAATGCTCTCTCATTTAATAAAATTCTTTTATTATATTTATTCAGAATTTTGTTAATTACTTTAATTAACAAGCATTCACATAAAACCCCTTGTAACATTTCAATATTACATGCAGAACCACTTTCTGCAATTTCACCCGAAACAATTCCGGTTTCTATCGAAAAAATTCCTACGCTTTGCAATTCTTTCGTCTGAAACATATGTGCTCCAAAATGGTGTCCTGTAACTCTTAAGTGTGTCACCCTACGGTTCGTGAATAATGCAGACATGATTGAGACTCCTCTCAGATCAATAATCAGAAGCGGGACTTGGAGATCCATACTGACTCCTGCATATTCAATGATGACTTCTGTGATCGTGAGAACCTTTAACGCTAGTAACTTAATCCCTTTGTCTCCTGATATAATAAATGTCCGAGATTCGATCATTGGTATCCAAATACCTAGTTTGATCTCGTTACCGACATGCACTCTTTTCTCGTTCCCGTGATATAACATTCTAGTGATCTCATCACTTGCTTGCAAGCTATCTCAATGTGATATCACCAAGAGGGCCCAGAGTATATCTATTCGTCATCGGGATTGACAAATTCCACTCTTGATCCATGAGCCTCAACATAACACCTTCGTAGCACTGAACCCATCTTAGTCACCCTGTTATGGTGTGACATTTGATGTTATCAAGATACTCTTCCGGAGTTAGCAATTGACATGATATCATGGTCTAAGGATAAAGATTACTTCGTATGATGTTTATAGAAATGTAAAGATAATGACTTGATCGTAATGCTATACTTCGGATGAATGTTCATCACATCATTTCACAAATGCTGTGACCTTGTTATTAACAACACCCAATGTCTATGATCAGGAAACCTTGATCATCTTGTTAATCAACAAGCTAGTCTATAAGAGAGGCATAACTAGGAACCCTTTTTGTTTATTAAACACACATGTATTGACGTTTCCGATCAATACAATTATAGCATGCAAAATAAACATCTATCATATACGAGGAATACATAATAACAACTTTATTATTGCCTCTCAGGGCATATTTCCTTCAGTCTCCCACTTGCACTAGAGACAATAATCTAGTTCACATAGTGATAAATCTAACACCCATGGAGTTCTGGTGTTGATCATGTTTTTCCCTAGAGAGAACTTTAGTCAACGGATCTGCTACATTTAGGTCCGTGTGTACTTTAGAAATCTTTATATCTCCATCCATGACATGCTCGCGGATGGAGTGAAACCGGTGCTTAATATGCTTGGAATTCTTGTGAGACCTCGGTTCCTTGGCGTTGGCTATGGCTCCATTGTTGTCACAACAGATCACCATTGGGTCCAATGCACTAGGAACCACACCTAGTTCCATTATGAACTCTTTCATCCTGCGCCGCTTCCTTTGCTGCTTCTGAAGCAGCAACATATTCTGCCTCTGTCGTTGATCCAGCCACCACATGTTGTTTGGAACTCCTCCAACTATCTGCTGCTCCGTTCAAGAGAAATACGTATCCGTATTGAGACTTAGAGTCAACCGGATCTGTGTCAAAACTAGCATCGACATAACACTTAGCGACTAGCTCTTCTTCACCTCCGTATATAAGAAACATATCCCTAGTTCTTCTCAAGTGCTTAAGGATATTCTTGACCGCTATCCATTGTTCCGAACTTGGATCAGATTGGTACCTACTAGTCAAACTAATAGCATGTGCCACATCCGGTCTTGTACATAGCATGGCATACATTATAGAGCCTATGGCCGAGGCATAGGAGATCTTATCCATTATCTCTATTTCTTCCGCCGTAGCCGGACTTTGAGTCTTGCTCAATGTCTTGCCTTGCAACATAGGTAAGAACCCCTTCTTACTTCCGTCCATATTAAACTTCTTTAATATCTTATCAAGGTATGTACTCTACGATAGCCCAATTAGGCGCCTTGATCTATCTCTATAGATTTTAATGCCTAATATATATGATGCTTCACCAAGGTCTTTCATCAAAAATTTGCTATTTAGATAACTTTTAACACTGTTTAAAATACTTATATCATTTCCAATCAATAATATGTCATCCACATATAATATCAGAAATGCCACATTGCTCCCACTCACTTTCTTGTAAATACAAGCCTCTCCATAAGTTTGGACAAATCCAAACTCTTTGATCACCTCATCAAAGCGGAGATTCCAACTCTGGGATGCTTGCTTCAATCCATAGATGGATCGCTGAAGTTTGCATACCTTATCAGCATCCTTAGGATCGACAAAACCCTTAGGTTGTATCATATACAACTCTTCTTAAATATAACCATTAAGGAACGCAGTTTTGACATCCATCTGCCATATTTCATAACTAACATAATCCTAACCGACTTTAGCATCGCTACGGGAGAGAATGTCTCATCGTAGTCAACTCCTTGAATTTGTTGAAACCCCTTTGTGACAAGTCGAGCCTTATAGATCGTCACATTACCATCAACATCAGTTTTTCTTTTGAAAATCCATTTATTCTCAACGGCCTTTAGATCGTGAGGTAAGTCTACCAAGGTCCAAACCTGGTTTTCGTACATGGATTCCATCTCGGATTTCATGGCTTCTAGCCATTTGTTGGAATCCAGGCTCATCATCGCTTCTTCATATGTCGCAGGGTCATCCATTTCATCAACCATGAAATTCATAACAGGATTGCCGTACAGTTCAGGAGCTGCACGTGTCCTACTTGACCTGCGAGGTTTGGTAGTGTCCTCTTTCGGAGTTTCATGATCAATATAATTAGCTCTCTCTTCATTAGGTGAAGTCAACTCCGAAACAATTTCCGGTGCTGCGCTACTCGCCATTACATGAAGAGGGTTCAATAACCTCTTCGAGTTCTACCTTCCGACTACTCACACCTTTCGCGAGAAACTCCTTCTCAAGAAAGGATCCATTTTTGGCAACAAAAACCTTGCCCTCGGATCTGTGATAGAAGGTATACCCAATCGTTTCCTTAGGTTATCCTATGAAGACACATTTTTCCGCTTTAGGTTCGAGTTTATCTGGCTGAAGTTTCTTCACATAAACATCGCGTCCCCAAACTTTAAGAAATGACAACTTAGGTTTGTTTCCAAACCATAATTCATACGGTGTCGTTTCAACGGATTTAGATGGTGCCCGATTTAAATTGAATGTAGCGGTTTCCAATGCATAACCCCAAAATGATAGTGGCAAGTCAGTCAGAGACATCATAGATCGAACCATATCCAATAAAGTACGATTATGACGTTCCGACACACCATTACATTGTGGTGTTCCGGCAGGCGTGAGTTGTGAAACTATTCCACACTCTTTCATGTGTGTGCTAAACTCGTAACTTAGATACTCACCTCCATGGTCGGACCGCAGAAATTTGATCTTTCTGTTACGATGATTTTCCACTTCATTCTGAAATTCTTTGAACTTTTCAAAGGTTTCAGACTTGTTTTTCATCAAATAGATATACCCGTATCTACTCAAATCATCCGTGAAAGTAACAAAGTAACGATATCCACCTCGCGCCGACAGACTCATTGGTCCACACACATCAGTATGTATGATTTCCAATAAATCTGTCGCCCATTCCATTGAACCGGAAAACGGCGTTCTAGTCATCTTGCCCATAAGGCATGGCTCACATGTATCAAATGATTCAAAATCAAATGATTCCTAAATTCCATCAGAATGGAGTTTCTTCATGCGTTTAACGCCAATATGACCTAGACGGCAGTGCCACATATATGCAGATATATCATTATCAAGTTTAATCCTTTTAGCATCAACATTATGAATATGCGTAATACTACTATCGAGATCCAATAGAAATAAACCATTCAACACAGGTGCATGACCATAAAAGATATCATTCTTATAAATCGAACAACCATTGTTTTCAGATTTAAAGGAATAACCACTTTGCATCAAACACGATCCGGATACAATGTTCATGCTCAGTGCAGGCACCAAATAACAATTATTCAGATTTATAACTAATCCCGATGGCATATGGAGAGGTAGCGTCCCGACGGCGATCACATCAACTCTTGATCCATTGCCGACTCGCATCATGATCTCATTCCTTGCTAGTTGTCGCTTGTTCCGCAGCCCCTGAACCGAGTTACATATATTAGCAACCGATCCCGTATCAAATACCCATGTGCTACTGCGAGTACTAGTCAAGTACACATCAATAACATGTATATCACATATACCTTTGTTTGCCTTGCCGGTCTTCTTGTCTGCCAAATACTTGGGGCAATTGCTCTTCCAATGGCCAGTCCCCTTGCAATAGTAACACTCAGTGTCAGACTTAGGGCCAGCTCGGGGTTTCTTCTTAGGTGTGGCAATAGATTTGCCACCCTTCTTTCCCTTGTGCTTGCCTTTCTTTTCCTTCTTGAAATCGGTGGTCTTATTGATCATCAACACTTGATGTTCTTTCCTAATCTCCACTTCTGCAGTCTTAAGCATTGACAGAAGCTAGGGAAGAGACTTCTTCATGCCCCGCATATTATAGTTCATCACGAAGCTCTTGTAGCTAGGTGGCAGATATTGGAGAACACGATGTATGCCTAAGTCAATTGGAATCATTATTCCCAAGGACACAAGCTTATCGGCGTACCTAGACATTTTGAGTACATGCTCACTAACGGAGCTATTCTCCTCCATCATGCAGCTAAAGAACTTTTCAGTAGCATTATAACTCTCTACGACAGCATGGGTATCGAAAATCATTTTCAAGTCTCCCATGGTATCAAAGGCATTGCCATTTTCGAAACGCTTTCGAAGTTCTGGCTCTAGTCCATATAGTATGCCGCAATGAACTAAGTTGTGGTCCTCCTGACGAGTCATATAGACATTCTTTTCCTCGTCAGGGGCATCAGGAGCTGGTGGGGGGCCTAGCGGCGCTTCTAGCACATATAGCTTTTGTGCAGCAGTGAGGAGATCCTCAAATTCATAAACCAGTTGGTGAAGTTGCTACAATTCGCAGCAAGTTTCTCTTTCTCCATGAACACATTGAAATTAAAAGCAGGTGGTGCCATCCTCAACAGAATTTGTAAAGTTTATTTAGACTAAGTTTATGATAGAGTGAGTTCAACTAATCCAAATTACTAATGAACTCCCACTCAAAAACGACATCCCTTGTGTCCTTTTGGTGATTACATGAACCAAATCCACTACACCAAGTCTGATCATCACGTGAGTTGATGTAGCTTCAAAGGCGAGCATCTATATGGGCATCATATCAACTATACGACTCATGCTTAACCTTTCGGTCCGTGTTCTGAGGCCATGTTTGTACATGCTAGGCTCGCCAAGTAAGAACCTTAGTATTCGCATGTGTAAAACTGTCTTACACCCGTTCTTATGAAAGCGTAGAGTCGAGTACACCCAATCATCAAGTGATGTCTCGAAACACGATCCACAAAACGGTGCATACATAAGGAAGAACACATTTTATCTTGATATCTAAATGAGGGATCATCTTACAATGCTACAAAAAGCGCCAAACTAGCAGTATAAGATGCTAACATCTAATGTGTAAAGTGAGATGATATGGTCCATGCATTTGATCTCTATCATTTGCATCGTGGTATGACCTCTATCATTCCTTTGTGTGTAAGGCCAAGGTCTATGGAACTTACACGTTGAGTGTGTTGTAAGAGTATCTATCATACATCTACTTACAACAATACCATATCAAGACACTAGCCCACCAACGATCTAAACTAGACGCCTCTAATTTATCAATTACAAGTTTTACGTGGCTTAGGGCTTTCGGAGATAGAACCGGTCTTACCTACGAACATGTACCACAACGAGGATAACCAAGTTATTAGCAACTCGTTGTGAATCAGATATTGACTATAGTAGGAGAGACAGACACCCGCCAACCACTTATGCAAAACAAGTTGCATGTCAGTCATGGAACCGGTCTCATGTACGATGACATGTAAGGTTGGTCCGGGCCGCTTCATCCCACTATGCCACCAATATCCAAAATACATAGAAGATGCAATAACATGATCATCATCGCCCACATATAAACATATGTGTACTACCTGTGCAAAGCACCTACGCATAGATCAGGCTCTGATACCACTGTTGGGTCCGCAACATAGAAAACAAAAAATTCCTACGATGAGAACTACACACCAAGATCTATCTACTAGATACAGAGCAACGGGCGGACATACATCCATCGAGAACTTACCCTCGAAGACAACAAGTTTTGTTAACGAGTAGGAACTCATGGTTGATGTAGTCATACACTTTCCGATCTCAAGATCGTGTGGAAGTCCGAGCGCCGCAAATCAGCAGCGCATCCGTCCTCGCACACACGTTCAAGCCACCGGACAACCTCCACCTCCTCGCTCTAGCGATCCAGCGGACGCAGCAAATCCTTCCAGACGAAATGCCACCAGGAACATGTATCTCGCTAATCCGAGACCATGGGGGAATAATTCTAGAGGGGGAGAGAGATCCTTCACGAGGAGGTGTGAGGAAGAAGGAGGAAGAGGGGGGCCTTTTATAGGAGGAGGGGGTACCCCTCCCCATGGCCGGCGCCCCATGGGGGGTGACCCCTCACCTCCCCCATTCATGTGGTGGTAACTCCTCCACATTAAAATGCCCCTTCACATTCTCTTTTAAAGTCTCCACTTTAAATGCATTAAAATTCTCTAAGTTTAATGCTCTCTCATTTAATAAAATTCTTTTATTATATTTATTCAGAATTTTGTTAATTACTTTAATTAACAAGCATTCACATAAAACCCCTTGCAATATTTCAATATTACATGCATAACCACTTTCTGCAATTTCACCCGAAACAATTTCGGTTTCTATCGAAACAATTCCTGCACTTTGCAATTCTTTCGTCTGAAACATATGTGCTCCAAAATGGTGTCCGGTAACTCTTAACTGTGTCACCCTATGGTTCGCGAATAATGCAGACATGATTGAGACTCCTCTCAGATCAATAATCAGAAGCGGGACCTGGAGATCCATACTGACTCCTGCATATTCAACGATGACTTCTGTGATCGTGAGAACCTTTAACGCTAGTAACTTAATCCCTTTGTCTCCTGATATAATAAATGTCCGAGATTCGATCATCGGTATCCAAATACCTAGTTTGATCTTGTTACCGACATGCACTCTTTTCTTGTTCCCGTGATATAACATTCTAGTGATCTCATCACTTGCTTGCAAGCTATCTCAATGTGATATCACCGAGAGGGCCCAGAGTATATCTATATGTCATCGGGATTGACAAAATCCACTCTTTATCCATGAGCCTCAACATAACACCTTCGTAGCACTGAACCCATCTTTATAGTCAACCTGTTATGGTGTGACGTTTCATGTTATCAAGATACTCTTCCGGAGTTAGCAATTGACATGATCTCATGGTCTAAGGATAAAGATTACTTCGTATGATCTTTATAGCCATGTAAACATAATGACTTGATCGTAATGCTATACTTCGGATGAATGTTCATCACATCATTTCACAAATGCTGTGACCTTGTTATTAACAACATCCAATGTCTATGATCAGGAAACCTTGATCGTCTTGTTAATCAACAAGCTAGTCTATAAGAGATGCATAACTAGGAACCCTTTTTGTTTATTAAACACACATGTATTGACGTTTCCAATCAATACAATTATAGAATGCAAAATAAACATCTATCATATACGAGGAATACATAATAACAACTTTATTATTGCCTCCCAGGGCATATTTCCTTCAGTTCATGCCTCTGGTAATCTGGGGAAGTGACAGAAATCTCTAAGGTACTAGATGTGTTGTTGCTACTAGGGAGAAAACAACAATCCTTTGTTCATAAAACAATCGTATTGCTTACTTTACACGCAATTCGTGAAGCAATAATCTGTTGCTTGCAACTTAATATTGGAGGGGGTTCGGATGATAACCTGAAGATGGATTATTAGTCATAGATGCAGTTGGATGACGGTCTATGTATAATGTCATAATGCCCAATCAAGTCTCAAAGGAGTCAAGATGATTAGTATATGCATGTATTGCTTTCTCGATGTTTGTCAATTGCCCCGCTGTAATTTGTTCAACCAGCATGTTATCTATCTAAGGAGAGCCACCTCTAGTGAACTATGGATCCCGGTCCTTTCTTTTACATACAATCTACAAACTGTTTACTGCTTTGTGTTTACTTTTTACAAACTATTACTTCCTTCCATTCGATACGTTTAATCCTTTGTTTTCAGCAAAACACGGTGAGATTGACAACCTCATTGCAAGTTGGGATTAGAGTTTTGTGGTTGTGTTGTGCAGGTCTCCACGTTGCTACTAGCACTGGTAGTGCGTCCTGCCAAGGCTCAGCTAGCAACACCTTTGGGGTGTTTCCTTGCTCCTACTGGTTCAATTAAACCTTCGTTTCGTAACTGAGGGAAACTTGCTGATGTGCTCATCATACTTTCCTCTTGGGGTTCCCCAACGAGCTCTACATCAACACTGAGCCATCAGGGTGTTCTACTCATCTGTCCCAAGTGAGTATCATTAAGGTCAAGCTATTGACCATAAAAGAGCGCTCCATGGGAGGAAACCCATGTTAAATAAAGGTTTGAGTTAAGTTTTTAGTTTTAGTTTCAGTTCATATTTAATAAAGAGTGCTAGAAAACTCCATTTGAGGAGAATAAGTTTGGTAGTACTTGAAATTCCGCTTTATTCATGCTATTGTTGGTCGACAATATTTACTGTCATAAACAAGGTATATCACTAAGTTACAGGAAAAGAAATAGTTTTCGAAGAAGAAATTTTTTGATGCACATAGAGAGTTTAACGACCAACTATACGGCAGAAATAAAAATTCTGGCCGTATAGCTCCGGTCGTATAGATATCTTTGCCTTCGACAATTTTATTTTCATATGTCCAACTATATGGCGGGAATAAAAATTCCGGTCGTATAGCTCCGATCGTATAGATATCTTTGCCATCGAAAATCTTTCTGCAATGTGCACTGAGAGTTTAACGACCAACTATACGGGAGGAATAAAAATTTCGGCTGTATAGCTCCGGTCGTATAGGTATCAGTGCATCCGTACAATTTCTTTTCTAATATACTAGGAGTTTAATGACCAACTATACGGCGGGAATAAAAATTCCGGCCGTACAGATATCGATGCATTTGTGTATTTCTTTCATAGGGATAGACAATTTAACGACCAACTATACGGTGAGAACATATTGTCCCAACCATATAGTTGCGTTCGTATAGCTGCACCGCCGGGAGGAAACCCTAAAATTTTGACAGAACGCCAACTATACGGCGGCAACACATGTTCCGCCCGTATAGTTGGGCCCGTATAGTTGCGTCCGACCCTAAAATCGCAAACGAAGGTACCTCCAACTTCAAAGTTTCAATCCTTTTTCTCTCTTCTACCTCCAAAAGTCTCTCAAAACCTCAAGAGATCTTCATCTCCACTCAATTTCGTTTGATTTCCTCGCACACGAGTGATCTACTGTATGTTTCTCCTCCAATCCCCCAATTACTTTTTGCAAATTCGTCTTCGATCTATTGCCATTATTAATCTAGGGTGAGACCTACTATGAACCAATTGCCCTGATTTCCTTGCCTAGATTATTATCTTGAGGAGATTCTTAGTGTGCTATGATGAGGAATATATTGTATTTACTGTTGTTGGATCAAAAGTTTCATTTTTGCCTTTCTTCAGTGTTTTAGATGATGAACACAAGGAGCCAAATTCGTCCTCGTGCCATCGCTAGCGCTTCTTGGGTTGCCGCTCAGGAACACATGGGAATATAGTTCAGGGATGAGGCCCATCACGAACGCTTCAACAAGATCAAGAACCGCGAAGTGAAGGCCATCAAGTGGGATTGCCCCATTATATTGAACCAACTCGGTATTTCTGATGACTTTAATTTACTTTGCAATAGAGCTGGCCTGCAAAACTTTGTGTACAATGATGTACCTACTTATCGCCGTTTAACCATTGAATTCCTAAGTTCGTTGCAAAGCACCATTAAACAATGGCAAGGAGAGGACACTATTTCTTTCCGTCTAATGAACAACAACTATACCTTAACATTAGATAAATGGTGGACATGCTTTAATTTTCCAAACAATGATGTTCATGCTTTACGTGCATCCTTTACAGGCTTAGAACCTTCCCCTAGACAATACTATAATGGAATGAGTTTCACTACTAGAGTGAGCAAGGGGAAGAATATTCAACATCCTGCAATTCTCTATTTGTTCTATGTTATTTCTAACATCTTGCAGGCACGTAATGAGTTCACGAGACTCAACGAGGAGGACATACTAGTCCTCGCAAAGGCTGCTTACATCAACTGCAACCTGTCACTCAATTTGGGTGACATCCTTGTGCGCTACTTGGAGCACCAAGCTTCCCAAAGCCAAGGGCCAATCACAGGAGGAGGCGTCATCACCGTGCTTGCCCATGCCCTAGACATCAATCTAGGTGAGTTTCAACCCGTACTAGGTGAGACACGTGTTGGTTTCTCCACTTTGAGAGCCCGCGGGATGCTCACTAGGAGAGGTGGTGCTTATTACCTGCATATTGCTGGAGCTGGGCATATCTACACCGCTCCTATGCCTAATGATATTTTATCGATCGAGGAAGGATGTTTGCTATATGACTTGAAGGTTGAGTAACACCAACCTGAGGAAGAGATTCCGGAAGAGGATGAGGACCAAGAGGAGGAGCAAGAAGTTCGTTATCACAAGGAGCAGCCACAAACCCGGTTTGCCACATACCAAGATTTTCAAGGACTTGGAGGAACTATGGAGAGGATGCATAGCCTCTCTTTGAACCTCCGAGAATCAACAAGTAACCTCTCAACTCAATTTGCGAACTGGAGTAACGACTTTTTCCCGCCACTACAATAATTTGAAGGGCTTGCAAAATCCTAAGCTTGGGGAAGTTTCCTCATGTATCTTTATTTGGCATTTGTTTCCTTTTATTTATTTCGAGGTTTCGTTTTTATTTGAGTTTATAAGCACTCATGTTTGTTTCCCCAACACTTTATTTTCTAAGTTCTTTATTTGCTTTCGAGATTTTCTAGCCGAGCTTTGCCGCCAATTTTCTATTTTTTTAAATTCCTTCTCTTAAAAATCACAAAAATATTTCTCCCATTTTCCTTATTTTCCCTCTTTTATTTCTTTCCGCCTCGAGGTCTTCATATGTTTGCAGGAGAGTGATCGACTTCGAGTTTTCAAGAAGTAAATAAAAAAGGGAGAGAGAAGTGGAACCAAACATGAGAGGTATGCCTTATGACTCCCCACTTTTGAAATTTGAGAAACCCATGCTAGTTAGTAGTAAATGTTGAGATATTATATTGGTGGAGTGAGTCTTTGTATTGTAGTAAGATTTTCGTTTGCATGGGTATTTAATTGGGTTCATTTTGTTCCAGCTCTCATAATTAACCAAGTCTTGCGTAAAAATTGCTAAACAATTGTAATAGGAAAAAGTCTCACAATTGAAGGCTTGGGTGTTGTAGTGCTTAGTATTGAAGGTTTATTTCTAGAGACACTCAACACCACTAAAAATATTGATCGACTTGATAGCTCTCTTTGAAAGGATTTTTTCGATTGAATTAATGTTTAGCGGTTTTTGTGAGCATGCCAAAGTTTGACTTGTTAATCATAAGAATGATATAGCTTTACGCGTGTCAAACTTCATGGGATGGCAACAACTCCGCTGGCCTACGAACAATCTTCATGGAGGAAACTCCTAGATTTTAGCTATGAGTTGATTAAACACTTGTAGCAACAATGCTATAGTGGGTAAGATTCTTGGCACTCCCGGGTAGCTGTAATCATGATGGAATCACTCCTCTGGCTATTATGAGTAATCATTATGCAAAAGGAACAAAAACCTTAGTGATGCCACGAGTGTCCATCATAGCCCGATAAACTAATAAAAATCTTTGGCATGCTCTCAGTTACTTAAAAAACTAAAATTCTTGAAGGACAATGAATAG
This sequence comes from Avena eriantha, assembly GCA_910589775.1. NCBI lineage: Eukaryota > Viridiplantae > Streptophyta > Magnoliopsida > Poales > Poaceae > Avena > Avena eriantha. The sequence continues at coordinate 127,044,258 of OU342744.1, read as the reverse complement.
AAAAGTAGTGCTTGAAAGTCTTGATTTATTGATGTGGGAGAATTGAGATACTCTAGTGTATATGCTTTCATGACAACTCTCACACTCTGAATTTACATGATTATACTTTATTTATTCAAAGGCAAGCCTATGAGTTGATTACTTGACATGGAATAAAGTTTACTCATTTGAATCATCCATGTTTACAATAATTTTGCTGCACTATAAGGATGCATACAACCCATATGATATGCTTGCCATTAATCTATCTATGCTAAAGTTTTTTAGATTTATGAAGTGGAGGAAACATAAGTCTACTAATCATGAGTAAAATCACCATCTCGTTATTTTAGTTTAAATGCTGAGTTCCTTTTTGATTTTGGTTTTCTTGCTCTCGGACAATCAAGTTTAAGCTTGGGGAGGTTGATGGCTCTAAAATATAGCCATCTACATCCACATTTAAACTGGATATTATTCATAATTTTGATGAAATATCCCTCTAAACCCTGCCACTAATGCTAATGTTCAGAGGGGTATGCAATCCTTTCTTTTTACATTTTTCCTGCACAGATAATGTCGTTTAAAGGAGGGAATCACTACATTAAAGTCAATGATACGAGATTTCCAACAACCAGAAGAAACTAGGAGCCGTAAGACGGAGGCAAACACTTTAACGACCAACTATACGACCAGAGCAAAAATTCGGCCGTATAGCTCCGGTTGTATAGTTCGCGCCACCACCGTTAGGTCAAACAGAACAACTTTCGTGAAGGGACCCCTATATAAAGAAGCCTAAGGCGACGAGAAAACAAGCCAGACCTCGCCAAAAAGTCTCTGCCACAGATCTCCAGCCACCTCTAGATCTCAAAACCCTTCTCCGTCTCCATAGCCATATTCCACCACTTGTAATAGTAGATCTCTTCTCCAATTGGCGACATTGTAAGACTATTGATATCAATCTTATGATTTTCATTACAATGTTTGTGATTGTTGATCTCATCTCTATGTGTGAGTAATTCTCCTTGGGCTAAGGGCTTTGGCCTAGCCATGTAGCAATTGTGCATGTTATTTATCATAGATGGGATCATGTATTAGTTTGTATGACATGATGATTATTGTATCCTCTCTTGCCTCAAGCCAAGGACTTGTCAGGTACCCAAGACCCCGAGGGTTGATCCAGGTATAGGGAGTATGAGTAATGACATATCTACAGGTTGGGAACCCTAGTGACAGAAGGGGTAGTATGGCTGTATGTGAGGGATTTACTTGGGATTAACGGTGACATCACTATGCATATCATTAGTTCTCTTTCTTCTACGGATGAGACTAGTAGGTTATTGCTATAAGCGGTTGCGGATGCAATAGCAATTATGGATGCACTGCCCGCATATAATTTATCTTGCTCTAACAATTACATGCATACTTTATTTCTATCTTTTATTCCCATCAGATGTTTTGCACAGCTATAGGTGAAATCAAACGCCCTAGGCCCTCTCTCTCTCCATCATCGACAACAACAAAAATACGCAAACTATTGGTCTGGTAAAAACACAAAAGGAATTCTAAAAATCCTGAAGGTCCATTAAAATAACTTCACTATGCATTCGCTTCTCGAGGATTCGATAACCTAGGTCTACTAGGGAAAGAGAATCTACATTACATCCGTAATCTGGATCGAAGGTATCAAAAACCATCAAAAATGTGTCGAATCTCACAGCTATCACTACTCCAGAAGGTCATCGATAAATCACAGCATGGAACTCTTGTGGTGGGAGACAGCGTCTACGGTTCCTCTTGCAGGAGCCCATCATAAGAACCTACGGTTACGACTCAACAACATCGACGACAATATCATCGACCTGGCAGACAAAGCAGGCGAGGGGGGAGAGAAGGAGAGCCTTGATGGTGTCTATGTTCACGCCGCTCTGCTGCCTCATCGAGCATCCAGCACGGTGGCCTTGATTGCCACCGGCATCCTTGTCCATGAAGGGCATGTTCTGCGCCTTGATGGAATGTTCACAACCTCTAGGATGGAGGCCTTCATGGAGCTCTGCATCAAGCTTCACCATCTTCTTCTCACCAAGTGGTTTGTCCTCGGTTGAATCAAGATGGCCGGCCGCGAGAGCTCAGCAACGTGGAGTGAGTGATATTAGTTACACTCTCAGGCGATAGCAACATTTTTGAATAAAAAATTCACATCAGTGTGGTCTTTTGAAACTCTAACCCCAATTGCAATGGTATTTTGCATTTTTTTCCTTATTTCTCTGTGTTATGGAAAGACCCTTGCTTTTTTTGGAACGGATCATATATTAATATTGTGATGATACCAATTACACCCAGCCACTACAACAATGCATCACCCTATTGGCATTACGGATACATGCAGCTGAAAAGAAGAAGAATTACAAAAAAAAAGTCCTGCTACAGCGATAAGTTCGTTAGTAGCAGCGACACTAACCCCACCGGAACAACACCAGAAGTCCAACATCTCCAATAGAGACGCTTTCAAGAAGGAAACAGAGCACAAGCGGAATCATTTTCGTCGATCAAAGATCATAGGTTTTCACCCTAGAGAAAGTCCTCGCTCACAAAACAATGCCTTCAACAAGGTCATTGCCAGGCACAACCAATTAAGGCCAGACCTTGGATTTTCACCCTACAAGGTAAGACAGTGAACTCCTCATGTGTTGCCGCCCCACTTTCCTATGTCATTGCTACAATTCACAAATCACCAAGCCAATTCCTCATCGCCACCAGGACTCGAGCCACCATAGCTAGTCCACAAATCTTGGCTTCCATGACATTCTGCACACTGACTTCACCATGAAACTAAATACATGTTCCATGATGGCAAAAGACTGCAGAGCTTCGCCTCGCTCCCTCTAAAACCAAACGGTCAGATAAACAACGGTTGCGCACAACGAATCCCATCCATTCCAGCAACCTCCAGGCATGAATCGCCCATGGGAGTTTGCCGGCAGAGCCTTCCGGAACACAATACTGCCACCAAATCTATGGAAATAAGCTGAAGGCAGATCTTCGTCTTGGCATGAGAGAACCTCCCCTACCAGCAGATGCGACCCGTGCCACCATCCACCGAGGGAGAACTGGCATCAAAGCCTGAGGCCACCGCCCCGGCTTCCAGACTCCACTACCATCAGATCACCGTCGGGGTGACAACCTTTGAGCACCCAAGGGGCTCCCTGCAGGGGAGAGGCCACCATGCAAGGAAGCATCTCGACCGCCACCGTCGACCAGCCGGGCTTAGCCCACCAGCATCCTCCGGTGGCAGCGGAGGAGTAGCCGGATGAGAAGTCGAGGGCGGCGACTTAGGGTTCCGCCCGTCCCCCATCCCCCCCTAGAGCAGTGCGTGCGGAAAAGTATCAAAAATCAAGAAGTTCCCTTGCTTTTGTTGCCTTCATAGGAAAATCAAGAAATTCCACAAACATCTTTGAACAGCATGGCACATCTAAGGATAAATTAACCATCTAAAAGATTCCTTTAAGGATTTTTGCCGTTGCTAAGGTAGGAAGAAATGTCGGTGGTTTCCCTTTCCGAAAGAAGGAAGAGAGTGCAATAACGATATATGTTACACTCTTACGCAACACCTTGCCTGGAGTACTATCTTGGAAGTATGTGAAGAAATCCTTATCTACTTCCACAATCGAGAGAGCTCTCACAGAAGTAGCTAAGGTTTGAGAGGCGTTCCTCTATCTCTAGGTTCTCTCTCCTTCTCCTCCGGCAGCCTCACCGGCTGGAGTGGGAGGGAGAGAGGCCGTCAGCCTGTATATAGGAGTTCTAGGTGTTATGGCACTCTTTTGGTGTTTCGGAGTTTGTCACCCGTGTCTCCTGGCTAGAGATGGTGTGCTCGCTCAACATCAGGTTGCCTATCAAGATCCGGTTGTCGGACAAGATGACGAGCGTGTCCTCGGTTGAGATGTCCGTGAATAAGGCCAAGCCAGTGTATGTCAGCGACCTTCTCTTCGCCGCCACTGCCGAGCTTCATCAACTTCTTCTAGAAGGCCGTGGAGGCAAGGCGGAGAAGAGAGGGAGCTAACAGGCATGTGGAGAGGAACGTGGCAAGGGATTTGCTCCCATTGTGGTTCTTACGCATAGCACCGCACGGTCACCGTCTAGATATCCCATCGACCTTCCATGGAGGAAGAAGATGGAGTTTGTCTCGCTGGTGAGTCCCGAGAATAAGCGCTACCGTTTTGAGATATGGATGTAGTGGGTAGTGAAATTTCTTCTGGACGGCCATGGCAGCGAGGAGAGGAAGCAAAGCGGATTGTCCAACTCTGCATCTTCATGACGGCGGTCCTGGTTCCTGCTGTAGTATCAAGCACATCACGCAGAGGAAAATTTTCCTCTATGATCTCCTGTCGCAAGGGCAGGGTTTCCAGGTGCCATGATGGCGTTCTGCTCAACCTCTAGTTTGGAGGCCCTTTCATGAGCTTCTCGTTGGAATCAGCGTTTACCTGCATGCAAGTGGTTCATCCCCACCAGCATTTAGGTGGCCGACAATGGAGGCTCATCGATGGTGGATAGGACTGACAATACGATCGTGTTTCCTGATGTGCTGTGTGAAGGGTTCCGTAGCAGAAAACAAAAAAATTCTATCTACACGAACACTAATACCAGGATCTATACTATGTAGACATAAGCAACAGAAGAGGAATACAATATTCATACCTTTGAAGACCGAGGCACGCTTTATGCAGGAAGGCGTATATTGATGAAGCCGAGCAGCTCCAAGCACCCCAAGTGTGGTGCCTCCAAAGTACTACACACGTCCGGTGTAGGCGACGTCTCCCGGGCTCCGATCCAGTCGAGCAGCGGAAGAAGAATATGTCGGACCGAAGATCACATGGTGGTAGTGTGAAGGTGGAGAATTCAAATCCCTCGAGGTCCTCCCCAATATTATGGAGAAGTCCTCAAAGGAAAATGAGAGAGAGAGAATGACAAAATTGGATGCCTCCAAAGGGGCGGGGGGAGACCCCTATATATAGTAGGAGGGGGGTGCACCACCCAAGCTAGGCGGTGTGGGACTAAACCCCACACCCGCCGGCCACCTAGGGGCTACCTCCGGCACTAGGTGGGCCCCACTTGGGAGGCCCACCAAGCCAAGGCTGGCCGGCCCCCTGTCCCTAGGTGCCTTGCCCTATTGGGCTTCCCTTTGGGTGAGGTCCATTAGCATTAGGAAGCCTTAATAATAAAATAAAATATATATTTAATATTAGTTCTCCAATTAGCATTCAGATACATATATTATCATATTCCTTTACTCCGAAACTCCTTCCGAACCCCTTCCGATCATCATCGGATGTTACCCGAAACTATTCCGGTTTCTCTCTCTATTTCTCCTACGGTACATCATCTATCCCTAAGCACCCCCACCCTTAAGCATGACATCCTTTGGTTCGGGAACACTCCGGACATGATTGAGAATCCTCTCATATCAATGATCATCAGTGGGACCTGGATGCCCATGATGACCCCCGTGCATTCCATGAATCTTATCGCTCGAACCGTGAATAGTCGTTTCCCGTTCCCTTTGACACTTGATACCTAGTTCATCCGAGACTTGATCTTTGGTATCTCCATACCTTAGTTCGATCTCGTTACCGATGAACTTGTTTACTCGTTCCCATGTCGTTGCATTTCATGACCCAGTCACATGCTTGCAAGCTTCGTTAATGCAACATCACTGAGATGGCCACATATGTATCTATCTGTTACATGGACTGGCAAATCATGGTCTTGATATGTACTCCTCTACGCGCTCCTTGGGGGAAACCTGAGTGTCACCTTTTCGATCACCCAGTCACGGTATGATACTTGATAACCATCTAAGCTCCCTCCAGAACGGTGATTTGCATTATCTCATAGTCTAAGGATCAGGTTGCGAGGTTTCATGTTTTTATCATCAATGGTGAACTTTGTAACTAGATCTCATTGAGATACAACTTATCGGATGTTTGTCTATCATGTCATTCAGCCAATGACATGACCTCATTCTTAATTGGCATAAATGCCCATGGTCTTAAAACCTAGATCATCCGCATGACCAATGAACTAGTTCGCTAGAGGTAACTAGAGACACGGTTTGTTTACATACCACACATGTATTAACGTTTCGTATTAACACGGTTATAGCACAATATGAAACGTATTATGGACATATAGAAGATATATCAAACAATACACTTTATTATTTGCCTCTAGGGCATAACTCCTTCACTGTGGAGGTCCTTTGTGCAAGATTTGTGGCCTTATCTTCAAATTCATGGTTTCTTTGGTAGAGTGTTGTTAGGGGCCTCGTTGTAACTTTGTACCCACATTTTCTTTAATATTCTAGGCCTTTGGGGGAATTTCACGTTAAAAAAAAGAGTATGTGAAAGTAAATGCACTAAGGTACCATCCACCGATTTCCTCTATTTAAATTGTTTCTGTTTTTGCACACTCTTAAGGACTCCTTTGAAAGCACAAATAAAGGGAAATGATGAGTGAAAATGCTAGACTTACGGACGAGTTGTTACGAAAACTGCTTATGGAATGAAGTGGACAAGACCTATTGGTTCAAAACTTTCACCATCCCATGATTTTCGGGCTAGAATCTCTCCCCCGCTCACCACGTCAGCGCGTAAATAGTTTCCGTAAAAAATTGTCCGTATGCCTAGCATTACCCAATGATGAGTGTCCTCCGGAGGTTCGGTGCCCTCGGATCCTCCGCCTCCTTATCTCGACATGTGTCCTCTGTCACAAAATAGATAGACTACCATAGATATAAGCCCTACCACTTCGTCCTTTCATTTATCATCAGTTATCTCCGGTCTTATTTTCTTCCTCGTCTCCCTCTATGAACACCACCTATCAACAGACCCCACAACAGTGTTCGTCGCTCTCCTTCCTGTTGGGTCCGCAGCATAGAAAACAAAAAAAATTCTATGGTGTGAACTACACGCCAAGATCTATCTACTAGGTACAAAGCAATGGGTGGACATACATCTAACAAGAACTTACCCTCGAAGACAACGAGTTTTGTTAACGAGTAGGAACTCGTGGTTGATGTAGTTGTACACTTGCCGATCTCAAGATCGTGAGGAAGTCCGAGCGCCGCAACTCAGCAGCGCATCCGCACTCGCACACACGTTCAAGCCACCGGACAACCTCCACATCCTCGCTCCAGCGATCCAGCGGAAGCAGCAACTCCTTCCAGATGAAATGCCACCGGGAACATGTATCTCGCTAATCCAAGACCATGGGGGAATAATTCTAGAGGGGGAGAGAGATCCTTCACAAGGAGGTGTGTGGATGAAGGAGGGAATGGGTGGCCTTTTATAGGAGGAGGGGGGTGCCCCCTCTCTCCATGGCCGGCGCATGGGGGGTGACCCCTCACCTCCCCCATTCATGTGGTGGTAACCCCTCCACATTAAAATGCCTCTTCACATTCCCTTTTAAAGTCTCCACTTTAAATGCATTAAATTTCTCCAAATTTAATGCTCTCTCATTTAATAAAACTCTTTTTATTAAATTTATTCATAATTTTGTTAATTACTTTAATTAACAAACATTCACATATAGCCCCTTGCAATATTTCAATATCACATGCAGAACCACTTTCTGCAATTTCACCCGAAACTATTTCCGGTTCCTATTGAAACAATTCCTGCGCTTTGCAATTCTTTCGTCTGAAACATATGTGCTCCAAAATGGTGTCCGGTAACTCTTAAGTTTGCCACCCTACGGTTCGCGAATAATGCAGACATGATCGAGACCCTTCTCCGATCAATAATCAGCAGCGGGACCTGGAGATCCGTACTGACTCCTACACATTCAACGATGACTTCTGTGATCGTGAGAACCTTTAATGCTTGTAACTAAATCCCTTTGTCTCTCGATATATTACATGTCTGAGATTCGATCATCGGTATCTCCATACCTAGTTTGATCTCGTTACCGACATGCACTCTTTTCTCGTTCCCGTGATATACCATTCTAGTGATCACATCACTTGCTTGCAAGCTATCTTAATGTGATATCACCGAGAGGGCCCAAAGTATATCTATCCGTCATCTGGATTGACAAATTTCACTCTTGATCCATGAGCCTCAACATAACACCTTCGTAGTACTGAACCCATCTTTATAGTCACCCTGTTACGGTGTGACGTTTGATGTTATCAAGATACTCTTCCGGTGTTAGCAATTAACATGATCTCATGGTCTAAGGATAAATATTACTTCGTATGATGTTATAGCAATATAAACATAATGACTTGATCGTAATGCTATACTTCGGATGAATGTTCATCACATCATTCCACCAATGGTGTGACCTTGTTATTAACAACATCCAATGTCCATGATCAGGAAACCTTGATCATCTTGTTAATCAACAAGCTAGTCTATAAGAGAGGCATAACTAGGAACCCTTTTTGTTTATTAAACACACATGTATTGATGTTTCCGATCAATACAATTCTAGCATATAAAATAAACATCTATCATATATAAGGAATATATAATAACAACTTTATTATTGCCTCTCAGGGCATATTTCCTTCACTTCCTATCACGGCCTTGACCCTCTCCTCTCTGGCAGCACCTCTGTTGCAAAATCTACACCACCGATGCAGAAATCGTCATGCAACACTGGTGCAAGCACGGAGATGCACGCTGCAAGCGGGTGAGACACCTTGCTGCCAACATCTCTCTTCGGCGTTGTCCTCCGATAAGGCTTCCTTGGAAGCACCTCGTAGCCCCACCGCTATCCCATGGAAGAACCTCCCTTGGTCACAGGCAGCACTTACGCCCTTCCATGGTAGCACCTCTGCTCTTCAATGATAGCACTCGTCGCAGCCCTTCCGCCCTCGCTCGGAGCACTCGTCGCAGTAGCACATGTCATCGCCAGTGGTCTAGCTTTGTAGCAAAATGCGGAGGAAACTTGGTAGCGCTTCCAACCCGCCTTCGTAGCACTTACGACCGGCCTTGGTAGCACCGAAAGCCTGCCTTCGTAGCACTACCAGCGTATCATATTGGTAGCAATGGAGGCTCGCCTTCATAGCGCCGACGTCTCATCTTTGTAGCAATGGAGGCCCGCCTTCGCAACGACGATGTCTCTCCTTGGTAGCACCATCAACCCGCCTTGGTAGAGGTTGTCCTTCGCAGCATCGGCGGCTCGTCTTGGTAGCAACGGAGGCTGGACTTCACGGCAATGACAACTCGCCTTGGGAGCAACGGAGGCTCGTCTTCGCAGCAACGGAGACTCGCCTTGGTAGCACCAGCAACCCTCCCTTGGTAGCATCAAAGGCTCACCTTCGCAGCACCATCGGCACCCCTTGGTAGCACCGTCGCATCGCATTGGTAGCACCGACGAATTTCCTTGTAGCATCCGACTCCGAAATCTGCATAGTACAGTCGTTGGTCATGCACCGCCAGTGGCGGCGATCGCAGCACCAACGCCAGTCCAAACAACAGCGACCACCACGGTTCGAACCTCCATGCACGAGAGCGAGAGAGAGAGAGAGAGAGAGAGAGAGAGAGAGAGAGAGAGAGAGAGAGAGAAGGAGTGCCCGAGCTGCTCGACGACGGTGCCTAGGATGGCGGTGGCGTGGCGGTGCGGGCAAACAACTACGAGTGTCATTCAGTTGGAGAGAATCAGAAGAAAGAGGGAAGGAAATCGCGAGAGAATACAAGTGGTGCAGAGGATAAGGAAGGTGTTGGTAGGGCCCACATGAGGGCGTGTGATGCTCTGGACAACGCTAGGTGCGGTGTTGACCCGAAGGATCGATCCTCTGGCGGAGCACAAACATTTTTCATAAATAAATGACTTTTGCTTCGATGTCCCCCTCTCACCTAAACTTATGAAATTGAAGATACAAGGAAGGTCAGGAGTGACCGATACCTCTTCATGTATTCCCAACCAAAGTGGTCGGCCAATTCTGATCGTCATTGTGTTTGCAGTTATAAGTTTGGAGAGAGGGGACACCAAAGCAGACCTAAATAAATAGGAAAAGCGCAGAATGGAATGTCACATCCTGTTCTATCCTACGGTACTGTACTAGAAACCACCAGATTTTAAATCATAAAGATTCAGGTCCAACCAAAATGCTACATAATTTGAATCAAATTAGCCCTAAGTGTTGTAAACCTGCTCATGAATTTGTGAGGTAAGGTGTTAGTGAAACCCCGATGGCTCATCTTCTAGCTGCTGTCGACGGGAACATCGTCTCCTAGGGTTTGAACTCTGGTGGGCTGGGGTACCATCACCCTCCTTGCCACCCATTTGACCTTACTGTAGTACTCACTTTGTCTGAAAATAAAGGTCAAATATTTAAAATATATGTCGGAGATTTATCTAGATTTATATGTCTATATTATATACAAAAATACATACCAAACTAGATAAATTTGCTCCAACTTTTCTTATTGATCTTATTGTGAAAGACAATGTATAATCTTTGCTTAATGATTAATATGCTCTTCTTCCAAGAAGTAAGCCTAACTCACTTGTTTAGCAAAGTGGATGTACTACCTAGCCACGCGGGCTGAAGTTCTCGGGGAAGAAGCAGATTTAAATTCTTATTATTAAAAAAAATCGCTGTAGGGCTTCTCCTACCGTGTTCTTTAAAGAAAAGCTCTCCTTCCTCTAAAAAAAATAGTTATTCAGCTGGGGCCTGTGGAGGCACCGGCCGTGATTTGTTGTTAAAAAAAAAGGGTCCTGCCTCCGTCGTCGGTGGCTACGTGGCGTGGGCAAAGCTTCCAAATCAAGCGCTAGCTGTCCATGTGGCTGGCGCGGGGCGCGCGCGCAGCCCACCGATCGATCGAGCACATACGTGCACGTGCATATATACCCCCACTAATTCGCCAGATAGCAACAAGCCATCGATCGCCTTTTCTTTGGCTCTCCCCGGCTACCACCACCTTGGCACTGCAACTCTCCACATCTCCTCCGAGATAACCGGCGGAAGGAATCATCCACATGGCCTCCAAGCCCGCGGACACTGCAGGTAACTAATAAGTTCCCCCTTCCTTCCTTCCTGTTTACATTGCTCCCGCTCGCAAGAGGTAGAGCGAGCATTTCTCCATCGGTCCGGCCGCCGTAGTACATGGCGGCTCTGTTCCAAGCTCTCTTCGCCGCCGGCACCGGCAAGCCTCTGCTGCTGGCGCTCACCGCGGCGCTCGTCTGTGTTCTGCGCTTAGGGAGCCAGCAGAAGGGGGAGTCCATGGCGGACGTGTACAACCACGAGCTGACGCCGCTGCAGCAGCACGCCGCCTTCTTCGACCGGAACAAGGACGGCATCATCTTCCCCTCCGAGACCTACCAAGGTCAGTGACAGACACACCATGGCCACTAACTAGTTTCCCCGCGGCGGCGGCGGCGGCGCCTGACAACGGAATCGCTACTGACTGCAGGGTTACGCGCGATCGGCTGCGGAGTCCCGTTGTCTGCCTTCGGCGCCGTCTTCATCAACACCTTGCTCGGCTCCCACACCGTACCGGTATGTACCACAAACCTCTCGCCGGCGCTTGGGCTCTACTGTTATGGGAACAGTAGACTTAATCTGGGTCAGCTTGAGTATAGTCAGTTTTCAAGGTTCCGGTACACGAAACAGAGCACGAACTAGAGATGGAACTTAGTTTCCTTCTTTTTATCTCCATGATGGTCCCTCTCTCGATGATGGAGGTGCGTCTCCAGTACACGAACAGCGCCATGGACGGACGGTCGATCGGTCGTACAGTATATTCTTTTTTGATGTGGTACCAAGTGGTAATCTGCATTCAGCAGCTAGTCAAAGAGCTCACATTATACCCACATTATAATATCCTATGCTAGTTGAGATCTACCGACAACTCTGCAAGAAGCATTAATAGAGTTATTATAGACACTACGGGAAAAATTCTCGCTGCCGTCGGCCCCGTCCTTTGCCGCGTGCCAAAAGGACGGGAACACGGTAAAGATGTTCTGCGTCGTGAGGTGGTCCAGAAGTACACGGCAAAGAGCACCCACATGGTAGATTCAAAACAAAACACACGGCAAACAAAGGTACACGGCAAAGATGAAAAGAGACACACGGCAAAGAACGGATGTACGGCAAAGACCTATCGAGGCACACAGCAAAAAAAGGTTGCACGGCAAAGACCAATCGAGGCACACGGCAAAGAGGTGGATCCCACGCCCCCCCTTGGCGAGCCAAACTGACGGCGGCTGACGGTGGTTCTTTGCCGTGTGCCACTGCTGTTAGACACACGGCAAAGATAAGCCTTTGCCGTGTGCTTTATGCAACCTACACGACAAAGCATGTTTTTTTATTTCTTACCTCCCCAAACTACGGTCAAAATTACGAGTACGAAGATTCTTAGTTCGACGCTGAGCCTGCCTAAACTTGCATATTAGAAATCTGAAGAAACATCAAATTGTCACCCTAAAAATGATTTTTACAAAAAAACATGAGCATCAGATCATGTACCTGCAGTTCATATCTGACCCATTTCCTACCAATTCGGCACAAAAATTTGTCTTTTTCACGAGGGGTGGACGGGAAAGGTTTACGAATACCCGGTTGGGACATAGTCAATGTAACATGGTGATGTGATGATGTAAAACCATGTTTGGGAACATGTTGTGACAAGATCTACCCCGGTTTCACCAAAACGGGGAGTTTTCCCCTAATACTCAGATTGCAGACACTTTGTTTTTAGGAAAGACAGTGCATGTCTGCGAAGGGAGTCACACTTGGGAACCTGGTTTACGAGTTTTGAGCATGCCACCACACTTCATTACACATTCTAGAGTCACATGCATGGTTTGGAGGTGTTCCGATGCCCCGACGCGCTTCTTCCTGCGGAACCCTGATCTGCATGCCTCGAATCGTCTACCTCCCTAGACTTTCTTCTGACAGGGGTAGCCCGGTGTATTCCTATCTTGTTTTAGGCTTGGTTAGGTGACGTGATGATGTAAAACCACGTTTAGGAACATGTTGTGACAAGATCTACCCCGGTTTCACCGAAACGGGGAGTTTCCCCCTAATACTCAGATTGGAGACACTTTGTTTTTATGAGAGACAGCGCATGTCTGCAAAGGGGGTCACACTTGGGAACCAGGTTTAGGAGTTTTGAGCATGCCACCACACTTTGTTACACATGCTAGGGTCACATGCATGGTTTGGAGGTGTTCCGATGCCCCGAAGCGCTTCTTCCTGCGGAACCCTGATCTGCGGGCCTTGGATCGACTACCCCCTAGACTTTCTTCTGACAGGGGTAGCCCGGTGTATCCCTCTCTTGTTTTAGGCTTGGTTAGGTGATGTGATGATGTAAAACCATGTTTGGCAACATGTTGTGACAAGATCTACCCCGGTTTCACGCGGCAACGAATTACCACACGGCAACGAGTTACCACACGGCAAAGCGTGAAAAGCATACGGCAAAGAAGAACACGGCAAAGGCTCGCTGGCTCCGTTAAACTGACGAAGGCGTCAAGTCGCTTTACTGTGCCGTGTCTACGTATAAGACACACGGCAAAGGCTTTGTCGTGTATTATTCTCGGTACACACGGTCGCTTACTCTGCCGTGTGGCTTTTGCCGTGTGTATACACACGACAAAGCCTTTGTCGTGTTCCACGTTCCCTTTGCCGTGTGTGTTTGACCACACGGCAAAGAACTTCTTTCCCGTAGTGAGAGACATCGTGATCACGGCAGAAATAAAAATATATAAACATCCAAGCCGGGTGCACCTAGTCAAATCTTGGGGTGCATATATACGATCATGTATTAGAATCGTATTTTAGAAACATTGCAAAATATGAAAAAAATTCAAAACAAATAACGCACATACATGTCCATATTCTAGGCATGCAGAAAGTTGTGCGTAAAATAAGGCTTGTTTTAAATCAAAGAATAGACGTCGGAATGATTTCCAGTGATTCGAATCCTCCCAAGACAGGAACCATGGGGAAATCCATTGGATCAAAGAGGATCAATGCATGCACTGTTTGGATGGTGGCGTGTTGGCGTATGTTCCTTTTGCGGCGAAATGACATAAAAACTACTAGTAGGATGTTCAATATATTAGGAAGAGGAGAGATATACAGTTTCTAAAAGGGGACTCCACCAAAATTTAAAAATTGCATGAAGAGAAGATGTGAAGTATTCTTCCTTGTTTTCATGATGCCAGATTAGGCTATCTGAATCTGGAGAGTAGGTGATTGCTGAAGATATCTCTTCTAACTTACACCATTTCTGCATCAGAGAAGGAGTGAAATTTCTCCTAAACGTCAGTTTCAGCTGGGTTCGATTCCATACATGTTTAACTGTTTTACCCTGCTCACTGCAAATGACATAACACTCAAAACGTTGAAAACATAGGGGGAGGTGCCTATACATGTGTCCTCCCAAGACCTAACTTTTCGGCGGATTTGCCCCGTTTTATTTGATCATTTGTCACACCCTGTGTTACTGACATGTGGTGGCCAATGTGGCAAATGATCAAATTTCAGAGTAGAGTGGGGAAAATGATCAAATATCCCAACTTTTTCACCATCTCCAAATTTTCCACATGTACCCAAATTATACACTTCTGACGGCCCCTTTCAAAACTAAGAAATCCCTACAATGGCCACAGGAGATATTTGGATTTTGGGTGTTGTATTTAGCATCTTCTAGAGTTTTGCAAAGCTTTCCATCATCTTTAGCATACCTGTTAAGCCAAGATCCCAAAAGGCATAGGTTAAGTTTGCCAGAGAATATCAATCCACCAAATCTTGTTTCTTGCACACAAGTTTCCAATTAGCTAAGTGCAATTTCCTATGACCTTCAAAGCCATTCCAAAGGCAATTAGCCATTTGGGTATTTATCAAGATGGGCCCATTTTGGGAATTTGTGGAAGGAAGGTAAGTAAGTAGGTATCATTGCTAAAATGCTTTGACAATGGTCAGCCTAACAACATATGAGAGAAGTTTACCTCTCCAACCGTCTATTCTCTTAAGAATTTTAGCAATCAAAGGTTGAATATCCTCCCTTCTTAACATCTCAAAGTGCAGAGGTATTCCTAGTATTTAATTAAGAATGTACCGACAGTGCAACCCAATGTATCAACATAAATGGGGATTTCCTCAGTGTCTAAACCCGAAGGTATGAATTCATACTTATTGTAATTGATCCTCATTACCTGATACATGCTCAAATAACTAAACAAGAACCCATTTGAGGTTGGCAGCCATCTTTAGGTTCTTTCTAGAAAAAAGGATATAGTGTCATTCGCATATTGTAAGCAGATGACCCTACCAGGGAAATGATTGAGCAAAGCCCTCTAATAAGATTGGCATATGCTTTTATTAAACGGAAATGATTTCCATTTAATATCTCTGTGTTTTACAACATGACTTCAAACCAGTGTCACAAAATGAGTTTTTCAGTTAATTCATCTATAAAGAGGTGATGATATACTCTAGACTTCCATTATTAATTCTCGTTATACTGATGCAGGAGAACGTGAAGGCTCCACCTTTAAAGTTCCCTATTTACGTAAAAAACATCCACAAGGGCAAGCATGGGAGTGATACAGACACGTACGATGCCAATGGAAGGTATAATAACCACTACTCATATTACTACGTGCCAAAAATCTTCTCTAACTTAGGCTATGGATATAGAAACTAAGTAATAATTAAGATTGGCCAAATAAAAATATCATTGTTCAGTTTTTCATAAATATAATCTATTATTTCTATAATTCTAATAATTTATTCAAATCATAATAGTGATCAAATTAGCAAATATACGTATTGAAATGTATGTCCAGGCTTAACGTAATTTATTTTTAAGAAAGGGAAGTTGTTTCTTTATTGGCAAAGACATATAATAGGAATTAAAAAATTGAGCCAATTACTTGCAAAGTAGTGGGGAGAGAGAAAGAGAGAGAACTACACATGAATCCTTTTCCGAAAAATACATATGAATTTTTGAGAAAATTGTAAACTATTTTTCACATTTACATGTAGATGACCTACACATTTTTGTGAAGGATTGTTTTAATCTGTTGCATATATAGCTCAAAAAATATGTGAACCTGTAATAGGTGTAGTATTAAGTTGCTACATTCTCAGTTCCAAAATTTATCCTAAATTTTTTACCCATATAGCAGAAAAAAATGCAAATATTTGTTAATCAAACTCTACAAGTATATATGGCACATCTACATATCCATGAGGTTCTTGTTTCAATTTTTCTGAAACTTGTAAGTATAAATTTAATTTTGAAAATTCCACACTCCATTGATCCTAGGAGCCAAAAGTCCACAGTAAGAGAGGGGGTAACATATATAAATCTTCCACCTTTATGGCATTGATGCAAGGCTATCAAACCATCTAGAAGTTTTGTGTTACAATTGTTATTTTCACTTATGTCTAAACTTTTAAGGAGATGCCATATTAAACGCTCGCTCACAGTTTACTACTCTCAGATGTGAGACGCATGACATTGAAGTATGGTTCTTATGATGCTAGGGAGGTCCTACTAGTACTTTCAAATTGCCCTTGCCAATGCTTATTTGTTTGAGAAGGAACACAATACAAGTATAAAGCATTGGATATCTTACCTAGACTCCTAGAGGGGGACAAACATGGTTGCATACTTGCTAACACTACAGCGTGTCAAAACTCCAGGTTTGTCCCTGAAAAGTTTGAGGAGATATTCAAGAAGCATGCACACACAAGGCCTGATGCCCTATCAGGCAAAGAGCTGCAGGAGTTGCTTAAAGCAAACAGGGAGCGGAACGATTTACAAGGACGGTAAGGTTTTATCTGCAGTTTGAATAATGTACTTGTAAGTGCTGCTCTTTTGAGTTCAGTTTTTTTGGGCAAAAAACATGGCAGGACGGCTGCCTTCGTAGAGTGGAAACTTATCTACTCATTGTGCAAAGACAAGGATGGATTTCTTCACAAGGAGACTGTGAGGGCAATCTATGATGGCAGCGTGTTTGTGAAGTTAGAGCAAGACAGGAAGGAAGCTAAGAATTCTGCCAAGAAGAAATGATGGGAACTCCCTTGATACCATACTAGTTATGGTTGTGGTCAAGTATTTCTAAATTATGATGTGCTTGTGAGTTTAGTTCTAGAAATTGATGATGTAAGTTATTTATGTGTTTCATGTTTGATGGAATGAGGCTGAAAACTGAATATGGAAGATGCCACAATTGTTTGCAAACGGGAAGTTCTTTGTTCATGTTCCCGCTTATTTTACATTTCACTATTGCTAGTCTTTCTTATTTTTGTTCCTGCAAACAGCTGACATCTTTGCTCCGTCTGATTTCTTCGATTTGTCCTCAAGATACAAACATTGTTACGGGTATTGAGCCAACTAATTTGGTCGATATGATCCAGTCCCTTCATCATCCTAACAGAAGGGTGACTCGGGCGGTGCATCCAGCCAGCCACCCCTAGGTTTCTCTACTCTGTAAATCCTCCCCCTCATCGTCGATGGTGGCTGCCACTGGGCTAACCCCGTGAGGTGATGGTGGTGGCATGGATTTCTCCTATGGGAATGGGACGGGAGCCACGGGTGCACTTGATCCGGTGGCCGGCAACGCAAGAAGAAGCGCTGAGCAGGTGCCGAGGTTGCTCCGTCCCAAAATAAGTGATAATAAAACATGTATAAATACATACGAATCTAGACAAACACAAATTACTTACTTTGAGACGGAGAGAGTATAAGATACCGGAACAATGGCCGTATGGACGGTACGATTAGGTGAGATACCAGGATAATGGCCCACCCTCTCCCATCTACGAGATTGAAGAACATGCGAGTGAAAGGGGGCGACAAGGGCCTGAACTTGCTGCCTTCGAGTGTCTTCAGTCTTCCCAACATCATGTTACGATGGTGGATTTTCTTAGCGCCAGGATCCGACTAGTGACACGTTGTCAACCTGTAGTCAGGTTGCTCGCAGTGATGGTGTCAACGACAAATATGCGTGCACTTGGATGGAAACAAAAGATGTTCGACCACGAAATACCAGCGCATGTGCATTGTGCTCTTGTTAAAGGTGGTGGCTTGAAGCTTGGTTTACGGGGTGAAAACCCGAAGATCGACCCATGGATGGACTCACCAACACAGACGGAGGTGCGACGAATCCTTCTAGAAGGCTCTTGTCTCGGAGCTCCGTTCTTTTTATTGAGTCACTTGTCATAGACGTGTGATAATCCTATGGAGATATTGTCACGAGAGGACCACGGTTTTTTATTTGCATATTTGTTCGGCATGATGCCTAGATTTGCTTGAAATTGTTTGAACAATTAATAGTATATATTTTTGTGCATCAAGCCATGCAGAGCCATGGTCAACATCATTTCAAAAAAAGTTACGCGCTCAGTTCACTATTATAAGACCTTGTAGATACTTTAAGATAGACAAGATACAAACCAAAATGAGTGAAGCTATACAAAAAACACGTTTACATACATGCGTTTTGTTCCATATCTAGTCCATATTGAAATATCTACAAGATCTTATAATAGTTGATATGAGAAGTATCTTAGTATTTTGTATCAACAAGATGCTCTGCTAGGTTTTGCTAGTACTATTTTGCATACTCTCTCGGTCTAAAAAGGACGTCACCAATTTTTCATTTTTCTAGATCCAGATGTATCTTTTTTAGTATATAGATATATGCAAATCTAGACTAATCTGCAACATACTCTTCCGGGACAGAGGGTGTATATTGGTTGTGTGTACCAAAACAAAGTTTCAGAAGTTCATCCGCTCCTCGTTTGTTAAGGTTGTAGTACAATTTTCCAGAAACATATCAGCTAGGCGAATTAGACATAGAATCATAGAATAATTAGAAAAAATACACATATGTCAATCGTAGAGATAGTGAGATACTAAAAAAGGCAACAGAATTATGACACTTATTATTACCAGATGGACGACCGTAGAGCCATTTCTTGATACCGAACAAAAGGGAAGTAGTTGGGAGCAGTACGTATGTTGTCATTTGTTCTCTTGCCCCTTTGTCAAAACTCTGAAGCAAGTGATTATTGATATAGTGTGCAACACATGAGGTGGCTGGAACGGATGGCAAATCATCTATACGTTGTTTAGGGCTTCTTCGTATCGATGTATGCAATTCTCTATTGTGTGGCAACCCGCAACCGTCGAGTAAGAAGTCCTTCTCCTCTCCTTTGATTTACAGCTAGATGTATAATACTACTCCATTGTGTGTCTTCTTCATATCGTTGTTTAGGACTTGGACGGAGTAATATAAGTTTTCGTGGTGACAGAAATACCATAAAGTACGTAGTTATTGGCAACTACCGCCACTAGTAGAAACCAGTCTATTAGTTCCGGTTCGTAAGGACCTTTAATCTCGGAATGAGACCCAGGACTGCAAAAACGGGACTAAAGGTCCAAGTATTAGTCCCGGTTCTGTTACGAACCGGGACTATAGGTCCACCACGTGGCCCCGTGAGCCGCGCTAGGCTGGAGGACATTTAGTTCCGGATCATAACACGAACCGGGACTAAAGGTTTCCTGCCGCGGCAGCGTTTTGGGACATTTGGCTGCCGCGGCAGGAGATGGAGTTTTAGGGTTTTTTGTTTATCTTTTCATTTTGTGTTTTGTGTTCAATTATTTTTCATTCTATTTTCATTAAAAACAAGTTTTTTTATACATACAGAACGCTACTACACAATACTTATACACATTGATGCAATATATAATATAATTTCTCTTACAAGCATACATGGAGTCCCAACTGGGTCCAGAGCATTTCTATTTGATTACATGGAGATCATTAGATGGATGCTTTAGGGTCTACGTAGAGAGTATTCTCTGCGTGGGTCTACGACCTCGTCGACAAAAAATCCAGCAAATTCCTCTTGGATTGGTATTAGGCGGTCCTCTGGTAGGAGCTTGTCCCGCATCGTGTCCAACTATATAAAAAAGGAGATCGTATGAATTAGACTCAACACAACTTTTTATAATAAAAATAAAGCGTGAATATATTGTTTACTTACTCGAATATTTTCCAAGGGCTTCTTAATAGTGATGCGAATGATAGAATCCACATAGATTAGTCCCCTGTGGCTGCCTCGCGCACTTTACAGGAATATAATTCAATCAAATAATAACTCTAGCATGATAAATGCACATAAACAAAAATTAAATAGATGCACGGACTTAGCTCGTACTACTTACCCAGAGCGATTTAAAAAATAGCTCCTCACGCCATTGACCGCGAACATGGTTCTTGAACCGTGTCCAAACCCTACCCGACAAAAAAAATGAATGTATGAGTTAATAACCACTTGATATCCCAGAAAATGAACGAAAGAAACCGATATAGTGCGATAATGGTTGAAATTACCTCTAGAGTGCATCGATAATGCTGTGGTAGTCTTCAATATCTTTGTTTAGTGAGTCCATGATGTGAACTCTTCCCAAGTCAACTGAAATGCTTAGAAGAATCCAGTAGTACCTACGCAAGGTTTACATACGTCGGTAACTCATCATTTACATTGAACATCGAGTAAGCAAAATTTAATATGTGTAAGAACTCACTTGCCGTCGTGGTAAGGAAATAGTATTTCATTATAGAAATGTTGGTTCGTGAGAAACCGGAACAAGTTATGTTTGGTCTCCAGTGGCTTATCCTTTAGTATAGCTCCATGAAATCGATGTCCATTGATAGCCTTTCTTTTACAATCGAGAATCTCATTCTGGATCATTATATATAGCGTACACAAGAATATAGTGATTATACTTACCGACAATGAATTGAACAAGCTGAGATAGAGACTTAATTACATAAATAAAGTAATCACTTACAGACAATAGCAACTGAGGATAGATTTGTCGAGTTGCTTTAGATTGAATAACTGAAATAATTCTATAAATTCAACAGGGACCTCGGCTTCAGCGAAGTAATGCGTTTTTGAACTTTTAGTATGAGCCAATATTGTTGTTCTTTTGATGCTTTCATATACCATTCATGGAATCGTCGCATTTGTGTTGGCATATCCCGAAGCCTCTCGGAACTAATCAAAGGCTCCCCGTAAACAAATTTGGGTGCTACCTCAGGCTTGGGCACATCTCCGTGAAGAATGTCATGAATAGACATATTACATTGCTCGACCAATATTTTAGTCGTTTCCGGATCTGTAGGTTCTACCTCATATAGTTGAGGTTCGGGTATCTGCACCTGGAGCGGGGGGAGCGATTGATTTGCTTGTTTCCCCTGCTGGGGAACGTCTCTTTTGGTTCTTCAGCTACCATTCGATTGTTTTGCTTGTTTCCCCAGCCGAGGGACGTCCGTTCTGATGCTTCCGCGACCACTCGATTGTTTTGCTTGTTCCCCCTGCTGGGGAACCTCTTTTGTGATGCTTCCTCTACCGCTTGATCTCTTCTGTTTCAGTGTCTTCTGAAGACATCCTGTATAGTCATTTGACGCATTTAACTGAGCTTGGGATGGCTGTGTCAGTAATTTCCTGAAGTGCTCCTTGGTTTCCGGTTTTATTTGGACCTCTAACTCAGGTTGTTTCTTTTTAAATGAGCATCTACTTCGGCCCATACGACCGCATCGGTCTCCTCATCGGTCAGGTCGTAAGCCCTCTTGGGAGGAACCGGCGGTACTCTTGGGAGGGGCGACAACTGTCGCTTTGGGCGTCGGTTATCGCTCGACGGAGCGGTGATATTATTCCGCTTTTGGCCCTTAGTGGGTGGAGGCGGCTGCGTAGATTGAGATGGGCTCGTGTTGGGGTCATGGATTGGACTTGGAGGTGGTGGACTTTTACTGGGAGGAGACGGTGGACTTGGAGGTGGACTTTTACTGGGAGAAGACGGTGGCCTTGGAGGTGATGGATTGTTTCTCGGTGGAGAAGGTGGCCTTGGTGTCGAGCCTGGAAACTTGATGTATTCTTTTTTCCAAAGAATGAAGCCACTCTTGACTTCTCCCAGTGTCGTCTCCCCTTCACCTCCAGGGATGTCAAGTTGTAGTGACTAACACTTCGGTTGAACTTCATCCACACCGACACGAGCATAGCTAGCTGGAATCGGATTGCAATGGTAGGTCGCTCTCGGTGCAGAAGGTAAAGCAAAGCCGACTGCCACCTTCATGGATAAATTCTTCAGTTCAACATGCAGCTCATAACTAGTCTTCTCCTTAATTGCATCCACGGGGTACATCCATCATTGCATCATTACCGTGGCCCTCCGTGGAAGCCACGCTGCTTTTTCGTTGCAATGGGCCGACCGTACTGTCTAGTGCAGGATCTTGCTGTCGGAGTCCTTTAAGTTCATTAAGCTCCTGACGATGCTCCTGCAGCATGGCTTCAAACCTCGCGAACCGCTCCGTATCCTCCTCTTTTTGCCGCTTTGTTTTTCTCGATCGGCTTCTGTACGTGTCAAGGTGCTCGGGAAACCCGATAACCCATGGACAAGAAGGTCTGAACTCTCTTGTTCGTCCAGCCTTTTCAGGATTCCAGAGATCCTTTGTCAGCTCATCGTTCTCTCTGTCGGGAACAAACGTTCCATCTTCAACCTCTTTTATCACTTTAATAAGTTCATTCTTGGGTGAAGAAACTTCTTCGGCTGCAACAATCTCGCCTGTTTCTGGGTCATACGATGCCCCATGCCCGAGTACCAAATTTCTTGACCTCTTGGGCCAACGATACGTAGCTGGAGTTACCCCTTTAGCCTCCAGGTCAGCCTTAGCTTTATCTCACTTAGGCATGGCACTCCTGTAGCCACATGTGCCCATATGATGGTGATATTTCTTTTTGGCTATATTTAGCTTATTCTTTTCTGACATTGCCTTAGCTGGTGTCGAGATCTTGTATTCCACAAATGCGGCCCAGTTATCCTGCTGCAACTTTAGTGGGCCAGTGAATGGAGGAGTTTTTTTCTTCAAGACATATTTGATACTCATTAGAAATATAATATTTAATACTAACTAGGACTAAAACATATTTCCCGCCATTTCCCCCGCTTTCCGCCATGTTTTCCCGCCATTTTCCCCGCTTTCCGCCATGTTTTCCCGCCATTTCCCCTGCTTCCTGCCATGTTCTCCCGCCATTTCCCCGCTTCCCGCCATGTTTTCTATATCTAGGCAGACTGCCATGTTCATCTACACATCCACACCTTCTCTCTCACAACAATGGACACCGCTTACTGGGCCTTTCTGACGCTTGAGGAGACCGAGGCGCTGTGCGCCTCCAGCTACCCATGCCGGCCGGGGTACCGGCTGCCCGCCGGCTGGATGCTGAGCGCTGGAGGGGTTCATGTTCCTCCTGTGCCTCAAGGTTCAGCCCGCCAGGCGGCCATCACGAACCACTTCTACCTCGAGCTCATGCCGGAGCAGCGGATGGATCCCTATCGGGATCCCGACAACCTCGACACCTGGAATGCCTTCTTCGAAAACCTGCGGGAAAGGGAGCTCGCTAGGTACGAGGGTGACGGCCCTCCCCCAGTGAACCACAACAAGGCTGGTCGCCGCCTGTGGTGGGCGAACCGTACTATCGCCGGCGTGATGCGCTACATCGCCATGGGAGACCATCCTCGCCTGAGGTACCCGCACTTTCACCAGCCGCATAGCCACAAGAATGGTGGTGGTAGTGAAGGCCTAGGGCGTACTGGGGTCGTCATCCAGGAGCCCCCTCCCCTGCGCATCGTGAATCCGAGGCCGGAGGATCCAGCCACGTGCTACGAGGAAGGGCTGAGGATCCAGCCGCATGCTACGAGCGACGATGATGACGATGACGATTCCGAAGATGACCCTGAAGCTGTGTACTACAGGGCTAGATATGATTATGACTAATTTTTACATTTTAATATTAATAAATGTCTATCCACAGCAAGTTGCAATACTACCTATTGAGATCGAGATAGTTTATATCCATATACATATAAGCAGATCATTAAAAATAAAGGTTTAATAATATTGTAAATCACCAACATCCACACATTCCTATTGTTAGGGTTTTCTTCTAATCCGTAACCATGGAGCATCTTCCTTACTTAACGGGATGCTTGGGTCATCCTTCACAGCGAAGGGCGGAATTTCATGAAACTTATCATAATCTTCGGCCATGTCTATCTTATCCTCCACCCCCACGATGTTTCTTTTTACTGGAAGAACTACGTGGCGCTTTGGCTCATCGTATGCTGTATTCTTTTGCTTATCTTTCCTTTTTCTCGGTTTGGTAGACATGTCCTTCACATAAAAAACCCGAGCCACATCATTGGCTAGGACAAATGGTTCATTTCTATACGCAAAGTTGTTGAGATCCACTATTGTTATTCTGTATTTCTTGTCTACCTCAACCCTGCCTCCTGTCAGCTTGACCCATTTGCACCGAAACAAAGGGACTTTTAAAAAAGGTCCATAGTCAAGTTCCCATATCTCCTCTATGTAACCATAATATGTATCATTTTGCCCATTGTTGCATCAAATCAGACACCACGGTTTTGATTGGTGCTCTTTTTATCTTGGGCGATCGTGTAAAATGTATTCCCATTTATCTCGTACCCTTGGAAAGTCAATATAGTCGAAGATGGTGACCTGGCCAACAAGTACAACTGTTCTCCAACATTTATGTCATTCATGAGATGTGTCTGCAACCAACCGTCGAAATTCCTCATGTGTTCATCTCTAATCCAGGAGCCAGACTTCCCCGGGTTGTTGGAGTGTACAATATTCTTGTGTTCCTCGATATACGGAGCCACCAAGGTGGAACTTTGCAGAACTGTGTAGTGTGCTTTAGTGAGAGAATGTATGTCCATACATATCCTTGCTTTCTTTCCTAGCGTGCCTTTTCCACTAAGTCTACCCTCATGCCGTGATTCAGGAACACCGATAGGTTTAAGGTCAAGAATAAAGTCAACACAAAACTCAATGACCTCCTCTGTTCCATATCCCTTTGAGATGCTTCCTTCTGGCCTAGCACGGTTATGAACATATTTCTTTAACACTCCCATAAACCTCTCAAAGGGGAACATATTGTGTAGAAATACAGGACCGAGAATGTTAATCTCTTCGACTAGGTGAACTAGGAGATGCGTCATTATATTGAAAAAGGATGGTGGGAACACCAATTCGAAGCTGACAAGACATTGGACCACATCTTTCTGTAACCTTGGTAGACTATCTAGATTGATTACCTTTTGAGAAATTGAATGGAGAAACGCACATAGCTTCACAATGGGTACTCGAACATTTTCCGGCAGGAGTCCCCTCAATGCAATCGGAAGCAGCTGGGTCATAAGCACGTGGCAGTCATGAGACTTTAGGTTTTGAAATTTTTTCTCTGCCATATTTATTATTCGAAGAGCATAGCTAGCAGTACCTTCCAACAGCTCTAGATGCATGTCGTCTCGGTCTTTTATACGTTGTTGGTCCTGACATGCTTCAGGTGTATCTTTGCTCTTCCCATACACGCCCAAGAAACCTAGCAGCGTCACGCAAACATTCTTCGTCAGGTGCATCACGTCAATTGCAGAGCGGACCTCTAGGACTTTCCAATAGGGTAGCTCCCAAAATATAGATTTCTTTTTTCACATGGGTGTGTGTCCGACATCGTCCTTCGGAACAGATTGTCTACCAGGACCATTTCTAAAGATTACTTTTAAATCCTTCACCATATCAAATACATCATCACCAGTACTGCGAATAGGCTTACACCGGCTGTCTGCCTCACCATTGAAATGCTTACCTTTCTTTCTTAGGGTGTGCATGGGCGGAAGAAAACGACGATTCCCCGGATACACATTCTTCTTACATTTATCCAAATATATACTTTCAGTCTCGTTCAAATAGTGTATGCATGCATTGTATCCCTTGTTTGTCTGTCCTGAAATGTTACTAAGAGCAGGCCAATCATTGATTGTTATGAACAACAACGCTCGTAGGTCAAATTCCTCCTGCTTGTTCTCATCCACACACGTACACCTTGTCCGTGCCACAACTGTAAGAGTTCTTCAACTAATGGCCTTAAGTACACATCAATGTCATTGCCAGGTTGCTTCGGGCCTTGGATGAGCACTGGCATCATAATAAACTTCCGCTTCATGGACAACCAAGGAGGAAGGTTATAGATACACAGAGTCACAAGCCAGGTGCTATGACTGTAGCTGTGCTCCCCAAAAGGATTCATGCCATCTATACTTAGACCAAACCATAAGTTCCTCGCATCACCTGCAAAGTCCGGAAACTCTCTCTCGATTTTTCTCCACTGCGACCCATCAGCGGGGTGTCTCAACATCTCGTCTTTCTTACGGTCTTCCATGTGCCATCGCAATAACTTGGCATGCTCTTTGTTCCTGAACAAACGTTTCAATCGTGGTATTATAGGAGCATATCACATCACCTAGGCAGGAACCCTCTTCATGCGGCGCTCGCCCTCAACATCACCAAGGTCATCTCGTCTTATCTTATACCGCAATGCAGTGTATACTGGGAATGCATCCAAATTCTCGTACTCCTTGCCGCGGTAGAGGATGCAGTCATTAATGCATGCATATATCTTCTGCACCTCTAATCCTAGAGGGCAGACAACCTTCTTTGCTTCGTACGTACTGGTGTGCAGTTCGTTATCCTTTGGAAGTAACTTCTTCATTATTTTTAGCAACTTTTCAAATCCTTTGTCAGTTACACCGTTCTCTGCCTTTCATTGCAGCAATTCTAGTGTGCTACCCAGTTTTTTTTGCCCATTTTCATAATTTGGGTACAACAATTTGTTGTGATCCTCTAACATCTTCTTGAATCAAACTCTTCCTTTCAGTTACGCATTCTTCCTGGACATCAGCAATGGCCTGCCTAAGATCATCATCGGGCAGATCTGATGTCCGTTCTTCATCTTTTTCTTCATCAATGTCTTCCATTGTAGTACCATCGTATTCAGGGGACATAGTAGGGTAGTCGTTATCATTCTCTTCTTCTTCGTTGTCTTCCATCATAACCCCTCTTTCTCTGTGCTTGGTCCAACAATTATAGTCGGTCATGAAACCGGACCGAAACAGGTGATTGTGAAGGACTCTTGAGAAAGAGTATTCCTTATGATTCCGACAAACACCACATGGACAAGACATAAAGCCATTCCGCTTGTTTTTCTCGGCCACAAGGAGAAAAGAATGCACGCCTTTAATGAACTCGCTAGAGAGTCGGTCAGCGTACATCCATTGCCGGCTCATCTGCATTATATAATTAATTAAGTACATCAAACATAATCATAATTAATTAGTACTAATCTAAAAAATAAAATTAAAGCCAGCAACCGGGACTAAAGATATAATGAACCTTTAGTCCCGGTTGGAGGCACCAACCGGGACTAAATGTGGATATGGAGATAACATGTCGACACTATGTCCTCAATGAGCAGCACTAAGCCAGTAAATTAAATGATGACACTATTTTGGGTGGGTGGCAGCATAATCATAATTAATTAGTACTAATTAAAAAACAAAATTAAAGCCAGCAACCGGGACTAAAGATATGATGGACCTTTAGTCCTGGTTGGAGGCACCAACCGGGACTAAATGTGGATGTGGAGACAACATGTCGACACTATGTCCTTAGTAGGAAGCACTAAGCCAGAGGTGAGTGTGTCGACATTATGTCATCAGTGCCTGACACTATGTTATGCTGCTTAATCTATAAATAGGTATGCATTCTTGTAAAGAACTGCAAGATGGTGTGCGAGACCAGGGACACCACTACGGCGGAGCTTCTCGAAGATGTCTTAGGACCTCGTCCTCAGACATCTTCAAGGAGCTCGCCGTAGAGGCACTCTCTAATATGTGAAATTAGTTAGTTCCACTAGCATACTGATCTAGCTAGAGAAGATATAAACTGAAAGATGGTGTGCGAGAGCAGGGACACCACTACGGCAGAGCTTCTCGAAGATGTCTTAGGATCCTATCCTCAGACATCTTCGAGGAGCTCGCCATAGAGGTACTCCCTAATATGTGAATTGTTTTAGTTACCCGGCGTATTAATCTATAGGTAGAGAAGTTATTAACTCCAAGATGGTGCAAGAGGGACACCACTGCGACGGAGCTTCTCTTGAAGATGTCTTAGGATCCTATCCTCAGACATCTTCGAGGAGCTCGCCATAGAGGAACTTTTCGAAGATGTACTCTGATGTCTTCTTATCAAGCTTTTATGAATTAACCCTATCTTTATTATAATTTTTTCAGTTTGTTGAACGCAGGTAGACGAAGAAGGATATTTTGCCCAGCTAGTTAGAATGATGAATTCACGCATGTGTGCTTCTAAAATCAAATTTCGAGACTATGTACCAAAACAAGATATAGATAGATAGAATCCACATATTGTGATATTTGCCTTAGAGTTCCTTACATTAATACAAGATATATTGAATCTAAACATCGATCTCATGTTATCATTGCAAAAATTACTACCAAACTAAATCAACAAATCCATCTACAAGATAGAACATGAAATGAGCTAATATAGCAATGAGAGTTCAAAGGATGAAGTTGCTCATCTTTTAGAACCTTTGGATAAATAGGGCACCACAAAAGATAGACAAATCTTGAGAAAAAATTAGGCATGAACTCAAGCTTGAGCAAGAAAGAGAGAGAGGAGCCACCAGCTTGAATGGTGGCTCGGGCAGACGGAAGAAGCTGATATAGCCAGACCTTTAGTTCCGGTTCGTGTCTAGAATCAGGACAAAAGGTCCACCTTTAGCCCCGGGTCGTATAACAAACCGTGACTAAAGGGTCTGGCGCCCGACCCAACCTGCCTGAAACCCTTTAGTCTCGGTTTGTTACACGACTCGGGACTAAAGGTCCCGCTCGAACCAGGGCTAGTGCCTGCCACCCCCTGGGGCCAGATCTAGCCGTTGGACCGGGGCATTAGTCTCGGTTTGTAGCAAAACCGGAGCTAATACCCCTGGACCAAAGGACTATTTTCTACTAGTGCGCGTGGACTAGAACACAGTAAGAGTAACTTGAACGAGCAATAAGAAAAGAAGATGTGATTGTGACTGGTACGATGGTACCGCTCCTAGTTAACCACTCTTCTGAGTGTGGCGAGTTGTCTCAGACTCGATGATACCAAGCCCTACAATAACTATATAATCACCAGTCTTATCCTGCTATTTTGGTTTACAGCTTGCGCATCACACGGTGATTATCTATTGCAAAGTTACCTGCTTTGCTACTTCCATGGATCGGAACACGGCAGTCTGATTGATCAGCTGGACAGGATAATCTAAAGCCATTGGCCAGCTTCTGATCCGAGCAAAAACCACATGCTGATATTATCACACCCGCGAGTCAAAAGGGATTTCCGCGAGTACTTGCTGGTTATCGAGAAGGAAGTTTCTCAAAGACCTCAACGCACCGGTGTATTCGATCTGCAACATGTTTAGGTAAAGTGTTAATAGGCGATGTTTGGTTATCTGCACCTATTTTGAAGCTCCTGAAACATAGCCACACGAAAACGCAAATAAACAAGGAAAAAATTACTGTTACCATTTTGCTCTGTAGCCCCTATGTTAATTTGTAGGCTTTGGTAGCATTTGGGGCCGTGCTTTGGTTGTGAGTGTTTCCTGTGTACCATGCAGAAGGTCTATTCAGCCTTGCAACGAAAATAAGGGAATCTTTTCTCGTGTTCTCACTATAGTTTTAAAAACCGGACCGGTTCAGTGGTTTAACCGGAAAAAACCTGAATCGATGACCTTACCGATTTTTTAAGAAGCACCGGTCTAAATAGCAAAAAACCAGGAAAAATGAAGAAGTTGCAAGAGGAATTGAACTCAAGACCTTATCCTAGATAGAAATACCACCAGGACACACCAGGTTTTGTGATTACATATTGAAATATATGCTGAATATACATTTTATTGTCATTTTGTTCCGATTTTTGCTTAAAATTTAATTAAAAGGAACATTTTTTTGTCGCCATCGAACCGAATGAACCACTGGTCTGACCAGTAAAACCTGAACCGATAGCCTCACAGGTTCGATCACCGGTCCTGTTTTTTAAACTATGGTTCTCACTCGGCCTCAACCTAGAGAACTGCCAAGCCCACACCCACAACCGCCTCTCCTCCTCACGGAAATAGGAGGTGGCGGCGGCCCTCTCCCTCCAGATCTCAACCGGCGAGGGCACTGGTTCCCTCTCCCTCCGTTTGCCGCTTAGGCGGTAGGAGGGAGGGGAACCTCGTTTCTTCGCCTGGTAGTTAGGGTTAGGGTATGTCTGTCATTGGGCGTCGTTGGGTGGGAGCTGTGTATGGGCACTAAATCTGTCTCAACTCTACTCCCACACCGGCGACGACCTTCACGACGATGCCTTGGAGTTGATGGCAAAGTGTGCTAGTCGTTTCTTCAGATCGATAACTTGGTCTTCTCGCTGTTCTTCAGATCTGGCGAGATTAGTTTCTCGGTGTGTCATCGACGTTCGTCGTTCTCAGCAACGGCGTTGGTGGCCGGGACAAGGTGGTTTCTCTGGAGCGAGGATGTTGGTTCGGAGGTGGTGGATCTGTTGTTCTCCTCCGACTTTGTCTATGAGAGGCAGCATATCTTGGTTCAATACAGCACGAGGATGTCCCCCGGTCGACGTGCCACAACGACATGTGCCTCGCTACGTGCAGCAGCCTGTTCATCGACTCACAAGGCCTCGTTGAAGATGGTGTTTTTTTGGATCTTGAAGTGTTGGAGGTTCGACGTCTATTCCAGTGTGCGTCTCGATGGAGCTGGTGTTGGGCGGCGGCCGCTGGCTTCGATGGTTGCGGGAAAACCTAGGGATCGTTTTGTATTTCTTGGTCTCTTAGGATTTTATCTGCATTGTTTTCAGGATATTCATTTTATCCCAGTCTACCTTTTAGTTTCCACGTGTGTTGCTCCATCTAACTTGATTTTCGATTAATGAAATGTGGTTGCTCTAAAAAAAACCTAGAAAACTGCCAATACCTGGCTCTAGGCTGTTTTAAGGAGCAAGCGGGCAGTTTTCTCACACCCTCATTTGTTTGATTTCTTTTTTGCGAAATTCCATGAATCTATTAATAATCATCTGTAGTACAAAGAGACCTAAAAGTAATAAAATTACAAATAGGTTACTAGACCACCTAGCGACGACTACAAACACTAGCGCGAGCCGAAGACACACCCTCATTTGTTTGATAACCCACCAAAAACCGAATCTTTCTCCATCGAGGCAACATACCTACAATCGCTCAGGCTACCAAAGACACCCCATCAGACTTTGCATGTACGGGGCAGAAACCTTGCTCGGCCACAAAAGGGCTCAAAATCGGCGTCTTCGATCCGATCAATGTGACTGAAAGCACCGTCTTCCAATAGTTCGGCATGACGGAAAGAGCTTACCGCCAATCACATAGCTCTTTGCCTAACAGAACACCGGGGATGACCGTAAAATCTTGTACTATACCAAGCACACCTTTACTCAGACACCTAACCCCTCGCGTCGTCTCCTCCAAGGCGACAAAGGGTGAAACCCTAATCGCCCCGCCACAACAACTCCCTCCCGTCCACTCTCCCTTCGCCGCTCCCTAGGCTAAGTGTCCCGACGCTAATGACAGGGGAGGGGGACGGGGATCTACTTGGGTGGCCCCTCGCACGACGGCATGGAGGTCGGTCGTCCTTGTAGCCTGGTCTCCACCGTTGAGGGCATCACTCGGCAGACACCTCTGTCCTCACGTGCTCCTCTGCCTAGAGGCGCGACTACCTCTGAAAGTCGAGCCATTGTTAGAAATCTAAGTACGATTCGGCACCGGCACGGCGTCGTGTGCACTTGTGTTTCCCTGTCCGAGTAGGTGCATGTGTCCAAGTAGGATACGTGTTAGCTACTAAGTCGGTTATTAGATAGATTATATATACATGTACTCTTGGTTGTAATCGAACCACACCGTGTAATCGTGAGTTGATCAATACAAGGAACACTAGGTGCGATATGCGCATGTGGCAAATTTGTTTATGAGTGCGCGTGAAAGTAGTACTAGCTATCAGCTGGAATCGATCAGCTAGCATCTCAGCTTGAAAGCTAAACGTGCACACCGCGCACGAAGTCCTCGTGTACGTACGTGTCGACTCATCGGATCTTCATCGTCGGTGTCGTCGGAAAGTAGTCGACGGCAAGGGGCTAACAATTGGTATCAGAACTTTGGTCATGGAGGATGATGGCCGCGTCTTTGTGTCGCTACCCTATCAAAGACATCGTTGTTGTAACCTCAGGGCCACCTCAGGGCCGGCCCTGAGGGGAGTCGGGAGGGGCGGCCGCCCCGGGCCCCGGAAACCAAGGGGGCCCCAGCTAGGTCCGCAGCAAGGGAGCACCATTGGCGCCGCCATTAGAGCAGTTTTGACATGTTCGTGCAGTTCAAGCAGAGAAAGGACGAAGTCGTTATGTACGCTGCTCCCTAGTGGGCTGAGGGTTGGGCCCATTTTTCTTTTATTAGCAACGTTTTCTCCTTTGCCTTAGAGAGAACCATTTCTCCCCTGTTTAGCTACAAGAGATTTATTGATCAAAACAAAAGCTACAAGAGATTTAAGTGCCGATGGGTTAGACCATGGCCAGATCGTTACATGTATAGCAGCACATGATCACCCCCTCAAAAGGAAAAAAAAAAGCAGCACACGATAAACACATTTTCTGTCTCATTTCCCTAAGCGTGAAAATACCAAAGTTTTAAATAGCCGGCTATAGCCTCGCTATAGCCTTTTTCGCATGGTGCGCCTAAGTGGAATAGCCAGCTAAAAGGTGTCAGACCCCTTAAATAGCCGGCTATAGCGCTATAGCTAGGCTATAGAGACCGCGGCTATAGCCTATAGCCGGCTATTTAAAACATTGGAAAATACATTGATCTGCGCATGCTCTAAAAAAATTTATCTGCACATGATCTTTTTTATGTAGGTCATAGAAAAAATTGCAGGGGAGATAAAAACATAATTCAATATAATTTGTACTTATATACTAGACATCTATATGTGCTTGTATATTTCTCCAAAAAAATTGAATAAAAAAGTGACAATTTTTTAGACCCCGAAGCTTTGGGCTCCATTTGGAGTTTCCGCTCATCTGAACCCAAAAAAAACGTACAATTGCTAGTGAGTTTGCCTCTAACTATGTTAAGAAAAATAACACAATATGAATAGATTGTTAGATATAAATTCTGTTTTTATGCACTTTTAATAGCTTAACATATTATACGTATATTATATTAAATATTATTTATATATTGTATAGAGGGGCCCATTTCCAAATTTTGCCTCGTGCCCTCGAGAACTCAGGACCGGGCCTGTGTAACCTACATCTTCTTGCTCGGGATGCTCCCAGGGAAACCCCAGATCTGAGTCTCCTAGATCATGGTGGTTGTCCGCTTCTAAATCAGGAGGTCAATGATGTCGCAGCTCACTCCGACATGGTCTTCCTCTTAGGACATCTCTAGCTAACCACCAATATTTAGAGGAGTATATTTGCTATCTATCCTTGAGAGGAATATATTTGCTACATAAAAAAAACACTTCCTAACCAAACCCCTAAATATAACTCCTTAAACCACAAATTTGATCACAAATTGCACATATATCCACAAACTAGTACATTTAACGAAATTAAACTAAACGACGTAGAGGGAACGACGAGGAGGATCTGTCGAGGTCGATGACCGTCCTCCTCGCCGCAAAGGAGGACGTCCCGGCTTCATCAGTACTTTTCCTCGCGTACTCCTTGAAGCGGTGGTGCTCCTCCTCGACGAGCTCCGGGTTCTCTTGGCGGAGCCCCTCCATCAACTCCTCGTCGCAGCGCTCGGCTTTGAGGCGCTTGTGGACCTCCCGATCCTCCCTCTCGCGTAGAGGCTAGGCGGCGGTTGACTTGCTACTGGTCTAGCACGGGGCCGTCGAACTTCGAAAAGTTCAACTCGCTGCAGTCCGACACGTGGAGGTGGATGTTCTCAACGTCGTACGCCCACACCGCATGCGCCCCTGATTGGAATGTTCCAATCCAGATCTTGCCGTGGATGTTGCGGTCCGTAATATCCGCCGTCCACGTCCCCTAGGCCCGCTCACGCATGCCACTGTACTTCGTCGACAGTGGCAGCCGCGCAGCGGGAGGAGCCACCGCCTCTAGATCTCGGTCCATAGCGGTCTGCTGGGACGGTTGGGGACGGGGTACAGGGAAAAGTTTTACTCGGCCACCGAGCGCTAAGCAAAACTTCTAATTCTCTATATGGATGGGGATTCGGCTAGTCACGGTTTAGAGGATTAAATCAGATTTTCTTACTCGTTTGATCGAGTGTTTTTTTTATGGAGAGTCACCCATCACGAGGACTCTCTAGTCCACATTTCGTGGGAACTTGGGGATTTGGTCAGTCTGCCCGCGTCGAGTCGAGTCGCGCGGTTGATTGCACGCGTGGCCAACGCGCGCCCTTTCTATATACCGCGGTGGTGGCGTGTGGGGTGGCCCGCCGCTTTCGTGCGCGCAGGGACGAAGCGATCGACCCAATTCGTTCACACACAATCGCTTCCGGTTCCTCCTGAGGTTATGAGAGCTTGAACAATTTTATCTAGGTTGAAACCTCAAACTAAAAAGTTTGCTCGAGTGCATCCCGACCTATTGTGGATTGCAGCGTGCAGATGCTTTTTTTTTTTCAGTTAAGATTATGTGGTCCTGTCTGGCTGTCTCATCACCAATTCAGCATCACGAGGGCGTGGACAACTTCACGTGGCTCCAAACGAAAAGCTTGTTTTTGTCGATTAAAGGAGGAAGAAAAAAGATTAAAAATCAGAAAAAACTCCCAGCCTCTGTATCGGTTCATTCAACACAACCATGTAAGTACTATTGGATTACTCATTCGAAAAATGTGTTATTCGCTATTAAAACATTTCTGTAAATCCAGGCACCAAAGTGAAACTCAAAGTCAGCTTACATAAAACCACACAAAACCCTATGCCAAAGTGACCGAAACAAACCAGACAATTGCACGACTACTAGGCAAAGCCTTCAAGAAGGGTTCGTGCCACATGTCTCCATGATGTCACGATGAGTCCACCGCATTGAGCAACGGCACGATTTAGGCGCGCGTTTGCGCTGCCTGCTCATAGATCTTGTATGTTTACCATCGTACTCCCTCCGTTCAAAATTTAAGATGTTTTAGATTTGTGAATGGAGTGTATCTAGTCCTCTTTTAGTGTGTAGGTTCATCTAGATTTGGAGTGAACCTACATACTAAAAAGAGTCTAGATACAGTTCATTCAAAAAGCTAAAACATCTTATATTTTGAAACGAAGGGAGTATCTGGCATTGGCATTCAGCCTCTATCGGGTTACAACATACCACTAGCTGGATGACGCTGGAGGAGAAGCTAAAAGCAAGAAATATCACATACTATCCCGCTTATATTCCTATTGCTTCACCTTCGATCCACATCACGTGGTGACAGAGGGACGTTTGGCACGAAGACTCCGCACCCTTTTCGAGAAAAAAAAACGAAGACTCCGCACGAGTCGCCACAGCAAGCTATTTCAAACCTGATTTGGAGTTGGAGGGGGCATCCTACCGCCACTTTAACCGTCCCAATAATGTTTGAAGATAATTTTATGGTGTCTTCGAGAATGTATATGGGTTTAACCTAAAATATGGGATCGGGAACTGGAATAAACCAAGTGGTAGTAGAATTGGAGATCCAGGTAGCTTTTTTGTGTTGAGAACCAAGTGGTAGCTTGGTGGCTTGAGCCCAGCCCACCCGGGTTCGGTCTCATATGTAACGGTAATTCGTTCGAGAGTCTCGTACTAAACGGAGCATTACCCGCGACGCTATAGCCAATCTTTTGCCGTTGATCAAGGTACTCTCTCCGGTCATTATTATTATTTTTAACTTTGTCTAAATTCAAATGCATCTAGACTAAATACAAATATAACGCTATAGCCAATAAAAGGAGTATTATTTTTTGGGCCGCACCTGCATGTTGTACAAACATGGGCATTCTGGAATTGGATTGAGTGGACTTTTGACGGGAGGGTTTGATGAAGCCACTCAGCTTTTAGGTTCACCACTGTTGGTCTTGGGGGGCACGACAGCGGGCAGCTAGGGCGATGAAGGCTTTCTTCATGGAGCGTGTCCTTCTTCCGCGTGCGCCAATCGTCTCAAATCCCGCTTTTGCTGCAGAACAACCCATTTTTGCTATAAATATAATCGATTTTCCTTCCGAAGCAAAAAAAAAATGTTCGTTCTAGAAATAGAACGTCTCGCCGGAGACCTCACCGGAGAGCATGCAGCAAAAAAAAATACACTAATGTAGCAAAACCGACTTCGCCGAAAACATCGTCGGAAAGAACTCGCCGGTGACTCTCGCCGGAGACCTTGTAGCAAAAAGTTGACACTGTTGTAGCAAAATCATAAGACGGTTGTAGCAACGAAGTTCTTCTAATGTAGCAAAAAACTAGCTTCGTCGGAGACATCGCCGGAGAATTTAGCCGGAAGACCTTGCCGGAGAACTTGTAGCAAAAGCTTTATGGTATTGTAGCAAAACAAATAAATGGAGATAGCAAAAAAAATATCAATGTAGTAAAACCGAAGACCAGCCTTTGTAGCATTGGTCGTGAGGACTTGCAGGAGCAGCGGCCATGGCATCCAAGCTAGCAGCAGATGTGGCTGTCTCCTGTAGCAGTATCGGCCTGCCTCAGTAGCAAAAGAAGGCACCCGTTTGTAGCAAAAAGAAGGAGCGGCGGCCATGGCATCCATCTCCGTCGCCGGCGAGGAAGCCCAGATACCTCCTTCGTCGGCGAGCTCGTGGGGCAAGGAGGGAGACAGCAAGCTCCGGCGGCGAGATCCCCACGGCGAGCTCTGGCGCTCGTAGGGACAAGGAGGGAGACAGCGAGCTCCGGCGGCGAGATCCCCATGGCGAGCTCCGACGGCGCGCGGTGATGCGGGCAAAGGGCGGGAGCATGGTTGCCGGCAGAGGGAGTTGGGGGCGGCTGGCCGGCTGGCAACCTCCTCGGAGTCTAGCGGAGAACGGGGGCGGTGGACGCGTATCTGACGGAGGAAGGAGATGTTCGAGCGTCGGGCGCAAGGCACGTGCGGCTGGGGATGGGGATCATTTCCCTTTCTTCATTGGGCCACGGTAGTGCCCACGGCTAGTGGGCAAACGGTGGAGTGCTAGCGAAAGAATGGTCCGAGGCGTCGAGTGTGATCCGGGCGAAGGCGACCGGGACTTGACGGGAGCCGTCAGCCGTGGCGGAAGCGGAATCGTGGAGAGGATGTGCGCGCGCCGCAGAAGCCACCGCCGGGCCGAAATCCGCAGAAGCACCAACGTACGTCAGGCTCCGACGTACCGCAAGCCGATCGATCGGGCTCCTTCGATTCGCCCACGCGACAACGTAAAGGAAGAATGGGAGGTCGATCGATAATCTCCTTTGCATTTTCTGCCCCATGACGAAAGAAAGAAAGTGCACGCGCCGCGTTCACGATCACGAGTGCGGCGGGTGCACGCATGGGTGGCAAGTGGCAGCGAGCACGTCAACATCCAAGGGCCACGCGGGCACAGGATATGCGGCGCACGCTCGCCGGGCAGTGCTGCACCTATAGCTAGCTTGAGGCAAACTTCATTTGTTCCCGCGTGTCCCGTTTCTGTTGTCGACGGGCACTGCCTAACGCCGTAACTTAAACGGACAGCCCAAATTTAGGTTAGGTTTGCGATCAAATGCACTTTGAGTGTGTCCGTGTCCACGTTCATTCGCCGCTCGTAGCCATGGTTTCATGTGCGGCCCCTTAGCCAGAGCACCACCTCGTCAATGTGGTGCATGTGTATGCCCTTGTGCCATTATTGCTGATCACCGAGGGCAGAGCCGGAACACCATGAGCATGCGCTGGTGGTGGTAGACACAGACATGCACGAGGCGCTCGAAGCATCGGAGCTCGGCCGCTTCTCGGTGCGGCGCTCCATGCGTCCTACATGGAGGCAGAGGTGGCACCTCTACCGGCGGCTAGGTCGACTCATGGTCACCATTGTTGAAGTATAAATGCATTGCCTAGTCTCTTTTATCAGATCGGTCTTTTGTTGCATTGGCTAGAGCATGCAGTTCTACAACCACCGTGGTCGCCATGAGCGGCTCGTGCACCGGCGACACGCCGTTGATCACTATCAAGCTTGAAGTAGAGGTGTACCGGCATCGACGGTAGTAGAAACCCTTGTTTATTAAAATTTAAGTTCAGTTTTATTACTTTTATGTACATTATATACCATTTCAGCCATTTTGTATATTTATTCTAAAAATGTTTTAAAAGATAAAAATCGAAATGTGTCGTCACGATTTGTGTGCACCGTGAACATGGTTAAACAGGAATAGCTTGAAGTGGGCGCGGTTCACCGGCACCCATGCGTGGGGTGCAGTTTAAGCCGGATACATCTTGATCGTTTATGCGACACCGCGAAGTAACCTGAATCGCAGGTAGTACCATGTAAAGTGAAACTGCGCCTGCGATCCTAGCAGCCAGATCCGGGCAGAGTAGGGGTCCTCGTTCTCTTTCTTCTGAGGCTCGACGGCGGGTGGATGATGAAGGAGGAGGCCACATCTTCTGCAAATAAAGCTGCTAGCGACGACGGGGTTGGGTTATTGCTGTCTAGATCCTCTCTTCTGCTGGCCGGCCGTGGTGGCAGGGGCAAGGAGATGTCGACGTCGAGCAACATACCTATCTGTTGTTGCCGAGCTACTCTTTTGGCGCGCTGGAGCAGCGCTAGGAGGTTGCAGCGCGGCCCCTGTTCGACGCTCCTCTGGTGGGAGCCGGCGATGGGTGGCGTGGTGTCTGCGGCTCGGAGGATCTGCTCGATCTTCGCTGACGGGACATCAGAAACAACTTCTTTTCTGGGCTCGTGGCGGCGAGGGCGAGCGGGGAAGAGGTGTTGCGAAGGTGGTTCTTCTCGGTGAAGAGGATGGCATGTCCCGTCATCATGTCGGACTTAATGGCAGTAGGGTTGTCGCTCCGCCACTGCTCCTTTTCTGCGACGGTGCTCGTTGCCTCCTTGGAGGTGGCCGGTTGCAGGGATTCTTCGCCGGTTGAGTTTGGTCGAGCCCTCTTCTCGGACCTCGACGCTGGCTTCGCCTCCGAGGTCGCCGGCGACTGTGACAGAGACGCCAAGGACTGGATTGCTTTTTTCACCGTTAATGATTTGGGTGTGTCGCACCCTTTCACCGTTAAAAGA
Source organism: Avena eriantha (assembly GCA_910589775.1). Classification (NCBI taxonomy): domain Eukaryota; kingdom Viridiplantae; phylum Streptophyta; class Magnoliopsida; order Poales; family Poaceae; genus Avena; species Avena eriantha. The sequence goes on along the minus strand of OU342744.1, from coordinate 127,005,106 downwards.
AAAAAAAAGACAAGTTTTACCGCCCCCCCTTTTCAGTTTTCCACGAGCACGCCGCGTTCACAGCAGGTACGGCCGCGGGCGCGACGACGTCCCTTGGAAGGTGGTGCGGTGCGACATCAGCGTGCGAAGCCTTCGAGATCAAAATCAATGCGAGACTGATCGATCGATATGGGCCTGCGGTCTGTGCGCGACCGAGGGAGGGAGGGCGCAGGGCGGGGACCCGCGCACACGGACGTGCATATATACGCCACGAACGCCGGGGATTTCCACTACACCACCCATAGCCACAAGCCATCTCCAATAATCGCGATTGATCACAACTGCTCTCCTCTCGTCGACACCTTCGAATCTCTCTCTCTCTCTCTGTCTCTCTCTCTCTCTCTGCTGCCACCTTTCCCCTGCCTGCCTCTCCCTCCCGGTCGAAATCCATGGCCTCCAAGACCGCCGACGCCGCAGGTGAGTTCGCTCGCTCGCCGAATCGATCCCCAGACTTGTACTACTACTAGCCGACAAAAGCAGGAGAGGGCAGTAGGGTGAGGGGGTTATCCCGTCCACCCTAAAAACGCATGGCTCTGTTTCACGCTCTTGCGGCTGGCGCTCACCGCGGTGCTCGTCTGGCCCAGGCGGCAAGCCGAAGGAGGAGCAGGAGGCGGCGGCGTCCATGGCGGACGTGTACAACCACGAGCTGACCCCTCTACAGAAGCACGTCGCCTTCTTCGACCGCAACAAGGACGGCGTCATCTACCCCGCCGAGACGTACCAAGGTACTAATAATAGGCTCACCCACGACGCACACATCCCTATCTTGCTGCAGAATTATTCTAGAAGAAAAAAAAATCTTGATGCAAAATATCTCTGCTGCTCGCAACCGATGTCCTGATGCGTGGCCCTGCTTCTGCCCGATTTTCGTCGATGCTTGACTGCGTTCGATCGATCGATCGGTCGGTCGGTCGGTACACGTGTGGTCCTGCCGTCCCGTCCACCATATTAATGGAGTTTGTTGGTTTGCAGGGTTTCGCGCGATCGGGTGCGGAGTCGCGCTGTCCGCCTTCAGCGCAGCCTTCATCAACGGCTTGCTCGGCCCCAAGACCGTACCGGTATGTACGCACAACCTCCTCTCGCTCTCTTCCCTCTCTCCCTCTCCTCTGCTGTTGTTTTTCAAGGTTTGCTGGGTGCACGAAACAGAGCAGAAACTAGCTGCTCCGACAGCCAGTCCCAGTAAATTGCTGTACCAGGAGCTAATCAGTATGCCAAATGGCAACTCGTACTCCAGTTTGCTCACGGAGCCTAGATTAAACATTTTTGGGATTAGCAAGCGACTTTGGCGACTAGCAATTTCGGCTACTATGCCAGGCGCAGATCTAGCTCGCGTTTCCAGTACTAACAAAACGTGCATACCGACACCGCTACAAACTACTACTGTACGAGCCAGACAAATGTTTACAGCTTGCGCAATAATATAACCAGCCTCACTCATGTGCTGGCACATTCATCTTAGTACGACCAAAGGTGGTATTGGTCGAGACTTACATGTGATGTGGGCATATATACTCCATGGTGGAAAGAGAGAATAGATTACAAGTGATTAGCTGTGCACTCCTTCTCTACTCCTACAACGAGACAAAGATACTTTAGGGAAACCAGTTGCGGTTTCCTTTTTTTAATAAGCAGGTAAAGCTAGAGTACTTGTAACATGCAAGTACAGATATGTGGATTTTAATATTTGTTCGACCGAAGAACTGCAACCACATCGACGCCCAATATTGATCTTTCACCACCGCGCTTTCCACGTGGCCATCTAGAATTTAGCCATTGTTAAAAAAAAAGGATTCACCTTTCTGGACCAAACAAAGATGAAAGTAAATGGGCCGTTTCTTCGCGGTAATGCCGCAAGCTTGGTTCAGGGTGTTGACAGAGTGCCATATGACTAGGTAATAACTTCTGGCTGGAAAACGAAACCATGCATATTCTTAACGTGAGGGCATGTACATGCCAACACACATCGCATCGCAACCGGAAAAGGTGCACCCAACTCTTTTGCAGAAAGAGAGAAAGCTAAACACTGAACAAAGTAGTAGCAGAGTTGATCTGGGGATTGGTTCAGGCGCAAAGCGGTGCTGATCGAATCCATTACTGATCCTTTCGACCGTGTTACTTCTTTGCTGCAGGAGAACATGAAGGCCCCAGCTTTCAAGTTCCCCATCTACGTAAAGCACATCCACAAGGGCAAGCATGGGAGCGATTCGGGCGTGTACGATGCGCAAGGAAGGTAATAATGCATAGCTGCTATCTCATGTTACTATATGTTTGTATGCCCATCCCCTGTGACAGATCATGCCCACTAACCCCAAGAGATAACCTAGGTGGATGATGTACTTCAGGAAATATATAGTATTAACTGAACTAAAAAGGAGAGAGAGCTAAGAGAACAACATGAGCTGCTACTCGCGAAAAGAAACAAAAAAAAATCCGGCACTTTTGATCTCCTTGTCTTTTATGACATGGATGGATGCATCAGAGACTACCAAACCACCTCTTTGATACGAAACACAAGGTTAAGGAAGCAGCTGGGAGTGGTGTGCTGTGTTTGTTCTTTTCCCCTTTGTCTAAACTCTGAAGGAAGAGATTCTACAGTGCGGCGCACTCAACAGTTAACTACTTCCCAACGTGAGACGCGAGAGATTAAGGTATCCTCGACTAAACGTTTAGGAAGGGGAGCCAATAATACAAGCCTAGAGCATTTGCTTTGGCACATCAGTTGATCTAAGACAGCTGAGAGAGTACAACTCTAAAGCATTTGCTTTGCTTACCTAGAGGTGCAAAGATGACAGCAGCAGGCTCACATGGCTCCATAACTTGCCGGTAACCTTACAGTCTGCCCAACCTGCAGGTTCGTTCCTGAAAAGTTTGAGGAGATATTCAAGAAGCACGCCCACACCAGGCCTGATGCCCTGACAGGCAAAGAGCTGAATGAGTTGCTTCAAGCTAACAGGGAACCTAACGACTTGAAAGGACGGTAAGTTTTAGTTCATCTCGAGTATGAACCATGGGAATGTGGGGAGTGTTCTTTTGAGCTTACTTTTTTTTCTTTTCTTGCAGAGTGGGTGGCTTCACAGAGTGGAAAATTCTCTACTCGCTGTGCAAAGACAAGGAGGGGTTTCTTCACAAGGAGACCGTGAGGGCGGTCTATGACGGCAGCCTGTTTGAGAAGATGGAGCGGGAGAGGAAGGAAGCGAAGGAATCTGCCAAGAAGAAATGATGGAAACTCACCTGATAGCCTTTAATTTGTGGTTGTGTCCAAGTATTTGTAAATTATGGTGTGCTTGTGTGAGTTTGGTTTTCGAAATTAATGATGTATCATGATTTCATTTGTTTCATGTTTAATGGAATGAGGCTGAAATGCTGATTCTGAAGATGTTGCAATTGGGAAGTTTTCTGTTCACATTTCCTTTAACTATTGATACTCTTGCTGATTCTGAACAGCTTACTCTGTGTTCCTCTGATTTTTCGTTTTGTCCTCAAGATACGCAAATCCTTACTTGTCTCCCGCTAACTAATTTGTATCAACCTGATGGTCCGCTGGGTTAGGCAACTATTTTGGGGTTGTGTGTACATGTGGATGCAGAAGCTGGGAGATACCATCTGTACTTTGTTTTTCAGAAGTTCGTCGGCTCCTCGTTTGGTTAGCTGGTTGTACAATTTTCTAGAAACATACCAGCTAGTAGAATCAGGCATAGATTTCTTAAGAAAACAATTTACACATCAGTCAAAAGAACAGATAGATGAGTTACTAAAAGAACAAAAGAACTGTGACAGTGACACTAATTATGACTGGATGTAGATTTCTTAAGAAAACGATTTACACATCAGTCAAAAGAACAGATAGATGAGTTACTAAAAGAACAAAAGAACTGTGACAGTGACACTAATTATGACTGGATGCACGACTGTTGAACCACTTCTTGAAATGAAACAAAAGGTTAAGGGAAGCAGCTGGGAGTGGTGCGTTGTCTTTGTTGTTTTTTCTTTGTATGAACACTGAAGCAAGTGATTGATGCCAAGGCTGTGGTTTTGGCGTCAAAATTTAATTTAAAGTGCAGCACATGGGATTAATATCTACCCGTTGTTTAGGACTTGGATTCAGAATATACAAGGCACTGGAGAATGCTCCTGTGATGCATGTAAATCCAACTAGATACTGACAAATGACATTATCAGATCTGATTAAATAACGGAAGTCAGTAGTACAGGTATTGGCTTGTGACTGTTCTCGAACTAGTTTAAGACTAACAAAAATAAGAGCACATGTCTTGTCTAGAGGTAAAAAATATATGCAGCAGATTAAAAGTTTGAGGAAATTTGCAAGAAGCATACCGTACACTAGGCCTGAAGCCCTGACAGGCAGAGAGCTGCAGGAGTTGCTTACAACAAAAAGGGAGCCTAAAGATTTCAAAGGATGGCAATTTTTTCACCTGGAGTAAAGACCAATAAAAATGTAAGTAGTCGTCCTCAGGAAACTGGCAAGGAGTCTGCTTGAGCAACTGAGAAAAACATTCTAGAGGAGTGTTAAGTGCGCAAAGTATTTGAAAAAACTAGTCTTCTGCTGTTATGTGAGTGTTGGATCAGTAGATAAAGGCTGTAGCATGGTTTGGAATGTGTGTTGATTCATCTTTATGGTAGTGAGGATCGAGAGCCCGTTTGTAACTATATTCTTGCAGAGCGTAGTGTTCGACTGAGTCTCTCAGTTCATATTTGCTTTCATCGCTTACAAGTTTTTACTTTCGCTTGCTTCTGTTTCCACAAGCACATGATTTGATGATTCAAAATCATTTCTTATGTATTCCATAGTTTTAATTTCATGAGTAGCCAACCTTGTGCCTCTTATCTCAATGCCATGTTGGTAATGGCCAGTGCAAGTTCTTTTGGCTTGATAGGTGGCTCCTTCCTGAGCCGTTAACCACTGCCTTTCCGGCTATTTTTTTCTCACCACCTAAACCCACATGCTTTTGTATACTTAGTTCTGCAGAATGGGATCGACTCTGACCTGTGTGACAGGCTAACCTTAGCCGCAGCCAGTGAGTTTGCGTCGCTTCGTCTCTTGTTGCAGGAGGTTTTGCTCATAGGTGACCCGGATAGGCGGACTCTCATGGACGGCACTAGCTTCTCCATGAGAGGTGCTTACGCTGCGCTCTCTACGCAGCTGCAGGACGATCACCTTCACCATGTCTGGATGTCCTTCGCCTCGTAGAAAGTCAAGACCTTTGGATGGATGCTCTCGCTGGACCGGTTAAACACGAGGGCAAACCTGCACAAAAGGGCTATCCTTGATGACACAACCTGTCCATGGTGCGGCCACCAACTTGAAGACCATGACCACATGTTCTTCCTCTTTGCCCACGCTCATGCTGTTTGGGACAGACTTTCCATAACCCCCTCATTTGGAGATTTTGCTGATATCTGTAGCTTTTCACTGCCCAGTGGTCTCTTGCCTTCTGTTTGGCCCTCCTGGAAAATTTTCGACACACTCGAAATGTTATGGTTTTAAGAAACATTAATCAGGCTCCTGTTGTAACTATTTCAAAACTTGTTGACAACCTCAAACTTTGGTCTAGCCGGTGCAAGGTTAGGATCCGGTTCAAAAGGTACACGACTTCGTGTGGCGTGATTACCTGTCCTCACGACGCTCGTGAAACCCATGTTCTGCTCATTTGAAGTGATCTATCCCCCCCGGTGATTGTTTAAATTTTTTCTCATGAATTTGTCAGTTCCAAGTCGCTTTAGTAGGCAGTGATTACTGGAGCATACTCCCCCCTTCTGAAAATGTAAGGAATATAAATTTTGTCCAAGTCAAACTTAAAATTTTCAAGTTTGTCCAAATTTTTACAGGCTCGAAATCTACATACCAAATAAATACACCATGAAAGCCTATTTTATAGTGGATCTACATTGCTATTGATTTGATATTAGAGATGTTGTAATATTTATCTCTATAAATTTGGTCAAATTTAACAAAGTTTAACTTAAGGCAAAACTTGTATGTCTTATATTTCGTGAAGGGAGTAGCAGCTAGTAGAACTACTCAAAAATGGGAATTAATAGACAATTCTCCAATTCTGTGTATGTTCTTTTTATTTGTCCAGCCTGCTTTCTATTAAATTGTGGTTTAGTTTCTGCCAAGTGAACACAAGGACCACCACAGAGCAGCTAGGCAACATGTGGCTTCATTTTGTCTTCTATTTACACCTACCCATATCTTCTCCCATAAATGCAGGTATAACATTATCTGCATGAAAAGAAAAAACTGGATGTTAATACCCGTGCACATCAATCATAATTTCTCCAACGAACATTTTTGTACTTCATTTCAGAGAAGAAGGAAGACTGGCTAGTAGCCTAGTACTACCACAGAGAGAGGACATCCTCATATGTGGCTATTCCCTGAGCTATTTAAACAGGGCCATGCTTTGCCATTTGTGAGGTGCACATCCAGTCATACAGCCGCAGAAGAAATAATCGCTGACGATGGTGCGAAGATCGTCTTCTGCGACCTGTCCACAGATGCCGCTGGTGACTATTCTTCTGTTTATATGGGTCTTTAGTTGTAAGTCCTCGATTCGCCCTCCAGTTTGCCCTTCTGTTTCTAAGACATAATCCTTTCAGCAAAAACATCGCTGCCGTACAAGGTTTCTCTGATGAATATTGTTGCTACGTTTCTAATTAAGGGGGGCATGCGCTGGCATATCCTGATATTGCTAACATGACGGCACTCCAGAAACATGCCTCTTTTTTCGACCGTAACAAGGATGGCATTATTACTCCTTCAGAATCATTTGAAGGTGATTATTGTTATGCAACGAGTTCTGCAAGAAAATGTTTTTGCTGAGAGTTCAGAATCACCACATGTATCTGCAGTTTTTTTTACTACAATGATGTGTCTACTGTTTGACGAGCAGAACCTAAGCTCAAGTAGACGGTTTTATCAGGAACAAATTCAGAAGCTTTAATTGTGCTGCGTAATCAAAAATATGTTTCTAAGGTAGCTCAGGATAATATATTTTTGATGTGTTTTGGTTTTCTTGATATCCACTATACAAAATTGAGAAAAGGGATAATAACATGTTTTTCTTTTAGCACAACTACAGCATCTATATTGATTAATTATGATTTTCCGATGTTGACAACAATCAGTTTTCCATATGCCTAAATTGTCGATTTCTGGTCCATGTGTAAACTTGCCACTTGCAAGATTTCTCGGTAATAGTCGTAGTGGGTTTTGAGTGGGGGGCATATAGACTTAAACTTTGAAGGTGATGTAAGGGCATAAAACCGCCAGCTAGCGCATACAGATTTCACCTTAAGTTTAGATCCTAATCTCCTTTTATGTTTATTCGTTACTTGATAATAACATAGCTACGCTTAGAGGGGTTTTGAAAAAGAAAACCTTAAGCTGAATCTGAAGGATACAGAAAAAGCTAACAAAGTTGGGAATAAGCTAAACACAATGATACTATCCTAGCTTCAGAATCAAATAGACTAGAGGATTGAGGTGCCGTCTGCTCCTTATCTTAGTAGCTGCCCCAGATGACATACTAATAAGTATAAGTGAATTATTAATATGCTTTCTCTTGTAGGATATGTTGCGATTGGTTGTGATGTTGAATTTTCTAGAGAGACTGCCTCCTCCGTGCATGCTGCTCTTGGTCCTGAAACAAACCCGGTATGACTCTCTCACAGGCATACATGTAGGCTTGCAGACAATGGACATGGTGTTTACAGTTTTGGTATTCAATTCAGGTTGATGCGCCATTGCCCCACATCAATATATACATAGACCAAATCCACAAAGCAATGCATGGAAGTGATACAGGTGCATACGATGCTAACGGAAGGTAATTTATACCACCTACTTATGTGCATATCTGGTACATACCACCATACACAATGTAAAATAAAAGTACTCCCCCTGATCCAAATCACTTGTTGCATGTTCAACAAAAATATAGGCTATATTTTGCTAGGAATTTTAATTTTGTTTCTCCCAATCTATTCTGGGTAGTTAAATCACGTATGATGCACAGTCATCGCATAATTAATCTATTGTGTTTTGAGGTGGGGATACCCCCTAACATCTAGTATTTCATATTATAGCATATCCAACACAATAATGCACTAAACAAATGACACCTACTGCTCTAACTTTCACTCAATATACTTGACTTATCTTTGACCATTTGATGATATAATATATCTATGTTTTATCATTTTCCTTGTGCTTATTTGTTCATTCAGTTTAGTCAAGTCTATAAATTTACTGAGCATGTCAAGCTGTAGGTTTGTTCCCCAAAACTTTGAAGAAATATTCATAAAGCATGCAAAAGTTAGACCAGATGCGCTGACATCCTTGGAGGTGGAGGAGCTGATCCTAGCAAATCGAGATCCACTAGACCCTCAATCATGGTAATTATCGTCGGGACTTGGTTATTGTGAATTAGCACTTTTGAGATTACTTTGGCTTTGTCGATAGAAGTAATGAAAGTGTGCCATATATCACGTAGGTTCTTCCTATCTAACTTTTCTATTAGAATAGTATGTAAGGAACTCATTAGAGGGTCAAATGATAAATTATTATGGATCTTAAATTTGCCTAAGTTAGCATTTTCTTATGAATATAGGGGAGGGCCTGTAAAAGAGTGGGGGTTGTCATACAAGCTCTCAAGTGATAAAGATGGTTTTCTCCACAAGGACAGCATAAGAGGCATATATGATGGGCGTGAGTTTATCAAGTTGGAGGAAAAGCGGAGGTCTTCTCGAAGTGAAATGTGATGGGGTTTAACATGTATATGCTTTGCACATAATTTGGTAAACATAGGTGTATCAAATATCAATCGCTGGTAAAATACTATATGTATTGTTCAAGTGTATGTCATTGCACATAAATACTGAAAAGGGAAGCATAGTGTGTCTCAGTTAGTTGGTACAATACAATACATATTTTTAAGCAATGCGGTTACATAGTAAGTTATGTTTTTTACTTTTTCTGTCTTTACTCGATTGTGTTAGAATTTGGCTGCAATACAAAAAGTCACACTTTAATTTTGTTTAAACAACAATTGTTTGTTGCACTTGCTTATCTTAGGTATTGTTAGCCTGATCAAGCCGTACCATTTCCGCTCCATACCCTAACATTTTCATATGTTTTTTCATTACGTATCCTTACCACCTTATGCTATCCGGAAATACTAGTATTGTTTCATTATTTCGGAAAATCGAGAATCTGGGGCTTGGTTTATGCTATACATGGAGAGGTGAGAAATATTTGTGTGCAATTATTACCACGTTAAGAGTTGCGCCAAACCATCTCATTTGCACCGTATACCTTCATACACCAATTAAATTTACCCCAGGTTGCTTTGACCAGGTTTATCCCTGATATCACGCTTTATGTCAAGTATTACACCAGGTTGTCATGTCACCCGATGAAATATAAACTGAAGGAGGAAATAAAGGGGCAGTGTGGCGCACCTGCCATTCTCGGGGTCTCTTCTTCCTCTCATCCTTCGCATCTTCTCTTGCCACCTTTCTTACGCAATGACCAAATCCTCAAGCAGTGGATGTCCTTTTTTCTGCCTTTTTCCTGGTATCTATTTCCCACTCGCACTTTCCGGTACAATTTAGCATGTTGCAATGAGCCTCATCCCTCTCCTGCATTCCATCGAACACCTCATGCGCGACCACCAGAACGCCTGAGCGGGCGCCCATCTGGATCAGGGAATTGATCTGCTAGATCGCACTGGACCTGCACGGCTGCACCCGGTGTCACCCATCTGCTTGCAAAAGTTTGAGTGCCGTCAGACCGCCACAACCACGCACGCGCTCTGGCCACCACCGGAGAAGACACTCGACTCAAAGAGAATCGGCCGCACCTGAGCAAGCGTAAGCGGACGCAGATGGTAACAGCGTCGCGCCGCCGTTGATTCTCGGCGTGGCAGCTGATCATGGGACATGGACATGGGGCTCTGGATGTGGAGTTTGGGTTCCGACTTGCAGTCGCAGCGAGCGCCTGATCGGGGAATGCCCGCCCGGTGCGCGGCTTCACACTGGACCTAAGTGGGCTAACGCTGTCGGTGAAAGCAGCAATCTGGGATTTTATTTTTCTGCTCCGTAAAACAGGTCTAAAGTATAATTTATAACACACACATCAATAATGTAAAAATAAGTACTCCAACTAAAACATCTTATATTTTGAAACGGAGGGAGTACATCTTACCGAAGATCCGCCTACGCTAACACTGTACTTTCATCAAGTGGCAATTGTGCCATTGTTACTTTGTGGGGAGAATATGCAGAAACCTTTGACGTAGTTGCTCCTCACAAAGTCTCTTATGAGGGCATCATTGTTATACTGTTTGTAGGCATGGTTGTTGCCCAATATTCAGGTATGCCATCTTCGGTGAGCATGCATACAACATTTACCAATTAGATGAATGGTTCTTTAACTGACATAATATTCACATCGAGACACGCAATTCTTTAATTAACATAATATCCGCATCGATAAAGGAATGTTAGCCTTCAAGGGTACATCTCCGGCACACTACAATTTCTTTCATAAAGACAGAAACTCCATAGCAAGAGGCAAGTAAAGAAAGAATGCAATGCCAAGAGGTGCATCACCTAATAAAAGGTACATCAGCACTTCTATTCCATGGCAGTATAGCTAACTAGAGTTGTAAAATTGCTCTAGACATCACTTTATGCTTGCGGCAATCTTCTCCTATGTTGCATCGACAGATATCCAACTTCTTCTAACACGGCATGGCAACAGTCGACCTAGTTCTTTAGCATAGTTTGATCGTGCTAACATCCTCTCGGGTGATTTTGTTCATTCACACATTTTGTCCTGCTAACATCTTATTCTCTATTTCTTTCGCGATTTTGTTCACTCACACATTTTGTAAAGACACATCATCAGCATAGGATATATTTATATAAGAAAGTAATGTTTATGAGAACTATGCCACGACTGAAAATTACCATAGAATGCACATTAGACATTGGAGAAAAATTGTGTATTATCTTTTGGAGGATAAAATCCATAGATGATTCAAATCAAATAGGAGATTTTCATTTAATAGGAAGACAATCTCCTTGCACTATTAGTTGGTAAAAGTGCACATAACGGTGCTACAAAAATATACCAACGTTAGCAATTTATATTAGATGGAAAGGAAAAATGAAGCCTAAACAAATATTTATGGAAGTATAGGAAACAATAGTGATAACATGGCATATATGATGAGAAGTTCATAATACGTATGTCCATTAACATTTAGGTGTTCTAAGAAACCGATAGCCCATTGAAAGTGCATGTGTGACCCCATGTGTGGTTTTGGTAACTAATGACAATCTCTATAGACTAATGATTGAATTGAGTTTCACTTGTAGGAATTATCCATTGGAATCGCTTGGGCCATGTGTTGACTTCAAGGTTGAAAGAAGAAGAAGAAAAAGAATAAAGAAAAGGAAGATCAAGTGTGTCTTGAAGAAGAAGAAGATGGAGTTTCTCATGTGTATCTTCAAGACATCATCCTAATGAAGCAAAAAAGAAATGAAGAAGCGCAAGTTCAGGTTGAGCCATCTCGATAAGATCATATGCTTGAAGCTTGTCATTCTTAGTGATCATGGATAGATAAAGACAAGTATAAGGAAGAGGTCTCCCTATGGTGTATGGGGTAGAAATTGCAAGTCTTCATCAAGCGAGCGCGAGAAAGAGCAAGCAAAAAAGGTGTTCCGCCTTGAGAAGGAAAATATCATCTACATCAAGTTCAAGTGGAATGCTCAAGGCAGAGGTATGATATTGATAGGTTTTCTCTTTTTGCTGGTCTCATGTTGTTAGTTGGGAGACCAGGTGTAACATCCCAGCATTAGAGCTTAGAAATAAGCTGACATCAGGTGTGTGCATTGCATTCATGCATAGAAATTCTAGATAATTTTTGCGCTTTTAAATAAAACTTGTCAAAGTGATTGAAGCTTCTCTTAACTTGGTGGAACTGAAGTAGATCATCAAGCTGATTGCGATAAGTTTCAGTATGACCTTTGCTAAAACCTTATATTTGGGTAATATAATTTGATCTATGGGTAGATCAAATGGAATCAAGCTAAACCCATAACACATTATTTAATGAATAATAAAGGATCTTATAGAGATCATATCATGGTATTCATTACAATCACTCTTGAATACCCAATCAAGAATATAACACCAAGAAAAGAAACTCAATAACTAAACCTTGATACACTTACTTGCTATAGATATTCCTACCATGGGTATCATGGTAGTTCTTAAATATTAACTCTTGTCACAAATAGAGTAGAAAGGGAAGTCAAGCCAAGACCCTTCATCACAAGTCCTTATTGTCATATTAATAAATTACATTCCTATTTAACCAAGTCCTAGAGTCAATTGATCATCAATGATCGAGTGACCAATTCTTGACCTATAACTTATTGACCTATATTATATTAACCTTCCAACGACCTTAAGTAAACCAATAAGAAGGACGAACTAGTTATGGTAGAGTGTGCCATCACCAATGGAATGAGATCCTTGGTGGAGATCAAACCATCTGATGTTGGAGGAGTTAACTCACTCATGAGTTAACAAGAAGAAGTATATAAACCTAAGAGTTAAGCTAGTAATTATAAAGCTATGAGAAAGCTAGTAGTACTATAGTATCAAATGATAATCTTGTTAAGCCAAGTAAGTATAAACTTAAAGTAAGCTTCCTTAACAAGATAATCCCTATAAAGAGACTAGTATAAGTTTACTACTTAGTTGATGCTAGATCTTGATCGGACAATGAGAAGCCTAAGTTTAGTATGATCAAAGGGTGGTGGTCATTATTCTCAAGTCACTTGAGAATAGATGACTAGATGATGAAGAAGTGTTGTGAGAATACCAAATTAGGAAAAACCTTAGTAAGCTGAATCATCTAGATTGATCATGAGAAGTTAAGCTAGAGTTTGATGAAGTATATAATATGAGTTGTATGGAGTAGTTGGAGGCATAGTAGTTTAACCAAGCTAATACAAGAACAAACTTGTATTATGGACAGTAGTACCATATCCCTTATAGAGGATTAATATCACATGTGATATAGAGGGGATGATAATCTTGCAGGCCTTGGAAGTAAATGCAAGGTAAATAAAGGGAGTTTATGGAAGGAGTTAGAAAGAGCTACATTGATAGATTCAGTAGAGATAGCTAAGAGATAGAAGTTATATATTATAGTAAGAATGGAGAATGAGTATTGTTGAAGTGGCATGACCATGCCATCATATGATGATGGATATGGTGGAGTCAGATGACTAGTTCATTTAGGCAGAAGAGATCTTAGAGGATCAGATGAGAGATTTGAGTAGAGTATATTTAGGAAAGGAATTCCTTAACTAAAGACAAGCTCAGTGAAGAAATGAAGTTAGGATTCTTGAGAAACCTTTAACTAACATTATAGCAAGACATGACAAGTCTCATGTCTACCTCTTTGTCCAAAACCCTAGAATTAAGTTAGCAGTGGAACCAATTCCTATTTTTAGGCAGTCAAAGAATAGTAGTCTTAGTCAAATTAAGTTTCTAAAGGTTAATTATAATATCAGATGAGTGTGTTGATGAAAGCCTTACCTACCTTATTATCTTAAACCCTAATACAAATAGAGCCATCAAGATCACCTTAAGAGGCATATCAATATCTCACTCTGAGTTGAGACATCAACTATAATTACCAAGTTAGAAATAAACCCTTAACTTTTGGTCCTTAGGAATTATTATGAATTTGGGTGAATCATTTGAATTCATATTTGAAATTTGAATAATTTGAAATTTAGAAGTAATTAGTGTTTATTTGATTTCCAAAAAGATTTAGTTATTATTGTTTGAATATTTCACAATTATAAAACAATAATAGACACCGAGAACAATGCAAGTGTATAACTTAAATAGTACTTCTTAATTCTTTCCTTTATTCCACAAGTATTAAATAAATACAAATATATATGAGAAAAGAACATTATAGAGACAATTCTCAAAGAAATACAAGCTTTATTAATAATGAACACATATTACAATGTTCTTACAAAAGAGGAAAAGAAAAGATTACAAATAAAAAACTAACAGACTAGTCCTAATTTAATCCTAATCTAATCTTCTTATTCTTCACTTGGTCTTGTACCTGCAAACAAAGACAGAAAATGAAATAGACAGGGAGGGGGTTAGTGTTAGTTGTGCTCTCAGTTTGGCAATGAAGTGCATTGCTGGCACATCGTAGATCTTAAATCAAAACAGGGGAAGATTAGTAATTTGTTCTTATCAGCTTGTATGCCTCAGTACAACATCATAGGCAGGGGCAAGTTTCACCATCAAATAAACACTTGGCAGCATAGAAATAAAGATTAAGCCAAGATAATATCATTCTAGCCCAAGTACATCCATAGCAAAGATCTTTCAAGTTGAGCTCATCCATAGGCACAGGTTCCAAGGAATGGGAACTTGCACCATGTGGGGTCCAGCTGCAAGTAGCTTACTCACATCCCAGTGATGTGTTGTCCATCTTAGCACAACAATATAAAAATCAGAGCACATCCATAGCAAAGCAACTTGCTTGCTCCTTCCTTCTCTATTCTAGAAACCCATCAGAATATATTCACAATTCACAGAACCAGCAACAGTTCTCTCTCAAGAACATCACTACTTCTTGCAACCACACCACAAGATCAAATTACTTTTCACCATAGAAAACCCAGGAAAATCAATAGCAAAGATGGCTACTTGAGGAGGGGGTGAACTAGGTGGACAGCAAGGCCACACTAGAGCAGCAGCAACAGAAGGAGCAAGACAAGGCCAAAGGGAAGGCAGAAACAGATCCAGGGCTACAACAACTAATAGTGTACTACATCATGCAGTGGTATGCTGGGTCACCGCACCAGGTTTAGGATAGATAGTCGTACTATCAGGATGGGCTCTCGAGTGAGTAGCTCGACCATTTCCTTTGGAGAGATCTCAAACCTTTGCATTCTTACATCATATTTATTGGTTGTTATTTGCATCTTATCAGTGTGAGGTTTTAGAGATTGTGGTTATCTTCATAACAAGCTCTAGTTCATCAAAAACGGATTTCCCTAGTATATCTTATCGCGTTTTTGATCTTGAAGGTTTTCCATCTCCACACCTTGGGAGGTATCTCACATATATATACTTAATATTTTCTCCCTTGGTGGTATCAAATATTTCACCTTTTGTTGGATTCTAACTGGTTTTATATTTCCAACAAAAAATGTTTCATCCCAATCGAAGTTTTCAAGCTCAACTTCTTGTGTTTTGGGTTTTGGAGGTTTTTCCGGTTCGTTGCTTCTAGAGATGTCATAACTTTCTCCATTTTCCATTTTGTTTTTATCCTCCCATGTTGTACTATGATGTTTATACACATGAAGATGTGGAGCTCGTCGTTGTGATTCCAACGAGCCCATGATCATCAAAATCAGAGTCCATATGCAGAAGTACCAGCCAACTTCTGCCCTACTTCTGCCGAAGGGTGGTTTCCTCGCAATATGTTTCCGCTTCACCGGGAGTTCTGGTGGCACGTGAAATTGACCCAAATGGGCAGATTAGGGGTTCTTCTTACCACTACAAGGATTCTAGTCTATTGCAACAATATTTATTACTACAACTAACTTTCTTTGCAATAAATGCAATGTTACCACAAAATTATCTTTTGTGGTAATAGGATCCGCGTATGCCATAGTTCAGTTTTGTTGAGTTAAGTAACAATTTTGTTGCAATAGAGGTCGCGTATTGCACCAAAATGCAGCATGGTTGTAATATGGTAGTGTTATTGCGAGTGTCATGTTCCGTTGCGTGAATTAGTCATTCTGTTGCAATAGAGACTAGGTATTGCAACAAGCTAATTTCCGTGGTAATATTTGGAAAGATATTGCAATATTTGTTTTGTCATGTTGTGTTAGTTATTAATACTGTTGCAAAACATTAGCTTTGTATTGCAACAAAATACATATTCGTTGTAATAGCCCATATTTTTTTGCCTCAATTTCATTGTGTTGCGATAACTATTACATATTGCGACAACTTATGTATACAACAATCCCCTATTGTTGTAAAAAGGGAACACTATATTGCAACAATATTCTCTACAGTGACCTATCCATCTTGTTTATTATGTTTTTGATTCCATTTAGTCCGAGCGGCGCCGAAAACTGATGACTAAGGTGATTGATTCCATATAGCGAATTGAACTTCTTTTGTGAGTCAAATTGAATTTTTCCGGCCTGCAAAAAATATTGAATTGTTCTGAACAACTTTTTTGTGAGTAAACTGATTTTTCTCCACCACTCGTGTTAGTCTTATCCTCTGCCACCGCATGTTCCAATGCAACACATAGCAGGTAGCGGTAACAACTTCTTTTATATCGTACCAGCACGCTACTTCTCTTATACCCCGACATTGCCTAACAACTTCCGGAAATCATGTCCATACCGAATTTAGCCATGTAAACAACTAACCGCGCCAACTTTACTAGGATTTAGGAATTACACAAATAATTTGCATAGCCTCCGACCAAGATTATTCAAAAAATCAACTTTCACGTATTAATGTCTTAACTTTGTCTAGATATGAATGCATCTAGTCAAAGTTGAGAACATTAATATAGATTTTTCCTCCATGAAAAACATACTTCCCTCCGCTTTCCCAAATCTTCGGCTGTATATTTCCTATGGCCCCGCCGGTCGGTCACCAAAAATGTTGCCAGCCCCCATGATCCTATCACGCGCGGAGCCATCATCCCCATTTTTCTGCTCCTCTTCCCAGCTTACCACCATCGATCAGATCCGAGGAGAAGTACTCTAATCCCAACTGCTCCACCCTGCTACACCTGGCGGCCGTCGGCCTCCCCTCCGATCCATCCCGCCCCAACGCCCTGATGCGCTGCCTCCGGCCTCACCTGCGATCCACCCGCCCCACATCATCGCCGCTAGTCTAACCCGTTGCATCACTGTTTCCCGCCTCACCTGCGATGTCCTCCCACGCCCTTTCCCGTGCCCCTTCATGACGCCCTCCCTCGATTGCCGCTCTAGTATGAACGTCCATTCCTCTGCTTTGACACGTTCAATTCAAGAATAAGTTCAGTAGGATAAAAAGCTACCGGTTTCTCCTTTCGTATTCAGAAACACGTACTCCCTCCGTCTAAAATAGATGTCTCAGATTTTTCAAAATTTGAATGAATCTGGACACTATTTAGTATATAGGTTTATCCATTTTTTTGATAAATCTAAGACATCTATTTTAAGATGGAGGGAGTACTGGTAATACTATTCACGTTGGTACTTGTGCGCTGATTGGAGAAACCATTTTAGGCAAGGCTATAGAAACACACAAGAGTTTTGGTAGGTATTCTGATTCGCTCAGGCAAACATTAGAATAAATCATCAGCAGGTACTTTCTCTTATCTAATGCCTTATCAGTTAATCCATCATTTGTTTTTATATCATAAATTATGCTTAAGTTATTTTATTGTGGGTACATACTTCTCTTACTCAATTAATGAAGTTTATGACTTGGAGAAACAACGATGTGCATGCTTTTCTCAACAATCAATACATGTATACTCATCTGTATTAATACCATGTAGTATGAGATAACCCATTGTGGAAGATATATACTGTTATCTGCCAAGTGCCCATATTGAAATGACTGTCAGTTAAAAGAATTCTACGGAAGTAGAGCATGAATCCAACTTATTACTGAATCTGAACACGACTTCTATTTTATTACCTACAGTGTGTTCTTGTATAGAGAGTAGCTCCTTTTTAACTTAAAATTGCACCTAATTTGTTACCTGCTGTAAGTAGTTTGGTTCAACATTTTATTCAAATCTATAGGGAAAAGCATGCTATCGTATAAACCTATGTGCTGAAACTACTATAATTTGTCTTGAAACTAAATGCTCTTGAGGTGATGCTCTATTTACATGCCTTTCCTTATTACAGAGATAAAATGAGTCATGATTTTTCTTGGATGGCCAGGGAGACATGTAAATGAGGCCTTTGTCAAATAAATGACTATATGATTATGGCCATTGCTTTTAAAAATCTTAGGATCATATGTTAACACATGGATTTCTAATGTTTCATGGTATCCTTGCTGTTCAAGGTAGTACAATCATGTCAGCAACTCCACAGTATGAGAGAAACAAGTTTGCAAGGGTTGCGAGGCTCAATGCTGAACGGGTAGCGTTTCTTGAGAACATAAATAGCGGGATAATTGGTATATGGCAAGAGTGGTCATGAAAAACATAGGCATAAAGGTAAAGATGGTGGTAGTAGCTTAGGATATGAGCTGAATGATTAGGCTGATGAGGTTTCTGGGGAAGAAGAGGAGCAGGAGCCAACTCTTCGCATGTCAAAGGCAAAGGTACCATATCTTAGGGTCATACATAGTAGACAATGCCTTTCTTTCTAACATGTTCATGAACGTGTGTATATTAGTGTTGATTCACCAGACCGTTGGTTTTCCAATTAATGGTTTTAGATTTAAGCTTCACTACAAGAGAGCTCTGTAGTTTGCACTTCAACAACTTCAGGAGTTTCTTTTAAATTGCTGCATATAACCATGACTAGCGTGAAGCTGTATACACATACACACATGTTGATTCGGGTTCAGGACTTTTTGTCATAGCAAACTGCAACCTATGCATATCTCAGTTTAGGAAATTAGTGTGCACCGTTCAAAAACTGAAAACTGATGTGAGTTTGTTCTATTGTAAATATATTGCTGGTATGCTTGTCATTTAAATTGGAAATACATGTGACTTTAAGTGTACAACTACGGCATGCTTGCTATTTTTCTATATTATTAGTAAATATAGATATCAATTTGTTAAGACAACAAGTAAATGTTGATTCATCGCCTTGTTTTTTGCAACTTGTTTGAACTAGGCAAAGCAAGCTTCTACAAAGCCACAAGGGAGAAAGCATGTCCGATCTAAAACCACTGGACCAACAACAGTTAACCGAGAGAGTTAAAGTGCAAGAGGCTGCACTTAAACGGATGCAAAGGAAGCAATAAAAAGAATTGGAAGCTCTGAAGAAGAGCCAAGAAGAAAATATGAAAGCATACCAGAAAAAGCAAGAGGAGACGGACAAACTTATTAGTTATGGAAACATGCAAATCAGAACTAAGCACCATACTTGATGGTGTGTGAATGCCATCATTATATGGTGGTGCTATTCTAGAATGAACCTGATATATATTGTGACTTCCATGGCAATTGAGTATATCATGTCATATGTATTCAATTTTTTTGTTGCCATGAATGGCATGTTGTTGCCATAAGCTAATGCCACAAACATAGTGGTATATGGCAAAAGACCAATGCACAAAAACATGAGGTGTTGCCATAGGTTATAGCCACAATTGACTATTGCCACGGAAGAGCATGCGCCACAGAACAAGAGTTGTTGGAATAGGTTATTGCCAGAAATGTCTACTCCCACAAAATAACAAGCGCCACGTTTCACTACATGTTATATTAAGGTATCGCCACAATCCAAATTGTGGCATCAAGTGCATGCTGCCACGGTGGAAAATATGGTAACTTGCCGCATGACTGTTGCAATAACACATTTTTTCCATGAATGGATTTTTGTGGCAATAACCTGTTACCATGCGTCCTATAGCAATGGCTACCAACGAATGGCATGTAATTTCAATGGGTACCTATTACCACAATCCGACACTTACTGCGACAAATAGTTTTGTTGCAATAGTCTAGAATCCTTGTAGTGTACCCAATGTTTCCCCAACTTTGGAGGCCCTTTTTGCAAGCTATTCCACTCTCTCTTCTCCATTGTTTACCTTCAAAATCTTTCTCTCTCCCCTTCTACCTCCCATGATTCTTGCATATTTATGAGGGATTTGGAAGAGGATATCTAGATCCACAATCCTGCTAACTCAAATCCCCTTTTTGTGAGGGAATCCTTGAGATATAGATATTGGAGAATTTGGTGTCCCTTTCTTGTGTTCTTCCTCTCTTATTGCCCCAATAGCTTTTTGTAGCTTTGGTGGAATTTGGGAGTTAGGCACTTGGCATTGCGTTTGGTGCATCGATTTGAGTTCTCTATACGGAGATTCGGTTGGTGAAAAATCTCTTGAGCTTGTTACTCTTAGATTCTTGGAACCCTAGACGGTTGTGACCTTAGTAGTGATACTTGGGGCCTCCAATTAAGTTGTGGAGCTTCCTCAAGCTAGTGGCCTTTTGTGATGATTCTTCGGAGCCTCCAATTGAGTTGTGGAGATTGCCTCAAGCTTGTATGGGTTCGGTGACTGCCCTAAAGTGTCTCATAGTGGATCATGAGTAGCACTTTGTGGTGACCGCACGGGAGAATAAGGTGAGCCTTTTGTGGCATCAGTGTGTAGTGTGTCTCCTCAACTTTTGGGTGAGGCCTTGTGTGACGTTGGATGAGCATCGAGCCACCACACGTCAAGTTGAGCCATTTGCGGCGTTCGGGGAGCATTATGCCATCGCACCTCTCCAACGGAGACGTAGCTTCTTTGGAAGTGAACTTGAGGATAAAATAATTATATCCACATCCATCGGTTATATCTATACTCGAGCGCTTTACTTATGCAATCTACATTGTGATAGCCATCATGCTTGAAGTAATCTATCTTGATATCACCTTGTTGTTTGTCTTGCTTAGCATAGGTTGTTGGTGCACTTAGTTGAACCTAGTGAATTTAGGTTTTGTGCTTGATAAATTAAACACTAGTTTATTCTGCATTTATTAGAGCCTAAACTGTAATTATTTTCAAACGCCTATTCACCCCTTTAGGCGACATCCTTTGTCCTTTCAATTGGTATCAGAGCGAGGTCTCTCTCTTCTTAGGCTTCACCACCTCGAGAATAAAGATGTATCCTAGGGGTCCAGTGCACAATGACACTTTTACATTTGATGGCACAAATTATGGTGTTTGGAGAATTTGCATTCATTTTCGAGCCATTGACCCAAATATAGAGCGAATTCTTGATATGGATTTCTCTCTTCCTAAGGATCCCCAAAATCTATCTTTAGAGGAGGAGACAAATTCTTATCTTGATTCTCAAGCTTCTAATGTGCTTGTTAATGTTGTGAGCTTTGTAGTTCTTTACACAATCATGCCTTTTAGGAATGCTCATGATATTTGAATGAAGCTTCAAAAAATATGATGTGTCCAAGATTAATAAGGATGATTGTGTTCCCTCCACGTTCGGCCATGATGAGTTTTCATCTTCTTCCACTACACCAACATGTGATTTGTCACAAGGTAACGATATGGTGAGTGGTGATATAACTTGCAATATGGATAGTGAGCTTACCATTGATTATCTTTCATGTCTATCTCATTGCAACATTTTATCTTTGGGCATGAACACTTGTAGCACTACAAATGATTTACATGCATGTGTTGATTGTCCTTGCATATCATGTATAAATGGATTGAATATATCTCATGATGATATGCTTGCTTTGCCTTGTTGCCATGATAAATATGCTTCTATTTTCTCTAGTACTTGTATTGCTAACCATGTAGAGGAAATCAAAGAATGTATGGGCCAAGGCAAGGTTGTGAATGGAGCTTCAAGTAAATTATCATCATCACCTCCTTCCGGTTCTCACTTTTTCCTTATGACTAGGGCTTAAAATGTAACCTCTCCTTTGGATCCCAATGCACCTCATGATGACGTGAATGTTGATTATGATGAAGAGATCGATGATGCTGCTTATTTAAAAGATAAGGGGGAGCTAGTCCTTCGTGCTCTACATAAAAATAAAATTTCTTGCTTTACATTCATTGAAATCTTAACCTTTTCTATTGAGAGTAAGCAAGTTATCTATGAGCATGAGTACACTATTGACAAAATGAGTAATCTTGAGCATGAGTATGCTAATGATATTGCAAACCTAAATCAAGCTCTTGAATAGGAACAAACCACCAAGGAATCTCTTGAGGAGACTTTTGCAGCTATCTAGAGTGAAGGAATCTCATGATAGATATATTGAGGTGGCAAGTGATCTCAAAATTATAACTGATGAGATTAAAGTTTCTTATGATGGATTTTGAGCACCTTAAAAATGGATCTAGGGTCATCAAGGTTGAGCTCATAAAACTCACCTAGTCACATGAGCAACTTAAAGCTTCATACTCTAAAGAGCTTTCCAAGTTTCCCTCACCTCTTGCAACTAAGGATGATGCTTATGCTACTAACTCTATTTCTTGTGAAGCATCTACTTTGAAAGGATAATGTTGAGCTAAAGGCTCAACTTTCTTTGCTAACTAGCAACTATGGAAAATTGGAAGAAAGTCATGTTAAGATCTCAAGCTCGCATGATGATCTTCTAGTCTCCCATGGTAGGCTAAAGCTAGCTCATGAGGTCATTATGTCAAAGGTAACAACTTGTGAGCATCATGTGGACGTTAGCACAACTTCTACTCAAAATATCATATTTCCATGTGCTAATCTGTGTGATTCATCATCTCATAACCATGCTATATCTTGTGATGAATTGCATTATTCGCCTTGTTGCTCTAACAATGAAGCATCTACTTCCTCTAGTATTGTTGTTGATACTAACCATGTAGAGGAAATCAAAGAGCTCCGGTCCAAACTCTAGGGGTGTATTGGGAGCATCTGGAGGCTCGCCCGGAGTCTTGGCCGGAGTCTGGACCCCGGAGAATCCAGTACTGAAGGTCGGAGACTCCAGGGTAAGTGTTTTGCAATGGCTAGTTGTTGTGGGGGACCTATAAAACGTGCCCTTCTTCCCCAAGTGGTGATGACCCACAAGTATAGGGGGTGTATCACAGTATTTTTGAGGGAAGTGAAACCCAATTTATTGATTCGACACAAGGGGAGCCAAAGAATACTTATCAGTCTTAACAACTGAGTTGTCAATTCAGCTGCACCTGGAAACAATCTTGCTCACAACAGTTTATCAGTAGAAACGGTTTTGTAGTAGGAATAGTAAAGTAACAGTACTAGCAAAACAAAGACAGTAGTAACAAAAGCAGTAAACAGTGGGATTCGAGTGCGGTAGGCATAGGGATGGATGGACGAACGTTGCATGGACAAGACAATTCACATAGCAATCAGAACATAGGGCAACTATAGATAAATAAGATAAAGCATCCAAGTACTAGACAATCCTAGGCATGTGTTCCATATATAGTCATACATGCTCCCAATGAGAATTTGCACAACATCTTTTGTCCTGCCAGCCCGTTTGCAGCGGGGCCTCTAGGGAACTACTGGCAATTAATGTGCTCCATTTAATAGAGCACCAGAGCAAAGCATTAACACTCCGTGAACACATGTGATCCTCACATCAAAGCCTTTCCCTTCCGGTTATCCCGATTTCTGTCACTTCGGGGCCATAGGTTCCGGACAACGACGTGTGTATACAACTTGTAGATAAGACCAGAAACAATACTATCATAATGAATCAATAATAAGTTCAGATCTGAAATCATGGCACTCGGGCCCTAGTGACAAGCATTAAGCACAACAAGTCGCAACAAAGTCATAAAGCACTAATAAAAGATACTAGGCACTATGCCCTAACAATCTGATGCCATTACATGAACGATCTCATCCAATCCCTACCATCCCCATAGCCTACAACGGGGGATTACTCACTCATAGATGGGGGAAACATGGATGGTCGATGGAGAAGCGATGGTGATGATGATGGCGATGATCTCCTCCAATTCTCCGTCCCGGCAAGGTGCCAGAACGGAGTTTCTGGTGCTGTTTCATGGAATCTGGTGGTGGCGGCGGAGCGGAACTCCTTCTGGAAAAACGTCGAACCCCCCGTAGTTTTTAGGTCAGAAGGCTCCTTATAGGCGAAGAGAGAGGCCGAGGGGGTGCCTGGGGGGTCCACACCACCCCCTGGCACGGCCTGGCCTGGCCCGCGCCACCAGGTGGTGTGGCCACCCCAGGGCTCCTCTCCGTCTCGTATTCTGGCTCCTAGAGTCTTCGGGTGAAATAGGATTTTTGGCATATTTTCCGAGATTTTTCCTGATAGTTGATTTTCTGCACAAAAAGTGGACACCAAGGCAATTCTGCTGAAAACAGCGTCAGCTCGCATTAGTTGCATCCAAATCACACAAGTATAGAGGAGAAACAATAGCAAAAGTGTTCGGAAAAATAGATACGTTTTGGACGTATCAAGTGGCTGCATCTCTTTCCCATTATCTCTCATCCATTGTTTACCTTAAAGATCTTTCCATTCTCTCCATTCCTCCCATGTTTCTTAAATATTCTTGAGGGAAAAGATAGAGGAGATCTATATCTACATTTCAACTAATCCATGTCTCCTCTAAGTGAGGGGAGCCTATTGGATCTTGATCTTGGAGTAATTTGGTGTTTCTCCTCTTTGTTCTTCCTCTCTTATTCCCCCATACGCTTTTTTGTAATTTTGTTGGAATTTGAGAGAGTAGGATTTGAGCACTTCTTCTGTTCTTGTCATTGCATTAGGTGTATCAGTTTGAGTTCTCCTCGAGGATTCAATTGGGTGAAATCAAGAAGTTTTTACTCTTGGGTTCTTGGAACCCTAGACGGTTGGTATGGTGGTATGGATTTCTTGGGGCCTTAGGTTATGGAGATTTCCCCCAAGCTTGTTTGTTGGGAGCCTCCAATCGAGTTGTGGAGAAGTGCCCCAAGATTTGTGCGAGGTTACAGAGTAACACCGACAAGTGTACCGAATAGTAGATTGAGCACCTACCATTTATGGTGCGTGCTCGGGAGAAGAAGGTGAGTCCTTTGTGGTGATTGAGAGACCTTGTGTGGCCCCAACACCTCTCCAATGGCGACGTACATCCCTTAATAAGGAAGAAACTCTGTAAACTACATAAATCTGTCTCCCTGCGGTATCTCTATACCCGAGCTCTTTACTTATACACTTTACATTGTGATAGCCTTCATGCTTGAAGTATTATATCTTGCTATCACCTTGTTGCTCGTCTTGCTTAGACTAAGTTGTTGGTGCACATACTTGAACCTTAGCATATTTAGGTTTTGTGCTTGATAAGTTAAACGCTATTTTTATTCTGCACTTATTAGAGCCAAAACCGTAATAGTTTTAAAATACCTATTCACCTCCTCTAGGCGACATCCTTTTCCTTTCACCTAGGTAAATTTTCCTTCAAACATCACCACGGGTAAATTATAGGGTCTTTGGTAGTATGAATCGTTCGTTGTTTCATGCGTAGTATATGGATAGCGACCACAAAATGATGATCGTACAATTGTTGCAAGAGGAGGCCGATGCGCAAGCCGGTGAAATGGAGCTCATCATTATCGTCGGTGGTCTTCTTCATCTACACGTTTGTCTGCGAGCTCTTGATGCGAGGAGGTTCCAGGCCCAGGAAGAAGATGAAAAGAGACTAATAGTGGATGTTCGATGCAATGATGCCGGAGGCCGACTATTTTAGAGATGACGTAACACATGGGCCTCATGTATTTCGGCGGCGCTACAAGATGAACAAGGATTTGTCCATGAAGATCGTGCATGTCGTGCGAGACTTTGATCCCTATTTCATTTGCAAGGACTACACCGGATTTATCGGTTTCTCCACTGCTCAGAAATACACGACTGCCTTGAGATGTCTTGCATACAGAGCTCCTCTAGATACACAAGATGACTACCTGCACACGGCTGAGGCCACATCATTTGAATATGTGTACATGCTTTTCCTAGTTGTGTTGGGAATCTTTGAGCCAACCTATCTGAGAGCACGAAATGAACAAGATACAACTCTCATACTAGCACAAAACGAAGCAAGAAAATTTCTTGGGTTGCTTGGGAGCATCAAATGCAAGCACTGAGGATGCAAGAATTGTCCAACCGCTTGGCAAGGGATGTACAAATGCCATATGGAGAATGCAGTGTGATACTTGAGGTTGTGGCAGATTATGACATGTGTATTTGGCATGCTTTTTTGGCATGGCCAGAGCTCACAATGACATCAACATGCTGCATCGATCTCCAATGTTTGACAAACTTGTTGAAGTCCATGCTCCGGTAGTCACTTTTGTGAAGACAATCCCCGACCCTCATACTGATGCAAGAGCTTGGTTTTCGAAGTGCCTGGAGGCTTGCAGAAAGGATGTTGAGCGAGTATTTGGTATGCTCCAAGCTCGTTTTGGTATCGTCGGGTACCCTGCTTCTACCTGGTCGGTGATGAATGCTTGTGTGATTATCCACAATATTATCAACGAGAGTGAGTGCGATGCTCCGGTGGTTGATGATCAGCTGTATGAGCACATGAGTCCTCTTGCAAATGTCGATCATGTGGTGCCCGTTGAGTTTGGTGTTTTTCTCGCCATGCATCCAGAAATTCGTGACAATCAGGCGAACTGCAAGAAGGTCTCATGGAGCATTTGTGGGTGCTCGAAGGAAACGTCTCTGTGGCTTGATCAATTTAAACTTTAAATTATTGAAATTATCATGTGAACTATTTTATTTGGGTTTGCCTATGTCTCAATCGACTGAGATTTTCTTAAGTCTCAATCACCTAAGAAAAGTGCAACCGTAGTTAAAAGAAATGTGCAACTCGTTCCAGTTGCACAGAAAAGTGCAATTGCATTTTTCTACCCTGGGTTTCAGTTGCACTTTTTTAACAGACGGTTGCACTTTTTTTAGGTGACCGAGACTTAAGGAAATCTTAGTCGACTGAGAAATAGCAAAACCGATTTTATTTTGTTAGATTTGTTGTAGTAAGTTTCGATTTATTTCATTTTATATGCTCAAAATATGTGTTATTATGTTTGAAATGTGCTATTTATGGAAAAATAGCCGAAAAATGATTTGGGTTTTACCTTGGGATGCCGGCCTGGAAAGGTCATCCTAAACAGCCAGCAATTTGAAGAGGCCTCCCTAGAATGCCTACCAACTAAGTTGCACTTGGATGCTCTAATTACCTCGTTAGAAACCCTATTAAGCCCCCATCCATCCACCTACACGACCACACTCACTCCCTCGCCACTCCGCCACTCTCCTCCGCGCTCCTGCCTCAGCTTCCTAACTCCAACACGTTACACGTACGTACGACGGTCCAATCATGTGGAATCTCGTCGCAGCAGCAGCAGCGCTCCCTCTTCTGTCGTTGCTCGTCGCGTGCGCGCGCGGCGCCGATGACTACACGGCCTTCGTGTACGCCGGCTGCTCGCAGGCGCGGTACGACGCCGGCACGCAGTACGCGGCGGATGTGAACACCGTGCTCTCGGCCCTCACCGACAGCGCCGGCTCCAGCACCTACGCCAACTACAAACCCCCGTCCGGCGCCGCCACCGGCCTGGTCGGGCTCTACCAGTGCCGCTCCGACCTCCCCGCCGCCGTCTGCGGCGTCTGCGTGAAGGCGTCCGTCTCCAAGGTCCTCTCCCTCTGCAACTCGGCCGCCGGCGGCGCGGTGCAGCTGCGCGCGTGCTTCGTGCGGTACGGGAACGACTCGTTCCTCGGGAAGCAGGACACGGCGGTGCTGTTCAAGAAGTGCGGCGGCGAGAGCGACGGCGGGGACGCCGGCGTCGCGGCGCTACGCGACGCGGCGCTGGGCGCGCTCCCAGCTGCGTCGTCTCCGGCCGGCGAGGGGTCGTACCGCGCCGGCGCGGCCGGGTACGTGCAGGCCATGTCGCAGTGCGTGGGGGACCTGGGCGACAAGGCGTGCACCGACTGCGTCTCCGCCGCGGCCGCGCAGCTCAAGGCCGGCTGCGGCGTCGCCTCGGCCGGCGAGGTCTACCTCGGCAAGTGCTACGCGCGCTTCTGGTCGAATGCCGGAACCGGTGGTGGCCCCAACGGGGGTGGCAGCGGCGGCATCATCGGCGGCGGCGGGAATGGCGGCACCGTCGGTGACGGCGGCAACGTCGGCGTCCCGGGCGCAGGCGGATATGGATTTGTGCCGCGTACGTACGATGACGTCCAAGGTAAGCATCATGCAAGCCACCATTTGGCAACTCGCTATACGAAGTACGTTTTGCTGTTGATGATTGCACCGCGTGTACGTACATTCCCGGTCATCACATCGATCGATCGGCACGGATGCAGAAGAAATGACGTTGATTTCGAGAGCCCTGCACATACTTGTTACGGAAATCTGAGTATATGTGTTGGATCTTGTATCCCGAAGTGGTCCATTCGGATCTACGCGTAATAAGATAGTACAATTATGCCTTCTTTTGAGACAGGCGTACGTACAATTAGTGTGTAGTATTAGAATTAAGATCGCCCATTTAGCCCATCATCAAATGCTCGCAGGGTACACCACCTAGTGTCTTTGTCATGATGATGGCTGCACAAACTGTTGTTATTATCTACAAAAAGTACAGTATCTTTTCTTCATCGCTAGTAATTATTCACCTGTTAACCGGCGCTGAAAATTGGTGTCAAATACCACATAGTATGAAGCTTGGAGAGATGAACAGACATCTGGTTGGACAATTGGCATATCATTTTCCAGACTTTTGACAACCTAGCCAAGCAAATAGTCCCTTAGACTGACTGTGTAACATGGTCAGGGAGTTGGTTAAACAGTTGGATGATCTAGACTTGATTATTGCTGGTTTACTGCCACCACCGGATGTGAGAGCAAACTTTGCTGAAATTTAGGGTTCCAGTGTACCGTCAGACAAAACCTACACTAGAAATTCGGCATGACTACTGCCTAGGGCATCAATGATTAGGGGCGCCAGGTAGAACGTTCCATCATTTTCTGTCTTTCCGATATGCACGTAGATCTTTCTTACCCTACCGCATTACACTGTGTACACTGTTAACAATGTCAAGTTGGCAGCTCCACCCAAACATGTGGTATGCATTCTCTAATGCATGACCCTTAGGCCTAGTAGAGCAAATTAGATGGTGCTTAAGAAATGGCCAGCAAATTATGATGGGTTAAATGAAACTGTAGCAAAGGTGTCAAAAGAAACCATGCAAAAGAGCTTTTCGCCACACATATTTTAAATCTGTACTTTTAGAAACACTTTCATGTGGATTCACTTTCCTGTTGTCACCCAAGCTTGCTCTGAACCAGCACATCGCGTAGTGTGGATTCAGAATGATCCTGCGCTGCTTTGTATCGTCGGTATATCTCTGGTACCCACTGTGACTAGAGTACTCACATCCTTTTCTTCTTTGCGCTGTAGCTTTACAACTTTTTCTAGCCAACTTTTTTCGAGAGATTATTATGTACTATAGTACTAGTAGTAGTAGCATAAGATCGAACACAGGATATTCATAGGTTGGAATGAACCTTATTTTGAAATCCACCCTCTTTTTCTCTTATGTTCATCAGACGGATCTGGGAAGACTCTCGCCATCGTCATCGGCATCGTGGCGGCTATCGCCATTGTGATCGTCTTCCTCTCCTTCCTCAGAAGATCTCGCGCGGCCAATGGTAAGAGTAGGACTTGAGCCGATGATAGTCGAGTAATCTTATAATGTTCAAGGTATATTCATGAATCTCCTTCTTTTATTCATGTGAACTATATATATGCAGGCAAAATGTAAAGCTAAGGGTTGGATGGGCACCAGCTAGCTAAGCTCAGATTGGAATTGGATCGGTCGGTGCCTTTTGGCTTCGGCATTGCTTTGTATCTCTCGTGCTCCTCTTTTCATCTTTTAGGGTCTCTTTTGTCGTGTCGTCGTAGAAAGAAAGGGAGGCCATGCTGCAATGACCTATGCTGAAAGGTTGCCACTGTGCCGAAGTAGGGAACTGAAGATTCTAGCTGCATGATAGCCACTATGGAACATATTACGCCAAAAAAATAAGAAGATATTTTTTTAAGGTGGCCACTACATATGAGTCATGTCAATGTCATTGTTGAACTGTTGTTTATGTTATTGCGTTGGTTGGTGGCATGGGCACATGTAAATTGTTTGTTAAACTGTGGGTGGTGATTAATTACTACAGTCTTGTGTTCTGCCCTGAGATATATAAACATAGTTGGTGAGTAATGCGGTTGGGGAACTGAATAATTTCGATCGGCTTTTGTGAGAGTGACCAGGGGTCTCATCATGAGATCGTTCACCAAAATTGATCAAATTCAACCTAATGTTCTCTTTCGTACTGTTAAAATCATTGCTCATGAGTCAGCATAGGGCAAGAAAGCTCATCGGAGGATGGTATTGTTATTAACTAGTACGTACAATGGACCTCAAATTAAGTTAGAAAGTGCATGCACCAATTGCTAGTTGAAAAGCATTCTGTTTGAAAAGAATACAATTGATGTAACAGAACTGTGAATTTCTTATTAATGATTGGGCTATATACCATAGTCTAAAAGTCGCTTTTAGTTGCCAGTGTCACTCGTTTATCCTCATTCAAACACTCCCATGTATAACACAGTCCTTGTAAGAAAGTGTCACTGATCTTAAAAATCTCCCTGTTCACAACCCTGTGAGAAAACTATGAACAGAGAATCGTATGATATGTTATCAAAATAAATTCATTTGAAAAAATTAGGAGAAAATGGTACAACATATAATGATTATTATCTTTTTGGTAACTCATATGAGAAAACCTTAGAAATAGGAAAAAACATAAGGGAGCCTAGAGAACAATAATTATGTCTTGTATACTTCCCTTTATAAACTAGTCAGGGGAAATATGAGGTAGGATATATAATCTTGTGTTGATATTAGATCATTAAAGAATCTTGAAGAAAGTTTAGAGTACACATACATGGAAAATTGGTGAAATTATCCCCTAGTTTTAAGACAACATATACGTCAAGGCGTGCCTAACCCCTATGCGGCGGTGCTGCACCGCACCGGGGAAACCATCGCCGCCACTAGGGCTCCTCTCACCCTCCTCTCCGCCGCCGGAGGT
Organism: Avena eriantha; assembly: GCA_910589775.1. Taxonomy (NCBI): domain Eukaryota; kingdom Viridiplantae; phylum Streptophyta; class Magnoliopsida; order Poales; family Poaceae; genus Avena; species Avena eriantha. The sequence goes on along the minus strand of OU342744.1, from coordinate 126,974,178 downwards.
TCGCTGGGCAAAGCCCGTGCATCACGGTTGCGGGAGGGGGGGGGGGGCTCCTGCTAGGCGTGACCTTGGGATACGATGGGGATGCCTGATCTTGCTTCCCAGGCCACAGTTGTTGGCGGCGGCGGCGGTGGCCGGAGTGCTGCCAGGCAGCGTGAAGGCTGCGGCAGCGACCCGGTGTTGTGCACGTTCTGGGCTCATCGGGGCCTGAAGTTCTGCAGTGCGCTTGTGTGCACATGGCGACTCCTACCCGTGGTCGACAATTAGTTGCTCTGCCCGTACCACATGGGCACCATGATGGTGGTCCCGAGCATGGCGGCGGCGGCCTCCTTCTGCTGGAGGTGGACAACCGGGTTATGCCTAGTGTGGGGGATCTTGGGATCCGACACCGAGCTCCAGTCGTGATGATCTAGTGGACGACGAGTTCGGGGTGACGTGGCAACCAGTGAAAGGCGAGCCTCGACCTCGAACTTGGCGGACGATGAGAGTGTCTCTTGGCATCGCTACCTTGTTGAAGGCATCATTCTCAATGGTCTCATCATTTCACTCGGGGTACTCCGGGGGAAACCCCACATCTAGGTGCCTGGATCGGATGATGGCGGTGTCTGGCATCGTTACTCCTAATGAGGTCATATTTTCGGAGTAGACGTTGGCTGGTCTAGTCATGCCAGCCATGCTGCTCTGGGGAAACTCTTGGATCTGGATTCCAGATCGGGAAATGATGGCGCTGGGGTGTCGCGTGATCCCTTGGGAGCATTGTTTATGGAGCATCCCTGGATGACATAGGCTCGAGGTCGAGAAGCTTTGTCTTACACGAATCTTCAGTGGCGATTTCAGGTCATGCTCGACCGACAGATTCTACACACGACAGATCCTCAGGAGACTTCAAGTTGTGTTGGTGGTGTTTTACTTGGAAGCATGGTGTTGCGGTGCATAGGCAGCAACTGTGACGTGCTTAGGAGTTAGCATGCAGAGAGGTGGTGCTACTTGGCACCACGGTGATGTCGATGGCTAGTGTATGTGCATCGATCTACATGTTGAAGATGGGTTGCCAGAAGATAGTGGAGGCGACGAAATCTAACACGAGTGCGCTGGTGCCGTTTTGCAAATATGCTGAGCGGATTTGGGATCCTATCTTGCATGAGTGTTGATGACTGCAAGTGCACAGATCTATTGTAGCTAGTTTTGAAGTAAAAGTATCGAACCCACAGAGAGTTATTGGTAAAGGTCTTTATGCCCCTCGTTACTATCTACCAAAGGATACTTGTAAGCTGCCTTTGATCTCAAGTAAAGGGTGTTTTAAAGGTTTTTGGTTGTTTGCAGAAAAGTAATAAAAACGAGTAAAAGAAAAAGTAACAAGGTTGTGTGAAAGCGTGGTTAAAATCAGTAGGGCTAAAACGTTCTCGGAGATGTAGGATACACCACTAGCATGATATTATTATTATTAATTAAGATAACATACTTTTTGTGTCATGATATATGTGGAGAGAGCTCCATAATAAGATGTTCACTACAAGGCTCATAGGAAGCCACTTTGTTGAGACAAGAGTGAGGTCACCTCTAAATAACCATTGCGATACCTGAGAGCAATCACTCATGCATACAGACCACCGCAATTAAGGGTCTCCCTGTGGATATCGTAATTAGCTTAGGGAGTCCCTCTTTATCCTCCTTTGACCCTGTAGTTCACAAGCCGGTGCCAATCTGTCACGAAGCTATTCCGGGCATGATCCCATACATGTCTAAAGGATTTCTCCCTCCCTTTAGTCTCGGAGGCAAATGATATGTGGCCGACTACACATACCATCTAAAGAGAGAGATCAAATACAAATCATAAATCTATCATAGACCGACCAATCATACAGACACAAGAATAGATCATCTTTATTGCAAGTTCATAATAGTGCTAGGGTTCTCCATCTCCCCAAGAATAAAGGAACTACTCACACATGGAAGCAATCAACAACATCATCATAGTCAAATGGATGGATAAAAGTACTAAGGTAGATCTAATACAAACCACAACTGAATCTGGAATTACAACAAGATCTAATAGATGAGTGATGACCCACAAGTATAGGGGGTGTATCGCAGTATTTTCGAGGGAAGTGAAACCCAATCTATTGATTCGACACAAGGGGAGCCAAAGAATATTTATAAGCCTTAACAACTGAGTTGTCAATTCAGCTGCACCTAGAAACAATCTTTCTCACAGAAGTTTATCAGTAGCAACAGTCTTGTAGTAGGAATAGCAAAGTAACAGCAGTAGTAAAGCAAAGATAGTAGTAACAAAAACAGTAAACAATGGGATTCAAGTGCGGTTGGCATAGGGATGGATGGACGGGCGTTGCATGGACAAGACAATTCACATAGCAATCAGAACATAGGACAATTGCAGATAAATAAGATAAAGCATCTAAGTACTAGACAATCCTAGGCATGTGTTCCATATATAGTCATACGTGCTCGCAATGAGAACTTGCACAACATCTTTTGTCCTGCCAGCCCGTTTGCAGCGGGGCCTCTAGGGAACTACTGGCAATTAAGGTGCTCCTTTTAATAGAGCACCGGAGCAAAGCATTAACACTCCGTGAACACATGTGATCCTCACATCAAAGCCATTCCCTTCCGGTTATCCCGATTTCTGTCACTTCGGGGCCATAGGTTCCCGACAACAACGTGTGTATATAACTTGCAGATAAGACCCAAAAAAATACTATCATAATGAATCAATAACATGTTCAGATCTGAAATCATGGCACTGAGGCCCTAGTGACAAGCATTAAGCACAACAAGTTACAACAAAGTCATAAAACACTAATAAAAGATACTAGGCACCATGCCCTAACAATCTGATGCCATTAGATGAATGATCTCATCCAATCCCTACCATCCCCATAGCCTACAGCGGGGGATTACTCACTCATAGATGGGGAAAACATGGATGGTCGATGGAGATGATGGTGGAGATCCATGGAGATGGCTCCGAGGGCACTTCCCCATCCCGGCAGGGTGCCGGAACAGAGACTTTCTGTCCCCCGAATCTCCCCTTCAGTGGTGGCGGCGCAGCGGAACTTTTTGTGGAAAAACGTCGAACCCCCCGAAGTTTTTAGGTCAGAAGGCTTCTTATGGCCGAAGAGGGAGACCGAGGGGGTGCCTGGGGCCACCACACCATGCCCTGGCGCGGCCAGGCCTAGCCCGCGCCTGGGGGGGGGGGGTGTGGCCAGCCCCTGGCCCTCCTCTGTCTTGTATTCTGGCTCCTGGAGTCTTCTGGAAAAATAGGCACTTTGGCTTTTGTCCCGTCCAATTCCGAGAATATTCATTTTCTGACTTTCCTGGAACCAAAAACAGCAGAAAACATGCAGCTGGCACTGTGGCTCTTGTTAATAGGTTAGTCCAAGAAATCATATGAAAAGTACTCCAAAGTGTGGACAAAACACAAGAAAGTGGATAAAACCAAGCATGGAGCATCAAAAATTATAGATACATTTGCAATGTATCAACATCCCCAAGCTTAACTCATGCTCGTCCTCGAGTAGGTAAGTGATAAAAAGAAAGAATAATTTTTGAGGTGACATGCACCATCAAAGACTTGACCAAAGTATTGGTAAACATTCAAAGCTGGGATCAAAGTACTTCAATCATAACATGAAAGACAAAGTTCTAGCAATAAGACAAAGAAACTATGATGCAACATGAAAAGGCACAAACAAAATATTCACGAATAACAATGCTTTGCAAGACGTTTGTTTGTTTCACATAAAGAAAACATAGCATAGTGGCATTCAGCTTGTCCCTCATAGAGTAGCAAACATAAATGCATAGGACACCTTCGAAGTTTACAAGAGTGACTAGATACAAATAGTTTAAAACAAGCAATATCAAGGTATGCATCAATCAACAAGTCTTGGGACAATGCACATAGAACTAAGAATGGCCACTATGCTCTCAAAGTAGGTGCATAAACATAGAAGGTGGAGACTCAATATAATGGTCGAAGAAAAGCCTTTTGTAAAAGGAAGTAGGGATTCAAGTCTCATAAAGAGCTTCCAAAAATTATGGTACTTATAGCTTTCAGCTCTCATTGCCCCTATCATAAGCATCTTGAAGTGATTAAGGTTAAAGTGAACAAACTATGGTGTACATGTTTGACGCAGTATAAGTCAGAAATCTCATGTCCCTTGTATACGAGGGTCGCTCCTCATGCTACTCAAGTTTAGTCACCGGTAAGTTCTTGTCATCGTAAGTATATGTGTATCATTGAGAACCGCCAATGGGGTACCCCTTGCCCGATGATACGGAAGAATCCCCATATCAAAATGACAAGGCAAGAAGACAACGAGCATCTCAACATTCTTCTTATTTACCAGGGGAATATGGTGCTTTTTTCTCTCTTTCCTCTTTTCATAGTATCTCTTTTTTCTATTTTTTCTCTTTTTTCTCAGTATAGGACTCTTTTTTATAAGAAGAATGCTTCATAGACAGCTCATTATGGTTACGCTGCAGGTTTCCACCATGTCAGCATGGATTAGACCAGCGGCCCAGGCGTTTCTCTAACACATATACATAACTCCATGGACTTACAAGCTCCCCTTTCATTTCACACCGACGACATCCATATACAAAAGAGCATGATACCAACTAGGTACAAGTACCAAGTGCAATGTTGAAAGCGTTCCCCATGAAAGCATGGTTCTGCTAATTCCCAACAAATAAGTGCAAGCATATACAACATAGAAGACACAATGGTTCAAGTTTATTAAGGGCAAGTAAAGTAAAGTGTGCCATCAAGTTCGTGAGAGCTTTAATCACTAGTTCTCTCATAACAAGTGAAAGGTAAACAAAAGCATGAATATACTTGGAATAGCATAAGCTAGTAGGTAGGTATGGTGGACTCTTTGGAATAAATTGGTTTAGGGAGTTGGATGCATGAGTGGAACTCATACTTTGTTGTGGAGGCTAGCAAAAGACTAGGAGCGACAAACTAAGAGAGCAATAATGGCCATAATCATGCAGAGCGACAAAACATCATTGATCAAAGCATAAAGTGATACTACAAGTTGAAAACTAAAGGATCATAAAGGCTATGGTGACTTGAGATAGTCATAACATGGTGTGAGCATGTGCCAAGTCAACCCAAATAAAGCATCAAAGGAGAATACCACTATACTATGCTTTAATATGCTAAAACAACACATGATTCATCCAAGGCACATTAAGCAATCTCAATTGTTTATAACAAGTCATGATACAGCAAATAATACTAAGCATAAAGCCAAAACAATATCAAGCATGGCATGAAAAAGCATAGGCCACAGTCAAAAACAAGCTCTCTTTACCACTTAAGCATGAACTTTCCTACTCTTTTCCAAGCCAAACCAAACTATTTGAAATCCAATGTATGAAAGGGGAGGTCCAACCAATTTATTCAGCAAACTAAGAAAACCACGCAAACTAAAAACCAAAATGAAAACGAAAAAGAAGACGCTCGAAGAACAACACAACTGTGCATGAAACAATAAAAATGAAGTGTTTGGAAGAAACCTGGGATTTTTATTGATGAAGAAGGGGATGCCTTGGGCATCCCCAAGCTTTGACGCTTGTACTTCTTGGATATTTCTTGGGGTGACATGCGTGGCATCCCCAAGCTTGAGCTTTAGTCCATCCTTCATCTCATTACTCATTCCTTCCATACACCTGAAATTTTTCCTTCATACAAAACTTCACACAATCTTTATTAGCAACATTAGTGCACCAAGATAAATAGGTCTTAAGGTTCAGTTCTAACACCAAATATACTTCCATTAGAACACTAGCTACTGTAGAACTTCCCTCAAAAAGCTCAATTCCCCAAAAGAACTCAAGAAGGAACCAACAAGAAGCAAATGCAGAAAATGGCAGAAATCTGTCTAAACAGACCAGCAGGTAAAGACGAATTTTTTCGAAGACCTTCTGTTGCTCAAATAAAAAAGTATTGAACTAACTAAAGTTAGATAACAACCTGGGGCAGAAGCAAAAAAATTACAGCTCAATCCGACGTACAGAGCTCTCTCAGGAATTTTTACGGTGAAGCACAGAAATCTGTTTCGGGACAGCAACTTTCCCAATCATTACTTCTCTCTCATTAGAGGTTACGCTTGGCACAAAAAGCAAATAAAAAGGATAAGGAGCGGTTATTACAGAGGTAATAACTTCTAAGACTCATCTAAAACTCTTGGGTTATCTCCCAACAAGTACTTTTTTTTAACGCCTTTAAGTTAGGCATAAGAAGCAAAAACTAAAATGGATAGAATAGAAGTAAGCGGAGATAATCATGGTGAAAACATTGTTTTGTTCAATAAAATCCTTTTGTTAACAAGGTTGATCAGGTCTTGTTACCAAAACAATTCCATATGAGACAAAACTTTGTATCCCACTAATGATTATGTTACCTCAACCTTGATAGCAATGGTCCTAATCATAATAGTTTCAAATTCTCCTCTTGGTATGGGACAATATATTTCTCCAACTTCAATGCCCTCAACATGTTCAATTGAATTCAAAACCATAAGTCCTATCAATCTTCTTGAGGAAATAGACAATGTGTTCATTGAAGGTCACCTTCTCTTGATTACAATTAATAACAGCTCCTGCAGTATTTAAGAAAAGGTCTCCCAAGAATAATAGACATATTATCATCTTCAGGCATAAAAGTTTGAGAGGATGCTCTCATAAGAAATATGAGTTGAAGTAAAAGAGAGCATCAAGGAGCAAATCCAAAACACATTTAAGTCTAACCCACTTCCTATGCATAGGAATCGTGTATGCAAATAAATTTGCAAAGAACAAAGTGACAGGCATAGGAAGATAAAACAAGAGGAACTTCAAAACTTTCAGCACATAGAGAGGTGTTTCAATACCATGAAAACTTCTACAACCATATTTTCCTCTCTCATAATAATTTTCAGTAGCCTCATGAATAAACTCAACAATATAACTATCACATAAAGTATGCTTTTCATGATCTACAAGCACTAGAGCTTCATCATAAACATTATCAAGAGAAACCTCAGGAACATAACAATCATTCTCCTTTAGTAAGCAAGGGGGACAATCAAATAATGTAAGGGATAAAGAGTTACTCTCATTAGAAGGTAGGCATGGGTAGCTAATCCATTCTTCCCCTTTTGTTCATCACTCTCCTCCTCTTTTTCATCTAATGAGATTTCAGGTTCATCAATTTCTTCTTCCATAGGATCCTGCAAGGCATTAGTCTCTTCCATTTGTGGAAAGTATCTATTAAAATATTCAAGAATATTGCAATTTTCATCCTTGTAATTATCAAAGCAAAATTTACGTATACCATACACCTCATATTTGTAAGGTGAAACATCAATATTTTCAAGCAAACTAGCAAGTTCAAAAGCACCCTTCCAAGCAATAAATTCCTCAATTTGTTCCACATCATAAAGGTCATAATTTCCCTTAACGTAGGAAGATATGGTAACATTATCATTATACTCACATTGAAAAGGGAGGTGTTTGTACCTCCTGCAGCAACAAGATTTATCAAGGCAATAAGTAACATTATAAGCAGAGCACACGTTTCTAGCAATGGTATACAATCTATCAATTTGTCCCCATAAGTCTTTCCCATTTTGTGACAAACGGTGTTCCTTATAATAATATTTTTCATCTTCCGTGAACCCACCTTGCCAATAAGATTCAGTTTCAAAGAAACCAACCATTGACAACAAGCATGATAAAGCAAGACAATAAGAGACCAACGAAAATAAAAACTAGAGTAGGAACCAATTTTTTTTTGTATTTTTGATAAAGAAACAAGCAAAAAAGGAGAAAGATAAACTTAGCTTGAACAATAGAGAATCCAATGAACTTGATAAATAAAGAAATGCTCCCCGGCAACGGCGCCACAAAATAGTCTTGATGACCCACAAGTATAGGGGGTGTATTGCAGTATTTTTGAGGGAAGTGAAACCCAATTTATTGATTCGACACAAGGGGAGCCAAAGAATATTTATAAGCCTTAACAACTGAGTTGTCAATTCAGCAGCACCTGGAAACAATCTTGCTCACAGCAGTTTATCAGTAGCAACAGTTTTGTAGTAGGAATAGCAAAGTAACAGCAGTAGCAAAGCAAAGACAGTAGTAACAAAAGCAGTAAACAGTGGGATTCAAGTGCTGTAGGCATAGGGATGGATGGACGGGCGTTGCATGGACAAGAAAATTCACATAGCAATCAGAACATAGGGCAATTGCAGATAAATAAGATAAAGCATCTAAGTACTAGACAATCCTAAGCATGTGTTCCATATATAGTCATACGTGCTCACAATGAGAACTTGCACAACATCTTTTGTCCTGCCAGCCCGTTTGCAGCGGGGCCTCCAGGGAACTACTGGCAATTAAGGTGCTCCTTTTAATAGAGCACCGGAGCAAAGCATTAACACTCTGTGAACACATGTTATCCTCACATCAAAGCCATTCCCTTCCGGTTATCCCGATTTCTGTCACTTCGGGGCCATAGGTTCCGGACAACAACGTGTGTATACAACTTGCAGATAAGACCCCAAAACAATACTATCTAATGAATCAATAACATATTCAGATCTAAAATCATGGCACTCGGGCCCTAGTGACAAGCATTAAGCACAACAAGTTGCAAAAAATTCATAAAACACTAATAAAAGATATAGGCACCATGCCCTAACAATCTGATGCCATTACATGAATGATCTCATCCAACCCCTACCATCCCCATAGCCTACAGCGGGGGATTACTCACTCCTAGACGGGGGAAACATGGATGGTCGATGGAGATGATGGTGGAGATCGATGGAGATGGCTCCGGGGACACTTCCCCGTCCGGCAGGGTGCCGGAACAGAGACTTTCTGTCCCCTGCATCTCCCCTTTGGTGGCGGCAGCGCAGTGGAACTTTTTGTGGAAAAACGTCGAACCCCCCGAAGTTTTTAGGTCAGAAGGCTTCTTATAGCCGAAGAGGGAGACTGAGGGGGTGCCTGGGGCCATCACACCATGCCCTGGCGCAGCCAGGCCTAGCCCGCGCCTGGGGGGGGGGGTGTGGCCAGCCCCTGGCCCTCCTCTGTCTCGTATTCTGGCTCTTGGAGTCTTCTGGAAAATAGGCACTTTGGCTTTTGTCCCATCCAATTCCGAGAATATTCATTTTCTGACTTTCCTAGAACCAAAAACAGCAGAAAACAGGCAGCTGGCACTGTGGCTCTTGTTAATAGGTTAGTCCAAGAAATCATATGAAAAGTACTCCAAAGTGTGGACAAAACACAAGAAAGTTGATAAAACCAAGCATGGAGCATCAAAAATTATAGATACATTTGCAATGTATCAATGAGATATGGGGGTAGTGATGGTGATGGAGATGCAGCGGTTGATGATGAAGGGGATGATGCGATGTCCTCCAATGATCCGTGCAGCCGCATGGATTTGCCCCCATCCAAGTTCCTCCTCTAGATCCCTTTTAGATGTGTTTTTTCGTGGTTGGCTGTGAATGTCGGATCTCTCCGCTGTCTTCGCGAGCAGAAAGTATTTGAGGAGGTGGACGCGCTACCATGCAGTACGGGCGGATCTCTCGTTTGGTATTCCCCCAGGTGCGAAGGCAATTTCATAAAATGACTTTTATCACTTAAAAATATCATATTATAGCATAATATGACAGTTGCAATTGATATGTTCATAACGGACTTAGTGATTCGGGATCCCGCCAAAACAAGGACAAAAAGGTGCGTGCCAACGTAGTGAAATACAAAAATCCCTACTCTATTTATGCAAAAACAAAAGGTAAAAATGCTTCAATTTTGGACTCATCAACTTCCCCAAGCTAGACTCTTGCTTGTCCCTGAGCAAGATGGTGGCTTATGGGAAAGATCATCATGTTCATGAGGCATGAGTCATTACAATAAATAAGGTAGAAATTGAAACATGAATATAAATCAGATGTAAAGTTACTTCGGGGGTATTATCATACCCTTACACATCACATGACTTAGAGGCTTCCACACCCTTTTAGTATTAATGTAATTATAAGAAGCTTCTAGTAATTTAACATATCATATAATCATAAAGTTTAAAATAATGGAGCACTTGATTCAGTAATGAAGATTTGTGAGCATTCTTTTTCTTTCTACTTTTTGACTCTTTTGATAGCTACCTTTATTATTTCTTTCTTTCTTATCTTTCTCTCTCTATATATTTTTTACTTTCTTTTCCTTTACCCTCTTTGCTCTATCTTTTTTTAGTATAGCTATTTGATCATGCTCACTACTTTTATGACTTTCAAAACTCGTGACCATGATATGGTACCAACATTCTTCTTCTCATACCTCAATCAATACTTTTATCGGTGTGGAAGTCCCTAAAATCATGGGCGCTATACAAGTATCATAACACTCAACCTAGTTTAATCATCTAATATAATAATCATGAATCAAAAGACAACTTCAAATATCATAAAATCTTGCAAATCAATGGATATAAATATTATCTCGAATAAAAGGGAACTCGAAGTTGATGCAACTAATGTAAATTTTGAACTCGGACAGCTCCACCAGCTTTAGCTCCATCGGCTCCAGTGACTCCGATGGCTTGAACAACTCGAGCGCCACTAGTGCAGCGCCTCGTAGGAGTTTACACACATCCGGTGTTTGACAACTACTGCCAGACCCTGATCCAACAGAGGTTGTGAAAGTAGATCTCCTGGATCTAGAATCCTTGCAGCGCGATGGTGCTCCGCGATGAAGAACAATCTCGTTCACACAGCCCTTACACTGGGGCCACACTCACAAGAGAGAGAGGGAGAGATGATGGCACTTGGAGGGGGTCGCCTCGAAGTCCATGATTTATTGGTGTGTTTAAATACCTCCATATGCCCTACTTTATATGTGGGGAGGGGAGCCCCCAAGTCCCTTGGCTTAGCCATGTGGGACTAAACCAAGGGGAGAAGAAGGGGAGGCTTGGATGGCCACCATATGGCCTAGCCGCCCACTCCCTCCCTTCTCCCTTTGGGGATTTTTCCCTCATGGGCCCTTTCCCTTAGAGATATGGCCCATTAGGCATGGGATTCCTATTAAATCATAGTTAATTCATTCAATAAATATAAATAAATGTATAATACCTTAATTAACATATATTTACATATTATTTAATTCCCGTTCCACCAGAACTCCTTCCGGACAACTCCAGACACCCGCCGGACTTTCCTGGAACCCTTTCGGTTTTCCTTCTCTTTTCTTCGGTGATTCCTATGATACCAAAACGGTCTCCGAGCATTGTCGAACCCTTAAGCGTGATACCCTATAGTTCAGGAACACTCTAGACATGGTCGAGACCCCTCTCGAACCAATGATCATCAACGGGACCTGGATGCCCATAATGACCCATGTGCATTCCACAAGAATCTTTGTCATTGAACTATTAAACATAGAGTCCTATTCCCTTTGTTACTTTGATACTTTACTTGTTCGAGACTTGATCAACAATATGGCCATGTTGTGTTCAATCTCGTTACCGACAAATATAACTTTACTCATTCCGAGCTATGCCATCCTCGTGACCTAGTCACTTGATGTAGCTTTATGGATGCCATGTATTTGAGTGGGCCCAGATTATCTCTTTGTCACGCGGAAGAACAAATCCCAATTTTGACACATACGCCTCTACATGCCCCTCTAAATACCTTAAGAAACATTTATGATCACTGTCTCACTGAGTGACGTTTGATGCAATCGACGCACTCTCGTGGGACAGTGATTAAATATGGTCTCACAGTCTAATAAATTGGTTACTACAATTCCCAGTCATTGTAACGGTGAACTTCGTGACTTGATCATGTTACAATTCCTGTGTTGGGTATGTCCATCACTTTCATTCACCTAATGAAATGACCCCATTGTCAATTGACATAAATGTCCATGATCGGGAAATTTCGATCATCAATTGACCAATGAACTAGTGTCTAGAGGATCACTAGGAACTATGTTGGTTTATATATCACACGTGTATTGATGTTCCTATCAATACAGTTATAGCATGATATAAAACCTATTATGAACTTAATGAAACGTGTCAATAATCTATATTATTATTTGCTCTAGGGCATATTTCTAACAGTCTCCCACTTGCACTAGAGTATAAATATGTTGGAAATATGCCCTAGAGACAAATAGTAATAAGGACTATTACCATATTTCATAAAGTTTATGATTAAGTTTTATATCATGTTATAACTTTATTGAGTGGAAACATCAATACACGTGTGATATATAAACAACCATAGGTTCCTAGTGAAACTCTAGTCACTGGTTCATTGGTCAACAGATGATCAAGTTTCCTGATTATGTGGCATTTATGCCAGTTGGAAATGGAGTCAACTCATTCTGAGAATGCGATGATGAACCAATACCCAACCTAAACATCGTGACCCGATCATGTCACAAAGTTCAAGTTACGATGATTAGAAATAGATCCTCGTAGACCATTCCTTAGACCGTGAGGCTATATCAATCACTGTCTCCCGAGAGTGCTTAGATAGCATCAAGCACCACTTGGTAATAAAGTGGTTATAAAGGTGTGTTCAGGTACTCGGAGGAAATCGTAGAGGCAATATATGTCAAGAGCGGGATTTGTTCGTCCACGTGACGGAAAGATACTCAAGGGACCACTTGGAGTAGTTATATCCAATAGCTGCGCAACGTGTGATTTGATCACAGGGATATCACTTGTTGGAACGAGTCAAGTAGCATTGTTCGGTAATGAGATTGAACACGACATGGTGATGTCATTGATCAGATCTCAGGCAATGCAAGTATCGAGAGACAAAGGAATAAGACACGACTGTCCTGGTTCAAACGATGAAAGATCTTCGTGGAACGCACAGGGGTCACATGGCCATCTAGGTCCCTCTGTTGATCATTGGTCCGGGAGTGTCCCGACCATGTCTGGAGTGTTCCCGAACCATAGGGTATCACGCTTAAGGGTTTGATGATGCTTAGAGAGTGTTTATAGGATCGGAAGAATCGCCGAAGAATAGTAGAGAGAAAACCGGAAGGGTTTCGGCAAGTCCGGAGGATGTCCGGAGTGGAGGTGGAAGGTGTTCCATAGCCACGGAGATTGAATAATATATGAATGAATGTTAAATATTGATTTAATCATTTATTCATAATTTAATAAAAGAGAAAATCAGTTTAAAGGTCAAAAGGCTTAATGGGTCAATTCCGGAGGGAAGAGGGCCCATTAGGGAAAGGCAAGAGGGGAGAAGGGGCAAGGAGTGGCCGGCTGGGCCAAGCCCCCCTACGCGGGGCCCACTAGGGCCAGCCGGCGGCTACCCCCCTCTCCCTCTCCTTTAGTCCCACCCCGGGACTTTGAGGGAGGTAGTACCTCCCCATATATATAGTGGGGGTATTTGGCCAGATAAATACACACAATATTCAATAAAGGTCTTCTCAGTTTTGGGACGACCTCCAATTGATATTCTCTCTCTCTCTCTTGTGACTGTGGTCCCAAGTTTGGACTGAGAGACATCTTCACTGCAGAGCGCCATCGTGCTGTGGGATTCAGATCTAGGAGCTCTACTTCCGCAACTGCTGCTGGATCGGGGAAGCGGGAGTCATCGCCAGGCACCAGACGTGTGTAACTCCCCGCGAGGTGTCACACTTGAGGCACTCAAGTCGTTGGAGCCACAGGAGCACAAGGACTTCATCATGACCTTGAGGTCGGCTTCGGCTCGTCTACATCAACCACGCTCTCTTGAGTGTTGACAATGCTTTTTGGTCTTCAAGGGTAAGTTCGTGAAAAGCCCCTCCCGTTACTGTATTACTAATAGATAGGTCTTGGCAGCATCAGGGGTTCAGGCGTAGGGTAAAAATTATTGTTTTCATATGCAGAACCCCTTCAGTGGTATCAGAGCTAGATCTATGCGTAGTAATGCTAGTACGGGTAGAACACACGAGATGTAGCGTGTGGGTGTTGATCTTTTAGTTGTTACCCTCCCACGTGTACTTGTGTATACCACAGTAATGCTAGATGAAGCGGCCCCCAACCGACTTTACGCGTTCATTCGCGAGACTGGTCCATGCTTGAGATACGGCTTGTACCATATAAAGTGGCTTATGGGGGTGTCTCTCTCTCACATTAGTTGGTATGCCATTTACAACGGAGGGACCTAAAAGGGGTGTAGTATAGACAACTACTTGATCAACGTTGTGGTGACATTTCGTAGGTAAGAACGGTTCTTGTGTGAAAGCCCATTCAGCCACGTAAAATATGCAAAGATAAAGTATAGGCGTCTAACTTTGTTTTGCAGGGGGCGTTGCTTTGTGATATGGTTGTGGAAAAGGTAAAGTGATTACCTTATGTTACGTAGTAGTAGATAGCCACGAAGGTGACGGACTACCACGCCGGAAAGACATCGGTACCCTGGTGTCTACGGCGCCAGAACCCTGGCACCGGAATCCGGTGACGACGGATGGAGATCACGACGTGAAGGACCATTTCACATCGCATTTACATTAAATGTTATCGTTTGTATATCTTATTGTGTGCTAGTATTAGATACTCGACGGTAGCCTAATAAGATGATCCCTGTTAAAATTACCAATGATTGTGTTCCCCCTTAGTGTGCACCACCAAGAAAGTTCTTCGGTATGAGGCAGGCCGTGATGATCGGGTGTTAGACATATCTACGTTCGCATACAGTGGGTGTAGGCCATGTTGCATCGCGAATACACTAAGGTTGAGTTGGCGAGCCTAGCATGTATAGACATGGCCTCAGAACGCGGATGGTCTAAATATCGAGCATGAGTCGCATGAATGATGTGACCGACGTTTAGCGTCCACCCTTGAACCCACATTGATGGCCATGATGATCGGGGGACATGTGGCTGAAAGGGGTCGTGTTATCACTAGGAACCCTTATGGGGATAGGTGTTTCTGAGTGGAGTTATTATTAACTCATTTAATTATAAACTTAGTCTAAATTCCTTTTGCAATTGTATATGTAGAAAATGGTTCTCCCCGATGCTACCTTTCCTGTTGACGATTGGTTAGAAGGAGAGAAGCTCAGGCTAGACGGATCAAACTTCTCTATGTGGGTTGCACGTCTCCACATTGTCCTTAGCGAGAATGACGTGGTCAAGTACATAATCGACGAGATGGATTTGGATCAGCCCATTAACCTAGAGACCCCAGAGCAGCTGGAAGACCGCTATTATCATCATGAGATGTCCACCTTCATGTCAGTTACAATGTGCTACGGGATTGTGGATGAGCTGTGGCCAGTCGTGGGAAACCTTGACCCTCGGGCGACTATGGTACAGCTTAGGCCACATTTCGTGGAACAAGCATGCATATGGGAGCATGAGTTGATGGGATACTTCCTCTCCAATAAGATGGAGGAGAACTCATCACTTGACGACCACATGGAGCGCATGCATGATGTGTACATGAGGCCTGCATACTTCCTGGATAGCTGGATGACGGGCTCTTTTGCAAATGACGTTGTGCGGTCGCTTCCACCAAGCTACGAAGCACAAGTAAGGACTTGCATTATGAGAGACGACGTGGAATCAATGGAATTCCACAGGTTCATATCACATCTCAGGAATGTGATGGTTGAACCTGTTGTAGCTGAGGTCATCAATGACAAAGGTATATATTTGATATACAATTTTATAAATGTTATAATCTTGCAAACACATTTGCAGTGTTAAGTATATTTGATACTTGTTCTGTTTTGCTGAAAACATGTCCTTCTGCATGAGAGGTGCTTGCTGGAGAGGAGGTGACGTTGCGTGTTGATGGCGAGCATGATGATGATGGCCAACGACACTCTCCCTCGACATTTATCATTTAGTTTATGTTTTGGATAGTTATTGTAATCAAAAGATTATGAAATTATTTAGTGTGTCTCACATTTTGTGAGACGGTTATTCATATGAGCTTGTAACAAACAGTTGTTCCACTTTTATGAATAATTTCTATTTGTGTTCATATCTTGTTTGATTATATGTGAATTATTCTTGTTGTTTGAAACTAATTGATAATGCATGAACATTTGTAAAATATTGAAATGCCTTAAAATAGCCAACTTAATGATATATTCATTAATGAATGAAACCATTGTTTAAAATTCAAAGTTATGTGATAATATGTGAAAGTCATTCGATTTCTTATCACATATAAATCATGCCTAAGTTCGGCAAAATAACTTGAACACCGTGTATTACTTGAATACAATGTGTTTAATGAATTGTTAAAAGTAAATACATATTCTATGTATTGTGTTTTAACGAAAATGGTAATTATCATTATATGATTGTTTAAATGTGTAAAGAAGTTTACCAAAGGAAACATAAGTATGAAACTATTTGATTTGATCAAAGTGTTTCATCAAACAAAGTGTGTTAAATATAAAAGAGAATCTAATTACTATGATTTGATCAATAGCAATGAAATTTGACTTTATAAGAATGGCATAAAAGAAATTGTGGAATGCAAAGCGTTTTGAAAACATCAAAATTCAAAACATCACGATGTGATATTAGATATCAAAATGGGTAAATAGATGGCACCAAATAAATCGTTGTAGTGTAGATGTAGAGACCATTAGTTACAAATAGTTAGCACTCAATTAGAATATATTGTGAACCATTTGAATTCGTGAAAGCGGATCCATATCTTGTATGGATCGTCGTGGAAGTTTTGGGGTTATTTTATATAACCAAAACAATAGCGAATAAGTCCTTGTAGAGTATTCATTGGAAACTTTGAATACGAAATCCATAGCTAAAACCAAAAGAGAAGCAAAACTTGTATTGCTTAGATTTTGGTGCATTCTTGAGAAAGCTCACTTCTAGTGATATTTCTCGATTATGAAGCAAATGGAAGATAGTGAAAAACATGATGATGATTAATATCCCTGCATCAGAGTGTTGAGAAGCGCAACAGACAATGTTCCTGGATGATTCTCTTCACAAAGGAAAGAATCAATGATAATGATCATTGTGTGTTCCTCACTGGTGTTTTGACTACATGAAGTCGGATTCAAAATAATCCATATCTTGTATGGAGACATTTGTGAATCATTTTTCATGATTCTTGGAATATGACATACCTACGAACTACTAAGGAACTAATGGTAAACTAGAATTATGAAAAATCCTAGAAGCAAAAGTCACTTGAGATTAGAAAGCAATTCATTGTTGAATCTCATAAGTAAAAGGGGTTACTTGGAATTTTCCCAAATGACTGCAAAGCCATTGTGGCACGGGGGGTGAATGACAAAAGCACAATTTGTCAAGTATTGGACGAATTCAAATGAATTTGATTCAAGTGTGTTGAATGTCTAGAGGAATTAAAACTAGTAAAAGTACTAGTATCTCATAGTAAAACTCCAAGTTTGATATTTGATCAAAGGATTTTGAAATTGTTCAAACTAGTGAGTGGATATGCAATTTGCATGAAATTGAGTGGGAGCTATGAAAGTCTTCCTAAAACAATATGTAAATGACATATTTTTGAGTGGGAGCAATATAAGTCTCAAATTCAAATATGTAGGAACATAGTTTGAGTAAGAGTACTGACTCATACCTAAATATGTAGGAACATATTTTGAGTGGGAGCTTATAGGAGTGATTCTTAAGTGTGTTAAGAATAAAACCACAAGTACCGATAAATAATGATTTATAAGGTTGATAATAAGTGTATTATGATATTATGTAGTATTCCTTAAGGGATTCTGAAAAGGGTTTCAGAATAGAAGTTAATTAAGGAACTGGTCCTTAATAGCTCAAGTTAGGAATAGTACTAAGATTAACATCAATGGCTGAAAGAAAGAAAAGGATGATCATCATCCACTATGTTGAGACATAGGTTCTATATTAGAAAACCATGATGATAACTTAACATAATATATGATCCAATAAGGAACGTTTAAAAGTGATTAAGTCTGAATCACAGAACGTTGAGCTAAGTTTGTCTGCAGTGTCTAATAGAGAACTGCAGACATGTTTTCCAAATCCATAAAGGATGACATAGCTTAAAGCATAAAGGGTTATGTTATAAGGGAATATTTTGGAAACTCCTGTAAATACTGATTTAAGTCAAGTAGGAAGCGAGGTGAACAAAACATCGAAAGTTGCATAGAGTGCACTAGTGTTTCGATGATTACATTTATAATAATAGATAAGGGTACCATCTAAATTGTTGTATAATGTTATGGCGGGGTAGTTCGCTTTTAACGTAGAATGATGTGTCCTAGGGCACAGTGCCCATGAGAAAGCCCTCGATGTTGATCTAAACTCACTGTAGGCTCCTGGAATCAGGCCTCGTTCTGCTGCCATAGCGACGATGCATACACACAGATGTTATCATGTGATGATAAAGTATTAATGTCAATCAAGGTGATATTAGTAAGTTGCATAGGATTTGGGACTGTAAAGTACAGACCCAAGACTCAACCTCTTCCATGAGCAAGCATGTTCAGGGTACCGGATATATGGTGCTAACGATTAAGAACAAATGCAGCTAGTGTATTTGTACTCTAGTGCAAGTGGGAGACTGTTGGAAATATGCCCTAGAGACAAATAGTAATAAGGACTATTACCATATTTCATAAAGTTTATGATTAAGTTTTATATCATGCTATAACTGTATTGAGTGGAAACATCAATACATGTGTGATATATAAACAAACAGGGGTTCCCAGTGAAACTCTAGTCACTGGTTCATTGGTCAACAGATGATCAAGTTTCCTGATCATGTGGCATTTATGCCAGTTGGAAATGGAGTCAACTCATTCTGAGAATGAGATGATGAACCAATACCCAACCTAAACATCGTGACCTGATCATGTCACGAAGTTCAAGTTACGATGATTAGAAATGGATCCTCGTAGACTATTCCTTAGACCGTGAGGCTATATCAATCACTGTCTCCCGAGAGTGCTTAGATGGCATCAAGCGCCACTTGGTAATACAGTGGTTATAAAGGTGTGTTCAGGTACCCGGAGGAAACCATAGAGGCAATATATGTCAAGAGCGGGATTTGTCCGTCCACGTGACGGAAAGATACTCAAGGGCCCACTTGGAGAAGTTATATCCAATAGCTGCGCAACGTGTGATTTGATCATAGGGATATCATTTGTCGGAACGAGTCAAGTAGCATTGTTCGGTAATGATATTGAACATGACATGGTGATGTCATTGATCAGATCTTGGGCAATGCAAGTATCGAGAGACAAAGGGAATAAGACACGACCGTCCTGGTTCAAACGACGAAAGATCTTCGTGGAACGCACATGGCCATCCAGGTCCCTCAGTTGATCATTGGTCTGGGAGTGTCCCGACCATGTCTGGAGTGTTTCCAAACCATAGGGTATCACGCTTAAGGGTTTGATGATTCTTAGAGAGTGTTTATAGGATCAGAAGAATCGCCGAAGAATAGTAGAGAGAAAACAGGAAGGGTTTCGGCAAGTTCGGAGGATGTCCGGAGTGGAGGTGGAAGGTTTTCCATAGCCACGAAGATTGAATAATATATTAATGAATGTTAAATATTGATTTAATCATTTATTCATAATTATTTAATAAAAGAGACAATCAATTTAAAGGTCAACAGGCTTAATGGGCCGATTCTGGAGGGAAGAGGGCCCATTAGGGAAAGGAAAGAGGGGAGAAGGGGCAAGGGGTGGCCGGCTAGGCCAAGCCCCCTCCCCCCCCGCGCGGGGCCCACTAGGGTCAACCAGCAACTGCCCCCCTCTCCGTCTCATTTAGTCCCACCTCGGGACTTTGAGGGAGGTAGTACCTCCTCTCCCCCTATATATAGTGGGGGTATTTGGCCAGATAAATACACACAATATTCAATAAAGGTCTTCTCACTTTTGGGAAGACCTCCAATTGATATTCTCTCTCTCTCTCTCTCTCATGACCGTGGTCCCAAGTTCGGACTGCGCGAATGAGAGACATCTTCACCGCGAAGCGCCGTCGTGCTGCGGGATTCGGATCCAGGAGCTCTACTTCTGTAACTGCTGCTAGATCAGGGAAGCGGGAGTCATCGTCAGGCACCAGACGTGTGTAACTCCCCGCGAGGTGTCACACTTGAGGCACTCAAATCGTTGGAGCCACAGGAGCGCAAGGACTTCATCACGACCTTGAGGTCGGTTTTGGCTCGTCTACATCAACCACGCTCTCCTGAGCGTTGATAATGCTTTTCGGTCTTCAAGGGTAAGTTCGCGAAAAGCCCCTCGCCGTTACTATATTACTAATAGATAGGTCCTGGCAGCATCAGGGGTTTAGGGGCGTAGGGTAAAAATTATTGTTTTCATACGCAGAACCCCTTCAAAATAAACTAGCCACATTTGATGTGAATCATTACAACATAACACTTTTGGTGTTTTGATCATGCTTGCTCATGGAAGAGGTTTTGTCTATGGACTATACTATACATATCCTTATGTCTTTGCGAATTGTTAATGCCACCTAATTTGACATTCTTGTTATCATCACATGATAACCTTGCAGTGTAAATATTTATGTTTTGGCGACATAGTGTTGTTTTTGTTCCTTCTGTCATGACATCCGATTAGTTAATCAAAAGATGACGTTTTCAATATCATGAACATTAGGAACACACACTGTGGAAGATGGACTTCCCCAGCCGTAACATTTCATATTTTACCTTTGAAGTAATCATATACTTCTTAAGTCAATGTAAATCTAACCAATAGTGCACTAAATGCCACTTTGATGTCTAACCATGCTTCTCTTATTCTAAAGTACTCAATGTTGTGAGAATTCAATCATCTAGGTTGGGTGGAACTTCTTAGCGTAACCCTTTTACGATCAAGTTCACCATCCTTTACAGATCAGATGTATACCTCTAGTTCTCTCTAGACACTGAAGACTATACTTAACCTTTTGTTCATTGATTCAATCAGATATCACTTCGGAACCTGTTCTTTTGTTTAAGAATTTGGGTCATATTATGTCGATTATACAACATGGTTTTACAAGATGGAACCTATGACTGAGGCATAGTAGATGTTGCATATCTTTTCCTTCTTTTAACCATCACTATAAAAAAAGTTGGCTTTTACAACGGATGATTTTCGAGGTTGAAGGCCCGTTTTTCGTGGCCAAAGAGTCTTGCACGACGGATGGCCTTCGTGGTAAAAGCCCCATCACAAATGAATTAATCATGGTTTTTTTTCGCCCGTGGAGGATCGCACCCTTCAACCACGAAAACATGTTCCGTCGTAGATCTGTTTGCCAGCCACGCTGACGGCTGACGTCATGCAAACTGCCACGTGGTAGCCACCATTAGCAGCCGGTTATTGCCGTTAATGGTCATAGAAATCGTGGCAGAAGCTAGGCCCAGCCAAGGCCTGCTAAATACTAACTGGGCTGGCCCATCAGGGGAGCCCAACAAGAAGATGACCCGTTACTGTTTTGTCATGCACTGTTTGAAATGGGCCCTGAGATGTGGCCCGTGAACTTTTAGGCCCGATTCTGTTTCGGCCTACAGAAGGCCCATGTTGGTCCAATACTGTGCTGCCATTTGAGGCCTGCACAAATCCGGCCCTGCACTATTCAGGCATGTTACCAATTTAGCCTTTTATTGTTTAGTCATGTTACTGTTTTAGCCTTTTAGGAATTTTGACCCGTTACTGTTTAGGGCCATTAGTGTTTGGGCTTTTACCTATTAAGGCCGGCACTATTTGGCCTGTTACTGTACTGGCCTGCCACCGTACTGGCCTTTTTGCTGTTGATACCTTTTACGGTTCCGACCTTTCCACTGTTCTGGCCTTTTACTGTTCTGGCCTTTTATGGTTCTGTCCTTTTACTGTTCTAGCCTTTTGCTGCTACGGCCTTTTACTATTCTGGCCTTTTACTGTTCTGGCATTTTAATGTTCTAGCCTTTTACTGCTCTGGCCTTTTACTGTTCTGGCCTTTTATGTTCTAGCCTTTTACTATTCTGGCCTTTTACTATTCTGGTCGCTTTGGGTCGTCCATGTGCATGTTGTTTCAACGTTCGGCATGCTACTGCTCCGTCTTGTTAGTGGTTTGGACTTTTTTGCTAGCGCCTACTTTTCACAGAACAGGTGAATATCAAGACATCAATTAATAAACACACAGAAATTAAAATTACTTATTACACAACAAGAAAAGTTTGTTACAATAGGTTATACAACAAGATCGTAATTCCAATAGATTACAACGTGTTAGTACCATCAATAAGAGATCGGTACATGGCAATTTGCTTCACTGTATCATCTGTCCTCTTCTTCAATATTTCAGCTACAGATCTAAGAGCAGCCACACCCTTTCGTTTTGCATGCAATACAACATTTATATATGTATCACATGCAGGAGTTGGTCTAGGTGGACTGTTAAGTAAGTTTGCTTCGGCAATGCAATGGGAGGATGAATGGGACGAGGGATAACAACTTTCGGTCCTGCCTTCCAAGGACTCTTGCTGGGTTTTAACTGTAGTCTGCTAAAATATGGTGAAACAGGTTAAAACAAACAACAAGGGAAACAAGTAGTATTATATAAAGTAGAGATTATTTAAAGTAAGTATGAACTTACAGTAGCACATTCAGGCTGACAGTAGCTCCTCCTCGAGCGGGTGCGACTCCTGGTCAATCTGCCAGAAGAATCTGAGTAGAGAAGTTGGAACTCTGGTCCTTTTACTCCATTATCATTTCTCTGCATGACATTTGAAACCAAGTTGGTTGGTTTGGAAGCATGAAAACTCTTAAAAAACACCAAAAACATAGCATTAAAAATTCCAGATGTATGTTTCAAACTAGATAGCTGGAAGGATGAAAGCAGGTGAAAACACCAACATATAGCATGAAAAATGACCAGCTATATCATCCAAACTAGATGGACATTTTTTGAATTAAGCATTCGCACATATATTCACAATTGAACATAAATGCATATGTCATTGGAAGTTCTTAGGTAGAATGACAACTAATTAACATGATAAGAAACTAGCCTAAGTAACACAAGGAAACCTCACGATTCAGCCTTGTTGGGCATCAGATTGTCAGTGTTGGATCCTCTATGAGCTGTTTGCATGACCCGTGCGAGCTGTCGGAAAGAATAGAATCTATGAGTTCGTGTTGGAGGATTAAACCGATAGCGTGAGAATAAAGAAAAGGAATAAAAGCAAGAAGCTAATGAGGTGGATAGGACCTACAAGATGAAGGGTGAAAACGAAATGGCAATAGCATACAGGATATTGAGTAACATCCTGAAGATTTCATAGCTTACGAGTAACAAAAATATAGCAAACGGGCAAGAGAAATTACCGCTGCGCGGCGAGGACGGGTGGGACGGGCAAGTGGGCAGCGGGGGCGACGGCTTGGCATTTCGGGGTCAGCAATAAATGATTCAGTGAAGCGGCCTCGATTGGGTAGACAACGGCGTTGGCAAAGTAGATCCGGTGCTGCGAGGGAGTCAGTGAAATAGTTCCGGTAAAGAGCGCCTGTAGTGGAAGAGCTCCGGTGTGGAAGAGAGGGCCGGCGGTGAAGCAGCTAGAGGAAGGTCAAGGTTGGAGGGGTGTGGGCGGGGAAGAGACGATGTGGAGATATAGGTGGGATGACGCACATTTACGACCTATACCCCTCTATTATTGCAGTACTCCCACGGTCCTTGTTTACGGAGCATGGATAGAAGAGGAATTTTGCATTTGCAAAAAGCGGGGCAGGATATTTGAATAGATGCGCGGGATATTTGAATAGATGTGCGCGGGATGTTTCGGCGCCATGCGAAAATTTTGAGGTTGAAGCTTCCGACGTACGCTACTCCGATGCGGCCGCTCTCACATGTTCGCCCCGTCTAGACCCACACGCTAGTGATATTATGCTTACCAACATATAAATGAGTTTCCACACATTTGCCGAAATTGATAAACAATATACTTTGAAGGCTTTCATACAAGATGACCAAGTTCACGGCCATATCTCTGTTATAGTTTATAATAGTGTGTCCATATCTGGTAGATAGCTGCATCTTGGCATTTCAAAAGAAGATTCTAGATTTGATGGACAATGCCCAACTTTCATGAATTTCCAAACTTTCTAGCTAAATCTATGTAATAAAATGACTTTTTGGCAATCTGAATTAAATATGTCTAATTTCGAACTAGAAAGTGTGTGATATACCTTGCTCTTAACTTTTTTAAAATAATTCAAAGATATCAAGTAGTCAAATATTGGAGAACCACCGAGAGTTCCGGAAAATTCAACTTTTTGATATGAATGGTAATGACACCTAATTTCAGCCATTTTAAAAAATACAAAGAAACAAAATATAAAAAGAAATGCATCCATTATTTTCTCTCTTCATGTCTCACTATGTGCACTAGCTAGTTTCCATGCAAAAATAAAATCTTGAAATTTGATAATTTCTGAGAAAAAATTGTATCATAATATATATGGAGTACCATGTAAGAATATGCATGGCTTTCAAACCAGATGACCAAGGTCATGGCCATATATTTTCTATAGTTTATAATAACCTATCCATATTTTTATGGTGTGTATTGGCATTTAAAATATTATTTACAAAGGAAGCTTCCAAATTGGAAGTTATTTCAATTTTCTAATGCACAACAATGGCTTTAGTCATGAAGCTACTACAAAACATGGCTTTAAATCCCACTGCCCCGGTTTTCACTCAAACTATATATAGCCTAGGGTTAATTAAGTTTAGGGTTCGGGGTTTTATTTTGGGTTGAGGGTTTAAGGGTTCATGGTTTATGGTTTAGGATTTTAGGGTTTAGGATTTTAGGATTTAGTGGTTTAGGGTTGTTCAAGGTTTTAGGGTTTATGATTGTTTAGGTTTTAAGGTTTAGGGAATTTTCAATAATAATGTTCAAGCTTTATATATATGGTTATACTCATGGAATAGAATGGCATTATCGCAATTTAATAAAAGTATTTCAAAATTTGATCTATAAGTGCATTATACCTCCTTGGTAAGGGTTTAGGGTTCTAGGGTTAGGAAGTTAGAGTTCTAGGGTTAGGAGGTTATTAGTGTTTACGGTTAAGGGTTTATGAATTTCAATAATGTTCAAGCTTTATGCTTATATTCATGTAATAGAATGGAGTTACCACAATTTAACGAAGTATCTCAAATTTTGATCTATAAGTGCATGGTACCTGCTAGTTTAGGGTTTATGGGTCGATGATTTAGGGTTTCATGGTTTAGGTTTTATGGGTTGTTTAGGGTTTAGGGATTAGTGATTTTTTCAATAATTCTCAAAGATTTATACTCATATTCGTCAAATAGAATGGTGTTACCTGCTTTAATGAAAGTATCACAAATGTTGATCTATAAGTGCATGATACCTGCTTGGTTAGGGTTTTACAGTTTAGGTTTTATCACTCTATAGGGTTTAGAGTTTAGCGAATTTAGAATAATTCTCAAGCTTTATTGTTATATTCGTCGAATAGAATGACATTACCTAATTTAATGAAAGTATCTCAAATTTTGATCAATAAAGTGCATGATATCTGCTTGGTTAGTGTTTATGTGTTGAGGGTTTGGGGTTTTAGGGTTTAGGTTTTAGGGGTTGTTTATGGTTTAGGGTTTAGGGAATTTTCGATAATGCTCAAGATCTGTGCTTATATTCGTCGAATAAAATGGCGTTAGCAAATTAAACAAAAGTATATCAAATTGTGATCTATAAGTGCATGCTACGTGCTTGGTAAGGGTTTAGGGTTTAGGGTTTTAGGGTTTTGGGTTTTAGAAATTTTCGATAATGTTCAAGTTGCTTTATGCTTATATCCGTTGAATAGAATGGCATTACATCAATTTATTGAAAGTATCTCAAATTTTGATGTATAAGTGCAGAATACCTGCTTTGGTTAGGGTTTATGGGTCGAGGGTTTAGGGTTATAGGTTTTTACAGTTTAGTTTATGGGTTGTTTAGGGTTTTGAGTTTAGCGAATTTTCAATAATGCTCAAGCTTTATGCTTATACTCGTAGAACAGAATGGGTGTTAGTTGATTTAATGACAGTATCTCGAATTTTGATCAATGTGTGCATGACACATGCTTGGTTAGGGTTTATGGCTTTAGGGTTTAGGGTTTAAGTTTTAGGGGTTGTTTAGGGTTTAGGGAAATTTTGATATGACTCATGATTTATGCTTATATTCGTCAAATAGAATGGCGGTACCCAATTTAACGGAATTATCTTAAATTTTGATCTATAAGTGCATGCTACGTGCTTGGTGAGAGAGACTTTAGGGTTATAGGGTTTAGGGGTTTAGGATTTGGGTTTTACAGGTTTCGGTTTTCGGGAATTTTGAATAATGTTCAAACACGGGGAGAGAGATTGAATCAGATCAGCTTGGCGTCGGACACGTGAGTTTGTTCCCTGCGTCGGAGGCGCTTCGTCAGGCTCAAATGGTTCGATCGC
Source organism: Avena eriantha (assembly GCA_910589775.1). NCBI lineage: Eukaryota > Viridiplantae > Streptophyta > Magnoliopsida > Poales > Poaceae > Avena > Avena eriantha. Next base: position 126,947,727 of record OU342744.1, on the reverse strand, counting down.
GCGCGGCCGTGACCGATGGATTTTCTAGTTAATCTCCTCTCTCTCGTTCATTACTCTCCCAATTGATCAATGTATTGGCATCTAATTTTGTTGCTTCTTTTTTACCATTTGGAGCACCGATCGATCGGATCGCTTGTGTACAAGTCAACTCTCAAAGCAAGCCTATTATTATTTGGATCAAGGATGCTTATTGCAACGCATGCATCGGATTAGGATAAAAAAATCTCTTTCCACCCAATTCTACTTCGATTATTATATTCTGTCCTATCTACTAATCGTTTGTGCATGTAAGTATAAGAAGAATCCCAAGTAATGAGCAATCAGTGCCACTCGTCTCATCACCCTCGGTGCCTCGCCCGCCGTGGGCACGTCCGTCGCAGGCTCGCCACGGTTATGAACTCTCCATACTCGGGGACTCGCCTCGCCTGTCGCGGACTCATCGCCCTCGCCGACTCTCCACGCTCGGGGGATTCGCCTCGCCAATGCTGCGACTCGCCGACCTTGCAAACTTGCCACATTTGGCGACTCGCCGGCCAGGAACTCGCCATGCTACCGGCTAAATGCCGCACAACTTCGCCCTAGCGCGACCTCCGTCCACCGCGCCGACCCCGTGTCCGCCGCGTCGACATCGCCATAGGCGACTCCATCCGCCGTGTCGACTCCGTCCGCCGCGTCGACTTCGCCAAAGCGCGACCCCGTACGCCGCGCGACCATATGTCTGCCGGATCAACTCCGCCAAAGTGCGGCCTCCCTTTGCCCTAGCGCGACCTCCGTCCGCCATGTCGACCCCGTGTCCGCCGCGTCGACTTCGCTCTAGCGCGGCCTCCGTCCGCTGCGTCAACCCCATGTCCGCCGCGTCGACCCCATGTCCGCCGCGTCGACTTCGCCTTAGCGCGGCCTTCGTCCATCGCGTCAACCCCGTGTCCTCCACATCGACTTGGCCCTAGCGCGGCCTCCATTCGCCGCGTCGACTTCGCCCTAGCGTGACCTACGTCCGCCGCGTCGACTCCATGTCTGCCGGGTTGACTTCGTGTCGGCCGCGTCGACTTCGCCCTAGCGTGAGCTCCGTCCACCGCGTCGACCCCGTGTCCGCCGTGTCAACTTCGCCAAAGTGCGACCATACGTCCGCCGCGTCAACCCTTTCCGGCTACGTCGAATGCGTACGCCGTGCCTACTAAGGGACCTTCATCGTCCGAGTCGCCAGAGAGGGTCGCATGCCATGCTGCATGGACTCACCACTAGGCGTCTCTTCCCCCCGGGAAAATCAGTCCGCCTTTGTCAACCTTTGAAAGAGCGACTCGCAATGGCCAAGTAGTGCGGACAAGGACTCGCAAACCGAGACTCGGATCGTCCACGAAAAACGCTAACCGAGAGCCATCATTGGAGTCGCCTTGCTTGACTGGCCTTCCGGGCCAAGACAAATGGCAGTGCTACACAAGCAGCACCATGTCCTCCTCAACCTTAGATAGTGCGACTCGCATGGCCAAGTACTATGGACGAGGACTCGCAAACCGAGCCTCGGATCGTCTAGGAAGAACGCTAAGCCGAGAGCCATCTTTGGAGTCGCTGCGACTGGCCCCCCGGGCCAAGATGAGAGACTCGCTAACAAAAACAGCGCAATCAACATCATCGCAGACTCGCCACACTCGGGGACTCTCCCCTCGCGGACTCGCAATCATCGCCGACTCGCACATCACGAACTCTTCCCACGCGGACTCGCCATGCTTGGCAACAGCCACTACTATTTTCAGAATGTACATCTCTAAAGAGCCTCAAGTCGCCTCTACAAGCCAACTCGAGCCTCGGGGACTACTGCTAGGCATACTACATGTGCGCGTGGTTCCACGACTGCTACTCGCTACGCACGGGGACTTGCCACTGTGGACTCATCCTCGCGTACTCAACACGCTCGCGGACTCGCACTCGCGTACTCAACACGCTCGGGGACTCGCCACCGCGGACTCACCCTCGCGAACTCAACACACCCGGGGACTGGCCACCGCGGATACGCTCTCGCGTACTCGCCACGCTCGGGGACTCGCCACCGCGGACTCGCCCTCGCGTAGTCAACACGCTCGGGGACTCGCCACCACGGACTCGCCCTCGCGTACTCACCAGCTCGGGGACTCGCCACCGCGGACTCGCCGTCGCGTACTCAACACGCCCGAGGACTTGCCATCGCGGACTCGCCCTCGCGTACTCGCCACGCTCGGGGACTCGCCAACGCTGACTCGCCCTCGCGTACTCAACACGCCCGGGGACTCGCCGCCCTCGTGCAGTCTTCATGCTCGGGGACTCGCGTTGCCCCTCGCAGACTTGACACGCTCAGGGACTCACCATCACGGGATCGCCATCGTCGATTCGCGATCGCAGGCTCGCCCAGAGCGGATCGACTCGCTGAATACGGCGACTGGCACTACTGTACCTAGACGCCACGCCGACCGGAGGCCCAAGACGGCGACTCCAATACAAAGCCCATTAGCACTTGTAAACCCTAACTGACTGCATATATAAAGCCACCAGGGGAACCCCTTTGGGGGGACATCTCTCACATAAGATTAGATCTAGTCTCCCCCTCCGCCTTCGGCGGCTCCATGTAAACCAATCTATGATCATATACTGGATTGACAGCAGGATGTAGCGATCCTCCATCGAGGGGACGTGAACCTGGGTACATCGTGTGCCAATCTCACTCCCGGATTCTCCTACGTCGCCTTGCCCTTTCCTCTATGTAAGCTACCCTGTAGCATCTGCCATGGTCAATTCCACAACATTTATTGTTATATTCGTGGAATAGAATGGCGTTACCGCAATTTAATGAAATATCGAATCTCATATTTTGATCTATAAGTCCATGGTACCTGCTTGGTTAGGGTTTTTATATGGGTCGAGGGTTTAGGGTTTTAGGGTTTTACGGTTTAGGTTTTATGGACTGAATAGGGTTTAGGGGTTTTATCAAATTTTCAATAATACTCAAGCTTTATGCTTATATTCGTCGAATAGAATATATATGGCGTTACCTAACTCATTGAAAGTATCTCCAAATTTGATCTATAAGTGCATGATACCTGATCTGTTAGGCTTTATGGGTTGAGGGTTTGGGGTTTTAGGTTTATGTTTTCTTAGGGGTTGTTTAGGGTTTAGGGTATTTTCAATAATGCTCAAGATTTATGCTTATATTCATCGAATAGAATGGAGTTACCAGTTTAATGAAAATATATCAATTTTGATCGGTAAGTGCATGCTACGTGTTTGGTAAGGATTTAGGTTTTAGTGTTTAGATTTCAGGGTTTCAGGAATTTTAAATAATGTTCAAGCTTTATGCTTATATTTGTGGAATGGAATGGCGTTACCGCAATCTAATGAAAGTATCTCAAATTTTGATATATAAGTGCATGATACCTGCTTGATTAGGGTTTATGGGTCGAGGGTTTAGGGTTTTACAATTTAGTTTTATGGGTTGTTTCCGGCTTAGGGTTCAGAGAATTTTTGGTAATGCTCAGGATTCATGCTTATATTTGTCTATTAGAATGGCGTTACCTAATTTAATAAAAGTATCTCAATTTTTGATCTATAGTTGCACGATACCTGCTTGGTCAGGGTTTAGGGGTTTAGATTTTATGGTTTAGGATTCCGCGAATTCTCAATAATATTTTCAAACTTTATGGTTATATATATTCGTGGAACGGAATGGTGTTACCGAAATTTAATGAAAGTATCTCAAAAATTGATCTACAAGTTGATGATATCCTGCTTGGTCATATTTTTTGTTAAATAAAATTGAAGGTACCTGGGTACTAAAACAAGGGAGAAACAGGAAGAGTTGCTTGAGATTTAGGCGTTGTTTGGTTGGGCCCGAATTCTGGCTTTTGATTTTTGGCTTATAAAGCTACGAATGTGTTTTTGGCTTTGTTTTTTTAGCTTTTACTCTGACATAGTGGAATGATAGTATAAGCCAGGTTGGATGATTTTAACAATTTCATCTCGATTTAGCGAAAAATGTTTGAATTTTGAACAACAAGCGATGGGAATCTCTACTTCCCATAATTCTGGCTTACTGACATGTGAGGCACTTGCATAGTGGGTCCAAAAAGTCGGTGTAGGTCGGAGTGGGCAGGCAGGTAAATATTGAAGAAGGGCTAGGAAACATGGATGGGGTGATGCACTTCGGAGAACACAAATTTACCACCTATATCCCTCTGTTATTGTAGTGCTCCATCGGATTCTTGTTTCCGGAGCAGGGATAGAAGATGAATTTTGCATTCTAGAAAGAGGTGAAGCATGTTTGAATGGATGCACGGGATATTTTAATGGATGAGTGCGATGTTTGGGCGCCGTACCAAATTTTGAGGTCGAAGCTTCTAGCATACGCTACTCCGGCGTGGGGCGTCTGAGACGCGCTGTCACCATCTAGGCCCACACGCCAGCGAGAGTTGCTTCCCAGCATTTAAACGAGTTTCTAGGCATTTGCTGAGATTTTCGAACAATTTAAGGCTTTCAAGAAGGTGACCATCGTCCAAAAAAAAGTTGACCAAGGTCATGGAAATAGTTTATGATGACATGTCCGTATTTGGTAGATCGGTGCATCTTTGGAAATCAACCAATATGTCTGCTTCCAAATTTGAAGTTTGTTTTCAAATTTTCAAGTAACAACAATGTGTTTTATTGTGAAGCAACTACAAAGATGATAGCTCAAAATGCCACCGCCCCCTTTTTCACACAATGTATAACGCCCTTGCAAGCTTCTAGGCTAAATTTGTGCAATAAAAAAATTGGGGCTAGATTTTTTTGGGGGCTGGGACTGCATGTTTGAATGGATGGGCGGGATGTTTGAATGGGTGGGCGGGATATTTGAATGGGTGAGCGGGATATTTCAGTGCTCTGCCGAAATTTTGAAGTTGAAGCTTCTAAGGTATGCTACTTCCACTTGGGATGTTGTCCCCGTCAGATAGACCCACAAGCCTGTATGCTTTCCAGCATTTAATGAGTTTATAGACATCTGTCGAAATTAATGAACATTAATTCAAAGCTTTCAAACAAGAGGAGCAAGGTCATAGCCATAGTTTCTATACCTTTTTCATCTTTTGTACTACTCCGTACATTGAAGCATCTTCGCTAACCAAGCTTACAAACATGGCCATATTTGGTAGATCGGTGCATCTTGGCATTTCAAGCAATTGTTTACGAAGGAGAATCCAGATTTGATGGATAATGCCCTAGTTTCATGAGTTTCCAAACTTCCTAGCTGAAGATGCTGAAATTAAATAACTTTTTCACAATTGAAAGGAAGTATATTTACGAACTACAAAGTGAGTGATATAGCTTGCTCTTGAATTTTTTAAAATATTTTAAAGGTACCGAATTAGTCAAATATTGGAGAACCACCGAGAGTTTTGCAAGATTTCAATTTTTGATATGAATAGTAATGACACCAAATTTGGGCCATTTTTTTAAATAAAGAAACAAAATATAAAACAAAATACAACCATTCGTTTCTCCGTTGGTGTCTCACTATGTGCATTGGCTAGTTTCCATGAAAATATATAAAATTTGATAACTCTTGAAAAACTCATTTCACAATATGGCGTACCATGTTTGAACATTCATGGCTTTCAAAAACTAGATGACCAATGTCAAGGCCATATGTGTTACCATACTTTATGATAATGTAACCATGTTTGGTAGATTGGTGCATATTGGTATTTCAACATTGTTTAGAAAAAGAGCTTCCATATTTGGAGTTATTTTAAAAGCTCCAATCGATAATAATGGATTTAATTTGATCATATGATATATGGTGTACCATGTATGAATTTGCATGGCTTTCAAACTAGGTGACCAAGGTCATGGCCACACCTTTGCTATAGTTTTTACCAACATGTTTGTATCTGGTAGATTGGTCCCTATTATTGGCATTTAAAATATTATTTACAAAGGAAGCTTCTGAATTTGAAGTTATTTTCAATTTTTCAAGCGACGACAATGGCTTTTGTCATGAAGAAACTACAAATAAGTATGGCTCAAAATCCCATTTCCCTAGTTTCCACACAAGATATATATAGCCTGGGGTTTAGGGTTCGTGTTTTTTGGGTTGAGGGTTTAGGGGTTTAGGGTTTATAGTATATGATTTAGGATTTTAGGGTTTAAGGCTTATGAGTTTAAGGTTCGTATTTAGGGTTTAGGGTTTCTAGGTTTTAGGGTTTATGAATTTTCAATAATAATGTTCAATCTTATATATATATGCTTATATATTCATGAAATAGACTCATGTTATTGCACTTTAATGAAAGTATCTCGGATTTTGATCTATAAGTGCATCATATCTGCTTGGTAAGGGGTTGAGGGTTTAGGATTTTTATGGTTTTTGGGGTTTAGGAGTTTAGGGTTTAGGTTTTTTTAGGAATTTTCGATAATGTTCAAGCCGCTTTATATATGCTTATATTCATGGAATTGAATAGCGTTAGCACAATTTGAGGAATGTTTATCTAAAATTTTGATCTACAAGTGCATGTGATACCTCATTTGCCAATGTCGTTTAGGTGGGGTTGAGTGGTTAGGGTTTTAGGGTTTAGGGCATTTTCGATAATGTTCAAACTTTACTGTTATATTCATTTAATAGAATGGCGTTACCGCAATTTAAAGAAAGATTGAATCTCAGATTTTGATCTATAAGTCCACGATACATACTTAGTTAGGGTTTATGTGGGTCGAGGGTTTAGGGTTTTATGGTTTTACGGTTTAGGTTTTATGGACTGAATAGGATTTAGGGGGTTTATCGAATTTTCAATAATACTTGAGCTTTAAGCTTATATTCGTTGAATAGAATATGGCGTTACCTAACTCAATGAAAGTACTCAAAATTTGATCTATAAGTGCATGATACCTAATTGGTTAGGATTTATGGGTTGAGTATTTGGGGTTTTAGGTTTAGGTTTTATTAGGGGTTGTTTAAGGTATTTTTGATAATGCTCAAGATTTATGCTTATATTCATTGAATATAATGGAGTTACCAGTTTAATGAAAATATATCAATTTTTGATCGATAAGTGCATGTTACGTGCGGTGTAGAGGGTTTAGGGTTTTAGGGTTTAGGGCATTTCCAACAATGTCAAACTTTATTGTTATATTCGTGGAATAGAATGGCATTACCGCAATTTAATGAAAGGTCGAATCTCAGATTTTGATCTATAAGTCCACGATACCTGCTTGGTTAGGGTTTATATGGGTCGAGGGTTTAGGGTTTTAGGGTTTTACGGTTTAGGTTTTATGGACTGAATAGAGTTTAGGGGGTTTATTGAATTTTCAATAATACTCAAGCTTTATGCTTATATTCGTCGAATAGAATATATATGGCGTTACCTAACTCATTGAAAGTATCTCCAAATTTGATCTATAAGTGCATGATACCTGATCTGTTAGGCTTTATGGGTTGAGGGTTTGGGGTTTTAGGTTTATGTTTTCTTAGGGGTTGTTTAGGGTTTAGGGTATTTTCAATAATGCTCAAGATTTATGCTTATATTCATCGAATAGAATGGAGTTACCAGTTTAATGAAAATATATCAATTTTGATCGGTAAGTGCATGCTACGTGTTTGGTAAGGATTTAGGTTTTAGTGTTTAGATTTCAGGGTTTCAGGAATTTTAAATAATGTTCAAGCTTTATGCTTATATTTGTGGAATGGAATGGCGTTACCGCAATCTAATGAAAGTATCTCAAATTTTGATATATAAGTGCATGATACCTGCTTGATTAGGGTTTATGGGTCGAGGGTTTAGGGTTTTACAATTTAGTTTTATGGGTTGTTTCCGGCTTAGGGTTCAGAGAATTTTTGGTAATGCTCAGGATTCATGCTTATATTTGTCTATTAGAATGGCGTTACCTAATTTAATAAAAGTATCTCAATTTTTGATCTATAGTTGCACGATACCTGCTTGGTCAGGGTTTAGGGGTTTAGATTTTATGGTTTAGGATTCCGCGAATTCTCAATAATATTTTCAAACTTTATGGTTATATATATTCGTGGAACGGAATGGTGTTACCGAAATTTAATGAAAGTATCTCAAAAATTGATCTACAAGTTGATGATATCCTGCTTGGTCATATTTTTTGTTAAATAAAATTGAAGGTACCTGGGTACTAAAACAAGGGAGAAACAGGAAGAGTTGCTTGAGATTTAGGCGTTGTTTGGTTGGGCCCGAATTCTGGCTTTTGATTTTTGGCTTATAAAGCTACGAATGTGTTTTTGGCTTTGTTTTTTTAGCTTTTACTCTGACATAGTGGAATGATAGTATAAGCCAGGTTGGATGATTTTAACAATTTCATCTCGATTTAGCGAAAAATGTTTGAATTTTGAACAACAAGCGATGGGAATCTCTACTTCCCATAATTCTGGCTTACTGACATGTGAGGCACTTGCATAGTGGGTCCAAAAAGTCGGTGTAGGTCGGAGTGGGCAGGCAGGTAAATATTGAAGAAGGGCTAGGAAACGTGGATGGGGTGATGCACTTCGGAGAACACAAATTTACCACCTATATCCCTCTGTTATTGTAGTGCTCCATCGGATTCTTGTTTCCGGAGCAGGGATAGAAGATGAATTTTGCATTCTAGAAAGAGGTGAAGCATGTTTGAATGGATGCACGGGATATTTTAATGGATGAGTGCGATGTTTGGGCGCCGTACCAAATTTTGAGGTCGAAGCTTCTAGCATACGCTACTCCGGCATGGGGCCTCTCAGGCGCGCTGTCACCGTCTAGGCCCACACGCCAGCGAGAGTTGCTTCCCAGCATTTAAACGAGTTTCTAGGCATTTACTGAAATTTTCGAACAATTTAAGGCTTTCAAGAAGATGACCATCGTCCAAAAAAAGGTGACCAAGGTCATGGAAATAGTTTATGATGACATGTCCATATTTGGTAGATCGGTGTATCTTTGCAAATCAACCAATATGTATGCTTCCAAATTTGAAGTTTGTTTTCGAATTTCCATGTAATAACAATGTGTTTTGTTGTGAAGCAACTACAAAGATGATGGCTCAAAATGCCACCGCCCCCTTTTTTCACACAATGTATAACGCCCTTTCAAGCTTCCAGGCTAAATTTATACAATAAAACAATTTTTGGGGCTAGATGCTTTTTTGGGGCTGGATGTTTTAATGGATGGGCGGGATGTTTGAATGGGTGGGCATGATATTTCGGTTCTCTACCGAAATTTTGAAGTTGAAGCTTCTAAGGTACGCTACTCCCACTTGGGATGTTGCCCCGTCAGATAGACCCACAGGCTTGTATGCTTTCCAACATTTAATGAGTTTATAGACATCGGCCAAAATTAATGAACATTAATTCAAGGCTTTCAAACAAGAGTAGCAAGGTCACAGCCATAGTTTCTGTACCTTTTTCATCTTTTGTACTACTCCGTACATTGAAGTATCTTCGCCAACCAAGCTTACAAACCTGGCCATATTTGGTAGATCGGTGCATCTTGGCATTTCAAGCAATTGTTTACAAAGGAGATTGCAGATTTGATGGATAATGCCGTACTTCCATGAGTTTCCAAGCTTCCTAGCTGAAGATGCTAAAATAAAATAACTTTTTGACATAAAGCCATTCATTCACAAAGTGTAATGCTATGTGTATTAGTTTCCATGGTAAAACATAAACTTGTATATTGACAAGTTTTGGATGAATTTTAATCTTTGGTGACTGGCAGGTGGGCCACGTATATGGTGACACCCAAAGCAGGGTAGGTTAGAATTTCCAAAGTTATCCCTCCTCACCCCTTCGCGCTGTGTATTAACTTCCACCCTCCGCCGCCTAGGCCTCACCCCCTTCCCCACAAAACAGACACACTTACGGCCGCTCCTCATCACCAACGTGCACGAAGAAGCTTTCCCTACCCATCGGTCTTCTTGAGACGCACCGATGGGCACGTCGATCCCATGGTAGTCCTTCTATCTCTAGCTCGATCTGGTTGGCATTTTTATTGCCCTTTCAAATACTCCTATGTAGTTTAATTTATCCTCAATCTGCATGGTCATAGTTTATTCTGTGCTGGATCTATGTTCCTAAATACCTTCGGCGATTTTTGCTGTCAATATGTTTGCTGAAATGCGTAGGCATATATAGTTTTTGTACTTCATCTATATGTTTCGTGCTTTTCTTTTAATAATAACCAACCTTGTATGTCATAATTAAACATATGGGCAGATTTTGGATAGAGATTGCTCCATTAGGCAGCGCTAAACATATCCTTGATGTTCTACGATTTATGGGATTTGTTAGAGCTCGTTGTGAAAACTCAAAGGTACATTTCCCCTGCCGGTTGTGTGCGAATCGTAGGGTGCTGCCTCAATGTATAGTGGAAGACCATATTTTTACATTTGGGATGCTTAGCACATATGTTAGATGGGTATTTCATCGTGAACCATATGATCCTCCATATGAACCGGGGGAAGCACATCTTTATCATCAAGATAAAGTAGGGGAAGCAGATGTTGATCAACTAGATCAACTGACAGAGGCATGTCCTAAGCATCTAGATCAACTTGGAGAAGGGGGGAGGAGAGAAAAAGTGCAAGCTGCATGGAACAGGTTTCATTTCTGGTACTACCGCTATGCCAGATGACAAGGTATATCTGTAGAACGACAAATGTTTAGGTTGTGTGTCTTTGATGTTTGTCTATAAACGTATATGTTAATCTACTAATCGCAGAAGTAGACGTCTGAAGAGGACTTTGATGGTAATGAGGATGACATGTTCATTGATGAGCCTGTACCTGAGGCTGTGGATCGGGTACACTGCGTCTGGATGGATTTGATGCAGGATTGCTGATCATCAGGGGTGTACTTTTGGTGCCGTTCATGACCACTAGCCCAGCTGCAAAACTCTTGGGGTGTAGAGCTATCCCATGATTGGTTCCCTACTGTCATAGTTCTGTAATATGGAGCTACCTTATTATGATTTCTAGGCCTTTGTTAGCAGAACCGTAATTGGAAACTATTCCGTATATTAGTATATACGGAGTATATGTGTGTTTGTGTGTGTTTCTAGTCTGAAATTCGAGCTTATCATTTTATCGGTTCCTAAACTGTTTTTGAGGCCCCAGCGCTGGTGCCCTATGCTGCAACTACCGCCATCTTGTCCACTGCTCCGTGAGACGAATCAGAAGAAGGATAATAAGCTGGGACCAATTTGATTCAAAGAGGGGCGATTTTCTCTGTCCTTGGAGAGGAACCCGAGAGAACTAGTACTGGTACCAATGGAAGGAGGAGGTTGGCTCGGTTAATTATCTCTCCCACTTGATGTGGGACCTGCTTTAACTCACCCCTGATGTGGGTCCCGCTTGAAACAGCTGTAGGCCACCACGTGATAGCTAGGATCAAAAATTCGGGATTCTCTCCCGGCAAAATGTTCCTGCCACTGCCACTTAAAAATACTTACTGTGGAAAAAAGTGTACTGCCCAGCCCACCTACTACTAGTAGTATTACTACTCCCCTGCGCATGCCTTTCTACTGACGACAAGACAAGAAACCATCACTAGCTAGCTCACATCCAGCAAGCAACTATTGGAACTAGTGCAACCTCCGATTGGGGAGTTCTTGTTGAAATAGGTGGGTGTATTTGCTCACCTCGAAATCCGGCTTTGCTTAATTTGCTTCCGATTGGGCCATTGGGGGTACTATTAGTACTAGGAGTAGTAGTATTCGGTATGCTTTGGTCGTGGAGTTCTTGTTTATTGATCACCTCGAAATCACCTAATCAGGATATTTTTCCTCTTCTCTAATCAATTGGGTCATCTGGGTAGGGTGGGGGTGGTGGTGGGGATGGGGGGAGGGGTGGGGGTGGGGGAGGTGGTACTGATTTCCTATGGATTCCGGATCAGGGCATGGTCACCACTGTTCTGATTGGGGCATTTGGTCGGGTTTGATTTCAGTGTTCTGCACTTCTATAACCTTTAGTTGTTACTCATAATGTGCAATGCATTTTGCGTCAGATTCTGTATGGAGAACTATGGGTCAGTGGCACACACGGCCACTACGGACAGGGATGGTCCCGTCAGTTCCCTTAAAAGTTGCCTAAAAAAGGTAATGTAGCAGTATATTCGTTGCGTTCTTCCATTCTTTCCAATGCTGAAAGTGGTTGGCTGCAACCTGGATATATCCCTGTGCTAAAAGTTGTCTATGTCTGCATCCTATTTTTGTGGAAGCTTCTATGACACCATCTCTTCTTCATTTACTGTAGCACGGTGGTACATACCTATGAACGTGCGGTGCTCCAAGTGCGGCAAATAGGATGGTACCCCCACATGCCGCAGGATCTGACGAGTACCACTACTCACCAAAAAACAAGCGCAAAGCCACCGACCAGCTGGGAAGGCCCAGCTTAAAGAGAAAGGTATTTGTTCTTAATACCCTTATTACCGTGGTGGAGACATATTTAAGTATTACCCGCTTGGTGTGATGCATGCTTATCAGATATTAAGAAACATATGTGTGATTTTATTAATTCTGGCACTTTGTTTATGTGAATCCAGATCTGGATCTGTCAGACTATCTCATACAGTCAGTATATGACTACTATGTATTGTACTCCCTCCGTCCCAAGGCTTAGGCATATACTGGATTTTTTGAAAAGTCAAGCGACGGAAAGTTTGACCAAACTTTACATAGTATTGAACTGTTGAGCTCTGTTGCTATTTATACAGATTGAAGGTGCTGCTGCGGAGGCTAAGGCTGCTGTAGAGGCTAGTAGATTTCTGATGACCGCACCAAAAGAGAACATCCTCTACACAACAAGGAAGCGCCAACACAGTACCCAGGTGGGCAGTGACCTCTCTAAGAAGGGGGTATAATTTGGAAATCCACAATTTCACATGTTATGATTTTCGATGTTATTTGTATCAACTAGTACTATATGTTTACGCTCATTACAAGTTCACAAAAATAAAATCTGTTTGCTTTACAGGAAATGGTTTTGTCTTATATTATTAGATTTACTTGCTCTTTACATAATTTAACCTTTCCACTTAATTTCAACAAGTACCACGCACCAGCTGCTCAGCCCTTTCTGCTACCCTCCTCTTGTACAACTTGTGGATTGAAAGGGGGCCCATGTATGCCATTCCAAAGGAAGAGGGATGAAAAATGGTGCATCGCCACCCTTCGCAAAGGGTACCCATGGTATCAGGTATGGATTCCAAGTGGTTTAGACCGACTTGATGTAAGATCTTGTATCTCACTTTTTTTGCTTCGCCTTGCTTCTCTATCAATTTTCTCATGAAGGTTGTCCCTTGTGTCGCTCACCCCATTATAAACAAGATGTTCGGAAATGACAAGTTTCTAACTCTGTATAGCGAGGGACCTAAAGGCATGCGACAACTATATGATGTGGATGTCTCCCAGACGATGGCCACCACCTATTTGGGTGGCCGAGGTTGGTCCAAGTATGTCCGTGAGAATGGTCTGAAGCAGGGGGACGAGGTAACATTCGATTTTAGTAAGCCTGGGAAGATACATGCACGCCATCATACACCTATTGACTGAAGGACCAAGAATAGAGGTAGTACTAATTAATTTGATTATGTACTCATCACAACCTCTAATGATTTTCTTGCGACTAACTGTTCTGCACCATTGTCTTTACTCATCATATGACCCTGACCACTTCTGTAGTCTGCTTCCCCTTATGTACCACCCAGAAGGGTTCCAGCATCAAGCTGCTGGCACCGGCACCAGCACCGGCCCTAGTTCCTGAAACGACACCTGTTGACCTCACTAGGAGAAAGAATAGAGGTAGTAACTTAATTCGCTTGTATACTCTCATCTCTGTCTAGGAGTTACTGTTGTGTAAGAAACCATTTTGCTTGTCCACATCTCATATGCCTCTCTGACCACTCCTGCAGTCCCTTTACCTACCTCTCAGAAGGTAACCAGCACCAAGCTGCTGGCACCCCCAACGGCCTTGGCCCTAGTTCTTGCTCCGGCACCTGTTGACCTAAGTAGAAAGAATGGAGGTAGTAACTTAATTTGCTTGTATACTCATCATATCCTCTGATCACTGTTTTGTGAGTAACAGTTGTATAAGAGACCATTTTGCTTGTACACTTCTCATCTACCTCTACCATCCCTGCAGTCAGCTTAGCTACCCCTCAAAAGGAATCTAGCATCAAGCTGCTGGCACCGGCACCAGTTCTGGGCCTTCTAGCTCCTGCACGAGCCCCTCTACAATTAGTGGCACCATCTCTTGCACAAGCACCAGCCCCAGCACAAGCACCGACACAAGCTCCTTCATCACCCAGGGCAACACCTTGTCAGACCATATCCTACACATGTGTTATCATAAGGTCGCACCAGATTATGTTTGTGAGTATATGGCGGTAGATAAACTGTTCTGAATGTCTTCTCAAGTTTCACATGATTCAGTGCATCGTTCTTAGTAATTATGCGTCTATCTCTTGCTTTGACTCAGAAATTTCCTAAGAGTGCCACAAAGAAACTCCAGGCCAGACGAAAGGGCATAATAGTCTTCACGATGCAGAGCGAATGATTGCTTATCAAGTGACGCTACATCATTAACTCGACTAATGGGCGCTTGGCAGCTACTTCTAGGTGGATCAAGTTCCGGAAAGCAGCCAAACTTACTATTAGAAGAACGGTCAAGGACGATGTATCTTGCTACCCTGAATGCGACATGTTGTTCATGAACTTCCTAGCTGTCTAGCTCTTTGGCCGCATGCTATTGTAATTAATTATGTGGTTGTCTTATCTCCACTGATCATATATGGGTGGTAAAACTGTGATAACCTTTTGCTGGATTGGAGCTATGACTAGTACGTACTGGTATGATATATCTATATCTATATGAAGGTTCCCTATATGAGCAAATATTATGACAATGATTGTGTTGTGATCGAGTGTGTTTGGAGAAAAGGGCAAACTGATCGCGTGGCATGGTTTTTAGAGCTAAAACAAGAATTGTCTCTCTCTGTAGTGATATTGAATTTTAGTGTTTGTATTGCTGAATCAGTCACTTTAGAATGCTTCTGAATTGGTCAAGTGCTGCTGAACATGAACCAGGAATCTGTCATTTTTTATGTCTTATTATTCTGTACTACTTAATCTTTCAAATGGTATTGAGTTTGTCAAAAGTTCTATCGTTGTTGTTGGCTGCTTGCTCTAGAGCTTTTGCCTTTGTGTCATCAGAACCGTTGGATGCATTTTGGACAGAGATGAGAGGGTAAATATATACAGCGTGATTTCACCAAGTGAAGTCATTGGATACCAGCCCTATTTTGGCGCATGTGGTGTGTGTTCATTAGATATTTTACATGAATATCTGTCAAAGGAATTATAGCTTTTTTTCCTCCGTCGAAGAGTTCTGTGTTTGAATCTGGCAAGACACGGCCCAGTAAAACTTGAGATAGGAGCCCATTGACCATAGCCCAAAAACTTTTTAATTTGGCCTTTTTGGCAGTGCCCCCCACCTATAAAAAAAACTCTGCCTACCCATGTTTTTAAGAAACTAATCCATTATGTGGCTTTTTATAAATCGAGGTTCCAGTAGAACTGCTCTTTTATTTTAAGAGAGATAACATGGAAACACAACAATATTTTTTAGAAGACTGATACATAAGTTGTAGTACTAATACATGTTTAATGATTCAATTTCTATTAGTATCATTGGTATTATGGCAAAGCACTCAGTTTATGTCTATTTGATTTGATTTGAAGGTCTTTAGTTCGAATCCACTATTTGATTTGATTTGAAGGTATTATGGCAAAGCACTCTTCCTCGAGCGATGTTGCCAAGTTTGAATCTGGGAGGAGCGAGCGAGAAAAAAGTCCAGCATGCACACCTTTCTTCTAATGAGAGGCTCACATGGGGGACTCAGCAGACTAGAAAAACGGCTGATGCATCAAGCAACGCTATCAAGTTCGAAACACGGAGGCGCGACCGAGAGAAAAAATTCCATCATACACACGTTTCTTCTTATGAGTGTATGACATGTGGGGGTGGGGCCCTGCATCATGATTAAACGGTAGATGCAGCGAGCAACTCTATCAAGTTCGGAACACGGAGGCGCGAGCTAGGGAAAAAATTCTATCATACACATGTTTCTTCTAATGAGAGGATGACATGTGGGGTCCAAGAGTTTGATTAAACAGCTGATGCAGCGAGCAACGCTATCAAGTTCGGAACATGAAGGCGCGATAGAGGGTAAAAAATCTATCATACACACGTTTCTTCTAATGAGAGGATGACATGTGGGGTCCAGTATCGTAATTAAACGGTAGATGCATCGAACAACGCTATCAAGTTCGGAACAGGGTAGCGCAAGCGAAGGAAAAAAATCCATCATACACATGTTTCTTCTAATGAGAGGATGACATGTGGGGCTCTAGAGGTTGGTTAAACGGTAGATGCGTTGAGCAGCGTTATCAACTCGGAATGGGATAGCGCCAGCGAAGGAAAAAATTCCATCATACACACGTTTCTTCTAATGAGAGGATGACATGTGGGTCCTAGGAGGTTGATTAGACGGTAGATGCATCGAGCAGCGCTATCAACTTCGGAACAGGGTAGCACGAGCGAAGGAAAAAAAATCCATCATACACACGATCCTTCTAATGAGAGGCTGACATGTGGGACCTAGCAACCTGACTAAACGGCGGACACCTCGAGCAACGTTATCGAGTTCAAATTAGGGAGGCGCGACCGAAAAGTATGGTCCGCTAGAGACACTGACGTCCGAGACCCACACGCCTCAAAAGAAAATCTTGCTTCTACCACGCGCCAGCCGAGCTTCCTCCATGTTTTTAGCAGATCCGTCGTAGTAGAGGGCCGTGAAACCGAAAAAAAAGTTTTCCATCGGCCACGGCCGAGCCGAGAATTTCGTCGCGGAAGATGCACCTACGACGACCGTCGGGCCAAGTCGTTGCGGAAGGAAACTTTTCTTGTAGTGCATCATCATATCGAGACTATCTCAATGCTTCACCTATTTAGACAAGAAATAATTTCCTTCTTAACTTGTTCCATTCTGAACTTCTTCAGAATCCAATCTAATAAAACATTCTGACTTAATGCTATTAAACATATTAATCTATCTTGATAGATTTCAATGTTCAATATTTGTTCAACTTCATCTACGTAATATTCTCTAATAATTACTAATACCAATAATACTATTCACAATATGTCAATCACATATGAGAATGTTTCATCAAGCTCCCACTCAAATATGTCAGTTACATATGAGAGTATGGAACTCTCTTAGCTCCCACTCAGTTTATTGTAAATGCAGGTTTTCTCAATATGTTGCGCACAATCCCAAAATCATTTGATCATTCATCAAACTGATAATTCTGGCTACGAGATTCCATTTGTTTGACTTAAGCATTGCTACACATTGTAGTCAACCATTTGAATTTGTTCAAGACATTTATTGACACAAATCAAGCTTTGTGTATTACTTTAAGTTTCACTTCTTCCTTGAGATTCACCCAGGAAGTCCATGAACTTGGGCACGGAGGCATGAAAAATTTCGACCTTGCCTCATGATCATTTAGTCTAGCAGTCCTTTTGGAAGATCAAGTAACATCTTTACTTTGATAAGGTCAAGAAATATTTCACTTCACCATCTTAAATGTAACTTAATGTATATGATTCATGTCTCTAAGTCATTTCTCGTACTTGGGTTCATCATCGCTTCTTTGTAGTTCGTAGGTATGCCATTGTTCCATTAACATGACAAGTGAATCATGAATTCAGTTCTGCAATGAGGCATGACTTATTCATGAATCCTACTTTCTTTTAGTAAAAGCTCCCACTTAAAATTTTGATCATTATCATTAGTTTCTCCTCTATTTTTAGAGTTTTGTTCCAGAATCAATTCTGTTGCCCTACTCTGACATTTGGAGGCAAGGTTCTCAACCTTATTTGAGTTTTCACCTTTATCCATCAACTCTTTTATTGAGAATATCGTTTCGATAAATCACCACTTTGAGCAATACTAATTTGTCCCTTTGGTTGTAGTTGTGGAATACGTATTCTTAGTTTCATAGGAACACACTACAAAGTTTTATTCGTTCTAATTCTAAATTATCACATAACTATAGAATTTATGGAAACCACATTGTGCCATACACTTAAGTGTTGTTTCCACATAGTATTTTACTATTCTAATTTATCTTCTCTAAATATTGATGCTAACATGATAACAGATTATTTTAGACCATACGATATCTAATAAGGTATGATTACAATTCTTTATACATGTCAACACATTGACATATTCTTAGGATTGTAATTTGTGGAACACTTTTCACAAGTCTTATATGCCTAAATCACAACTCAAATACTTGTCATTTTGATCAAATCACAAAGACTCGTATTCTTGTTAATTCAATATTCTTCTTCACTCTGAAATTCTTTGCTCATAACAAATAGTTTCAGACTTGTGTCTCATTCAACAAATACATCTATTTGCTTAGATTCACAATGAAGTTTTACAAAATAATGATATCCACCATTCGTTGAATAATACAACATACCATCATGTATGATATCTAATTATTCAACACACACTTGTGTCATTCAAAATGATATCATTGTTAAGTTTGGATATATTTTGGCATTTTCACATCCTTATAAACATTTAAAATTTCTATCATCAAGATCAAAATATGAATAACCCATTCATAATCAAAACTGTGAACATAAAAGGTATTACTCATAGGAATAAAACAACTGATTTGTCTCAAATTCATATGAATAACTGTCTTACAAATGCAAGACACACACTAATGTAGTTCACTCTTATTGATTACAAATTTATTCAAAACTTCTAATCTAAATGCTAACTTCAGAAGGAGGGCATCGTTGGCATCTTGCTTTCCATCGACACGCGTTGTTGCGCCCACTCCTTCAATCACTTCTCAAGCAACGGGTTCTGTTTTCACAAAACAGTAGAAGTATCAAATACTTCTTAAATTGCTATAGTGTTTGAAATTAAACATTTATAACTTTTTATATCAAATATATACCTTTCCTTTTGATGGCAGCTCCTCGAGCAGGCACTACATTCCGTGTTCTCATATGAGCCATGAACTCTAGGAAGGTAAACTATTTACCTTCCACGAGTTAGTTCAAGACGACATATTTGTAGCTGTGGGGTAACGAGCGCAACACACATCTATCGCAAATTTGTCGGTCACCTAGTAGTCCATGATGTCCACAAGGCGCTCATGAATCCTTTCCATGATATCCAAGTGGTCTTCTAGGATGGTGTCTTCCCTCATCTTGGTTGAGAGGAATTCATCCATGTATCAAATGGCATGATTTTGACCTAAGATGGAAAGAGCATCTAAAGTCCATCGGCCAGGCTGAAGGCCTCAATCTCATGGAACTATGCTCCTAGAGCAAGCTCCATGACATGAACCGTGGTGTATTTGACTGTCATGAAGGTGTCACGTCGAGTACGCTAATCATGATCATCGGGCAATCCGATGAAGCCCACATGAAAATCTCCTAACAGTTCTCGCAGCACATAGAACATATCGTGGAAGATGAGGAGATTCCCCAGACGTTGGTACCAGTCTATGAAGTTGGACCCATCTACTTTGAGTTTCTCACTCTCCATGAATCCCTCAAAACTAAACAGAGACTTGGGTTTTGACATGATCTACAAAAGGTTCACAAAGACATTTAGACTAAGTTCATAATAGGGTTCAAATTATAATCACAGTATATTAGATGAGCTCCCACCAAAACAAACATCCCTAAAGAAGTTTCAGTGATAACACGATCCCAGTTCACTATGTGACCCTCAATAGTCACGTCCGACAACATAGCTCCAAAGGTAGACATTCTCCAATGTCAATCACATCATTCATATGACTCATGCTTGATTTTTCGATCATCCCTATTCCGAGGCCCTGTCTATACATGCTAGGGCCGCCAATTCAACCTTACGTGTATTCGTTGTGCAACATGTCTTACACCCACCGTATGAGAATGCAAATATGTCTGACACCCGATCATCACGCCCTGTCTCATATCGGACAACTTTCTTGGTGGTGCACACTAAGGGAGAACCCAATTTTGGTATTATATTAAGGGATCATCCTATTAATGCTACCGTCGAGTATCTAATACTAGCACAAACAAGATAAACACAATTAAACATCAAATGTAAATAAGTGTGACATAACATGGTCATAGATCGTCACACCATGATCTCCATCGTGTGCTCCAGTGTGTGGCGTCAAGCACTTGATGCCACTATTCTATTACTACAATTTAGCAATATGAAAATAAACTACTTTACCTTTTACTTTGATCATATCATATCACAAGCCCCTGCAAAATAAAGTTAAATGCCTCTACTTTATCTCTTGCATATTTTACGTGGCTGCTAGAGCTTTCGCATAAGAACCATTTCTTAACTACGAACATGAATCATAATGTTGATTAAATAATTGTCACTACTACCCCCCTCTCGAGGCCCTCCGTTGTAAATGGTATACCAACTACTACGAGAGAACTGACACCCCCAATCCACTTATATGGTTCAAGCCTTATGTCAAGCATGGACTAGTCTTGCGAATAAATGCGTCAAGTCAATTGGGGCCACTTCGATCAAGCAGTGATGTGGTATACGCAAGTACACGTGGGAGGTAACAATTATATGATCAATGCTCACATAATCAACATGTGTTCGACCCGTACTAGCATAACTACACATAGGTCGGCTTTGATACCACTGTTGGGGTTTAGCGCCTAAAAACAATAGTTTTTCTATGCAACCAACCCTAATGCCATGATCTATCTATTAGTAATGCAGAAATGGGAGGGGTTTTTCGACTACTTACCCTTGAAGGCCGAAAAGCTTTGTCAATGTTCGGAAGAACGTGGTTGATGTAGTCGTACTGACACCGACCTCAAGGTCGTTCTGAACTCAGACGGCTCCACCAGCTTCAGCTCCACCGGCTCTGATGGCTCGAACGACTCGACCGCCACTAGTGTAGAGCCTCGTAGGAGCTTACACACATCTGGTGTTTGACGACGACTCCCGGACCTTGATCTAGCAGAGGTTGCGGAAGTAGATCTCTTGGATCCGGAATCATTGCATCGCGAGGGTTCTCGGCGATGAAGAATACTCTCGTTCACATAGCCCTTACAGTGGGGCTGCACTCACAAGAGATAGAGGGAGAGAAGAGGGCACTTGGAGGGGGACGCCTCGAAGTCCAGGATTTATTGTTGTGTTTAAATCCCTCCATATGCCCTTCTTTATATAGGGGGAGGGGATCCCCCAAGTCCCTTGGCTTCGCCATGTGGGACTAAACCAAGGGGAGGTGAGGGGAGGCTTGGACGACCACCTTGGTGGGCTTGGCCGGCCACCATGTGGCCCATCCGGCCACCAAGGGCCCAGCCGCCCACTCCCTCCCTTTTCCCTTTGGGGGTTTTCCCTCATGGGCCCTTTCCCTTAGGGATTTGGCTCATTAGCCATAGGATGCCTATTAAATCATATTTAATTCATTAAATAAATATAAATAAATGTATAATTCATTAATTAACATATATTTACATATTATTTAATTCTCGTTGCACCGGAACTCCTTCCGGACAACTTCGGACACCCGTCGGACTTTCCTAGAACCCTTCCGGCTTTCCCTTCTCTTTTCTTCGATGATTCCTATGATACCAAAACAATCACCGAGCATTGTCAAACCCTTAAGTGTGATACTCTACGGTTCGGGAACACTCCATACATGGTCGGGACCCCTATCGAACCAATGATCATCAACGAGACCTGGATTCCCATAATGAACCCTATGCATTCCACGAGAATCTTTGTCATTGAACCATTAGCCATAGAGTCTTATTCCCTTTGTTACTTTGATACTTTACTTCTCCGAGACCTGATCAATGAGATGGCTATGTCGTGTTCAATCTCATTACCAACAAATATAACTTTACTTGTTCTGAGCTATACCATCCCCGTGACCTAGTCACATGCTACAACTTCATGGATGTCATGTCTCCGAGTGGGCCTAGAGTATATCTCCATCACGCGGAAGAACAAATCCTTCTATTGACACATACGTCTCTACATGCCCCTCTGAATACTTGAAGGCACCTTTATAATCACCGTTTCACCGAGTGACGTTTGATGCAATCAAGGCACTCTCGGGTGACAATGATTAAATATGGTCTCACGGTCTAATAAATTGGTTACTACAATTCCTAGTCATTGTAACGGCAAACTTCGTGACTTGATTGTGTTACAATTCATGTGTTGGGTATGTCCATCACTTTCATTCACCTAATGAAATGACTTCATTGTCAATTGACATAAATGTCCATGATCGGGAAACATCGATCATCGATTGACCAATGAACTAGTGTCTAGAGGATCACTAGGGACTCTGGTGTTTTACATATGACACGTGTATTGGCGTTCCTATTAATACAATTATAGCATGATATGAAACCTATTATGAACTTAATGAAATATGTTAATAATTTATATTATTATTTGTCTCTAGGGAAGATTTCCAACAACACTTGCCCACTCGTTTGTTGCCATGTGGCAACCCTTCCCGCCAAGATATTGGAGAAGAGGACCGAGGTAACTATAGGAGGGGCAGTGCGGCACCAAGCAGAGGGGGCCAATCTTCTCCTACCTCAAAAAACCCTAGCTTTGTCTTCCCACTAGAAACAATAGATCCAATCGCCTGATCAACACCTTGTACTGAACCTCCCCAAGCAGTAAAAGCAATCTAGACATGCAGGAGTAGGGTTTTACACCGCATGGTGGCCTAAACCTAGGTAAACTCCCTGTGTCCCTCTATCACGCTCGCTTGTTTGTTTTCCTCACCTAGGTCACGGATGGTTCGAAGCTCGCGTGTTTAGCCCCTAGTGTTCGACTCATCCTACTTTGGAGGTACCCTAGTTCGTTTGCAGGGACAAATCTCCAACATTTGGCATGTTGATGTCTACGCACGCTTCTATTCTTGTAGACAGTGTTGGGCATCCAAGTGCAGAGGTTTGTAGAACAGCAGCAAGTTTCCCTTAAGTGGATCACCCAAGGTTTATCGAACTCGGGGAGGAAGTGGTCAAGGGTATCCCTTTCAAGCAACCTTGCAATCAAGATACAAGAAGTCTCCTGTGTCCCCAACACACCCAATACACTTGTCAGGTGTATAAGTGCACTAGTTCGGCGAAGAGATAGTGAAATAAAAGTATTATGGATGATTATAAGTGGTAATTGCAATCTGAAATAAGAGTGGCAGCAAGCAAACATGTAACAGAACTGATTGTAAACGGTGTTTCAATGCTTAGAAACAAGGCCTAGGGATCATACTTTCACTAGTGGACACTCTCATATAAATATCTTCTCTTCATTATGCTACCATGAACTACTCTCCGGTTGGACGATGTAGGGCTATAACAACACACCTTAAAGTTCGCATTCCCCATCTAGATAACCCCTCACTGTCACCTTGAGCGCTAGATAGTTCCAACAAACACCACAATCTCATAGAGACATCCAACTCAAATTATACTCGTGATAAGTATTTATGTAACCTTAGCCAAAGTGCCACACGGTGTGCACACTGTCAACTTCACACACGTGGGGATAAGCAGAGATTAATTAAAGCACTTGAGTAGAAGAATAGATTTATATTACAAAGCGCATGATCTCAATAAGATCACACATAGAGAGAGAGAGATGAACACATAGCTACTTGTAGAGCCCTTAGCCTCGAGAGAGAACTACTCCCTCCTCATCATGGGAGTTAGCAACGGTGATGGAGATGGTGGTGGAGTCGATGGAGATGGATCCGGGGGCACTTCCCCGTCTCGACAGGGTGCTAGAATAGAGACTTCTGTCCCCCGAATCTCCTCTTCGGTGGTGGTGGCGCTGCGGAACTTTTCATGGAGTTCTGATCTGGTACCTAGGGTTTTCATCTCGGGAGGCTTTTATAGGTAGAAGGGCAAGGTCGGTGGAGCACCAGGGGACCCACACCCCCTGGTGGCATGCTCCCAGGCTGCACCGCCAGCAGGTGTGGCCGCCCTGGTGCGCCACTTCGTCTCCCCTCCGGACTCCGTGTTGCTTCGGGTAAAATATTGACTTTGGCTTTTGTCCGGTCCAATTCCAAGAATATTTCCTTACAAGCTTTTCTGAAACCAAAAACAGCAGAAAATAGGCAACTGGCATTGTGGCATCTTGTTAATAGGTTAGTTCCAGAAAATGCATAAAATTATCTCAAAATGTAGAAAAAACATAAGATAGTTGATATAAAACAAGCATGGAGCATCAAAAATTATAGATACGTTTACGACGTATCACACGCCAGGTAGGGGCTGAGGTGCGTCTTCCACTCCTTCATCGACATGGCTGGACTGACTCATAGTGAGCATACATGTCGCCGCGCCACCTCCGCTACCGTTGTCTCCCATGAGGGGGGCAACCCCGACGCCAGCGCGGGGGGAGACAACAACAAAACAACGACAACATGTGCCACGCTTGCGACAATACTCTCCAGCTGGAGCATAGAATGGGGGATAATGAGGCGCACTCCACCGTCTTGTCGGTGCAGTCGCAACACACCCACACTCACACCGCTACCATCTCCAGGAGCGGGCGTCATGGCAACCCCACGTCGGAGGCCACTCTGCTCATGGCGCAGGAGCTACTGCGCTACCGACTCAACATGGTTGGGTATAATGCATGGCTCCTTCGCGTCACCGATCTCGTTAATACCGCTAGCACTACTCCGACGGTCTCTTTCTTTGTGGTGCCTCCACCGATGCAGATTACACAAGCAGGCCAAGTCACGCATGATGCTCGTCCACCACCGCCTCCACCTCTAGGTAGCGGAGGCGCGGGGAACAACCATGCCGCCCAACGGCAGGGACGAGCCCCGCCTCTATCCCATGGTGCCACCTCTCCACATGTCGCACCCAAGCACAACAACATCATCGAGAGATCTCAAAAGGACGCCCGTGTCTCCATCGAGCGTTGCCGTAGGCACCAGGAACGTACCATCGCGGAGGCTGCCGTGGTGGGTGAAAAGAACTACGCCGCCTTGGCCTATGGCACCATCCCGTAGAACATCGGTTGCCTCGCGTTCACCAAGGAATTATGTATCTGAGGTGGTCACTCAAGTTCAAGCCAGAGTTGCGTCCACGCTACGATGGTAAGGACAACCCCGTTGAGTTCTTGCAGCTCTACACCGTCGGCGTCCAGGTCACGGGTAGTGACGACAAAGTCATGGCTAATTGGTTCCCAATGGCCCTTAACGCAGCCCTCGCCTGACTGATGAAAAATCTCACTGAGGAATTCGTCTCCTCGTGGAAGGATCTATGCGAAAAGTTTGTCGCCAACTTCAAGGGATCATATGAGCGCCCTCTCACACTCAATGACCTTCGCGGCGTACGCTAGCAGCTCGGTGAGACGCTATATAAGTACATCCAGTGGTTTAGTCAAGTCCACAACAAGGTCCCTCGAGTCATGAATGAGTCCATCATATCAATATTAGTGGATGGCGTCATAGACGTCAGAATGCTCGAGAAGCTTGCCATGTACGATGATCTCACCTTGGTGGTCAAGCTCTTTGAGTTGGCTGACAAGTGCGCCAAGGCTAAGGAGGGGTGTCTATTCAAGCACAACAACCCTGGCTTGGCCACAACTTCGACGCCCGTTAAGAGCAAGAACAAGGATGCCAAGCGCAAGGATCCAGTCGTACTCGTGCAACTTGAGCAAAAGCACCATCACAATAGTGGTGATGCGAGGTAGGACGATCGTTCCTACTACGTATACCATGACATGCACTCCCACAATACCGAGCACTGCTCTGAGCTCAAGAAGCTCCGTGAAGACCGCAACAAGCGTGGGAAAGACCGCGGCCATGGTTGCAGAGGTGGTTGTGGTGGTGGCCGATGGAACAACCATGACAACAACAACAGCCACCAGCCAAACCAACAAGCCAATGCTACCTAGCCTCACCTCGGCGAGAGGAACCATAACCTCCCTAAGGAAGAGGTCAGGGGCTACCAGGATCCACGGAGGATGGCATGCATCCTCAGAGGGGCTTAAGCTCCCCTCTCCAACCGCCAACTAAAGTAGCTCACCCACGAGATAGGCACTGCCCTTCCCGTGGTTGACTCCCCGAGGTTCAAATGGTCACAATTCCCCATCACCTTCGATGTTGGCGATCATCCCGAGTCCACCGGGACAGTGGGTGCCACATCTATAGTATGTACCCCCACCATCAAGAACATCACCATCACCAAGATGCTCATCGACGGCGGCGCAGGCCTCAACGTCATCTTCTTGGATACTTTCAAGTGGCTGCAACTGTACTACGAGCGCTTCATGCCCACAAGGCCCTTCTTGGGTGTGACCGAAGGAACTACAATGCTCGTTGGGCAGGTGCATCTCCCCATCACGTTCTGGACTCGCGTGAACTACCGCACCGAGCACATCAACATCGACATCACGCATGTGGGCCTGCCCGACAATGTCATCCTCGCCCCCGCGCTCTCCAAGTTCATGGCAGTCACCCACCACGCCTACAACACCGTCATGATGCTTAGCTGCAATGAGACAATCACCATCCATGGAGACGAAAAGGATGTTTTGCGCTCTATCGAGCATGTCTACAAGGTTGTCGCTGTCTGCACCCCGCTAAAGAGGACGTAATTGGGCCTCTCGTGAAGAAGAAGTAGTTGTCCTTCCCAGGAGCGCACCGCGACCAAGAAGGTGCCGCTGGACACCAGCTGCTCGAGGGCTACCATCACCATTAATGGCAACCTACTCAACAAATAGAAAATCACGCTCGTTGCCTTTGATGGCTCAATGCACGACGCCCAGAAAAGTGCTGGTGCGTGGTCGATGTAGAGCTCGTTGGGAACCCCAAGAGGAAGGTATGATGAGCACAACAACAAGTTTCCCTCAGTTATGAAACCAAGGTTTAATCGAACCAGTAGGAGCAAGGAAACACCACTAAGGTGTTACTAGCTAAGCTTTGGCAGGGCGCACTACCGGTGCTAGTAGCAACATGGAGACCTACACAACACAACCACATAACTTTGTCCCCAACTTGCGATGAGGTTGTCAATCTCACCGTGTTTTGCGGAAAACAAAGGATTAAACGTATCGAATGGAAAGAAGTAATAGTTTGCAGAAAGTAAACACAAAGCAGTAACAGTTTATAGATTGTATGTAAAGAAAAGGACTGGGATCCATAGTTCACTAGAGGTGGCTCTCCTTAAGATAAATAACATGCTGGGTGAACAAATTACAGCGGGGCAATTGACAAACATCGAGAAAGCAATATATGCATATACTAATCATCTTGACTCCTTTGAGACTTGATTGGGCATTACAACATTATACATAGACCGCAATCCAGCTGCATCTATGACTAATAATCCACCTTCAGGTTATCATCTGAACCCCCTCCAGTATTAAGTTGCAAGCAACAGATTATTGCTTTACGAACTGCATGTAAAGTAAACAATACGATTGTTCTATGAACAAAGGATTGTTGTTTTCTCCCTAGTAGCAACAACGCATCTAGTACCTTAGAGATTTCTGTCACTTCCCCAGATTACCAGAGGCATGAACCCACTATCGAGCATAAATACTAACTCTTGGAGTTGCTAGCATCTACTTGGCCAAGATAGATACTAGCAACGGAAAGCATGCAAGATCCCAAATAACAAAGACATGATAGAATCAATAATCATTCTGAAATAGCATCTCAATATCCATCGGATCCCTACAAACACAACATGCAGAATTACAAATAGATGATCTTGATCATGAACGGAGCTCACAAGATCTAAACATGAAAGCACAAAGGAGGAGAACCAGCCATCTAGGTACTACATGGATCCGTAGTCCAAGGATGAACTACTCACGCATCACACCGGAGGCTTGCATGGTGATGAAGAAGGCCTCCAGGGTGAATTCCCCTCTTCGGCAGGGTGCCGGGAAGAGCTTCAGATCCCTCCCGATCTAGGGATGGAGATGACGGCGGCTACAGACTCTTTCGTGGATTTTTGATCGGGTACTTAGGGTTTACGTCCTGAGGACATCTTATAGGCAGAAGGGGAGACCGAGGGGGTGCCGGGAGCAGCCACACCACCCCCTGGCGTGGGCCAGGCCTGGCCGCGCGGCCAGGTGGTGTGGTGGCCCCCTGGCCCCTCTCCGTCTCGTATTCTGGCACTTGATGACTTCCGGAAAAATAGGCACTTTGGCTCTTGTCCCGTCCAATTCCAAGAATATTCATTTTTTGACTTTCCTGGAACCAAAAACAGAAGAAAACAGGCAGCTGGCACTGTGGCTCTTGTTAATAGGTTAGTCCAAGAAATCATATGAAAAGTACTCCAAAGTTGGAACAAAACACAAGAAAGTGGATAAAACCAAGCATGGAACATCAAAAATTATAGATACATTTGCAATGTATCAACATCCCCAAGCTTAACTCCTGCTCGTCCTCGAGTAGGTAAGTGATAAAAGGAAAGAATAATTTTTGAGGTGACATGCACCATCAAAGACTTGATCAAAGTATTTGCAAAACATTCAAAGCTGGGATCATAGTACTTCAATCATATCATGAAAGACAAAGTTCTACCAATAAGTAAAAAAACTATGATGCAACATGAAATAGGTACAAACAAAAGATTCATGAATAACAATGTTGTGCAAGACGTTTGTTTGTTTCACATAAAGAAAACATAGCATAATAGTATTCAGCTTGTCCCTCAATAGAGTAGAAAATATAAACGCATAGGAAACCTTCAAAGTTTATAAGAGTGAATAGATACAAATAGTTTAAAACAAGCAATATCAAGTTATACATCAATCAACTAGTCTTGGGACAATGCACATAGAACTAAGAATGGCCACTATGCTCTCAAAGTAGGTGCATAAAGGTAGAAGATGGAGACTCAATATAATGGTGGAAGAAAGGCCTTTGTAAAAGGAAGTAGGGATTCAAGTCTCATAAAGAGCTTCCAAAAATTATGGTACTTATAGCTTTCAGCTCTCATTGCCCCTATCATAAGCATCTTTAAGGTGATTAAGGTCAAAGTGACACAACTAAGAGGATATGCTTGACAAGTTATAAACCGAAATCTCATGCCCCTTACTTATGAATACCGATCCTCATGCTACTCAACTTCAGTCACGAGTAAGCTCTTGTCATTTTAAGTACATGTGTATCATTAAGAACCGCCAACGGGGTACCCCTTGCACATGAGACGGGAGCTTTCCCATAATCAAAATGACAAGGCAAGCAGAAAATGAGCATCTCAGCGATCTTTTTATTTGCTATTTTCATAGGTTTTTATTGAGGATGCTTCACAGAGTGCTCACTATGGTGATGCTGCAAGTTTCCACCATGATTAGGCATGGCTTAGGCTAGTGGCCCAGACGTTTCTCTAACACACATACAAACTCCATGATCTTACAAGCTCCACTTTTATTTCACACCGCCGGGATCCGTAAGCAAAAGAACATGATATCAACGGGGTACAAGGTACAAGTGAAATGTTGAAAGCGTTCCCCATGAAACATGGTTCTGCTAATTGCAACTTATAAAGCGCAAGCATATACGCAACAAATAAGGACCCAATGGTTCAAGTTTATTAGATGCAAAAAGTAAAGTGTGCCATCAAGTTTGTCAGAGCTTTAATCACTAGTTTTCTCATAACAAGTTTAATTTGGAAGGTAAACAAAAACATGAATATACTTGGAATAGCATAAGATAGTAGGTAGGTATGGTGGACTCTTTGGAATAACTTGGTTTAGGGAGTTGGATGCATGAGTGGAACTCATACTTGGTGGTGGAGGCTAGCAAAAGACTGGGAGCGACAAACTAAGAGAGCAATAATGGCCATAATCATGCAGAGCGACAAAACATCATTGATCAAAGCATAAAGTGATACTACAAGTTGAAAA
Organism: Avena eriantha; assembly: GCA_910589775.1. NCBI lineage: Eukaryota > Viridiplantae > Streptophyta > Magnoliopsida > Poales > Poaceae > Avena > Avena eriantha. The sequence goes on along the minus strand of OU342744.1, from coordinate 126,917,756 downwards.
CTAAAGGATCATAAAGGCTATGCTGACTTGAGATAGTCATAACATGGTGTGAGCATGCACCAAGTCAACCCAAATAAAGCATCAAAGGAGAATACCACTATACTATGCTTTAATATGCTAAAACAACGCATGATTCATCTAAGGCACATTAAGCAATATCAATTGTTTATAACAAGTCATGCTACAGCAAAGAATACTAAGCATAAAGCCAAAACAATATCAAGCATGGCATGACAAAGCATAGGCCATAGTCAAAAACGAGCTCTTTTTACCACATAAGTATGAACTTTCCTAATCTTTTCCAAACCAAACCAAACTATTTGCAAACCAATGTATGAAAGATGGGGTCCAACAAATTTATTCAGAAAACTAAACAAACTAAAGAAAATGAAAAACCAAAAATAAGACGCTCCAAGAAAAACACAATTGTGCATGAAACAACAAAAATGAAGCGTTTGGAAGAAACCTGGGATTTTTATTGATGAAGAAGGGGATGCCTTGGGCATCCCCAAGCTTTGAAGCTTGTAATTCTTGGATATTTCTTGGGGTGACACGTGTGGCATCTCCAAGCTTGAGCTTTAGTCCATCCTTCATCTCATTACTCATTCCTTCCATACACCTGAAATTTTTCCTTCATACAAAACTTCACACAATCTTTATTAGCAACATTAGTGCACTCAAGATAAATAAGTCTTAAGGTTCAGTTCCAACACCAAATAAACTTCCATTAGAACACTAGCTACTGTAGCACTTCCCTCAAAAAGCTCAATTCCCCAAAAGAATGCAAAAAGGAACCAACAAGAAGCAAATGCAGATGATGGCAGAAATCTGTCAAAACAGATCAGCAGGTAAAGACGAATTTGTTCGAAGACCTTCTGTTGCTCAAATCAAAAAGTTTTGAACTGACGAAAGTTAGATAACAACCGGGGGCAGAAGCACAAAAATTCACGCCTCAAAATGACGTTCAGAGATTTTACACGAATTTTTACGGTGAAGCAAAAAAAATCTGTTTCGGGACAGCAACTTTCCCAATCATTACTTCTCTCCCATTAGAGGTTACTTTTGGCACAAAAAGCAAATAAAAAGGATAAGGAGAGGTTATTACAGAGGTAATAACTTCCAAGACTCATCTAAAACTTTTGGGTTATCTCCCAATAAGTACTTTTATTTAACGCCTTTAAGTTAGGCATAAGAAGCAAAGAAAGAATCAAGTGTTCTCAAATGAAGAAGCATTAAGACCAAATTTTGTTTTCATAGGAGAAGCAAAAGAAATCTTTTCTTTCTTTTTAGGGAAGTGTTCTATACCTTTCTTGAGTGGGAGTTGATATTTAATGGTGCCTTCTTTCATATCAATGATGGCACCAACAGTTCTAAGAAAAGGTCTTCCCAAAGTAATAGGACAAGAAGCATTGTATTCAACATCCAAAACATAGAAATCAACGGGGACATAGGCATTGTTAACCATAATAAGAACATCATTAAGACTCCCCATGAGTTTCTTTTTAGCATTATCATCAAGTGGGACATTCAAATAACAATCTTCAAGTGGAGGCAAATCAAGCATATCATAAATCCTTCTAGGCATAATAGAAACACTACTATCAAGATCACACAAAGCTTTGAGATCAAAGTCATTCACTTTCATATTAATGATGGGTTCCCAACCATCTTCTTGTTTTATAGGAATAGAAGCTTTATGTTTCATCTTTTCTTCTTTAATCTTTATGAGAGCATCAGTAATGTGTTTTGTAAAGGCCATGTTCATAGCACTAGCATTAGGACTTTTAGCAAGCTTCTATAGGAACTTAATAACTTCTGAGATATTGCAACCATCAAGATCAAAATCAAATTTATCATCTAAAGTATTAGAACTATTACTAGCCTCAACACTAGTGGTGGTAATAGTAGAAACACTAATGTTTCTAGCAATTTCATCTTCTCTTTCCCACTTAGCATGTAATTCAGCTAATAGTCTAACATCTTCATCAATTCTTACTTGTATAGCATTAGTAGCTGCAAAGGGATTATCATTAGTTTCAGGTTTAGCAGCCATTTTATTCAAAGAAGATTGAGCTTCAGCCAAAGATGCTATATTTCTTTTAGCATTAGAGAGTTTTTCCTCAATAGTTTTATTGAAAGCAGTTTGTTTGCTAATAAACTCTTTAAGCATAACTTCAAGTTCAGAGGGAGCACTCTTATTATTGTTGTAAGAATTTTCCATAAGCATTACCATTGTTGGGAGGATATGGCTTATAATTGTTGTTACCAAAATTGTTCCTATAAGCATTATTACCATAAGCATTGTTGCCAAAATTATTATTTCTTATGAAGTTCACATCAACTTGCTCTTCTTGAGCAACCAAAGAGGCTAAAGGAACATTATTTGGATCAATATGGGCTTTCCCATTAACAAGCATAGACATAATAGTATCAATCTTATCACTTAAGGAGGAGGTTTCCTCAACAGAATTTACCTTCTTACCTTGTGGAGCTCTCTCAGTATGCCATTCAGAATAATTAACCATCATATTGTCCAGAAATTTTGTTGCAGCACCCAAAGTGATGGTCATAAAGGTACCTCCAGCAGCAGAATCCAATAGGTTCCTTGAAGAATAGTTCAATCCTACATAAAAAGTTTGGATGATCATCCAAGCAGTCAGTCCATGAGTGGGACAATTCTTTACCAAAGATTTCATTATTTCCCAAGCTTGAGCAACATGCTCATTATCAAGTTGTTTAAACTTCATTATTTCACTTCTCATGGATATAATTTTAGTAGGAGGATAATATTTTCCAATAAAAGCATCTTTGCACTTAGTCTAAGAATCAATACTATTCCTAGTTAAGGAAATTAACCATTCTTTAGCTTTTCCTTTCAAAGAGAAAGGAAACAATTTCAGCTTAATAATATCTCCATCTATATTCCTATGTTTTTGCATCTCACAAAGTTCAACAAAGTTATTTAGATGGGAAGCAGCATCTTCATTACCAATACCAGAAAATTGTTCTCTCATAACAAGATTGAGTAAACAGGTTTTATCTCAAAGAAAGTAGCTTCAGGAACATGTGGAGCAATAGGTGTGCTCATAAAATCATTGTTGTTGGTGCTAGTGAAGTCACACAACTTAGTGTTTTCAAGAGTAGTCATTTTTTTGGGTTTTCAAATAAGAAAGCAAACTAGTAAACCTAATTTTTTTGTGTTTTTGATAAAGAAACAAGCAAACAAAGCAAAAGAAACTAAGCAAAACAAAAATAACAAAGTAAAGAGATTGGTTATGAGGGACTCCCCTTGTGAAGATGTCCTTGACTCCCCGGCAACGGCGCCAGCAAAATGCTTGATGGTTCAATGCGCGGCGCCCAGAAAAGTGCTGGTGTGTGGTTGATGTAGAGCTTGTTGGGAACCCCAAGAGGAAGGTATGATGAGCACAGCAGCAAGTTTCCCTCAGTTATGAAACCAAGGTTTAATCGAACCAGTAGGAGCAAGGAAACACCCCAAAGGTGTTACTAGCTGAGCTTTGGCAGGGCACACTACCGGTGCTAGTAGCAACGTGGAGACCTGCACAACACAACCACAGAACTTTGTCCCCAACTTGCGATGAGGTTGTCAATCTCACCGTGTTTTGCAGAAAACAAAGGATTAAACGTATCGAATGGAAAGAATTAATAGTTTGTAGAAAGTAAACTCAAAGCAGTAACAGTTTATAGATTGTATGTAAAGAAAAGGTCCGGGATCCATAGTTCACTAGATGTGGCTCTCCTTAAGATAGATAACATGCTCGGTGAACAAATTACAGCGGGGCAATTGACAAACATCAAGAAAGCAATATATGCATATACTAATCATCTTGACTCCTTTGAGAGTTGATTAGGCATTACAACATTATACATAGACCGCCATCCAACTGCATCTATGACTAATAATCCACCTTCAGGTTATCATCCGAACCCCCTCCAGTATTAAGTTGCAAGCAACAGATTATTGCTTTACGAACTACCTGTAAAGTAAACAATACGATTGTTCTATGAACAAAGGATTGTTGTTTTCTCCCTAGTAGCAACATCACATCTAGTACCTTAGAGATTTCTGTCACTTCCCCAGATTACCAGAGGCATGAACCCACTATCGAGCATAAATACTAACTCTTGGAGTTGCTAGCATCTACTTGGCCAAGATAGCTACTAACAACGGAAAGCATGCAAGATCCCAAATAAAAAAGACATGATAGAATCAATAATCAATCTGAAATAGCATCTCAATATCCATCGGATCCCCGCAAACACAACATGCAGAATTACAAATAGATGATCTTGATCATGAACAGAGCTCACAAGATCTAAACATGAAAGCACAAAGGAGGAGAACCAGCCATCTATCTACTACATGGATCCATAGTCCAAGGATGAACTACTCACGCATCACACCGGAGGCTTGCATGGTGATGAAGAAGGCCTCCAGGGTGAATTCCCCTCTCCGGCAGGGTGCTGGGAAGAGCTTCAGATCCCTCTCGGTCTAGGGATGGAGATGACGGCGGCTACAGACTCTTTCGTGGATTTTTGATCGGGTACTTAGGGTTTACGTCCTGAGGGCATCTTATAGGCGGAAGGGGAGGCCGAGGGGGTGTCGGGAGCGGACACGCCACCCTCTGGCGTGGGCCAGGCCTGGCCACGCGGCCAGGTGGTGTTGTGGCCCCCTGGCCCCTCTCCGTCTCGTATTCTGGCACTTGGTGACTTCCGGAAAAATAGGCACTTTGGCTTTTGTCCCCTTCAATTCCGAGAATATTCATTTTCTGACTTTCCTAGAACCAAAAAACAGCAAAAAACAGGCAGCTGGCACTGTGGCTCTTGTTAATAGGTTAGTCCAAGAAATCATATGAAAAGTACTCCAAAGTTGGAACAAAACACAAGAAAGTGGATAAAACCAAGCATGGAACATCAAAAATTATAGATACATTTGCAATGTATCAGCCTTCCTATGGGAAAATGCTGACATGTTCGCTCAGACACCATTAGATACGCCCGGTGTACCCAGGAAGGCGATCGAGCACCACTTGGCAGTGCGCCCCACTGATAGTCCCATGAAGCAACATGTCACGACTAGAGGGCGCCTCCACATCAACTTCACCGGCTTTGTCAAGGTTCGTCTCGCCATCCCGTGATGGCCTCTTCGGACCAGCCATATCATCATGGCCCCTCCGTGGACCCGTGAGCCTCTAGGACTATACATGCTACCCACTCCGCACATGGCAAGTGCGGCCCTCATCACGGAACGAGAAGCGCAGGCTATCCCCAAGGGGAACTCCACCTCGCGAAGCACTAAACCCCTCACCAAGAGAGCCACATCATCAGTTCTCGCCAAAAAAATCTCGTCGAGCTACCTAGGAAAGAAAGCGTCAGCGAGTCACTAGCTAAACCTCAAGAGAAGCTTTCCTCAACACCCAAGGATCCAAGCATCGTGTAGCACCTCGTCTGTTTCGTTAGTATGGTGTTGCGCGATACAAGCGAGTGCTACACCGTGCAGCACAAGATGCACTACACACTGGCCCATCGCTTCAAAGAGGCTACACCGTTACATCCAAGGCCACATAGTTAAGGTCGTCACAAGGTACCCCTAAAAACATTTCGGTGCAACCCCAATGCTGGAGCGTTCGCGCAAGCGGGCACAGGGCCTGGTGTGGTGCCCACCTCACCAACTGGTGAAAAGTTGTACTGCACTGCACAACACCGCTTCAAGGACAACAAGAGGCGCTCTAGCAACATCACCAAGTACAAGGGCCCTCTCGCCGGCCTCAGGGCCGTGACCGCCCTGGGGGCATCAAGTGCATCACCATCCAAGGAAACTCCCAGCTCCTCATCAAACCCTCCAACAAAACCTACAAGTACAAGGACAAGCACATGGCACCGGACCTTGTAAAGGGGTGAAAACTCAACAAGCATTTTCCTAGCATGAGGCTGGAGCACATTACTCGCGGAGGCCAGCGAGAATGCCCGGTATCAGCAAGGCCAATATCGCTACAATATCTCCAACATCCACCATTGCACGATCGAGGTTGTAAATCGCGTCCTCCGAAGGATTCCACCTCGAGAAGGCCTCATCAAGCTCTCGCTGAACCCATGGAACACCAAGCACATCCACAATCTCTACCCGTGACGCTATGGTACAAGCCCTGGCCAGTCGCCTCACGGGCTATCAGTGCCACGGTGGCCCCGTGACTCGTGAAGTATCTCCTAAGCATCAAAACTAAGTCCGCAAGAGCTTCCTCCTACCTCAGGGAAATTCATGTCCACCTTGGCAGCGGTTTTGTAACGAACACCTTCATGTCACCAATGAAAGGATGAACTTTGCTCCAAACTTTCTTATGTATCCGTACCTCGGTTAGCAGTATGTATTTCATGTTTCAGACATGCTCGCAGGTTCCCTTCTGTATGTCACACGAGCGGGGGACGTACACGGTTTCTATGCTCGGGTCCGCCCCTTCAGCACAAAACCTAAGCGACTTAGCTTTGGCTGTCAGGCATGATCACCCCGTACAAGTAACCTCACCAAAGTCATTGGTGTCTGATCCCCTAGTGCAACACACATGCACGAACCAACAAACGCGCGTGTTCATCCTACTAGCAGCTCCACGAGCACGCTTGTGCCCCCTTAAGCAGAACACGGGCATAAAGCTACTCCGGAGGAGTCAGTCAAGCCTTGCAAGAGGACCACTCTGTGTCCCACAAGGTTCCCTCATTGAGGACCTGCCTCTTTTTTAGCCAAACAGAACACGAGGTGTTTCCTCCAGGGAGGCCATCGCACGATGTGCTACGCGAGGCACCACGAGGTGTCCTCATCGAGGCCTGCACGGTGACCATGCCTAAGTCCCACAAGATACTCTTCTCCAAGGCCTCACAAGAGGACCACTTCGAGGTCCAGAAGGTTCCCTCGTTGGGTATTCGCCTCTGTTAGCAAAACAGAACATGAGGCATCTCCATTGGGGAGGCCATCGCATGATGTGCCTCACGAGGCGCCATGAGTTGTCCTCTCCAAGGCCCGCACGGTGCCCTTGCCTAAGTCTCACAAGAGTCCTTTTGCCTATTCCATTGATGGCTGTGAAATATAGTCATCTTTATCCATGTTTAGATATTACTTTTAGTCAACAAATTGACCAAATGACTCTCTAGCCTTTCTAGTAATGACTAATTATTGCAAAGATGTGCAAATCCTTCTCTCTTGATTTGTGACCTGCAGAAAATCATGCCTTTATGACAAGATCAGATGCAATTACTGAAAAATATGTCGTTACCAACACAACCAAGTCAACCAGGATTGAAAAGACGCTTACAAGGTGTGTAACAAGCATAGGTACGAGCGAGTCATTCCCGTACCATCCGCCCGTACTGCATGCCAACGCCTCCCTTAGGTCAAACCAAGCTACTTATGTGAAGGAAGCGACACCATTCGAGGAGAGATGCACCCTCCAGCCGCCACAGAACCCATTCGCCATTCATATCTCATCCATCACACATCGAAGGAGATCCACACCACCATAGTTCATCTCCTACCTCCTTCATTGCCATAGACATTATCTTGGAATAGAGATCGTCTTGCGAATTGGCGACCATTGTAAGAATATTTGATTTCAATCTAAGTATTTTGCCAATGATTCATATTGTTGATCTTGTTATTATGAGTGAGTAGTCCTCACGGGCTGAGGGTTGGGGTGAAGCCTCACAACATTTATGTGCATCTAATTCTATGGGAATATCGTGTAGTGATTGAATATGAGCTTTGTTATCTTGTTTCTTTGCCTCTACCTTGATCTTAGGACTTGTAGGTACCCAAAATCCTGTGGATTGATCAAGGTGTGAGGTGAGATGAGTGTAGAATGACGCTTAGCACGCGAAACCCTAGTGACATCAAGGGGGAGTACGGTATTCGCTTAGTGATCCGCTTGGGATCAACAGTAACATCACCGATATTAAGACTAGTATGTTTACTGAATAATCGTTGTAACCCTTGGTTTAGTGGTATCACGGTTGGACCAAGAGACTATTCTCACCTATGGTTATAGGAGCTCTAGTAGCTAAGGATGTACTGCCCATGATTCCTATCACTATTAGATCATTTTACACATGATTGGGCTTAATGTTATTTTTACCACATTTGTATGCATAACTGTAGGTGAATCTTCAACGCTTTCCTATCTCCATCATTGAAAATAACCAAAAGATGATACAAATTAAACTGGAAAGATCAGGTAAATAAAGAAACAGAATTAATTAATTTTCATAACTGTTTCCCAAGGTTTGATAAACCTAGGTGTTTTCTAGGGAAAAAAGTTACTATACTGCATCCATAGTCCGGATCGAAGGTATTAGTCCTTTTTCTAGCACCGTCGTCGGGAAAGCAATTCGCTATCCTAGTGAGGTTATACGAGAACTTGTTTATTTGTTTTGTTTTTGTACTAGTTTTAATTATTGTTATTAGTTCACTTTTTGTTATCTATTTGAAAACCCCCCAAAAATAGTTCCTTGTTTAATTGTTTCTCTAAATCTAAAAATACCAAAAAATACAATTACTATGGCACAAAATAAGCTTGGGTAGTATGCTACTCCCAATGATGATTTTATTCGTGCACCTGTTACTCAGCCCGCTGTTATAGCGGAGAATTATGAGATTAAGTCTAACCTTTTGAGTTTGGTTTAAAAGAACCAATTTGGGAGCCCAGCTACTAAAGATTCAGTTTTGCACCTAAATACATTTATCAAAATATGCGACATGATGCGCATAAAAGAGGTTGACCCTGATGTTGTTAGATTATGCTTATTTCTTTTTTCACTTATAGAAAAAGCAAAAGATTGGTTGCTAGCTTTGTCTAAAGGCACTATTACTTGATTGGAGTTTTTTCCTCTAGCTAAGACTATGCAACTTTGGTCAAATATTACAGGTTTTAGTTAAGAAGATCGTGAGCCCAACACGGAGCACCTCTACACGTTTGGTTGTGTCGCTGATGCTAAGGTCACATGCCCTAGCCACAAGAAGATCGACGACTGCATCGTTAAAATGTACTTCAGTGGGCACGTGAAGGGCACAAAGGTCCAGTTGTTCGATTTGGTGGCAAACCGCATCCACGTGTGACGAGACATGGTGTTTGATGATGGATCATGTTGGAACTAGAGCAGGGATGATTAGGCTAGTGATGACGATCCTCTCGTTGCTGATTACACTGGTGCATGGGGAGCCGCTGTGAGGCGTGATGCAAATAATGTGTACGACGAGCCCGCCACACAACAGACACAAGATCTACAAAAGTGAAGAACATAACATGAGTGGCGAACAACACAACATGAAATTATGTCGCGATATAGAAAATGACGGAAAACTCTGCCGCGATAGAGAATTCAGCTGAAAAATCTGCACCTGAACCATCAAGTGTTGTTTCTACGTCAAGCTCGTTCTCCGACACACTTTTGTCACAACGATTATCCCACGCAACCTCACTGGTTTTTCCAGTAGAGTATGTGCTAAACTAGGCTGCCGTGATGTACTAGGAGCAAGTGGAGTGATGTTCTTCGTCGACAAGCCGCACTCGTTCGCCGATGTTGAGCCCCACGAGTGTTGGTGTATGCAGATTTTCTAGGATTTGAGCTCAGTCGAGAGATAGACAGTAAAACACTTCGTGCCCTTGTATAAATCTATATCGTGTGTATATATACACTTACAGGCAGGGACGAATTTACTAGATAGGCTTTGATAGGCTGGAGCCTACCCTCCATTTTCAGCAAGAAAGCATCAAATTTGTATGCCTCAAGCATGGTCGATGATAAAAGGTCAAAGTTTTGTCGGTAAAGGAAGCAAATGACTGTTAAAATGAAGCTATAGTGAATCAATTAACAACCTAGGCCAGTAGGGCTTATGACTTACGTGCATAGACAATTGTGAAGCTAATCAATTTCAAAAATCCGTTGTAGACTAGGTGGTGTTTCTTAGCAGGTTCAAAACAACCAATTAAATATGCATTTTGAGCTATGTTCGGTTCTTTGAGCCTACCCTACATTTTCATCCTGGATTCGCCACTGCTTACAGGAGAGAGAGTATAGGGGGTAGGGGTAGACGGTGCTCACTGTAACAACCTAACTAGGGTTGCCGCGGTCCCCTGGAGGGCGCGCACGAGGCGCAGAGGACGCGGTCACCGTGGGAGCGTGGGCACACGCCGTGCCGTGCATGGCGCAGGGATAGCTTCTGGAGGTTGGGCCGACCGTTGTGGCGTTGCACGTGCACAAGCCAACGTGCCATTCCAACAGCCCCCGCAGTCGAAACGGCGCGTCGCGTATGTTGTGGCTGGAACGGAAGTCGAGGAAGACACTGGTCGGCAATCCCCTAGTGAAGATGTCGGCGAACTGCGACGAGGTGGGCACATGGAGTACTCGGATGTCACCGACAGAGACGCGCTCGCGGACGAAATGGAGATCGATCTCCACGTGTTTGGTGCGCTGATGGTGCACCGGGTTGCTGGACATGTACATGGCAGAGACATTGTCGCAGTACACCAGGGTGGCCTGTGTTTGTGGTCGACGAAGCTCGGTGAGGAGCTGCCGGACCCAGCAGCTCTCAGCGACGGCGTTGGCCACCGCCCTGTATTCCGCCTCGGCACTTGACCGAGAGACGGTGTTCTGGCGCTTCGACGACCAAGACACGAGGTTGTCGCCGAGGAACACGCAGTAGCCGGAAGTGGACTTGCGGGTGTCGGGGCAGCCCGCCCAATCGGCGTCAGAGTAGACGACGAGCTCCGAGGACGGCGACCGGTGGAGCTAAAGCCCGAGCTGGGTAGTGCCGCAGAGGTAGCGGAGAATACGCTTGACCAGCTGAAGATGCCCGGCGCGTGGATCGTGCATGAAGAGGCAGCACTGCTGAACGGCATTGGCGAGGTCGGGCCGCGTCAGCGTGACATATTGCAGGGCCCCAGCCAGGCTCTGGTAGTGAGACGGATCAGCCGCGGGATCACCATCGGAGGCAGACAGCTTGGCCTTTGTGTCGATCGGCGTGGAGATGGGGTTGCAGTTTAACATGGACGCACGATCAAGCAGCTCCAGGATGTACTGTTCCTGTGACAGAAAAAGGCCATGCGCATTACGCTGCACATTAATACCCAGGAAGTGGTGTAGCTCGCCGAGGTCGGTCATCGCGAACTCCTGATGGAGAGAGGCAATGATGGAGTTGAGGAAGGTCGTCGAGCTCGCGGTGAGGATGATATCATCCACGTATAGCAACAAGTACGCCGTCGAGGTGCCACGCTGGAGGATGAAGAGCGAGGCGTCGCACTTGGAGGCGACGAAGCCGAGCGTGGCGAGGTAGCTCGTGAACCGCGCGAACTAGGCGCGCGGGGCCTGCTTCAAGCCGTAGAGGCTCTTGTGGAGGCGGCAGTCGTGCGATGGGCTGGCGGTGTCGACGAACCCGGATGGCTGGTGGCTTTAGACGACCTCGTCGAGGTTCCCGTGAAGGAACGCGTTCTTCACGTCCAGCCGGTGGATCGGCCAGTCATGGCCGGCGGCGAGGCTGAGGATGATCCGAATTGTTGCAGGCTTGACAACAGGGAAAAACGTCTCCCCGTAGTCCACGCCCTCCTGCTGCATGAACCCCCGAAGGACCCACCAGGCTTTGTACCTGGCGAGCGTGCCGTCCGGATGGAATTTATGCCTGAAGATCCACTTCCCCGTCACGATATTGGCACCTGCAGGACGAGAAACCAGAGACCAAGTTTTGTTCCGCAACAGTGCATTGTATTCCTCAGTCATCGCGTTGTACCACTTAGGATCCTTAAGGGCTGCACGGTAGGACGAGGGGATCGGACTGATCGTGGACGTCGTGACGGAAAGATCAAGGATTTGTCTTGGCAGAGAGAAACCGGACTTGGCACGCGTGGTCATGCGATGGAGAATTTGTGGTAGAGCTACAGGGACAGCAGTTGGTGGCAGGTTTTTGGGGTTGGGGGTGGGCAGCGAGGAACCTGGAGAGGGGCTGCCGAGAGGCGGCTGCGGGTGCAGCGGCTACCGCTGCGGGGATGTGGGGCTGTTCGGTTGCCGTGGCAGCGAGAAGGGCTGGTGGTCTGCCGCGGCAGAGAAGCGAGGCCATTGGGTTGTCGCGGTAGCGGGAGCGGCCGAGAGCGCACGGGAACGGCAGCGGCAGGCTGAGATCGTGCGGCAGCTGTAGTTGGGGTGAGAATATCAGGAAGGTTTTGGTTGTTGGGATTTAACGTGGGTTGAGGGGACGGGACTGATGGGATTGTAACAGAAAAGAGGAACGTGGTCTTGTCAAATATGACGTGCCGAGAGATAATTACCTTCCTTGTTTGGAGATCGAGGCATCTATATCCCTTGTGCTCGAGGGCATAACCGAGGAAAACGCACAGTGTAGAGCGAGGAGAGAGTTTGTTTGGTGTCGTGGCGTGGAGGTTTGGAAAACAGAGGCAGCCAAAGACTCGTAGATGATTGTAGGAGGGGTGTGTGCCAAAGAGACGGTGGTGTGGTGTCTGCTTGTTAATGGAGGAAGAAGGTCGCCGGTTGAGGAGGTGAGTGGAGGTGTGCAAGGCCTCCACCCAGTACTAGGGCGGCATGCAAGCGTGAAGAAGGATGGTTCGCAATATGTCATTTGTGGAGCGGATCTGTCGCTCGGCTTTGCCGTTTTGAGCAGAGGTGTGAGGACACGAGAGGCGAAACGAGACATCGTTTTGAGAGAAGAACTAGCGAAGAGACGTTGTGAGCAACTCACCACCGTTGTCACACTGTAGACATTGAATCATGACACGAAACTGAGTAAGAACAAAGGTGAAGAAGAGTTGTAAGGTAGGGGAGGTATCGGATTTATTTCGCAAAGGAAAAGACCAAGTGTAATGAGAAAAATTATCGAGCACAATTAAGTAATATTGATATCCAGAGAAACTACAAGCTGGCGAGGTCTAGAGGTCGTAGTGGATTAATTGAAAAGGAGCACTAGTAGTTGATCTAGAGGAAGAAAAAGGGAGGCGAGGCTGGCGGCCTAATTGGCAAGCCTCGCATATAGGTGCTGTGTCTAATTTATTACAAGGTGATTGAAGAAATTTCCTAGATAAGAGAGACAGAGAACTTCACCCTAGATGTCCGAGGCGGTGGTTGCGGTGACCCAGCATACCACTACATGATGTAGTACACTATAGTTGTTGCATAACACCAATGAAACAACGTTCACTAGTATTACATCCCTCAGAGTGGTACAATAGAAACATAGCAGGTCCAAGACATAACTATAGATTACAACTCGACTCTTTACAAAAGATTCAGAGAACACTCTAGGTTAAAGAGAGAGAAAGAACTTCTTACAAAGAAGAACCAGAAATAATAACTCAGAACTATCTAGAAACTAAGACTAGTATCTGAACTAATTGGTTTGCAATTGCTTCTAATGCAATGCTCTATAGATGTAGGTTTTATGGCTAGAGTATCTACTCCCATCTAATCAAGGAATTCGCTTTTGCTTCGGTTGATGTATATGTTGACTTCATTGACTTTATTGAAGAACTTGAGCTGCCGATGATGGTTTTTTGAGCAGAAATTGATGTTGATATCGTCTTCAACGGCTTAAAACCTAGCAAGGGTTAAGAAGGTACGGTTGAGTACGAGCGTACTCAGCAAGTTCACTAAAAAGGAGTGTATGATGCACTATCTCTACAGCCACAGACCATAGGTCGTAGGCAATGCAGGTTTTCGTAAACATTTCTTTAAAGGTTGCTTTTATTCTGAAAACTATCTCTGACAGCCTTCACAGGTTGACCAAAACCTTCGTGGGGTTCCTTTCCTGCCGCATTCGTAGCTCCTTCCCGGAACAGGGAGTAACATGTCACAATTTTTACACTCTGCAGAGGTACGTCACTTTTCCCACAAGAGACCTTAACCTTTGTTGCACAGCCAGGAGTATGTCCCCATTTAAACTTCCTTGGTTTGAGGCCCAACTTAAGATCCAAGCCAATCGCTGCCCTTCTCTGCGACCCCGTATGAAGACATGATCCCCCAAGAAGGACTACCACGGTTACTCTTTGGGTAGCCTCTTGAGGACTCTGTAAGCAGCTCTGTCTGGTGGTCACCATCAGCTATGGTGAACTCTGACCAAGACAGCTATGCACAGATAATCTAGACACCTAGCTCGCGGGGAACTAAGGGGTCACACCCATGTGCTGGATTCTCTGGAACTACACGAGAAATCAACAGCCTCACGATAAGGTCATCCGTCCATGCGAAAGGAAGAAGATCCAGCTGACTTCTCCGTCCCATTCCAAATCTCATGGTTGATGCGTAATATACGGCGCTAGAATTACTGGTGACGTTGGTTGTTAAGTCCTAGATGATACGTTACTATACAATGACGTTTCCATTGCCAGTTATGATAGATTAGCTGATCAGCCTGGATCAGTAACCGATATTTTCAGTTAACTATAAAAATAGTGTTTTCGACCTTTTCGAAATGTAGGTGATGACAACATTTGAGTTATAAGTATAGAAAATAATCAAGGGACATGAGCAAGTTGTGAACTTGCCTTTTGTGATTGCAAGATTATGCACTCACAATCTTCAAGATACTAGAAGATCCAAAATCTAGAAATAGTATCATTGGTCTGCTAAGGACTAATGTTTAAAGAAGCATGGTGCAATTATGCATAAGTAATGTAATGCAGTTTGATAAACGCGAATCCCCAGAATAATTGTATTTGATCCAGGGTTTGAAGGTTTGGATGAGTTCTTTGGAATGTGTTGTACTTTTATACTAGTTTCACACATGTGCTTCTTATAAAGGCTTGTGAGAGTGTGTGAAACAATATGTAAATACAACAAGTAGCATACAATTTAAAGCACTCAAATGGGGCATGCTATCTCAAGAATTTTTTATATAGAGATTGTTAACTAATCAGAGCTTTAATGGAAATGCTTATGTCTTGCTTTATAATGTATCTTAAAATAATAACTTTTGAGGGAAATCTTACTGAAGTAAACAAAAGCATTTAAACCTTAAATTAACACTCTTAGGGTTTCTTACTAGCTATGGTTCTCCAGGAAGAAAGAATTACTTCATTTGAATAATGGCCACACTAATAGTTGAGACTTATCTATCTTGGTCATTAGATGGTATTATGATTTCTTCACTTCATAATATTCCTTTAAGGTTAATTAAGAGTGGTCACACTTCTATTTGAGTCATGTTTATGAATTTGTGGTTGAAGTAATGGTAAAAGGTTTTATTAAGTCAAAAATATCATTCTTGATGATTTTATATTTGATAAGAATCCTTTTGGAAAATAATATATACTTTAAAATGGTTGGTTTAATTTTGACTTCATATAAACATCGATTGAGCTTGTGATACACTTTTAGATTTTAAATAACTCATATTAAAGGCATAAGCAAAGGTTTATATAATTTTTATGCATTAAGGTAAATGAAAATGGTGTAAACAAGGCTTATTAAGCATTTGCCTTTATTTTACTTCAAATGTGAAGGATTATATTTTTAATGTGTACCTTTTATTTTTGTGATCATTTTGGTATATTATATGTATTTTTATGATTTTTAAATAATAAGATATGACTTTTATAAGTTTTATCACTTTTATATTTCAAACAATTTTAGAACGCATTATATTATTTTTAAGTATGCTTCTAATTTTTTTTAGATTAATAAGGATTGGATAAAAATCTTTAATTCTTTACTTAATTTGTGAATTTGATTATTTGAAGTATAAATATTTAATTGTCACATGATTATAGCTTATAGCATTATTAAGAAAAATAGAACATAATTATACTTAGTATTTGATTATTCAATTTTTTTATAGTCTAATAACTAAATAACGACACTAGTTTAAATTTCGTTGTTATTTTGATTTAATGTGTGAAAATGGATACATGTAAGTATACTAGTAGTTGAAATATTCCTAGATATCCTAGCTAGATTTATTGGATTAAGGCTCACGTACATACTAATGTCCTAGCTAATTGGCTTAGGGTTAATTAGGCTTATTAACACACACGTACACGGGACCATGGAAATCAGCGTGTCTCGAGGGCGAGGGCATTCAACTGTAGAGTCAGGTCTGCTAGGGTTTCGGGCGATATGGGCGACCGCACGGGCGATCGCATCCCGCCACCGCCGATCCCCTATGAGAGTCCGTCTGAAGCCCATCGTAGGGCGAGAAAGGAGTCTGGGCGGTCTACGCGAGTAGGGAAGGAGTACCACGGAGCCGGAGTCTGGGATGGATACGACGCCGTTCGGGACAGGGACAAGCGAGCCTTAAAACCCCCTGACGGGAAAGCCCCAGATCACGGAGGCGGTGTCATCACGAAACCCCCAGATCCAGATCGCTCTAACGATCCTTTGTATCTGTGGGAGATGGCGGCGCCGGGTGAGATCGCAAGGAGGACGACTGAACCTCAAGACGGGCATGGCCAGATGCCCAATCGTGTGTTGCTGTTGACGGCGCCGCTGGTCGGTGGGGGCGATCAAGGGGGTCTCGGTGAGAGATCTACCCGCCCGAAGCTGACCGGGGGTGCTTCGATGGCACCACTGATGCACCGGTATGCACGGCGAGACGGAGCGGAGACAGAGGAGGGCGCGGACGATTGGGATGAGGGTTCAAACAAGGAGGAAGAAGGAGGCTTCAGGCATGGACCAGAGTCACAGATGGGAGGCACGGTGGAGATGGAGGACGATGTGTTCGTGGAGTTTGATGAGGAGGAGAAGGTCGTGAACACTCCAGACAAGCCAGTTTCATGGCAGCTGTTGGCTCGGTACACGGCGAACTTTAAACCAAGCACAGAAGATATGTTCAATCACTACGCCGATAAGGTCTGTCACCTGCGCACTGGCTTTAGCTTCTCAGACCGTGGAAAAAATTATTTTATGGTCACCCTCTATTCCAAGGGCGACTATGACTTTGTCATGCGAGGGGGCCATGGATCTACAACAGGAATGCATTGCTGGTGAAGGCCATTGATGATGCAGTTCGTCCTTCAGAGATGATACTTGATTCGGTGCCAATCTGGATTAGGATCTATGATGTACCTTGGGGAAAACAGAAGGATGCCACCTTTGGTATGAGATGCGACAATAGTCTCGGCAAAGCCATTGAGGTGGAAGTGCCCACGGAGGAGAGGCATGGGCATGAATTCTTGAGGGTGCGTGTCGATTTGCCCTATAATAGACGCCTTCAAACACAGATTACCACAGGTACCAAGGGGAAGCCGGGGGAGGTACAAATCTACAAACTGAAGTATGAACGGGTGCCTCGGTACTATAGACATTGCGGTTTCATGGGCCATCGCCAGGAAGAGTGCGAGAAACGTCGGCAAGGCATACCATCACTGGATTATGATGCATATTTGCTAAGGTGCAGCCCATACAAAAAGTATGAGCAAAGGACGCATTACGTACCTCCCCGAGGGCAAGTACCGGCGAAGAGAGGCCTGCCGTTTGCTAGATTTGGGAGTGCAGGCTCTCGCAATTCCTCTTGGAAGAAAAACGTAAAGCCGACGACGTCAGCACAGTGACATGAAGGTGGGCTAGAACAGGCTGGTTCGCATGAGGACTCAGACAACCCGATGCCACCCCTGATGGATGCTACGCCGCCACATACCTATGAACCGATTCCCGTGGGTATGCATGATGACTTTGAGGAAGCGCAAGGACAAACGTTGGGAGCCGTGGAACAGGAGCTGTCAAACCAAGTGAATGCCATGATGGTGAACGCAAATACACAAGATAATACACAGGTGCAACAAAGGGAGAACAAGAAAGACCAGCCAATCATTCAGTTCCCTGATGATGTACCAAACGAGCTACAGAGTCCCAAGTTGGGAGGATCGCAGGTAGTGCTGAAGCAGCACGATGGGAGGAAGCAGAAGAGGGTGCAGAAAAAACCAGGAAAGAAGGGCCCGCCCCTGGACCTGCAGCAGCGCTCACCAAGGTCTTCGGACATGATATCGGCGCTGCGCGGGCTGAGCTCGATGGTACCATCCTATGGCGACTCGGACGTGAAGATGGACGAGGTGGATCAGTTACCACGGAAGCGGATGGCGACGGAAGCGGAAAGAAAATATCTCCTTTTTGGCTAGGATTTATCTGTGGTACCCTTTGAGGCAAGGGCGAAAGGCGGCGAGTAGAAGAGGGGCGCACCAAGACGGAGGAAGAACTGAAAGTGGCTGAGGCAAGTTGTGGCGGTAGAGACACCAGGGAAGCGACCGGCCTAGGGGCTGCCGGCAAGCTGACGGGGCCGAGTGTGGTGCCCAGTCAGTCGCCATGAATTGCCTCTCCTTCAACTGTCGGGGAGCGGGGAACGCCTCGAGAGTACGTGAGATTGAGCATGTTTCCAAGTCTTGTAGTATTAGTTTACTTTTCTTGTGTGAAACTAGACAAAATAAATATAGAGTCCGTCGTCTCCGTTATCGTTTAGGGCTTAAGGGTTTTGCTGGTTTTAGTAGTGTTGGTCTTAGTGGTTGCTTAGTGTTATTCTGGAATGAGAACCTTTGTGTGGAAGTGCAAGATATTAATGAACATTATATTGATGTTTATATCCGTGAGTACCCAGGAGCTCCACAATGGCGCCTGACGTGCATATATGGTGAGCCTAGAGTTGAAAAAAGATACCTAACGTGGAACAATCTCGTAAATCTTAAGGCCACCTCTGACTTACCCTGGTTAGTTATGGGGGATTTTAATGAAGTGTTATGGCAGCAAGAGCATTTTTCATGTACGCTGCGGCCGGAAGGACAGATGAGAGCTTTTCGAGAGACCTTGGCCTGTTGTAATCTTGTCGATCTGGGTTTCATAGGCTTACCATATACATATGATAATAAGCGGAAAGGGCAGGCCAATGTACGGGTACGCTTGGACAGGGCGGTAGCAACCGCGCAGTGGAGGGACATTTTTAATGAATCACAAGTAGAACACCTGATCACTTCCGTATCTGATCACTCTCTAGTTTTAATTCGGCTCATGCATGAAAACAGGCAACAGCAGCGTAGACCACGACGACAATATGAGATTTGGTGGGAAAGGGCTGCGGAGTTGCCAGAATTGATCAGTACAGCCTGGGAGGAAGTTGGGTGGAAGGAAAACTTAGGCGATATCCGGAAAAGCCTAGACAGTGTAATGAAGGTGTTGCAAGATTGGAGCAGGAAAAAGTTCAGAAATCTACTTAACGAGCTGGGCAAGTGCAGGAAAGAACTGGAGGTGCTCCTGAGTACAAATGCTGACTGCGATGCTATTAGACGTGTCTCGGACCAGATGAACGAGCTTCTATATCGTGAAGAAATGCTCTGGTTGCAACGTTCGCGTATTAATTGGCTAAAAGAAGGGGACCGGAACACAAAATACTTCCATCAAAAGGCGGTATGGAGGGCGAGGAAAAATAAGATTAAGAGGTTGAAAGAGGAGGATCGTGTCTGGACGGATGCTCCCTCTGACATGGAAAATATGGCAACTTCTTACTTTAAAGAATTATTTACCCGCGATCCTAACCTAAATTTTCAGGAGCTATGTAACCTTCTGCAGGTCCGTGTCACAGGTGACATGAACACCGCTCTGTGCAGGGAGTTCTCGGATGAGGAGATTGGGAATGCTCTCTTCCAAATTGGACCGTTGAAAGCTCCGGGTATCGACGACTTCCCGGCAAGGTTTTACCAACGCAACTGGGACATTATGAAGGCTGAGGTAGTAAACGCAGTTAAATTGTTCTTTCTCACTAGCAACATGCCTGATGGTGCAATGATACTGCAATTGTGCTTATACCAAAAATTGATCACCCGGAAACTCTCAAAGATTTTAGGCCAATCAGTTTGTGCTCTGTCGTGTATAAGATTATTGCAAAATGTCTGGTGAATAGACTACGGCCAATCCTCGGAGATATTATATCCATAAACCAAAGTGCTTTTGTTCCCGGACGTCTCATTACCAATAATGCATTAGTCGCCTTTGAATGCTTACACTTCATAGAGGAAAATAGTAACCAAGAAAAGAACTTTTGTGCTTATAAATTGGATCTGTCAAAAGTTTATGACAGGGTGGATTGGGATTTTCTAAAGAAAGCGATGGAAAGACTGGGTTTTGCTCATAGATGGGTGGACTGGATAATGTCATGCGTCACCACTGTGAGATATTCTGTTAAATTCAATGGAACCTAGTTGGATTCGTTTTCGCCTTCTCGAGGTCTTCGACAAGGTGATCCTCTATCCCCCTTTCTATTTCTTTTTGTTGCTGATGGTCTCTCTGCTTTGCTACAAAGAGAGGTACAGGAAAACAATATTCAACCGCTAAAAGTCTGTAGAAGGGCCCCTAGAGTGTCACACTTATTGTTTGCAGATGACAACTTACTGTTCTTTCGGGCTAATGCAGAGGAAGCAGCAAGAATTCGGGGGGTACTCACCACTTATGCAACTAGTACAGGATAACTCATTAACCCGAGTAAATGTTCTATATTATTTGGGAAATCATGCAGCCAGGAGGATAAGGATGAGTCAAGCAAGCCTTACAAATCACGCAAGAGACGTTTGAAACAAAGTACCTCGGGCTCCCAACCCCTGAAGGCAGAATGAGTAGAGGTAAATTCAAATGTCTACAAGAGAAACTCCTCAAGAGACTACTACAATGGGGAGAGATTTATTTATCGTTTGGAGGTAAAGAAGTGTTGATTAAGGCCGTCGCACAAGCAATCCCGGTTTATATCATGAGCATTTTTAAATTACCTTTTGGCCTATTGGATGAGTTAACAAAAATGATCCGTGATTTCTGTTGGGGGACTGAGAATGGAAAAAGGAAGATGCATTGGGTATCATGGGACAGCATGCTTCGCCCAAAGGACCAAGGGGGGCTCGGATTCAGGGACATGCGAATCTTCAACCAGGCCTTGCTCGCACGTCAGGCATGGTGGCTGCTACAACAACCTAACACCCTATGTGCCCAGGTTTTGAAGGCCAAGTACTTTCCACAGGGCTTACTCACGGACACCATATTTACCGGCAATGCGTCAGCAACCTGGAGAGCGCTGGAGTATGGGCTCGAGCTGATTAAGAAAGGATACATATGGCGCATAGGAAATGGAGCGAGTGTTCGTGCTTGGCGGGAGCCTTGGATCCCTCGGGAATCATACCTTAGGCCATACAGTGTACAAGGCAGATGCCGGCATAGATGGGTATCCGACTTCATAAACCCGGATGGGTCATGGAATGAGCTGCTGCCGAAGAGATGGTTTATGACTATGGACGTACAGGAGATTGTGAAAATTCGCACGTCGAGGCGGAATGACTCTGACTTCATTGCCTGGAACCCCGAGAAGTCTGGCAATTTTACTGTCAGGAGCGCATACCGGTTAGCATTCGAAGAGCAGATGAGAGAGACGGGCTGTCCAGCTAGTAGCTCCTACCCCTTTGGCAATCGACCTGAGTGGAAAATGATCTGGAAAAGCCCGGTCCCCCCAAGGTACGTACCTTTGCTTGGAAGCTGGCGAGGAATGCCCTGGCTACTCAAGTAAATATGGTCAGGCGGGGCCTAAAGACTTTACCTATGTGTACGATCTGTGGATATGAAAATGAGACCACCTTCCATGCGCTGGTTAGATGCCCCATGCACGAGGATTGTGGGATACAATGAAGGGCGTATGGGATCACCCTCCGGATGAGCTACTGATTGAGGGTAATCCGGACTGGTTTATGCATATCCTCACGCGCCTAGACGACGAAAAATAAGGCCCGTTCCTGATGCTGCTCTGGAGGATATGACATGTCCATAACGAGATAACCCACCAGAAAAAGCCGGCCCCTGTCATAGCATCACGACGCTTTTTGGAAAGCTACTTGAAGTCATTGATGATTGGTGAGCAACACCCAGCAGCGGACATAGAGAAGGGCAAGCAGGTACTGGATATCGGACGTGGCCTGGGAAAGAAAAAGCATCATGTTGATGAGCGTCCTCAAGTGAAACACAAATGGAGGCCACCGGATGAGGGAGTAATGAAATTAAATGTGGACGGTGCATACTCCTCTGACGGCAGAGCAGGGGCTGGTATGCTTTTGTGTGATTCTAACGGAACAGTTGTCTTTGCAGCCTGCAGACAGTTACGATCCTGTGTTGATCCTCTCGAGGCGGAGCTCGCGGCGATGGAGGAGGGGCTCGACCTTGCACTCCACTGGACGCAGTCGCCATTCATCCTGGAAACGGATAGTGCCGAAGCTATTAGTCTGGTGGCAGCGAAGACCCCAAATCTCTCACGCTTTGCCATGAGAATTAGTATTATTCGCGATAGAATTAAGGAGAGAGATGTTGTAATTGCAAAGGTGAACCGGGAGGCAAATAGCGCCAGCCACGGTTTGGCCTTTTTAGGGAGAGTACATGAGAGAACTGCCACCTGGCTGCAAAACTCCCCGCCGGAAATCGCCGACGCGATCATGGCGGAATGTAATCTTTTTTTTTTGAAACCAGTATATTGAGCAAGTAAGCCGCCTCGTTAAAAACCTTTTAGCCCCTTTAGATACCCTGAAAGGAAAGAGTGTGTTTGAAACTTGTTGCTCCCAACAAACCAATGATTACAGTGTTACATCGCTCAGGAGTGTTTGATAATCAAAACTCTTTTTCCCTGAAAAAAAAAACACACACGTACACACTATCCTAATGGGTTTGCGCCAAACCTAGGTGTACATACGATTGCAATACACGCACGTACGCTGGTCAGACCAGACCACACACACACGCACGGTAGCCAGCACACACGTACGCACGATGACCCGGTCTATCTCGCTATCTCTCCTGTACGAGTCTCTCCTCTGGCTCTCGTTCCCCTTCTTTCTCTCTGTTTCTTCCTCACACGCAACCAGATCGCCGCCGCTTGCCCCTTCGGCCGTCGCCAGCCGCATCCGGTGCAGGCGCTCGCCGGCCATGCTCCGCCCCAGTCTTCCTCATCTATTTCCTCTTCGCCTCGTCGTCTCTCTACTCTCCCGTGCACATCTCCGCGAACCCTAGCTGTGCAGCTTTGGTCGGTTGGCGAGGCACCGGCGACTCCGGCTGCTCTCTTGCGACGACCTCGCCTCCTCGAGCCCCAGCTCGACCATGTCAACGCCCATGGGAATGCCCGCACGTCGGTGACCTGGTCTGATGTGACCTGGACGTCACAGAGGGGTGTGGGTGCTGCGCCTATCTTGATTCCTTAATTTTGATGCCAGCGGGATGGCAACAATGGTTGCAACCCGGCGCTCCTCGATACGTTGCTTCGCAGCCTCCTGGTGGTGTGCTGGTGATTGTGCGACGCTAGTGATGGTGCTGCTGCTGCGACGATGAAGCGGTGTTGTCCACTACTACCTTGACGCAGGCGGGATGGTGCTGCGGACGCAACCCCGACGTCCATCCTTCACTGCACCCATTTGTATGTTCACAGTGAGTTCTTGTTGTGACCGGCTTTCAGGCCGATGTTCTCCTGTGCTGGTTGTAGGACTGTGGTGATCTCTTGGTTATGATGGTATGCATGAGTGATACTAGTGGTGCCCATTTATGTTTGATGGAATGCTGCTAAGTGTGCTAACTCAATCTGGATGACTTAATCATGCCTGGCATGTGTGACTCTTATTGATACTCTGATTTTTCTGATTTGAATCTAGGCAACATTGTAAATCTCAATGTTATTTTGAGATGACAGGCACTAGTGAGTTAATGATTATATGATTATATCCTGATACTTTGTGGCTAATTTCTGTGGATTATAAGCTGGGTAAAATGATGTTTGAAATGAAATGATTCCTAGATTGGTGGCTAGGAAAATGATTTATGTTCCATTTGGAATTGCTCGCAAAGGTGGTTTGTATACAATATATTGTTAAATTCTGATCCTCTTGTCTAAGTGCTGGTGGATTATAGAATGATGGTTGCAGCCTTGCTGCAGATTGGGAACTTGAGAAAACTCTAACTTCCTGTCATTGTTGACAGTGAAATAATGGTGCAATTGATTCCTAGTTTTTTGGTACTAGGAAAATGATAAATCTACTTTGGCCAAAACAACTAGGTGGTTAGCTGGTGTGATAATTTCCCTTAATGGCTTCTGTGACTGAGACTGCCACTGTGGTGCCTCCATATTGGAGTGTGCACAGTGGTAGATCTTATTTGCATGATGTGCTGCTATGGGTGTTCCTGATGGCTAGATCTGTCCATGGCCAGTGATGCAAAGATTGAGGCTTAACATTATATTTGAATAGATTTCTCTACTTGATTCTTGGACTAACCTATGATGCAAAGGCTGAAGTATTGCTTGGTTAGAGCAAACTCTTATTTTTTTGGTGCCTTAAACCTCTATGATGATTTCTAGATCGTATTTCTAAACAGATCTGAGAGGTTTCTTTCTTATCTCCCTGTTGCTTGTAGAGTCGTTGCCCAAAATAAATAAGAACAGGTAATATGATGGAATATTAGTGTTGTAACCTGTTGTGGAAAGATAGCTACTATTGCTTATGTGCTTGTGTCCTTGTGGTAATTCTTGATCAGCTCCTGATGCCATCCCACTCCTTTTAGCTCCTGCTTGATCTACTCCTGCTACTTTGATATTGCTGGCCTACGCCTTCTTGAGCTGACGCCCCTCCTTCTGTTCCAGCTTCAGCTACTACTCCTCCTTCTCTTTACTGATTACATGAGATCTTGCTGAAGTGATCTTGGTTGATAAGCTGCAAGAGTAGATGTGTTCTTGCTGGTAGTTCTTGCAGCTAGCTGATGGTTTGGTGTTGAACTATGGATGAATTGAAGACCACATATGGTGGTGTGGATATGGATGCAGTCATATGATTCACTAGCACTTGAGCTACGGCTCTGCTCTCTCTATACTGATGTTTGGCTGCTACTGCTGCTGCTGTGTTGACAACACAGCAGTGTGCATGTAGGTGTGAGCTACTTGTGAGCTGCTTGCGAATGGGACCCTCCCTGGCTCAAGTTTCAATGCCTGGAGCTCGTCCTTGTGGATGAGCTCGACTGTGGTGGGTTTTCCTTTTTCCTTGGGCAAGTTTCTTTACTTGCATAATTATGATATGCTTTAACCAAAGATGCTACGCAAAAAAAAACTAAGGCACAGTTAAGAATAGATGCTACAGTGCCCCTTCAATGCAAATTGTATTTGAATTGTGTTATCTCATATTTGAACTTTGAATTCAAATTGATTTTCCCCAAACACCAAAGATATAAGAGAGGTCATGCCGAAATTTGTCGCACTGGCTCGGATGCTTTTATCAGAACAAGAGAGATCCCGATCCCTCACTAGCTTCTTTAGTTTGCGGGAAAATTATCCTGATTTTCTATACATGAATGCAATGCACACACCTCATCTTAGCTTATTTCTAACCTCTAATGCTGGGATGTTACCGTGGTGCCACAAATCGCTGGTTGTGGCAGTGAGAGCTGCGCCGCCGTCGCTGCTTTTATTGGCCGGGAAGAACGGGTAGAGGTCACCATGGCTGTTGGATCTCGTGAGCAGTCTCCTGGTTGCTAGGTCCTTCACAGAAAAGCCGAATGGATCAAATTCCACAATGCATGAATTGTCTCGAGTAAAGCGGTGGACAGAAATTAAGTTTTTAAGAATGGACGGCGAGACTAAAACATTAGAGAGAGAATTGATGGGGAGGAAGGAGAGTAGAGCCAATAGCAGCTATGGGGATCTTTGCACCGTTTCCAACAACAATGTGCTGAGGAGAATGCACGGAAGAGGAAGACAAACTGGCAAGGTTTGTCATCGTACCTGAGACATGGGACGAAGCCCCAGTGTCCATGAACCAATCCGTGTTGGAGTTGGGGTGCTGCAGGGAGATGTTGTTGAGGGCCGCGGTCAACATGGAGTACTGATCCTAGTTTTGAGGTGGAGCTGTGGTCGAGACAGGGTAGGCCTGGTGCTGGACGGTGATGTCCCAAAATATATCGAGCTCGTTGGGGAACCCCAAGAGGAAGGTATGATGAGCACAACAGCAAGTTTTCCCTTAGTTATGAAACCAAGGTTATCGAACCAGTAGGAGCAAGGAAACACCTCCAAGGTGTTGTTTCCAACTTGGAATCTTGCACAACACAACCACAGAACTTTGCCCCCAACTTACAGTGAGGTTGCCAATCTCACCGGTTTTGCTGAAAACAAAGGATTAAATGTATTGTGTGGAAGATAGTAATTGCTTGCAGAAAGTAAACAGAAAAAAGTAAACAGTTGTAGATTGATGGTAAAAGAAAAGACCGATGTCCATATTTCACTAGTGATGATTCTCCTTAAGATAAATGTCATGTTGGGTGAACAAATTACAGCGGGGTAATTGACAAACACCGAGAAAGCATACATGCATATACTAATCATCTTGACTCCTATGAGATTTGATTGGGCATTACAACATTATACATCGACCGTAATCCAACTGCATCTATGACTAATAATCCACCTTCAGGTTATCATCCGAACCCCCTCCAGTATTAAGTTGCAAGCAACAAATAATGGTATTAAGCATTGCGTGTATAGTAAACAATATGATTGTTTTATGAACAAAGGATTGTTGTTTTCTCGCTAGTAGCAACAATATATCTAGTACCTTAGAGATTTCGGTTACTTCCCCAGATTACTAGAGGCATGAACCCACTATCGAGCATAAATACTCCCTCTTGGAGTTGCTAGCATCTAATCGACCAAGATAGCTACTAACAACGGAGAGCATGCAAGATCACAAATAACAAAGACATGATAGAATCAATAATCAATCTGAAATAGCATCTCAATATCCATCGGATCCCCGCAAACACAACATGTATGATTACAAATAGATGATCTTGATCATGAACGGAGCTCACAAGATCTAAACATGGTAGGACAAAGGAGAAGAACCAACCATCTAGCTACTACATGAACCCGTAGTCCAGGGATGAACTACTCACGCATCACACCGAAGGCTTGCATGGTGATGAAGAAGGCCTCCAGGGTGAATTCTCCCCTCCGGCAGGGTGCCGGGAAGAGCTTCAGATCCCTCCCAATCTAGGGATGGAGATGACGGAGGCTACAGACTCTTTCGTGAAATTTTGATCGGGTCCTTAGGGTTTCTGTATCGGAGGCATCTTATAGGCAAAAGGGGAGGCCGAGGGGGTGCCCTAGGCGGCCACACCACCCCCTGGCGTGGGCAAGGCCTAGCCGCACGGCCAGGTGGTGTGGGCGACCCCTAGCCCCTCTCCGTCTCGTATTCTGGCTCCGTGTCCCCCTCGGTGAAATATTGACTTTGGCTTTTGTCCCATCCAATTCTGAGAATATTCATTTTCTGACTTTCCTGGAACCAAAAACAGCAGAAAACAGGTAGCTGGCACTGTGGCATCTTGTTAATAGGTTAGTCCAAGAAAGTGTATAAAAATACTCCAAAATGTGGACAAAACATAATAAAGTAGATATAAAACAAGCATGGAACATCAAAAATTATAGATATGTTAGCAACGTATCAGACGCCTGGACGGGGGCCGAGGACGCCGGCAGCGTTTGGCGCGACCTAGGGAGTGCGCATGCCCATCGGTGGGAAGGCGGCGCCCCACGGCGTGAAGTAGCCCATCCAGGGCTACTGCAGGGCGGGTTGATGCGGCGTGATGGCCCAAAATATACCGAGCTCGTTGGGGAACACCAAGAGGAAGGTATGATGAGCACAGCAGCAAGTTTTACCTCAGTATGAAACTAAGGTTATCAATCCAGTAGGAGCAAGGAACACCCCAAAGGTGTTGCTAGCTGAGCCTTGGCAGGGCGCACTACCGGTGCTAGTAGCAACGTGGAGACCCGCACAACACAACCACAGAACTCTATCCTCAACTTGCGATGAGGTTGTCAATCTCATTGGTTTTGCTAAAAACAAAGGATTAAACGTATCGAATGGAAGAAAGTAATAGTTTGCAGAAAATAAACACAAAGCAGTAAACAGTGTATAGATTGTATGTAAAGAACCGGGATCCATAGTTCACTAGAGGTGGCTCTCCTTAAGATAGATAACATGTTGGGTGAACAAATTACAGCGGGGCAATTGACAAACATCGAGAAAGCATATAAGCATATACTACTCATCTTGACTCCTTTGAGATTTGATTGGGCATTACAACATTATACATAGACCGCCATCCAACTGCATCTATGACTAATAATCCACCTTCAGGTTATCATCTGAAACCCCTCCAGTATTAAGTTGCAAGCAACAGATTATTGCTTTACAAATTGCGTGTGAAGTAAACAATACGATTGTTCTATGAACAAAGGATTGTTGTTTTCTCTCTAGTAGCAACAGCACATCTAGTACCTTAAAAATTTCTGTCACTTCTCCAGATTACTAGAGGCATGAACCCACTATCGAGCATAAATACTAACTCTTGGAGTTGCTAGCATCTACTTGGCCAAGATAGCTACTAACAACGGAAAGCATGCAAGATCACAAATAACAAAGACATGATAGAATCAATAATCAATCTGAAATAGCATCTCAATATCCATCGGATCCCCGCAAACACAACATGGAGAATTACAAATAGATGACCTTGATATGAACGGAGCTCACAAGATCTAGACATGAAAGCACAAAGGAGGAGAACCAGCCATCTAGCTACTACATGGATCCGTAGTCCAAAGATGAACTACTCACGCATCACACTGGAGGCTTGCATGATGATGAAGAAGGCCCCAGGGTGAATTCCCCTCTCCGACAGGGTGCCGGAAAGAGCTTCAGATCCCTCCCGATCTAGGGATGGAGATGACGATGGCTACAGACACTTTCGTGGATTTTTGATCAGGTACTTAGTGTTTTCGTCCCGAGGACATCTTATAGGCGGAAGTAGAGGCCGAGGGGGTGCTGGGGTTGGCCAGACCACCCCCTGGCGCCGGCCAGGCCTAGCCGCGCGGCCAGGTGGTGTGGCCGCCCCCCAACCCTTCTCTGTCTCGTATTCTGGCATCTGACGACTTCCGGAAAAATAGGCACTTTGGCTTTTGTCCCGTCTAATTCCGAGAATATTCATTTTCTGACTTTCCTGAAACCAAAAACAGCAGAAAACAGGCAGCTGGCACTGTGGCTCTTGTTAATAGGTTAGTCAAAGAAATCATATGAAAAGTACTCCAAAGTGTGGACAAAACACAATAGTGGATAAAACCAAGCATGGAACATCAAAAATTATAGATACATTTGCAATGCATCACAGCGCTTGGCCGCCATTGGGCTGCCCGCCTCCGTTGCCATTGACGTGGGCACGTCCGCAACCGTGCCTGCCACGGCCTCCGCCGCGATGCTGCCCTCTGTTCCCATTGCCACGGCCACCATTGCCGGGGGCCTGCTGTGGGGCAGGCTGCTGCTGGTTGCCGGGCGGCGGCTGTTGCTGGTTCCGTTGCCATGGCCGCCATTGTTGCCGACGACGAGGGAGGTGGAGCCCTCAGCACGCTCGCACTCGTTGAGAGCGATTTCCTTGAGCAGAAGGCGCGAGCGGGCCTGCACAAAGGTAGGGAATGGAATCTGCATAGGCATGATAGTGGCCATGACGTGGAATTGGCGGTTGAGGCCGCGGATCATCTGGAGCGTTAGCGACCGGTCCGTGTCGGGTTCGCCGACGTCGGCAAGGGCGTCCGCGAGGTTCTTGAGTTGGCGGCGATAGTCGGTGATGGTGAGGTCGCCCTAGACGGTAGCCCGGAACTGAGCGCCAATGTGGATCGTGCGTCCGGGCTGGTTGTCGTAGAAGAAGGCGTGCAACTACGTCCACAGGGAGTAGGCGGTGTTCTGCAGCGAGCGCACGACGTCGTAGAGGTTGTCGCTGATGGTGGCATAGATCCAGAGCACGAGCTGGATGTCGTCGTGGCGCCACTGAGCGCTCTCATGGAGCGGCTCAGACTCCTCCTCGATGTGGTCGTGGACGTCGTACTTGTAGAGGACGAAGTGGAACAGGTCGTGCCACTTGGAGAAGTTGCCCCCCGCGGGGTCTAGCTTGAAGTCGATGTAGCGGGAGATGCTGTCGTGGTGCAGCGACGGAGGAGCGGTTGAGGAAGAGGCGACGACGACAGTCGACGGGCCTGCCAGGCCAGGAGGAGGGCGCTGACGAGGTGCGAGATGCGCACCTGGAGCGACGGGGGCCCGGCGCGTGGCGCGGCACCGCGCAGAGGAGTTGGGGCCGGAGCGGAGCTCATCCCATCGGATAGGTCGCCGAGGGAACGGCTGCGGCGGAGAGCGCTCGACTGGCCGGCCATAGTGGAAGCGAGAAGAGATCGAAGATCCTCTGATACCAGGATAAACAGTGAAACACTCCGTGCCCTTGTATTGATCTATATCGTGTGTATATATACACTTACAGGAGAGAGAGTACAGGGGATAGGGGTAGACGGTGATCACTGTAACAACCTAACTAGGGTGCCGCGGAGGGCGTGCATGAGGCACAGAGGACATTGAGGTGATGTAGCTGCCACTCCTGGTGCAAATCCACGACCACGAGGAGCTGAAATCTGAGGAATCGTCCTCTTTCGCTCAAAGATAGCCCGATCACCTAATAGGCTAAGAAGAAAAGGTTGTGGCACTCTCCTCATGCGAGACGGAGTATGTCGCATCCACAACAGTCGCGTGTCAGGCAGTGTGGTTGTTGTATCGTCTAATAAAAGAGATGACAGAGAAGCAAAGCGGGATCACCACCATATACATGACAATGGGCCCACCATCCAATTATGCAACAATCTGTTTTTTCACGATTAGAGCAAGCACATTGAGGTGCGCTTTCACTTCATTCATAGTGCATCGAGTCTAGGAAGATCAAAGTCAAAGCACATCTCGCGTTTGTAGATTTCCAGGAGCTCCGTGACGCATTGGCATGGTGAATGTCAAGTAAACAGTTAGCCCTGGCGGAGTTTGTTGGAAATAAACTAGTTGTTAGATTGTTTTCAATTTTCACAGTATAGTGTATGTTCCTAGTTAGTGTTTTTATCAGGGCTTTGAGATGGACAATGACGCGATATGTGTACTTGCATACAGCAAGGTAGGATCTCATTGGGCACATTGGTACTATTCAGCAAGGGGGCGCGGTGATGCCCGAGGGTGCCGCCCTTCCTTCCTGAAGGGCGTCGGGTGTATCCCTCCCA
Organism: Avena eriantha; assembly: GCA_910589775.1. NCBI lineage: Eukaryota > Viridiplantae > Streptophyta > Magnoliopsida > Poales > Poaceae > Avena > Avena eriantha. The sequence continues at coordinate 126,886,648 of OU342744.1, read as the reverse complement.
TATGCCCCTCCACGTACCAGGGGAAATCATAGGACAATGTCCGGGCAGCAGCTCGCTATCGGCGCAGTCCTTTTTAAAGGTGTTGCTTGGTATGTGGAGCTTTGGAGTGCTAGGAGCATGGTGATAATCTTCCGGACGGCGCAACAGTTCCAGATCATCATCATTTGTCGACCCGACATTGTTGACATTTGTTTATTTGTTATTTCTCTTTTGTTTTGTTTGGGTGTGCTTGTGCTTAGGCCCTAGCAGTTGTACCTTGTACCGTGTGATTGCTATATTAATATAGCCGAACGAAAGCCTGTTGAGAGAGAGAAAGAGCAAGGGGGCGCGATGACCGCCACGATTTTTCTTTTACTTCATAATAAAGGCAGATAGAAACCTAAAGGCAGAATATTGAACACTACAAGCGAACGTGTGCCTTCGTCTACCTTCGAAATTTTAACCCTCTCTATGTTAGACTCCATACACTACAGGAATGAGCGAGGCACCGACGGCCAGAGGCTATGGCGACAGCCAAAAGTCGGAGCCGTCGGTGTAGGCCACGAGACAGGCGCCCCACGAAGCTGACTATCGGCGTAGAATTGCCCTGGGCGTAGGATAGCTATGCTAACAGCAATGCCCTCGGCATAGCTATTTTCCCTTTTACCTCATTAACCTTTGAAAAAACATAACTAAATCAACTAATTTAGAAAAGGGATTTCTATTTTTGTGCCCCTGGTTCGTTAGTTGTACTCAGTTTTCCCTAGCCGCTTAGTTTTTTCTCACTTTTTCCCTCCCTCCATTCCGAAACCCTCATATGCGCTCGGACGGGGGATGCCGTCAGGTCAAAGGCTTGACCGTTACATGCTGACCAGTGGGACCGCGGGCGGGTCGTGCGTTGAGCATTACGTTACGTCGCCTCGACCATTACATGCTGACAGGTGGGGCCAGGATACACAGCGGACCAGCCATCCATCTCTCGTTGATTATGGGAACATGGTGTGGGACCATGTGGGTCGCGTTTGGTGGTTACGTGCGTCCTGTAGCCTAAATTAGAAGTTTTTTTTGTTATTTTTATGATTGGCCTTTTTAAGACCACCTTTTCCCCTCTCTCTCGCTAAAAGTTGTGTTTTTTTCCAAAAAGGTAGCGAATCTAGAGCAGCTTCTCTCTTCATTTATTGTTCCTTTTGCCCTCGTTTTTTCCTAATCTGGTAGAAAATCTAGAGCAGCAAAACTAACCAGCATCATAAATAAATTTAGTCAACATAGCAGATGTAGATAAAACAGCTAATATAGGTTATACAGTACGGTACTTAACAAGGTTCGACAATTAGGCTACTCAGCAGCAGCAGCGGACAAGTTCAATACGGACAAGACAAAAGAAGCTGCTTTACAGCAGCAGAAGATTAGTGGTCCCTGATGACCTCTGCCAGGACGGCCTCCGCCTCCTTCCTCTGGCGCCTCCTTCACTTCTTGCTGCCTAGTCCCTTGACCTTGGGCGCCTTAGGCTTGATCGGGGGCATGCGACCCTCCTCGATAGCCACCTTCTGGAGGTTGCGGAGGTGAAGACCGAGTGCCTGGTGCTTGGCTATGAAGCTGTGGACGTTCACGGACTCGTCGTAGGTCCTCACGTCCTTGGCATGCTTCACGAGGGAGTTGAAGTCCGTGGCACGGAGCCTCCTGGTGGGGCAGAAGGGGCACATGTACACGTCGCCGGTGAAGAAGTTGTTGTACTGGCCGGACTTCAGCCTCCTAAGCACATGACGACTCTTGGTGTCTTTGGACTCGTTGTCGCTGCGGACATCGTTGCTATCCTCGTGTTGGAAAAATAGTAGATGCAATAAGGACATGATTAAGATACTTTGATTATCGGGATTGATTATTTGCATAAATTAACCGATTAAGATCTCCTGATTATTCCCCAAATCTCAAACCAAATCGAATACTGATCCCAACTACGAACATGGGGTTCAAATACGAACAGGGAGATTCACCGAAATACGAGATCTAACACAAGAGGATTATCTACTGTAAAAATATGAACAGGCAAGCCCTAATAACATACGATCTAGCATCCAACGATGAGAACGGGGGAAGAACAAGGGAGGGGGAGAAAACCCTGGTTACCTCCGACCATGGGTCAGCGATGCTGGTGTCATAGGGGTTCTCCGGCCTTATATAATCAACCTCCTCGTAGGGGTCCCAGCCGAGCGGGATCTGCCCGAGACCGGCGGGGGCCTCCTTGCCGGCGGCTACGGCGGATGTGGGGATGGGGACGGGGGCCTCCTCGTTGGTGGCCTTGGAGGCGCCGATGGCCACCGCACCATTCTTCTCCATCGTCGGCATGGTTGGGGTTTTCTTGGGGGTTTGCAGAAGGTGATGGGACAGTGGAGACAGTTGAGTGAGCGAGTGAGTGATGAGTGAGAGTGGGGAGGCCTCTATTAGAGGAGAAGGGAAGCGATGTTTCGTTGCACTACCGTGCACCACGTACGCTAGTGCATCGTGCATGGCCACACGTGTTCGCTACCGCCCCGTGCACCGCACACACGTACTATGAGTCATGTTTTTTCCCTCGCGTCTAACTCTGGCGACTTAGTTGTACTCAGTTTTGCCCTCGAGTGTAACACTGGCAGTTTGGTTGTACTCAGTTTTGCCCTCCAGTACTAACATTGCTGTGTGCAATATATTCAGTTACCCTCCGGTGGGAGAATATCATTTTGCGGCCCGAAAGTTGGGGTGTCCAGACAACGCGGTACCCAAGTTCCCTGAAATCAGCCAAGATGACTACAGTTGGTGTGCCAAATACTCAGAGGGTCTTTTTCGGCACGAATTCAACTTTACGTTTCAATACAAAAAATCAGGCTAACGGCCGTCAAGTTGGCCCTCCCTGTCAGTTCTCGCCGTTATGTCGCTCATGTCGCTCCCGTCGTTTAGGTGTCAATTAGGATTGCAGCGTTGGTGCCTGCATCCATTACGCGTCTTCTTCTTCCCCGGAGCGGCAAACTGTGGGGCATCGCAGCCATGGCGTGGAGCTGGGACGTAGACGAACCTGCTCGGTCCAACTCTCCTCCATGTAGGCTTACATCGTTCGTGCCTGCATCCATTACACGTCTTCTTCCCCGGAGCGGTAATCTGTGGTTGCGGCCATGGCACAGAGCTGGGACGTGACGAAGCTGCTCAGCCCTGCTCTCCTCCCCATCCCGAATCGGAGCTCGCACTCACCATGGACGCACCCATGGCACGGTGCGGGGACGAAAATTGGTTCCCGATGAGATCTATCACCTTGTCGACCATGCTCGGTTCTGTTTTCCTCCTCTAGAATCCGAGCTCGCCGTCGCCGTGGTTGCACCCGCACCAATTCTGCCACCTCTGCCGAGGTCTCTGTGGTAGCTCAAGTTCTGGGGCTCTCCAAGTTCTGCCATGTTGAGCATGTAAGTGTTGCTATATGTTAAACTAGCAAATCTCTTTTGTTCAAATCTCTTAGGCTGTACCAACTTCATTGTGTTTAATTATGAAAGACAAAATATAAATGATTTCTCTCAATTTCTCGCATAAAAAAATGCACAGCTAATTTCATATCCTCGCAGGAACTGGCCCCACTTGTTGAACCGGCGGCACTACCACGATCTCCACGTAACCACGGTGAGTTCTCGAACCGAAAATTGCAGTTACCACGTTTCTTTTGCAATCATTCCTCTTCCTTAGTCATTCCTCTGCAGTTTTTTCTAGGCGCTTCTTCTTCCTCTATTCTGGAAGATGGGATGGTTAAGACGAGGTTTTTCGCGAGAGAATGCCCTGGTTGCAAGCTAGCCCAGTAGAAGAAGAGCGAGGAGGACAGAAAGTGGTTTCAGGACGAGCAGGGATCTTGGGACGGTAGCGACATCAAGCGGTTGAAGGGGAAGCAAGTCAAGGACGACAATGCGTGGTGGTGATACATTATGTGTTTGAACTAGATTTTAGTTTCTAGTTTATTATGTGTTTTATACATTTAGTTACTTCAATACAAAATTTTGACCAATTTAACTTGTTGATGTATTTCTTGACAATTATAATATAATCGAGCACTAGAAATATTTTATAGTGTGCATAAGCATGATCAGTAAATATAATTGAACACTAGAAACTTTAAGGCACTCCATATAAAGGAGTAGATTAATATAGACGGTTCACCAGAGACACCACGGATATATTGTCTTACATGCCACACACAGGTAATAATTAACTAGAACAAAATAAAAGCAGGGGCTGCAGCAGGAGGCCGGGACACGAAGACGCCTAGCAGGGCAGGGGTTTATAAGCAGGAGGCAGCGACAGCCTAGTCGATGGGATACATGCCAGTCCCGACATACTCCCAGAGGAATTTGCCGTAGGCTGCGTGCCGCGCCAAGGTAATCGGCCTATGGCTTTTGCCTCCGCCTCTGCCAACGCCCTCCGCGTGCTGGATCATGTTGTCGAGGTCCACGTTGATTGCTCTGCCACAAAATGGGCAAAATAGTCTACCCCTACCGTGGAAACGGATTAGCTCACACCGTAACCGTCTCAGCACGTAGCGGCTCTTGTTGTCCCTGGATACCTTGCTATCGTCCACTTCATCATCATCCTCCTGTTGATTTTTAAGAACATAACTTAGAACTCATACATATGATTGAATTGTATTACAACTCAAGAATTGACAACATGTATATGTAAGACAATATATCCGTGGATATCAAAGATAAAGCATCTCAACAATAGTTTGATCGGTTCATATATCATTTCATCTCAACACAATGACAAATGATTGCATTAGAGTGAATGTAGGATAAATCTAGGGGCCTCATAAGTTTCTTCAGGGATGGAGTAGGTGAACCAAGTAACAATTGCACAACCTGTAATATTGTTGTACATCACCCCAGGTTCACTAACTCATCCATGAAAAAATCTGACACCAACGTGTCTGCCTCTCTTTTAGGACAAATTTGAATCATTGGCCACAATAAGAAATTGAAATGTAATCGTACAAAACATTATTCAGGGACACACATAGTCAGGTACAAAAACAAGCCTAAATGTTGTAATTATAAATAAAAACCAAACAATTAATCTTCAGGTACATGTTAAAAATACTTATGATCAAAACCATTCATATACATATGCATCATACCAATCATTAAAAGATCAGAAACAATTCAAGGATTATATATGTAGTTCCATATGAGAATAAATCAAGGGCCTCATAATTTGTTTCAGAGATGGAGTTGGAAAACCAAAGTACCAACAACACAACCTATATTGTTTGTGTGCATTGCTGCCTCAGGTTCACCAACCCATCCCTAAAATATGACACCATCATACGTGTCTCCCCTTGAACTCTTTTGGGGCAAATTTCAATCATCGGCCTCGGTGACAAACGAAAATGTAATTCTTATACACTATGAATGCATGGAATAGATAATTCAAATATCATAGTTCTATGAATGTAGAATAAAGACTGCAGCCTTATAAGTTTCTACAGAGATGGCGTAAGCGAACCAAGTAACAATTGCATAGCTTATATTGATCTTGTACATGGCCCCAAGTTCGCTCACTCATCCCTGAAAAAATCTGACACCAATGTGTTTGCCTCTCTTTGGAGCAAATTTGAATCATTGGCCACAATAAGAAATTGAAATGTAATCATACAAAAAGATATTCAGGGATATACAAACGCATCATACAACGCATTCATAGATCAGAAACAGTACAAAGATTATATATTTAGGTTCCATATGAGAGAAAAATTAGGGCCTCATTTTTTTCAGCGATAGAGTCGGAGAACCAAAATACCAACAACACAACCTATATTGTTTATGTGCATTGCTGCCTCAGGTTCACTAACCATCCCTAAGAAAACGACACCATCAGATGCCCTTGCACTATTTTAGGGCAAAATTGAATCATTGACCTCAGTAAGGAATAGGAATGTAATGTATAGGCCTGCTGTCTATCGAAATCAACACTCAACTAGCAAACTCAACTAGATGGCAGATGAGCAAATTGGGGTTTTGTGACTAGACGGATTGGGGTTTTGTGACTAGATGGCAGATGCATCAATCAACATATAGAATCATATATATATACTACCCTAATTCAAGAGCAAAAGAATCTGTACACGATTGAGCAAATCCTATGTATGAACAGTGAAAACTGCGGCTATGACTAGAGAAGCTAGCAATGTAGTACCTCAGACTCCTCATCAGGGACCTCCTCCTCGAACTCATCATTCTCCGCGATTGCATCAAAGATTTCTTGTACGGTGATGGGGTCGTCGATGCAGATCACTGGATTGCCTCCGCCTGCCGCCTGCCCCCATCCAGATCTGCTGCTGGCACCACGATGTTGTCGGCCACCTGCTGCTCGGCAGCGACAGCTATTGGCTGGACGGATGAGCTCTCACCCTCGACGGCGCGACGACGAGCGGCGTTCGTGCCTGGAGAAGACGCCTCCGCCTGCTTGGCGACGACCGAGCCATCTGCTACTGCGCCTTCAACTGGTTTCACCTCCGGCTCGTCTCCACGCGTACGCCTCATGGCGCACCAAGGGAAGGAGGTAGTGCAAACGAGGGAGCTTCGGCGCGCGTGGCAGGTGTAGATTGGGGTCTTGGGACTAGACAGACTGGGGGGAAATGACACGAGCTCATGGAAGAAGAAGGTCGAGCGGGGTTATAAACACTGGACCGTTCGTAGTCCTCGAGTGTACACGTCTGGTGGGCGGGGGGCTACCACGATCTCCACTTTAGAGCTGCATTGAAAACACGCTCATGCAGACCTCGATTCCACTGCATGCAAGTGGTGCGGAACCAATTTCTAGCAACGTTAGATCTACTCGAGGGGGGCCCTTGACTCATGTAAGTTACTAGCGGTAGGGCCCAGTTGGAAGTGAGATTGAGAGCGCTGCGTAAAAATGGGATATGTCTTATTAAAATCAAGTGGCAATAAATTGCAGCGCCCAGTCGACAACCGTGCACTCGATGACCCCGTTTCCCTATGCATGTGTTGTAGTAGCAGTAGTAGGCTTTTCAGACTTGATTAAACTTGACATGACCGCTCGACGACTTTTTCCATGGACGGCATCGTGTTCCTTCCTGTAGAAGTCTCGCTGAGGGAGATGTCCGTGCTGTCTCATGCTGTATTGTGAAGGGCACGACGTGTGCAACGATCATCGTTGGATCACACAGAATCAACGGTTGGTGCGCACGATCCGCGTGATAACTGTGACAACCAATAATGGATAGCAGACAGGGTGAGCATAGGTTTGGGCTTCTATGAAAGATAGAGAGAGGGGGGGCAAAACTAAGTAGTACCACATAAAACCAAGGGCAAAACTGAGTAGTATAAAAATGGAAAGTGTCTTGTACAATGAAATACACCGTGGAATACATCAAATTATGCCAAGATAAATCCACTAGAGTCATTGCATGTCTGTTACTTCCATAAATCACACATTGATCCACCGGTGTCATTGCATGTCTGTTCTTTTCATGAACCACACCCAGTGTCATTGCATGTCAGTTCTTTTCATGAACCACATAAGGATCCACTAGTGTCATTGTATGTCTATTATTTTCACAAACCACATGCAGTGTCATTGCATGTCTGTTCTTTTCATGAACCACACCCGGTGTCATTGCATGTGTGTTCCTCTAGACAAACCACATAAGGATCCACCAGTGTCACTGCATGTCTGCTCTTTTCATGAACCACATAAGGATCCACCAGTGTCATTGCATGTGTGTTCTTTTCATGAACCACACCCAGTGTCATTGCATGTGAGTTCTTTTCATGAACCACATAAGGATCCACCAGTGTCATTGCATTCTTTTCTTCTCATAAACCACATAAGGATCCACAAGTGTCATTGCATGTCTATTCTTTTAATGAACCACACCCAGTGTCATTGCATGTGTGTTCTTCTAAAAAAACCACATGCAGTGTCATTGCATGTCTGTTCTTTTCATGAACCACACCCGGTGTCATTGCATGTGTATTCCTCTAGACAAACCACATAAGGATCCACCGGTGTCACTTCATGTCTGTTCTTTTCATGAACCACATAAGGAACCACCAGTGTCATTGGATGTGTGTTCTTCTCATGAACCACACCTAGTGTCATTGCATGTCAGTTCTTTTCATGAACCACATAAGGATCCACCAGTGTCATTGCATGTCTGTTCTTCTCACAAACTACATAAGGATCCACCGGTGTCATTGCATGTCTATTCTTTTCATGAATCATAGCTAGAGTCATTGCATGTCTGTTCCTCTACACAAACCACATAAGTCATTGTATGTCTTTTCTTTTCATGAAACACACTCGGTGTCATTGCATGTGTGTTCCTCTATACAAATCACATAAGGATCCACCAGTGTCATTGCATGTCAGTTCTTTTCATGAACCACATAGGGATCCACCAGTGTCATTAAATGTGTATTCTTCTCATGAACCACACATTGATCCACCGGTGTCATTGCATCTCTGTTCTTTTCATGATTCATAGCTAGAGTCATTGCATGTCTGTTACTTCCATAAACCACACATGGATCCACCGGTGTCATTGCATGTCTGTTCTTTTCATGAACCACACCCAGTCTCATTGCATGTCAGTTCTTTTCATGAACCACATAAGGATCCACCAGTGTCATTGGATGTGTGTTCTTCTCATGAACCACACATGGATCCACCAGTGTCATTGCATGTCTATTCTTTTCATGATTCATAGCTAGAGTCATTGCATGTCTGTTACTTCCATAAACCGCACATGGATCCACCTGTGTCATTGCATGTCTGTTCTTTTCATGAACCACACCCAGTGTCATTGCATGTGAGTTATTCTTATGAACAACATAAGGATCCACTAGTGTCATTGCATGTCTGTTCTTTTCACAAACCACATGCAGTGTCATGGCATGTCTGTTCTTTTCATGAACCACACCCAGTGTCATTGCATGTGTGTTCCTCTAGACAAACCACATAAGGGTCCAACGGTGTCACTGCATGTCTGTTCTTTTCATGAACCACATAAGGATCCACCAGTGTCATTGGATGTGTGTTCTTCTCATGAACCACACCCAGAGTCATTGCATGTCAGTTCTTTTCATGAACCACATAAGGATCCAGCAGTGTCATTGCATGTATGTTCTTCTCACAAACCACATAAGGATCTACCGGTGTCATTGCATGTCTGTTCATTTCATGAATCATAGCTAGAGTCATTGCATGTTTGTTCCTCTAGATAAACCACATAAGTCATTGCATGTCTGTTCTTTTCGTGAACCACACCTGGTGTCATTGCATGTGTGTTCCTCTAGACAAACCACATATGGATCCACTAGTGTCATTGCATGTCAGTTCTTTTCATGAACCACATAAGGATCCACCAGGGTCATTGGATGTGTGTTGTTCTCATGAACCACACATGGATCCACCGGTGTCATTGAATGTCTGTTCTTTTCATGATTTACAACTAGAGTCATTGCATTTCTGTTACTTCCATAAACCACACATGGATCCACCGGTGTCATTGCATGTCTATTCTTTTCATGAACCACACCCAGTGTCATTGCACGCCAATTCTTTTCATGAACCACATAAGGTTCCACCAGTGTCATTGGATGTGTGTTCTTCTCATGAACCACACATGGATTCACCGGTGTCATTGCATGTCTGTTCTTTTCATGATACACAACTAGAGTCATTGCATTTCTGTTACTTCCATAAACCACACATGGATCCACCGGTGTCATTGCATGTCTGTTCTTTTCATGAACCACACCCAGTGTCATTGCATGTTAGTTCTTTTCATGAACCACATAAGGATCCACCAGTGTCATTGGATGTGTGTTCTTCTCATGAACCACATACGGATCCACCGCTGTCATTGCATGTCTGTTCTTTTCATTACTCACAGCTAGAGTCATTGCATGTCTGTTAATTCCATAAACCACACATGGATCCACCAGTGTCATTGTATGCCTATTCTTTCATGAACCACACCCATTGTCATTGCATGTGAGTTCTTTTCATGAACAACATAAGGATCCACCAGTGTCATTGCATGTGTGTTCTTTTCACAAACCACATGAAGTGTCATTGCATGTTGGTTCTTTTCATGAACCACACTCGGTGTCATTGCATGTGTGTTCCTCTAGATGAACCACATAAGGATCCACCGGTGTCACTGCATGCCTGTTCTTTTCATGAACCACATAAGGATCCACCAGTGGCATTGGATGTGTGTTCTTCTCATGAACCACACCAAGTGTCATTGCATGTCAGTTCTTTTCAGGAACCACATAAGGATCCACCAGTGTCATTGCATGTCTATTCTTCTCAAAAACCACATAAGGATCCACCAATGTCATTGCATGTCTATTCTTTTCATGAATCACAACTAGAGTCATTCCATGTCTATTCCTCTAGACAAACCACATAAGTCATTCCATGTCTATTCTTTTCATGAACCACACCCGGTGTCATTGCATGTTTGTTCCTCTAGACAAACCACATAAGGATCCACTAGTGTCATTGCATGTGTGTTCCTCTAGACAAAACCACATAAGGATCCACTGGTGTCACTGCATGTCTGTTCTTTTCATGAACCACATAAGGATCTACCAGTGTCATTGCATGTGTGTTCATTTCATGAACCACACCCAGTGTCATTGCATGTGATTCTTTTCATGAACCACATAAGGATCCACTAGTGTCATTGCATGTCTGTTCTTTTCACAAACCACATGCAGTGTCATTGTATGTCTGTTCTTTTCATGAACCACACCCGGTGTCATTGCATATGTATTCCTCTAGACAAACCACATAAGGATCCACCGGTGTCACTGCATGTCTGTTCTTTTCATGAACCAAATAAGGATCCACCAGTGTCATTGGATGTGTGTTCTTCTCATGAACCACACCCAGAGTCATTGCATGTCAGTTCTTTTCATGAACCACATAAGGATCCACTAGTTTCATTAGATGTGTTCTTCTCATGAACCACACATGGATCCGCCGGTGTCATTGCATGTCTGTTCTTTTCATGATTCACAGCTAGAGTCATTCCATGTCTATTACTTCCATAATCCACACATGGATCCACCGGTGTCATTGCATGTCTGTTCTTTTCATGAACCACACCCAGTGTTATTGCATGTCAGTTCTTTTCATGAACCACATAAGGATCCACCAATGTCATTGGATGTTTGTTCTTCTCATGAACGACACATGGATCCACCCATGTCATTGCATGTCTGTTCTTTTCATGATTCACAGCTAGAGTCGTTGCATGCCTATTACTTCCGTGAACCACCCATGGATCCACCGGTGTCATTACATGTCTATTCTTTTCATAAACCACACCCAATGTCATTGCATGTGAGTTCTTTTCATGAACCCCATAAGGATCCACCAGTGTAATTGCATGTTTGTTCTTTTCACAAACCACATGCAGTGTCATTGCATGTCTGTTCTTTTCATGAAGCACACCCGGTGTCATTGCATGTGTGTTCCTCTAGACAAACCACATAAGGATTCACCGGTGTCACTGCATGTCTGTTCTTTTCATGAACCACATAAGGATCCACCACTGTCATTGCATGTGTGTTATTTTCATGAACCACACCAAGTGTCATTGCATGTGAGTTCTTTTCATGAACCACATAAGGATCCACCAGTGTCATTGCATGTCTGTTCTTTTCACAAACCACATGCAGTGTCATTGCATGCCTTGTTCTTTTCATGAACCACACCCGGTGTCATTGCATGTGTGTTCCTCTAGACAAACCACATGAGGAGTCCACCAGTGTCATTGCATGTCTGTTCTTTTCACAAACCACATGCAGTGTCATTGCATGTTTGTTCTTTTCATGAACCACACCCGGTGTCATTGCATGGTGTTTCCTTTGGACAAACCACATAAGGATCCAATGGTGTCACTTCATGTCGTTCTTTTCATGAACCACATAAGATCCGCCAGTGTCATTGCATGTGTGTTCTTTTCATGAACTAACACACCCAGTGTCATTGCATGTGAGTTATTTTCAAGAACCACGTATAGATCCACCAGTGTCATTG